>CP126894.1:143115357-143764642 GCA_030440675.1 Furcifer pardalis | reverse complement strand
TTAAATTAAATGATAGCCCATTCAAACAAGAAGTATAATCATGAACACTGTAAACTGGGGAGAGGAGAATGCTAGAGATTAAGGAGAACTTTCTCAGTTTAGTAGGAGTGATGGATGATATTGCTTCAGTATATCTGAAATGTAGCAGGCTGAGGAAGAGTGGAATAAGATAATCAGTGCAACTCTGATTGAACCACTTTGGCCCACAGTCCAGAAACATCTTTCATCTCAGCCCTGTTCACTCTGTCTCCTTGCCTGGCATCATCAGTACGAATTAAGAGAGGTAACTCTCCCTGTCTCCCACCCATATCTGAGGGTGGTTCTTCACATGTAGACTCTACATATGACCTTGGGTCATGTACATGCACAGACTCTGTTTGCAAGTAGGACCCTTCTCCTCTTCAGATTTATCTATGCTCAAATAAACAAACCAATAAGAGGTAGGATGAGATGCATCTGTCATCCACTGTGCTAATGCCAGAAAAAAGAAGGACCAAACAGGACTCTAGTGTAATTGTGAAACCAACTCACTAACATTAGTGAAACTTAAGTTGCAGGAGAAGAAATAACATGGCTGTTAAAGCAGTGGGTGCATTCCATTTTTTAAAAGGAGAGAGAACAGAATATTTGTTGCTTAGTTCTTCAGCTCCTTTCCTCAGAGCCTCAGCAACACAAATCTCTACATATTAAATTAATGCCTGCTCATGCATAGCCCAGGTACAGAGACAGCAGGACAGATTGGTTGATATATATTCAATGAAGAATAGTTTGTAGCCCTTGTCCCTTCCATCCCTGAACAATATAGGCCAATGTGGAAGTGTTCTACGAAAGGCTTCCATAGTTTGTGCTATACATCATTAAGCTGACAACACCCCTTATCATCTCAATGGTCATTCTATCTATGGATGGTGGGCCAGAGTGTAATATACATTGAAGGTGTCAAGTTCAGTTAGAGCTGGTCTATATACATACAAAGTTGAATAATAATAAAAGAAATGTAGTGTAGTTATCATAGATTTGCACCAATCTCAAAATATGATTAAGACTCAAATTTGTTATGATTATAATGAACAAGAACATATATACAATGTTTTGTTCTAAAGGATAAACATAATGAAATGAGCATTTAAGCAAGGCAAAGAACAATTTCCACTCAGTGAACATGTAGATGTGGATTATTATCCCTTTATTCACTCATTTCCCCCTTTTCATCTCCTAGTTCAACACTCAGCATTGGTCTTCATTTCTTCAATGTTCAAATTTCTATGTACATTAGGTTGGCTCTAAACTATGTTAATTGAACTTAGATCCCATTGTTGAAAAGTGAAAATACTTACTTTTTAAAATTGCTCAGACATATAAAATTCCAAGCGCTTCTGGATGCCTGGGATGCCATAAACAAGAGGTAGTGGCCTTCAAAGGCTGTTTTCCCATTAATATCTGGTCAGGTTAACATCTGGTTAACAAGCCCTGTCAACATACTGAATGTTTTTGTTATCTGTATTTCTTTTCTTTTTTTTTTTTTTTTTGCTATCTGTTTGAATGTTTTCATTTTATACTTTCCCTACTCATCTACAGAGGGACAAGAAAAGTGTGATCAGTTTCTCCTCCCCCCCCCCTTTGTGGACCATTTTCAGTACAGAGAAGGGGAATTTTTCTCTGTTTACCCTTTTGATCGTCAATCAGAGCTGTGGCTGCCCACTGTCAGCTTCAATTGGCGGTCAGAGACAATGAGGGGAATCCCCCCTTGATGATTTAGCACTATAATGACCAGCAATTACACTTTCCCTGCTCCCTGTAATGGGACACCAACCACTTCATTGTATATGCAAAGGGTTGATTAGGTCTAGGATATTCCTCTAGCAAAAGTGAGCAAACCCTGATCACCCCATAAGAGACAGTAATGTTCTTAATCTTTAGTAATCTACAGACAACAAGAATAAAATAACAGGCAATCAGTTAATAATTTTATAGTTTGTTCAGTATAATATAGCCTGTATAATGGTCCGCCTTTTCTTTTAAAAGCTCACAGTAGAACTAAAAATCCAGCACTTATTTTATCTTCATAGCAATCCTGTGAGATAGTTGAGGCTAAAATAAGGTTGCTCAATGATCTTCACAGAGGTTTGAAATTCTGAGCTTAGATTTCTCTATCATAGTCTCATACTGTAGCCACTCCAGCACACTGTCTCCTGAAAAGAATGATGCTAAATGGGATTGAGGGAGATTAAAGCTAGCTATTAGAAAGGATGGGAGGGGCAGGAAAATATATTTCTCCTCCCAACACATAACATTTTCTGCCTATTTTCACTCCCATTGTTTCCAAAGACAGAGAAGTTAGTTATGCCCATTTATTAAAGCCTAAATGCTTAATCCTAGTGCAAAATCCCCAAATGGAAGGGGTTTGGATCCAGCCATGCAAGGCCATCCCACACTCCTGATCAACCCCCACAATGCTCCACTTGGAGGCCTCTTGTCAGCGGAAACATTGAGCAAAATTCTGTTGCTCAAAAGTTACATTGCATATACAAGATATGACACCAGGGATATTTAATCTGCATGAACTAATAGCTTTGCATCTTCTGCTTCAGGATCTGAAGTTCCTTTATGCCCTGGGGAAATCTTAGGGAGTCTCAGGTTGGGAAGGGAGCCTTTAATAATCAAATATTGGAGCCACATCACCAGTGACGGACTAATCCCAGCAGCAAGCTTTGACTTGTCCTCCATTCTGAAACTCTCAAAAGCTTCCTCTGGGCAAAGGTCAACCCAAGGGAGCTCAGAACCTGAAAGGACATTTTCAATGAATTAAACTTAAATATTACCAATGCTGAATTCGGCTTACATAATATAACTACATTGCAACAGCAGTTTGTCCATTATTTGCTCTACATATCATGAATATAATGTTGACTGAGCTCAATACTGTGAGATATAGCTTAAGAGGGCTTGCTGCCTATGGCAGAGAAACAAAAGGTATTTCTGTATTTGTATCAGAATTTTGGATACATACATACGACATATAACCGTCAAAATAAAATTTTAAAATGTTTAGACTATTTTTATCAGATGTGGCCTACTTCCATAGTGTTAACTAGGCCATTTACTAAATCTTGTTTTGTACATGTGGTGGGCATAAATTTCATGTACATAAATGCTGCATTGATTGGATTTCTCCACATTCACAGAAAATTGGTTGTGTATCCAAGTAGCCCCATTTTACTTGATTATCTTTGATCTTCCTATTTCACTTTGAAGCCTACTAAATGACTTCCAGATAGTTTAGCCAGAATCTTGTCCTACTGTGAGACACTCTTTAGCATCCATCCATTCAATAAGGTATGTTGTTTTTGCTCTCCATAAGTTTAGCCTAGCCTCTTCTAAATATTTAGAGCTTGAAAGGTGTACAGAGAATCTTTCCTCAGCTACTGCCTAGGGAATTGGTGCCTATGAAATGGATGGCTTTGCTACTGTATTACTTTATTTCATTCATTATTTGCTAGCACCTATTGATTTACTACTGGAGGGGCGGTGCTAGCTCAATAAAAAACTTTTTCAGTGGGTAGATTTCAGGCAGCCAGTAATAACCCTGCATAGTTCATTAAGAACCAACACTGGAAGCATTCAAGAGAGAATTGGGCAACCATCTACCATATCTGGTTTGATTTGGATTCTTGCATTGAGCAGGGGGTTGGACCCCTTCCAACTCCATTATTCTATTATTCTATGATAAGAGTTACACCAGCTTATTTGGCATGTGCTGATTTATACCATTTGACAAAGCTGTTCTTATTGTTTGTTGGTGTGCCCCCTGTCTGAACCAGACAGTTACCTAAGTATGTTATTCCTGGAAGCAACTTACTGTTTGGTGTTTAGACAATGTTTTTTGTAGGTCAGAATTCAATCCAGAGTGACAGCTAGATACTTTGGATTATAGCAATATTCCAAAATCCTATTTTCCTAGATAACTCAGGATATGTCATTGCTACTGCTAAATGAACTGGGTAGTTTAGGATCACATATAAGGCACATGGAATGGGATTTTGCCCATTTTATAACAACTTCACCATTTTCATCATCATGGTTCATAGTCCCAAATATTGCTACAGCTGTTGCTATCTCCAGCTAGAAAGTTACTGTTTTGGTTTTCCCTGTTAGACAGTTTCTAGAAGCAGAATAGTATATTAGATGTTTTATAAATAGATGTGGCTATGCACGCAGACAGTTTAAGCAACAAGATTTCTCTGTTGTCCTATTCAGAATAGTCCCCTAAAAAGAATATAATACCTGATCTTACAAAAATGGCACTTCCATATTATACTTGCCTTTCAGCAACTAAATGCATCCCAATAACTTTTGGTCAAAGCTGATTGATCAGTTCCTCTGTCAATTCCTTGGACCATCATATTTCCTTTCATGGCAAAATGAAGCTAAGAGTTCCTATGTGGATGAAGAGATGACCTTTATATTAACAGAAATTAGTGTCATTTGAGGTCATAAAAAGGACCACTGGGTAAATCTGCTTGTCAGCAAGTTTATGGTGCAATGCTTCCAGATAGGAAGGATTAGCCAAGGAGGGGGGAACATAGAAGTAGCCTCCCTGAAGAGTGGAAAGCATTGCGAGTCCACTCAGACATCCCCTGGGCAATGGTGTGCAGCTGGTCTGTCCTTCCAATCCAGAAAAAATAGGTTGTCATCCATTTACTAAAGTCAAAGTGCACAGTATCAAAAGGCAGAAAGAGGGGGATTTGTTTTGTTTTGGTAGAGAGAGAGAAATCCCATAATCATTCCTCTGCACCCCCAATATAAATACAATACAACTAACTAGCAACTTATTACCCCTATTTTTTTTGTTCAGTTGCACAGTAATGACACACAAAACCTACTGCCTGTGATGGCTAATTCACTCTGCCTATTGTTAAGGCCAACCACTAGCTATGGTCCTTCAGACTAACCTAATTATTTCTGGTTGTTATAAAGTGAACTCCATTTTTCAGAAGAATGTGGCGTGTACTAACATCTATTTGCTCTCAAGCGGATTTTGACTTATGTCAAGCCTTGTCAATATGTGTAACATAATGAGAAGTGGTTCACCATGTCCTTCATTTGAGGAGCACTACAGGACTGGGCAGATTGGCCATGGCCACACATGCTGGCTCTTCTCCCAGAAGACATAGTGAGAGGTCGAACTCCCAATCTTGGGCTCCACAACCAAGTACTCCAACTCACTGAGCTATTCAACAAGCTATAGGACACTGATGGCAAACCTTGGCACTCTAGCTGTTCTTGAACTTCAATTCCCAGAAGCCCTGATCAGTAGGAGTGCTGACTTGGGCTTCTGGGAATTGAAGTCCAAGAATACCTGGCGTGCCAAGTTTGCCATTACGACTATAGAGAACAGAAATTGAATAAAATTAAAGCAGAGAGGATGGATTGGTTGTAATTATAATGGTGCAGACTCAGCAGAACCAGGTGGCAGACAAGGATCAGACAGTCATGGTGCCACTGCTGTTAAATGGCCTTCTGGGACTGTTTATTGTGCTGGGACTCTTGGGACCAATTCTGCACACCATCCTGACTACTCATGAACTGTGCAGGACGAAACAAGCCTCCATTGCCTACATGCTGCAGCACAAGCAAATGTTTGCTTTCACAATAGGCACAGTGGGTGTGACATTGTGTTAACTCTCCTGCTCCTTTTTTTGATTCAGAAGTGGGAGGCCTGTGTGAGATTATTGTGGCCTTCAGAGTCCAGCTATTTGGCAGGGTTGCTGAAGGAAGGTGAGCTTGATTGATTTTTGTCAGAATTACAGAGTTTGTTTGCTTGATTTAGCTGTGAGACTTTTTCTCAGGAGTAATTGCATATAGAGAGCTATTAGTGCCTTGAGGAGAGTAACAACAGAAATAAATGAATAGCACTGGCTGATGGAAGATGCCATTATATTTCCTATAATGATAAAGGATTTTTCACCTACACACACCTGCCCCTGGGGATTCTGGATTTGGGGTCAGTTCTCCAGGTGTCAGGCTTTGGACATGGAAGGTCAGGCAATGAGAATGCTGGTAACCTGGCAACCCAAGATGGTAGTTCATTCTCATGGCTTCAGGACAGGCCATTGAGACATGCCCTTGTGTTTTTAATTGCATTATTTTTCTAGAGCTGCTGTTGCAGCTATTGTTCAGATTCTCATGCCTGCCTTTAAATTCATTGATCTCCACATTTTCCATTACTCATGTACTACATAATTTTGTAATCGTTGCTGAAATATCGGCTTTCCTGGCCGCCGAAGGACCTGTCCCTGTAAGCATGAGGCCTTGGCCCTGAAATCTCAGGGAATGGGATGCTGCAGACTTAGTAAACCTTTGTTGTTGTTGTTCAGTCACACACTCGATTCCAACCCTTTGCGACCCTTTGAACCATTGCCCTCCAGGCACCTCTGTCTTCCTCCATCCTCCTCAGCCTGCCTAGCTTTGTGCCCACTGCATCTACAATACCATCTAGCCATCTCATTTTTGGCCACCCCCTTCTTCTTTTGCCCTCCACATTTCCCAGCATCAAGGCCTTCTCAAGTGAATCCTCTCTTCTCATTTGATGTCCAAAGTACTTCAGCTTCATCTTTACTATTTGACCTTCTAAGGAGCAGTCAGGGTTGATTTCTTCTAATATTGACCTATTTGTTCTCCTCGCTGCCCAGGGGACTCTCAAAACTCTCCTCCAACACCACATCTCGAAGGCGTCTATTCTGCACTCAGGTTTCCTAATGGTCCAGCTCTCACAACCATACATTGCCACAGGCATGGGCAATGTCCCATGCCGGGACATTGGAGACAGCAAGGAAATGAAATATGGTGACATCCTGTCCAAAGAGTGTCCAAAATCTAGCGCTGGCAACACCATTTCTACATAGAATGACAAATAAATACATTACAGTATTGGACTTTTTATCCTGAGGCAATTAATTAAAACTAAATAAACGTTGATCTGATCCAGCATGACTGTTTGCAATAGCAAGCCAAATCATCAGTGCTACTCCTCCCTCAATCCTTACTTGCTCACTTATCTTGATTCATTGCTGTCCCTATCCACCCCTTTCTTTGCTTGCTTGCCTTCTCCCCTTGCTTTCCTCCCTCCAAGCATTATGTGTTGCCTCATGAGATTGATTATGGTCACAGGGCACTTATCCAAAGCAGTAGATTCTGAAGAACCCTCAGAGATAGGAATCAGGGCCTGGCCTGTGCTGGAGAGCAAAGTTTCTTGGATTAGCCATGACAGCTGCCTCTGTGGACCTCTAGAAGTTGGGGTAGAATGGCACACAAAAATCCTACTCTACCACCTGAAACTGCTGCTTCCTTTTGTCTATTGTATGGACTACTCTTGGCCATTTGTTATGTTCTTATGACTATAATCACTGACAACTTGCTGTCTAAACCCATCCTGATCCTTGTAATAGTACCTGTATATTTGGTCCTTCCTCTTTGGAACTAAAAACATGCTATGAGGTGGGGGAGCATGGGGAACAATGACAATAAATGCCTTGTATTTCCCTTTCTTTCCTGTCTGAGCACAGAATTTTGACAGATGATGTACAAGAACTTTATTATATAGAGACTCTAAAGCACAGGACAAGAACAGGAAACGCCAGACTCCACACAAATATAACTAAATCCAGTGAAAGAAGGCACCATATGAAGAGAAAGTGAAGAATCTGAAGTAGCAACAATGAAATTAAATCTCCTCTCATCATCGTAGCCCATGTAGGAAAATATGTTATGTCTCGACCTTACAAATTTGTTTCTTTTCTTTTTTTAAAGACAAGAGACACATAAAACATTTAAATATTATATCATACAACAATATATATATTAAAGGTGGAAAGATGAAATATAGTAAAATTAACTCACTACAAGCAAAGGTGCAGGGCATGCACAAATTGGTCTCTAAATCATATTGCCATTCTGAATTTAATCTGGTGAACATTCAACAGTATGAGAAGTTGGGGAGCATATGTGTACTGCCATACCAATCCATTTGTAGCTGATTCCAGGCAAGTTACATTCTGCTTTAGGAAAAGCACTTGGCTTAACAGTCTATAATAGGGCTATTCTTGCCTGTAACTGTGAATGTGAGTTTCTCAATTCTTGCCTCTGGTTTCTATGCTTGGTGTACATTTTGATGCTTTATTAATTATCATATATAAACCTGTTTGGTAACTCCTTAATCTGATCAGCACCTTAAACCCAATGATAGGCAATTTGATGAGCTGATTGAAACACCGATTTTCCCTCTTGGAGTCCTCAAACCCAGTTTCCAAAAGGAAAACACATGTTTCTAAATACACAGAGTTTCTCAGTCTTTGGCCCGCAGATGTTCTTGGACTACAATTTCCAGAAGCCCTGATCAGCAGGTGTGCTGACTTGGGTTTCTGGTAATCAAAGTTCAAGAACACCTGACTGGGGTGGGGGTGGGGGAAAGGTTGGGAAGCCCTGCTTTATAAGAATCCTACAAATGTCTACTGCATCCTACTAATGCAGGCTTGCTCCCAAGTAAAGTACACTGCAGCCTGCATAGTAGGATGATGTGTGTTGTCTCTTTTATTTTTGCTTTTGAATTCTCTGCATAACTTAACAAATGTGTAACAATCATACACTTTATATGTACATTCCTTGACATGGCCACACGTTTTATGTGTGTGGAGGCAGGCTTACACAAAGACATGCAACTAGACAGTTGAAGAACTGTGTGTGCAGATGTGATTAATCTTTCTGACCCATCGTCCAGGACTATTCTCCTGGAAACCTTTCAGATCAGCTATAGTTGTACCAGCATTGCAATGGTCAGGATACTTTTGACAAAACTGTGCATGCTACATGATAGTAATCGTTGGACTACCTAATGTTAATACCGAAGTGGCTGGAAAAGTTATGAGTGCAGTTCTATGGTTCTGGAACTAATTCCCTTTGACCTCGAAGGCAGCTAAAGTATTTTTTAAACAAAAAGAGTCCTGCAGCAGATGAAAACGCTAACAAAACCTGCAGTGAGTTCGTTAAGTTTTCCAGCTGAGACTTACTCTCTTATTTTTGGTGTGATAGACTCATACATTTTGCCTGCCCTCTCACCTTTGGAAAATAAAATTCTATGCTTCTTTTGCCACATAATTAAGCCATGGGAAATCTATTGTTAGCAGCACATCTATATATGCAGGAGAGCCAGGTTTCCAGGACTGCTGCTGCACTATAGAGTTTGTAGTAAGGGGAGGAGTTCATATGAATGTAGGCTTCTAAGCCAATACTCTCCTTGGTTATCAAGAGACAGGGTTTTAGCCTTGCCTAATTTTCAAAGTGCAGGGTACTGTTTTTCCAAACATGGCATTTCTCCAACTGCAATCTAATGTTGAACAGTTCAAGAAACATGGCATTGCATGAATCTCTGGCATGTACACATTGGTTCTGATAAGAGAGTCAACAGCACTGAATAAAGTAGAATGAAAAAACAGAGGTGTAATTTTTATATCATCTAAAGCAGGGGTTCTCAAGCCCTGCTTTACATCCAGCCCATGGCACCATTCTATCCAGCCCACGCCCTCACTCACACTGCTGTCACTGCCAATGTCACCGCTGCCGTCACCATCCTTTTCCCCTCTGCCTGGCTTGGCATGTTCCTAACTGTGCTGCATAGCAGGGTGGATGTAACATCCTCTCTGCCAAAGAGTGGCATGAGGGACATATCAAGACAGGTGGAGGGGACAAGGATGGCAATGGTGGCAGCCGCCCGCATCTTTCCTGGGTGCTGCTCTGGCAGAGCACAGGCAAGAACAGGCACAGCCCCTCCTTCACCCACGACAGGCTAGTAAACAGGGAAGCAGCAGTGGTGGTGTGTGTGTGTGTTTGCAGGCCAGACTGGTGGTGGTGGGGGAGTGTTGGCAGCATGGGGCAGTGTTGGCAGGCTGGACTGGTTCCCCACCACCACCACCACCACCACCACCACCACCACCACCACCGGCAGCAGGGGGGAATACCAGTCCGGCCCGCCAACATTCTGAGGGGACGTGATCCAGGCCCCAGGTTAAAAAGGTTGAGAACCCCTGATCTAAAGTGTTAATCTTGCTCATAGATACTTGGGGGATTGAAATGGTGAACAGCATCCCTTCAAATAATTAAATTTGTGAGTGTGTGGGCAGGGGCAGGGAGGGTGAAATCCTGAAAAGACAAACTCAAAAGCTCTAGATTCATTATGGCTTAATCACTGCTTTGAGTTTGGTCCCATTCTAAGTGATCTGGATTGTGGCCCACGATGGCTATTCATAGACTTGGTGGAAAGGCTGTTCTTCTAAAAAAGCTTTTATAAATAAGTATTCAGTACAGTACATATAGCTTGGTTTATTTGACCAGTAGATGGTGCTGTCCTGTATAGATTATGGGCTCCCCCCCTCTCTTTTTTATTCTCCCCACAATTTTTTTCTCAAGCTATTTTGCTGATTTGCTTTAGATACCATAGAGTGAGCCTTAGAACAGGAAGGCAGAGCTGAGACTGAAGCTGAGAGGATACTGCAGAGGTCCCTCCCTCCTTCTCTCTCTCTTTTTTTAAATCCCTGCTCCCTACAATGAAAATGCAGCAGTTTTAAACATTTGGACATATTTTTGGAACTGGCAATCAGAAGAAGTGGAATAGATGGCATTTTCATCATAGCTGGCAAGCCTGGATCTTTTACCTTGTTCCTTTGCTTGGTTTCACAGCTCGCACTTACAATGTTTTTTAATGACCAGGTAAGGCAGCTGAACCTTTTATTCTTAGAGACTTCATCATTGCTGTTTTCTTTCTAAAGCCTCATGGAAGCACATAATGTTTTGTTTTTCAAAAAAAGATCATTCATTTGGGGATTTGCTAAAATCTAACGGAAGCTGAATTGAGGTTGGTTTTACAGCAGAGCATTTTCTTGCAAGCTGGATTTCACTTACCTTACATTTTCTGGGTGCATGCCAGTTCCTCAGGTTATTTGCCTGTGTTTTTTTAAAAATTGTTGTTGACATTGTCACGGTCAGTGGTTGTCATTTGGGAATGCTCTCCTTTCATTTTGGAGGTCATTGTAGTTCCCCAATGTGAAGGATATTCTGGAGATTTATATTGAAATCAACCAGCCTAGGCAGAGGCTAGTACTGCAGAGATGAAAAGCTTTCCTCACCCTCACTCTTTCCCAAAAAGAGGCTGCGTTTCATAGGCCCAATGTCTTTTCAAGGTGCATTTGTTGCTGTTGTCTCTCCTTAGTGTTTTTCCTAGAAACAACCACTATTTTTTGCGAGGTACACAGGCAGCCTTTGTTTCATGTATACATAATGTTGAAGTACTAAGTGCTGCAGATGCAACTGTTTATAATCTGCGAAAAAATGCTCTTTTAAACAGTGCAAGAAAACTGACAGGTGAACCTCAAGCCCTCCTTTGTGCATCTTTGCCAGAATGGATTTGCCCTCTTCTTGTTGTCTAAGGTATGTGCTGAAAACTCTCATTTGTTTTCCTCTGCTTTATCTCTCCCCAACATCTTTAAACTGACACAAAAGTAATTTGCTGTTAAAGAATCCATTTAAGTACTTGGCTGGCATGCTGGTTTAGGGTAACAATTTCACTCTGACTTTGAGGTCAGCATTTCAGACATGTGTCCAAAGTCACTGGTTTCACAGGTGGCAGATGTCACCCCTATAGAACAATTAGATGCTATCAGACCTTTACCTCTGAAAAGCAGGGACTTTTCTCCTGGGTTGTGTAGGGTCCAGATAGGTCTGACAGGGCCAGTTACTAAGCAGAGTGAGGCAAATGCCACAGAAAGCCACCCTTGCCGACCCCCAGCCATTCCTTCTGAATCCTCATCCTTTGTCACAGGTCAGAGCTAGGGATGCCACACAGTCTACCAGTACCCCTAAAGTAGTATTATCTGTCCTTAAATGTGGCAGACGACAATGCTTAGTCACCTGTACTGAACTGTTAGTCCACTTCAGTTCTGTACTTGGACTGAGATAGATGCCAACATCTTTTAACTTCGGGCAACAAGAAATGGTTTTGTGCCAGCCCTGAAGGCCAGTGAAGCATATGTACAATGAAATAAATACAGGCTGAAGTAGAACATGGTTGAGATTCAAGCAAACCTTTAGAGAAAGGGATGCTGTGTCTTCATTTGCTGCCGTAATATACAGATCCAAGGTAGGCTGCATCAGTGTTATTTGACCCAGCTATGCACTGTAGTGGATTTTACTAGTCTCTAATGGTTGGCATCCAAGCTCTGCTACTATTGTTTAGAGTGGAGCACTTCCTTGTAAGTTCCAATAAGGCCTAGTCTACATAATATCTTATACCCATGAGAATCTGTTTTCACATGGCAAGTCTTCTTTCCTGACAGAATGGTCAGTATGAGTTGCTTTTTGGGTGTTGTTAGACTTGTGGAAAGTTTCTTCCTTTATGCTATATATTTCTAAGAATATGCACTGCTGGCAACCCCTCTGTCTCACAATGAAGCTCCACATGATAGGTCGCACAAGATCAGGCTGAGCACCTTGTGTTCCCCCGTCCCCTTCATCCTTGACTGTGTTGAGTACATACAAAGGAAGTTGCCAATCAGTAACATCAAGACAGAGGGTCATGCAATGCCTGTTGCTAGCCTGGATGATGATGGATTGATTTTGAGAGATAAGCCACAGGCTTGGATGTACAGGAGCTGAGCAGGGCTTTTGAGGACAGGAGATTTTGAAGATTTCTTATTCATAGGATCACCATATGTAGGGGACAACTTGACAACATGTGACAACAACAGACTGGATGCTCACAATATGATCATTATGTATATGGAAACATCTTGGATGGGACTGAGTTAGGCTACCTTTGATAAAGGTCTGCTGTTGTGAAGTAAAACATTATAATAGCTGACAAACTGCTTATATGATATTTATTTATTTATTTATTTAGATTTATTATCCCGCCCCAATCAGGTGAACCTGACTCTAGGCGGCTTACAGAAAATTCATAAATTAAAACCTTGAGGTTCAAAATTACTTAAAAGTCAATTAAAAAAGAATTAAACCATGAATTTACAAAAATCTAAAAGATTTAACTGAACATGCATTTAAATGAGAGTGTAGTGTTACCTTCAAAATATATTTTATTTCATCTTTTATAATGTGACCTCTGTCAGACAGCTGACTGTAGAACATTGACTATGAAGAGTTTTTAGGTGTTTTCCTGCCATTACTTCTGTTTTGATCCTTGGTTTTAACTTCCTAAGACTACAGTAAAGTAAGTATTTTGTAAAGAGAGAACATCTAATATTCATAATGACAATGACATCTCTTGATCAAGCTTGCTGAAACAGTGTCACAAATATCTATGTCTCTAAAATCTCTGCCTTCCTTTGTAATTTATGTCTCCATTCTGATTTTGAAAGGATTGCAAGTATTTCATTTCAAAATATGATATATTTTGAGAAAAAAATAATTCTTGATTAGTTCTATGGGTTAGAGTACAAACAAGGTTTTCATGAATCCTCAGATCATTCCACAGCAGAAAACGAACCCATGGGGGACTTATTCTGCGGACAAAGCTTTTAAATGCTTCACACTGGTGATTCCCTTGTGATAATCTAGTTGTTAATGCCTGCTGGATTTCATCCTGCCTGCCTTCTCAGGAGAGTTCTGCCCCAGGAGACTGTCTCATCATTTCTTTCAGCCTTTCCATATTTAGCACCTGCACTTCCAATTTCTTCTTTTTGTCCACATTCCTTGATTTTAGAAGCATTTTGCTTCCTTTCTTCCTCTTTCTCCCACCTCATCACTTGCTATGACAACTGACTTACAACTCTTCATGCCCTTTCAACTCCCCAGTTTCCTTACTTCATCGGCATCCCAGTGTCTATTAACATCAGAAGCTTCCCTCTCAAGAGCAGGAATCTGTACCATCCTTCCTGTTTTCTATATCTTGCCCCTAAAATAATTTTACATATATATCTGTATGATTGCAAAGAAATGAGACCTTTATGTCTGAAGAAAGGCCATAGGACTCTTTATTGTTTAGTTATTTGTTGCATTTCTATCCCAACCTTCTTTTAATGAACTAAATATGACATACGTGCTTCCCCTTCCCCATTTTATCCTTGCAAACAAAAGCCGGTGGGTCAGAGCTCTTAAGAGATATGTGTAGTCAGCATTAAGCCATATGGATCAATAGTCTAACTTTGGATATGATTGCTTTATATGTTCCTCATGACCAGCCATAACAGCCAATAGATATTTTGGATGAGAGAGAACTCACTTCCATTCAGTAGTGGAATAACTTCTCCTTCAAAGTAGGGATGAAGATTTCTTTGGAGACAGCTGCTCATACTATATATCATATTCCTTCACTAGAAAACCCTATGATGGGAGGGGCGAATGATCAGGCTGTCTCTGAAAGAGCTAATGTAATATAGTAGTCAGCATTTGGGACATGGGAGATTCAGGTTCAGCTCCCTAATGAGGCATGAAATTCGCTGAATGACCTTGGCCCATCACTTTCTGAGTCTGACTTATCTTACTGAGTTGTTTTGAGGATAGAAAGGGTGAGGGGAACCATTCAGCTCATTAGAGAAAATGTGGGGGAGAGAGAGAACTGGAAAGCCCTCCTGTAAGCAGAAATCATCACACAATGAAGGGGTTCTTAGACTAGGTAAATGTGATACATGTAGATAAAGCTTGTATGACATAGTCTTTGTTCTTTCAGTAATAAATTTGAGATGGCAGAAGCGAAGTAATATAATGTTAAATGCAGTACAGTGGTACCTGGCTTAAAGAGCATAATGCATTCCACAGGATTGCTCACTAAGCAAGTTTGCTCTTTAAGCGAAACACCATTGAAAGTGACCAATTGGGTCCTCTGGTGGGGGGGATTGCAAACCCTGATTTACTTGTTAAGTGAGTTTTTTGTTGGTTTTATTTGTTAAGCAAAGCGAACATTCAGAGAAAATTCTGCTCTTTAAGCGAGTTACTCTTTAAGCGAAGCGCTCTTTATGCGAGATTTGACTGTACCTCAAGCCAGTTCCCAGGTACATTGTTTATCTTCTCACAGTTCATTTTAAGGAATATTTTGAATTTTGCATAACAGCAACAAGACAAACAGAAAGATAACCCTTTTTATACCAATTTTTTAAAAAAAAAAATCCAAGGGAGAATACAACTAGAGCAGAAGCGTACAGTACATCTGTAAGGCCTGGGCAATGAGAATTTTAATAAAAATAATCCTGCTCACATTTACTGAAAAGTTAGCCCATTTAACTCAAGAGGACTTACTCTCAGCTTAAGTAGATATAAGACTGCAAAAGTGTGCAATTCTGTAACCATTTAGCTGGGCAGAAGTCCCACCGAATCCAGTGGGGTGTGTTTCTCAGTAGACATGCATAGGGTTGTGCTATAGGTCTATTCCATTCTGATCCATATTATCTTGTAGCAAGAATGGGGGGTGGGGGGGTGGGGTGGGGGAATGAGCCATCACTGAAAGGAAGAAAAATGGAAAGATAGTTGCACACTCAGGTTGTAAGTGATAACTCAAATTATCACATAAATAATGTAATAGATGAACTTGCTCTAAAGTCTCTTTGAGGGTATTTAAAAATGCATGGTACCAGAATGGATTCCAAGTCTCCTATAAGCATCCTTTCATGTTTTTTAGCACTTCTTGATAACATTTGGCCCACTGTGTAAAAGCATTTGCTGCTTTTCATTTTTAGTTATTTTTTAGAAAGTCCATTTTGGTATCATAAATCTATAACAGGACATTGATTTCTGCAGACAGTACAAAACATGAAGAGGAAGATACTCTGAAGATAGCAATCTTTCTTCTCTTCTAGATCAAAAACTACAATGAGATTGGAATTAGTAGATAATTCCCAGCCGCTAGCATCCAAAGATATTCATGTACAGGTTAGCCTGTGTCTTCCTCTTCAGTGTATCTTCTGCAGAGCCATTCCTAGGAGTCACCAGAAGATCCATCATGGTTTGGCATAAGGTGTGGCATAATAGCCCCATGGTGGAGAATTGCAAGCTGAATGCTTCATGTAGGTGGACAAGCAGGAATAGCTTTTAGAGAAAGTGCACTGGGTATATGTTAGGATGTGCTGTACACACAATTTGGGCTTCATCAAAGAAGATTACCTAGCACTTGGAGACATTATTTATTTAGATTATATCACCCAGAATTCCCTTGTGACTGGCCATGACTGCAGAAGATTTTGGGAGCTGTAGTCCAAATAACATTTTTCATAAGCTTTAAAACAGCTACTTTCCCCATCCCATTGGAAGGATTTCTATACTGGATAAGAAGCTTTCTGTGGAGAAAAGCTTTTTGCCCATTCAAAGGAGGGAGACTTTGAGTACGGCCTATTGCTATTCTTTTAAACTGCCTTGTCCAAATAAGAACTTTCTTCCAAAGAACTATTAAAAGAGATGGTTACACATAACATAATGTCCTATATGAAATTAACAAAGACTCCATTAAGGTGCCATTCTCTCTCTCTCTCTCTCTCTCTCTCTCTCTTTTTCACACACACACACACACACACACACACACACACACACACACACACACACACACACACACACACACACACACGGGAGAGAGAGTTACAGATGTAATTACTCTATAGTTAATGTTAACATGAAACCTTTTCAAATATCAGACTGGCCAAACATCTTTTTAAAAGGTAACTGTACTTTAATAGCTGGCTGCATAACTCAATGGTTTAGGAATTTGGCTGCAAAGATGAAGGTTGGGAGTTCAGTTCCCCACTGTGGTCAAGCCTTGGTCAAGATGCACAATCCCAGGGTGTCCGAGGAGAAAGGAATGGTAAACCACTTCTGAATATTCTCAACCTAGAAAACCTTGAAAAGAGTTGCCAGAAGTCAGAATTGAATTGACAGCACGTGAAAACTCCCTGAGGATGTGGAACTGGTAAAACAACTGCTTAAATATCTCATTTACTTTGAAAACCCTATTAGGGGTGCTATAATTCATTTCCAACTTAATGGCATATAACATACTTTAATAGCTAGTAATGTGCACAGGTGAAAAAGTGCACACCAAAGTGCTTTCAACTCACTGCAAAATTATATAACTGAAAAAGGATGTTGCAAAGAAACCTTCTTATATTAGTGCATTCATCAGAGTAAAAAGATAAACATCCAGAAATACATAATGAGTGACTATAAAATTATCTTTATTCAGAAAACATTACATGTGTTAAAGTTCTCTTGGACACTGCAGGGTGGAAGTTCATGTTCTGCTGATAATATAACATCTGTCACAATCATAGTCAGAAATTTAAACACTATTATGGTTTTTAAATATTTATTTTTTAATGCGGTGTTTTTTTAGGATAATCTTTCTAAATGCTTGAGTAAAGAGGATAAAAAGATACATAGCAAAAATCAGTTTAGCTCAGTGTCATAATCCACCTTAGAAGCATGAGGAGTATTTCTTAAAGAGTGAATTTTTACTTTCATAGAGTGGTACAGTTATGAAGAAGACAACAAAAGACCACTTGAAGACAAACATTTAAAGAAAATAGCCAACTGGATAAGTGGCAGAACCGTACATGAGAAATCATGTAATCATTATACAGTATTGATATCAAGCTCAGCAGTAGCAATATATCTAGAAAGATGTTGATGTTCTAGGTAAGACGCTTTCTATGGAGAAAAACTTTCCCTTGACCTAATGGATGAGGCAGCTATTACCTTCCCAGTTATCTTTGTCCCATCCTCTCTCTGTTGGCTCCAGTTTCTTCTCCATCTGTCGCTCTAGATCTTGCTTTTCATCTTCTCTCTTAGATCAGCTTTGTGATTACAGTTGTACCTCGCTTAAGAGCATAATGCATTCCACAGGATTGCTCTTTAAGCGAGTTTGCTCTTTAAGCGAAACACCACTGTAAATGACCAAGGGGGGGGGGATTGTGAACCCCAATTTATTTGTTAAGCAAGTTTTTGGTTGGTTTTATTTGTTAAGTGAACCGAACTTTCAGAGAAAATTCTGTTCTTTAAGCAAGTTATTCTTTAAACGAGGCGCTCTTTATGCGAGGTTTGACTGTACTTAGCTCTACTGTTCACTCTCAGTTGAATATAGCTTGTGCTTGTGGCCGTGTCAGTAGATGCTAGGGTTATTGCTGTTTGATCCAGTTAATAATATAGTTTCATCTTTTTATAATATAGTCCCAGCTGTTTTCTTTCTCATTTAAAAAAATTGTTCCTTTTAGTGTTCTCTCTCCCAACCCGCAGAACAGAAGCCTGTGCAGGTTGCTGTTAGAACTGCCACTGAGTTTCATCTTTCTCAAATTCGTCAGATTCTGACTAAGGTGTAATCAAGCCTAGAATTACAGTTCAGATTTTTCTGTCATGCTAATGCAGATAGTTGAATTGATTGGTATATTGGCTGGTGATGCGACAGTCAGCATTCTTGCCATTAGCACCTGGCATCCTTGAGAAGCTGCCAGGACCTCACTGATGGATTGTCCAATTTGACTTTCTCTTTTTCTTTTTCATTCTGGCTCCAGGTAGCCACCATCTGAGTTTTAGATAATGCCCCCAGAAAATGACTCAGTATGGAAACCAAACCATGCAGCTGTTGAGAGATTTGGCAGTATGTCTCTATCCACTACCATGAATCTCTTGTGTAGAATCCAAAGCTATGATTCTGGACAGCACTGAGCAGCTGGGCTATGCATGCTTCTGCCTGTTAAAAACATGAAAGAAGGGGGGATCAGCTGTTTAACAGGGTGGTCTTTCCTTCCAGAACAATTGAACAGTGAGACTTAAGATTTGTCAAAAGATCCAGCTATTGGAATGGCAAAGCAAACTAAACAGAGTACACGGCACCGCTTTTGCATAGATTTCTTCATCCTGCTGGGGAGAGATACATGGAAAAATTCTGCTTTCACAAGCTTCTGTTTCTTATTAGCTGAATTAGGAATAAACATCTAGCTAGAATATTACATGAGCTTCTAGTGTCTCAGGTTACTATATATAGACAGACTGATGGAAAGTTGTTATTGAAAAAGACAACAAAGAGTCTTGGTGCACATTAAAGAATAATAAGTTTTATTCGGCATAGGCTTTCATAAATTGCAGCCCACTTCTTGAGGTGCATTTTTTTCATGTGCCTAACACATAAAATTTTCTAGCCCTCAAGGTGCCAAAATACTCGTGTGTTTGCTGCAGCAAACTATAGTTCAGGGATTCTAAACCCACTGCCCATGGGCCGAATGTGACCTGTGGTGCCATTTCATGTAGCCCCCACAGCCCCCACCACACCAGGAAATGCCATGTGGTATTCTAGGGCAAAATGGCTGTCCAGTGCCCAAAACTGTCTGGGGGAGCATGACCCAGCCCCAGCTTTAAAAGATTGAGAACTCCTGCTGTAGTTGAACTTGGTCACCTTTCTGGAAATTATTTAAAAAGAGAGATTTCATTTAACTGGTGTGATAAACCATAAGGATGTTTATCCCAAATATTAAGGAGCACATGTATTCTGTTCCACTGCAAACATACTTAGTTAAATCCAGATTCTACAATCATGGGAATCTATGATTCCTTCTGAATTTATGGAATTCCTTGCTGCTCTATATCAAGATCTGTAAGCTGACTTCTTGTCAAGAACCACCAGTTCTTTAAGAGTTCTTGACAGCCTTGTACAGTAATGTTTGCCACATACACTTGAGATGTTTTAAGTTTTTATGCATAAATATATATAACAGGAATAATATCTGCAGAAGGAATAGTATTAGTTAAATTGTGAGACTTGAGAATTACAGTAGCAGTTTCAAACAACGATTTAAAAGAAATGTCTGCTCATCAACTTCTAAAGGACTTTTAAATGTCAACTAAATTCCATAAGTACCTTCTGGTCAAATTGAGATTTATTTATAAGCATTCTTAAATTATATTTATTCTAGGTATCCAGTTATTTCTTTCAGCTTCTCCTCACTCACAATCTTTCCTCACTCAAAACCAACCAATAATTAAAACTGCAGAACATTCAGTCAGTCAGATTTTAAAGCTTTTCAGACAAATCATAATGAGGTTTCCTAATTTAGGCTCCATCTGGCAACGTGAAAGCAATAGTCTATCTCCTCTCACAGCTCTCACCAAGCTCCCTGCCCAATACAAACAACATAACAAAAATAATCATTTCACTACCATCACTTATTTTGCTCCAAGTTTTCAATCTGTGTTACTTAACTTGAATTTTCAAAGCAAGAACTTGAGAACAGCAAGCGAGAAACTATGAAGGTTGGATGGATGTATTTTCTGCTTACCAGAAGGTGAAGACACAAGGATCTATGGAGATTATCTTCATGGACATCTCACACATAAACACCTACCTGTTCTCTCTCCCTGCAGACATAGCTGTAAAGTAGCTTATAGGCAAAACAACAGAGACTGGAGTATCGACATTGGTCCCCCCCCCCCATATAACATATACTGTATCGCAATACATTGTCCAAATCTTAAAAATTTTATTTTTGTAAAATATTAAAACATTGAACAAGGTTTATACTACTTAGTTTTTAAAGTAGTGTTGCCCAAATCAAATCCTTGAATTACAAATAAAAAAGGATCTCAGCCAGCCAGCCCCCCCCCCCGAATGAAATCTGTAAACTTGCACAGAGACAGCAAAAGCAATTACATTTAAACGTATGTACCACTCCATAGCGCTTTGTGCACTCTCTGGGCAGTTCACAAGTTAATTAGCATTTTGCCCCCAACATGCTGGGTACTCATTTTACTGTTCTCAGAAGGATGGAAGGCTGAGTCAACCTGGCCTCCAGTCAGGATCAAACTCACAACAATAGAGGTTTGGGTTGCAGTACAGCAGTTCAGCCACTGTGCCACCAGGACTCTTCTAACAGCAACAACAAATGTGTCTTTCCTACCTTCTAAAAGTAATGAAAAAATGTCTGCAGTTCAGATGTTACCTCCTCTTTCAATGCTTTTCCTGAGTGAATGCTGCTCTAGTAAGCCAGTGAAACAGTTTCCTTACACACTGCAGTTTTATTTCCATGTTTCTGATTCAGCAGCAGCTTCTTTATACTAATCCATTGCATCTATAAACTGAATTTTAATCTTCTATGAATTTGTAGAAGTTGTTAAGGAGTTTTGCACATCAACTGTCAAGAGGAAACTATATCCCAGTGTATCCCTTTTCTTTGTATCTTTCTGTTTATCTATCTAGCTCAACTAAATTTATATTGAACCCGAACTGTTTTTATTTTATTTTATTTTGCATTTATTCCCCCCCCCCCCATATGCTCCTATATTTCAGAGAGATTTTTAGGCTAGCAAGATGACCTAGCAAATAAGTATGGATTATCCTACATTTTATATAAAACTTAGATAGCCTCTTCCTTTAAGAGGATAAGGAATGTGTTTTGACAGTTTCTAGAATTATAATTTACAACCAATTATTGTGAAGGTTGACAAAATAAGAAGCCACACTTCATTAATAACTTATGTCTAAGCAACTAAACAAAGCAGCATTAAAAATGCTACTTTCTTGTGTTAAAAAAGGAAATCATTTATTGAAATTATGGAATTCTAAACATTCTTCATTGCTTTTCTCATATAATAACAACCCCTTACCTTTGCTACACATCTGAAATCTTTATCTCATTTATATCTTATCCTATTAGATTTCCATGACATATACATATTTTTCTAGTGTTAAAGCTGCATTTCACACATGACAGTTGCTTCCATCTGAAACTGCAATATTTTCCCTGGGTAGGGTGGCTCCCTCAGGCAGCTAATTTGGGATGTCATGAAAGGACAGCATACTGTTATAGGGACTGCAGTGGCTTAGTGGTTAAGAAGCTCACCTTGTTAGCTGGAAGGTCAGCAAGTCAGCAGTTCAAGACTCATGTACTGCATGCCAGATTGAGTGCCTATCTCTGTCCCAGCTCCTGCCAACCTAGCAGTTTGAAAGCAAGAAATTGCAAGCAGATAAATAGGGACCAATTCAGTGGGAAAAGATCTTGGGGGCATGAAAGGAGCCTCATTCAGGCATCTCCAGAAAAAATCCTTTCAACCCAAAAAGCACCTTCATGTGCTTCTGACACAATAAACAAAAGCATACTGTTCGTTGCTTAATTTATTTGTATTATATTTTTGCACCCATGTGTCAGAAGAGGCTCTTGTAGGATTTCCTGCTTCATTACCAAAATAATATGGTCAGTAGTGCAACCCTACAAATTTTGACTTTTAGAAGAAGGAAACGACTTTCTAGTCTCATTTTGTTAGCAAAAGGTCTCAGACAGTGGTGGGCTCAAAGAAAATTTACTACCACACTGTGGGCATGGTATGGTGGGCGCAGCCAGGGGGAAAGCCCTGAGTTGCACCCGAATTAGGACTACTTTGTTTCAAAACTTGGGTGGGCGGGGCCAGCCAGAATTTCTGCTACCGGTTCTGGCAAGCTGGTGCAAACCTGCTGATGCCCACCACTGGTCTTAGACTGACTCTGAAAATCCGTACAGAGGCAACTAGTGACTCCTTTTGGCATGTTGATGCCAGCTTGGCTACGATGGCTGGCAGTGCCTTTTGTGACCACATGGATGTGCCTGGTGAGTATATCTTCAGCCATTCAAACTTTCCAGTTTTGTTTCACTGCACATACACAGTCTACTACATGAGGTGGACTGGACAAGGCTTCTATGCCATTTTAGTGGTGTTTATATACACTTCAGTGCAGGGAGATACAGTGGTACCTCGCTTAAAGAACATAATGTGTTCCACAAGATTGCTCTTTAATCAAGTTTGCTCTTTAAGCAAAACACCATTGTAAGTAACCAATTGTGGGGGGTATTGCGAACCCCGATTTATTTGTTAAGCGAGTTTTTGGTTGGTTTTATTTGTTAAGTGAAGCAAACATTCAGAGAAAATTCTGCTCTTTAAGCGAGTTACTCTTTAAGCGAAACGCTCTTTATGCGAGGTTTGACTGCAATGTCAAAGCTGGTACATGTACAGACTAGTCTGATTTCAATTTTCAGGGCTTGCCATTAATATAAAACTTAAGAAGGTATAAGATAGTCAGTGTGTTTTTATTCTTTTCTTTTTAAAAAATAATTAATATTTGTATTTATTAAAACAAAACAACAAACAAAAATAACATTACAAGAACCATTAACAACTACAATAACAAATTATTATATAAATTAATATTAACAAACATTTTATATCATCCTCTGTCTGCTCCCCACCACCCATGGGACATTATACCTTCAGTTTACAATTAGTTTATTACTGTTAACATTATTCTATATAATTGTCCCCACTTCCCAAAAAGTTATGTATTCCTGTCCTGATTTTGCTCCTTTTGCTTTAATTAAGATACTGTATGTTCAATAATTTCCCCCAAAATCTCTTTAAAATCATTTCTTATTCTTAATCCCTTCTTAAACTTTAATTTGCATTTTACTCTATCATTTATAAAAAATATTCTATAGTTCTTTTTATCAATCATTCAGCTTGAATAAATGTTTTATTATTTTTGTCCAAGATTATCAGCTCTAACCAGTAGCAAGGTTTAAGTCAGAAGTTTCTTCTTAACACTTTCTACCTGATAGTAGTAGGATCATGCAGGCCCTGTCAAAGATGATTGATGATTCCTCTTCCTGCCTCCATTGCCTGAACTGTGAGGTCAAGGCAGGGGTCCTGTCCCTAAAGCCAAAATGGGAGGGAACCTTGTGCTGTTCTCTAAGAGCTTGTGAGGTCATCGTGGACCTATTGGCTAAAGTCTTAGATCCACAGAGCCCTGAGGGGAAAAATGCCGTCTGGCCCCCAAAGCTGTCTGAGGGAGCATGACCCAGACCCTGGCTTTAAAAAGGTTGAAAACTCCTGCTCTAACAATTTTGGAGCCAGCTTCCACATTCTAGGCTGGATATTGAAAGGGGCTGGGGGGGGGCGCGCGCTAGGAATACAAATGCCTTCTAGGTTTTATCTGGGGGGGTTTCTGTCTTTTGGGGATGTGATTTCAGGGGTGAGGAAAGGCTTCCAGTTGTTTGCAAGGTACATAGAGCCTTCATCTTTTTGCCAGAGTGTGACTGGATCCGTAGAAATCCTCAACTTTTCACTCCCCCCAGTGCTTGTCCAGGAAAGTTAAATGACTGCCTATTTAAGGGGAGACTATCAAACCACTTCCTGTTGGTCTTCATGGTTGTGAGCAGACCCATAACTCCAGGGACTGTTGTGAGGCCATGGGGATGCCGTGGATCTAACACCTCAGTCTGTAGGTCCATGGCTATTACTACATTCCTCCTCTCCTCCAGATGTTTCACCTAGCACTGAGACTTCTGCCAGGCCCCATGGTTCAGAAATGGAAGGAGGGAGGGGAGTCCTTAACCATATTTAACAGGTGCTATATAATCCTACTATTTTTGGGATCGTTAGCTAGACATGGTTGAGATTGAACTTGGAGCCTTATGTGTACAAAGCTTGTCATCCGCTCTTGAAATATGGTCCTTTGCCACATAAAGTAGTATTATCAAATGCCTCTAACTTCTACCACATACTTCTACCATGTTCCTTTTTTGGGTGGGGAGGGGATAGGCAATGCTAATGTTCATCCACAAAGCCACCATGAGATAAGAATTCAGAAAGAAACCATGAGATAAAGAAAACGTGAACAAACATTGAATTACATCAGATCATTGTGTTATTGTTAGTAGATCAGTGAAACATAACTTTGTTCCTGTATAAGTCCTATTTGCTAAATAATGTTTCGTAGCTACATTAATGCAGTATAATTCTATCATATTGTTCTATTGTGTTGTGACTTATTACTCATCCTAAGGATTTATTCATTAATACAGTTTGTGACACTTTCTTACTTCAGTTTACATAAAACTATGTAAACTGAAATCTAGTAGTAAGTCATAACAAGAGTGGGCCCATTGATTCAATGGAACTTTTAGAGTGGTTGACTCACAAAATCTCAGTGATTGAGCTGGCCTACTCTAGTTGTGATTTACTGTTGACTTTCACACATATAATTCCACTGTCACAATACTGTCTTAGGTATACATTTTCTGCAGACCATCTCTAGATAGAATGGCCATTGTATTGCCCAACAAGCGTAGCAACTAGCTTTTATAGATTCAAAGTTGTCCCATTTCTTGGTATTGCTTTCTCTAGCTAGAACCAACAGACCATAGCAACCATAAGACATGTTCTTTTACATTTGGCAGCTCTTCATAGTTGTCACTTTGAATTGAATGCCACAGCTAAACAGAAGGGAAACTGTGCTGAATGGTATTTGACAGCCATGAAAACTCAGCATAAACATAATGGTACTGATGGACAGCTTTTAAACTGAGATTGAAGAATTTAGCTAGATTTTTGTCTCTATGAACATCTATGTCCCGTTTTGCAGTTTTTATCCTGCTTCATTTAGTAGTGCTTAGTTTACCTTTTACAAGATCATAATTTATTTGGATTTTACTGGCTGAGGTCAGATATCATATCAGACCCGGGATAGTGGCATAGAATCTAATTCTTGGTCTGAATTTCCCAAATGGAGTTGTGTATTTATTTTCATTTTCTGTTTTCCCCCAGCAGTAATCATTAAGAGGTCTCTGGAGGCTGAGTGTCAGAACAGATCTAAAGTTATTCTGAAAATACAAACATCATACCAAGCCACAGTTTGGGTATTTTGCAAATCTATTTCAAAAAGCAGATTCTAATATTGGTTTGCTGGTTTCAAGGCCAGCCCTGTAGTATTTTGGGTCTTGTGAAATAGCAAATGGTGCCCCAAAACACAGTTGGGTGGATGAAGCAGAAAATGCCATCAGCATAGGCAGTGAAAATAACAACAATGTGAATAAGTAAACATCTGCTGCCCTTCCATGATATCCCAAAACTGCTGCCTGAGGTGGCTGCTTCTGTTTGCTTAATAGCAGAGAAGCAGATCAGTAATCCGGCATTGTGAGTTGCATAGCATGAACTAAGAGAAAAACAACATTACATTAAATCACTATTTAATTTCCTTAGCCATATCATGTCATAATGAGCTAGATTAGTTACATTACAATATTTGCTTCCTCCTCCTTCCAGGTATTTATGTAAGTTGAATTTTTGAAGTAATCTAAAATTAGGAAGCCTAACATCTTCACCTAGGATTTGCTACATTGTTTTCAAATGCTTTTCTCCTTGTCATCCTCTTCCTCCTCCTCATCTTCTTCCTCATCCTCCTCCATTTGTGTAAGAATTCCTTCTGGAGTGGAGGGATCAGTTGACAGATTCTTTCATAGCTCAGAGGATGCCCAAATTCCTCAAACTGCTCCAGGAGGCACCATCCACATCTCCGTACAGTATTTGTGTTGATCTATGACAGTAACCTCCATATAGAAGGCAAATGGGATACTCTTTTGTAAGTTCTACTTCTACTAAAGCAAGAGCAAACCTTTCCCCTCTTCATTATCTGAAATGTGCTAGGTTTGTCACACAAAATCTCTAATACAAAGAGAATATCCTGAAACATGACCTTCAAGAGATTTCAGAACAGAAATACTGTAACTTTGTAATGCTAAGAACAATGGTCACAAATAATGAAGCTGTAGGAAATAGATCCCTAGACAACTTCATGCTTTGAGCTTTCCAGTTTGTCCAGAACAATTTGTATAGCTTGATATAGGATTATATTTATTTATTTATTTATTTCATTTGTACCCCGCCCTCCTCCGAAGACTCAGGGCGGCTTTACAACTAAAAACAATTAAAACACATACATAAAAATTAAAATTCAAGTTAAAGCGCCGAGGAGAGAGGTGGGATATTCAAATGAGCCAGGCAACCAAATTGGCCATCTGGCCCACTCCCCACACATGCCCTACCAGCCAGGTCTTCACTCCTTTCCTAAAGAGCAGCAACTCCGTCTGGAAACGTAACTCTGTTGGCAGGAGGTTCCATAGGGCCGGAGTGGACACAGAAAAGGCCCTCCTTCTCATGCTAGAGAGATGAGCTTCTCTAGCTGAAGGTATGACCAGAGAGCCTCTCCGGTCCACTCTAGTGGGACGGACAGAATTTCTCAGGGTGATGCGGTCTCTTAAGTGTCCTGGCCCACTACCATGTGGGGCTTTAAAAGTAATCACCAGCACCTTGGAAACACAGTGGAAGCCAGTGCAGCTCCCAGAGAAGTGGTGAGGCATGAGCATAATGGTAAACAATGGTAAGCTCATGATTTCTGCTACTTTTAAAGTGTAATTAACACCTCAATAACTTTCCTGAGAATACCAGTTATATGTCATCAAGTCAATTATGATTTACAGTTACTCTATTCAGTGGTTCCCAAGGTGGGGCCCATGCCCCATAGGGGGACTTCAATTCACAGAAGCCTAAGTCAGTACATTCTCTGATCAGTGCTTTGGGGAGTTGATTTAGGCTTCTGGGAATTGAAGTCCAAAAACCAAAGGTTGGGAAACATTGAGCTAGATAAAGAGTATTCATAAGTATTTTACTAATCCCTTCTGCTGTGATGGTACTTTAGAGCTGTGTAGCTTGCCTTAGGCAACAAAGTCTGGCTCTTTGTCCTGAAGGAAT
The DNA here is from genome assembly GCA_030440675.1 of Furcifer pardalis. Classification (NCBI taxonomy): domain Eukaryota; kingdom Metazoa; phylum Chordata; class Lepidosauria; order Squamata; family Chamaeleonidae; genus Furcifer; species Furcifer pardalis. The sequence continues at coordinate 143,737,057 of CP126894.1, read as the reverse complement.
ACTGAAGGATTGAACTCCCAATCTCCTGTCCCACAGCCAAGTATCCAACTCACTAATCTGTCCAGCCCCACTGAAGTAGTGGAACATACTTCCGTCAAGCACACATCAACATATCTTCTCTGTGAGAATCCCAGAGTTAAAAATTGAAGTTATCCAAACACCTCTGAAACATGGTTTAATAGCTTGAGTTCTGCCCCTCACACATAATATACAAACTAAAGTTACATTTTCATACTTGGATAATGGTTTCTAAGGTCTAGAAGTAAAAGTTATATCACCCTCAGTATAAATTCCTTAATTTTAATTTTGGCAAACACCTGAAATTAGCACATGACCATTTTGAAGCATGGCCATGTTTTGTTTTTACATGTTCTTGGGAATAGTTAATTTATTGTACTGCAACACCCAGAATACCTAGCCAGCATAGTTCTAGTCCTGATAATGCTGATCATCTTGCTGCATGTGGAAGTTTGGCTCAGGCATCTTTTGTTTAGTTATTTTTATTTTTTTATTGGACTTATACCCCGCCCATCTGGAATGGACTCCCACTCTGGGTGGCTTACACTATTAAGAAAGCAAAACAAACACCATTAAGATAATAAAACAACCCCCCCACCTAATAAAATCAGAACCAAGGACTCAGTGGTGGGCATCAGCAGGTTCATACCAGTTCACCAGAACCGGTAACAGAAATCCTAGCTGGCCCCACCCATCCAAGTGTTGAAATAAAGTAGTCCTAATTTGGGTGCAACCCAGGGCTTTTCCCCCTGGCCACACCCACCATACCACACCCACAGTGAAGTAGTAATTTTTTTTTAGCCCACCACTGCAAGGACCCAAAACTCTTGTGACAGAAAGGCAATGGGTCGGTCTCCTATTTGGTCTTCAACAAACTGCTAAAAGCCTCCTCAAACAGAAAGGTTTTCCATTGTTTCTTGAAGGTCCCTAAGGAGTCAATCAAACACAGCTCCCCTGGCAGTGCATTCCATGGAGCCAGAGCTGCCACCGAGAAAGTCCTACAGCTTTCTAGCCAACGTGGGAGTCAGAATTTGCAGTTGAGTTGTCTGAGAAGAACGGGTGAAGCGGGCCTGATTTCTAAGGGGAAGACGCTCAGTAGTTTTATAAGTAAAAGAGTGTTGTGATAGTATTTTTTAGTCATGATATTGAGTGGGATATTGTTAAATAATCATCAATCCTCAGGGTTTTTAAAATCATACTATTCCTGAGAGACAACAGAAAATCTCTTGGAAAGTCTCGTATTTACAAGGAGATTTATAGTCTTGTAACAATTTACACAGCAGATCACAACACCAAGACCCATTATATTCGCAAAGCCATGACTTAAAAGAAAGACCCCTCACAAGTATGGTGAAAGAAAAGGAAATATTTGCTTTGCTTATAAAAGCTTAGATCCATCTTCATTCAACAGCTGTTAGACTGATGAAATTACTCAAGCTAGTCCCAAGCTATATTTTTCTCAATAGGTCTGATGCTTTTTAAAACAAGACATACAGAAGAAGTGACAAAAATAGTGGCTTTTGCTGCAGTTATGATTCAGGATTAATTGTTCAATGTTAATTCCCAATTAAGTGCTCTTTGGAAAGGGACTGTGTCTTTTCTGCAGAGAAATTTTAAATATTTGTTGTTTGTTTGTTATTTTCAATCCAAGTATATAAAGAGTTATGCAGAGCATCCCAAAGGATAAATTCCTGATTCCCCCCCCCACACACACACACACAAATTGAGACTAGAGGGACAATAATTGAGTCAGTTTCTAACCTCTTTTAGCTTGTACTTCTAATATCTGAAGATGTAAATCATTGATACCACATTCATCATTGCTAGTTCAACAAATAACATTTCTATCAGCAAGGGGAGAAAATTGAAATTTGTAATGGTGGAAGGTGTGCAGGGAAGTTCCTGATAAGCAATAACCTAATTAGTTGTAAGTGAAATTATTGGGTCAAGTTTGATACTGTATTTGAGTAGAAGGATTAATATAATGGAAGGTTAGTGTAGGGGTAAAAACAACCATTGGAACCCCTTCTGCAACTGGATAAGTCAATAATGCTTCTCAAGCAATGGCTACAAATGTACTAAAATGCAAGGACCCACATATAGCTCTTGCTCTTGTAGAGAACAGGTTGGTTATTTCAAAGTGCTCTTACAGGGAGCCCACAGCAACGGTGTGTTCTTTCTACCAGTGAAGAAGACTCCAGAGGTATGGTGACAAGACAGGAAAGGAAAGCAATTTAGCAAAGAAAGCACAGCCAATGGATAAATAGAGACTGGGGGAAAGTAGATCAAAAGAGTAACCCATCACAATTTTGTTGCTTTAAATATTGTTTGTATTATTTGTATACTAACTGGGTAGTTCAGTACACTTGGTTACCTAGCTCCAGAGCTACAGGTCAGGAGTTCTGTTCCCTACCATGTTTTCTGGGAGAGCTGCCCAAGTGATACCCAAATGAGTGCTTGGCTTGCTGCCAGCACCTGCTGTTTGGGTCCTCTGATGCCTTGAAAATGTCTGCACCTTTACATATGGAAATCTGATTCAGGCACTTGATGAAGGCATACAGGTACGGGCAGACAAAAGCCTGTATATTCATATTTATTTGACAGTGTGGGTGGAGTGGCAGGTAACATTTGCAAGGGATAAGTATGGTGGTGATCACAATGTTTTGCGGCTTTTTCCACAGCCTCCACCACTTCCCAGTGTGCTGGGAGATTTTTTGGAGCAATTTTGCTCCATTTGGATAATTGTCTAACACTTCCCCACTTTGTTTTGGCTCTTCAAACATGCCACTGGGCAACTTCCGGTGCTGGGTAGAGCTTGTGTCATTGGCTTGGTTCCTAGCATGGAACCAGGAAGTTGCCCAGCGGCGCAGTTGAGCAGCCAAATCAAAGTGGGGGAAGCATGGGAAAATTATCTAAATGGAGCAAAATTGCTTCGAAAAGCCTCCGGCCACCCTGGGAAGCGGCGGAGGCTGTGGAAAAAGCCATGAAAATGGTGTGATCATCGCCAGTGCCAATGAAAACATAAGCAGGGAGAGCCAGCACGCCTCTGGCCACCTGGTGGGGAGTGTTGGGTGTGGGTCTGGTCCCTGGCAGGAAAATGTTGTGGAAGCCTGTTTCAAAGAGTAACTGTGTAAAATGCAGTAAAGTGGGGACATTTTTGTCTGTCAGATCTGTGCATAGGGGCAAGAATTTTCTGTCTGAAGTGTAGTGGAGAGTTTTCCAAGTGCTCATCCATATAGAGATTACCTGTTCCATGGTACTTGTAATGTGTACCTTGATAAGATACTTCCCCATACAAAAGTAGTACCTGGATATATTACTGGTCCATAAACATTTGAGATTAGGTTGGCAAGCACTGCCAAGTCACTACATGCAAGTTGACGTGGCAAGCCTTACCCCTTTAATTCCATGTGTACTTAAGACTAACCCAATGATGAAGGAACATACACATTCTCTCCAGCCCATTATTCTGAAATGCTTACCTAGTCAATGTGATTGTTGTGGTTGTTTTCTGTTAGCCAAGGCAGAAATGTTCTCATTATAGTTTGTGACAAATATGCTTAAAATGTCATGGAAATGCTCATCTGTAAACCTTGGCCTATACTTGCATTTCACAGTTTTCATCCAAGGAAAAAAATGTTCACAGATATATATGGTGCCAACAACTGTGAACATGCCTGCAGCAGATTTATTTAGTTTGATAAATATATCTAGGAGACCAGTATAGAGATCTAACAAAAAAAAGTTTGTTACTATCTCTGAGATGATGAGCAGCTTGTAAATCAATTAGTTCCATATAGAAAAAGTTACTTTGCAACTTCTGGTGCTACTTCAAATAATTTCTGAAACATTTTTATTTCCCTTCCATGATTGCAGCAATCAGTGAATCTGTTCTGGAATTCCACCTGCCTTGATGTGTGGAGCCAGCAGAAAAGTTTAATATGCAAAACACTTTATATCCTTTTTGCAAAAATACCAGGCCTTCTATTCTTTTCTTGCCAGCTTTGCAAAAGCAGGCCAGACATCTCCTGTACCAATCCATATAGCTGATTTAGCTTTATATATCTACACATATATAGCTTCCAATATGGTAATCCATGGAGATGGGAAGTGAAAAAGCTGACTGTTGTGTGTACCTGAACTCTGTTAATTAACAAAGTATCCAAATGGCCAAAATGCTGGCATGGAGGATAAGACCAAGACAGGGCTGACAGAAGGAGATGTCACTTTATCTGGTATTCCCTATGGAGGCTAGAAGATACCATGTGGCTATTGTGTTTTTTGTAAGAAGGGGACACGAAAAACAGCCGTTGATGGGGCTGCTTAAGGCAGAAAAAATAGACAGGGCCGGAGGAAAAAAATGTCTTGAGCATGAGAGCAGTAAACAAGCAGGTTGGAGGGCCACAGAAAAAACAGCTCAGAGGCTGCCAGGTTGGGGGAGCCAACTGAATTGAAGGTGCCAAGGAATTAACCTGGGACTAATTTGCATGGAAATTGTGATCTATACTAGAGATATTTCCATTTTATTCATAACAACATCTAGGCCAGGAGTTCTCAACCTTTTAAAGCTTGGTCACACACCCTCAGACAACTTTGGGGGCCGGACAGCCATTTTGCCCTTGCTCTACCACATGACACTTCCAGGTGTGGTGGAGGTGGGGGGGAGCCACATGAAATGGTGTTGCAGGCTGCAGGTGGAGAATCCCTGGTTTAGGCCAAAAACACACAGGAAAGATCCATAGCTATAGGATGGTGAGAATCCTAGCTTATATTAACCCTAGAAACAAACAAGAATGGTCAAATGAGCTGTGGCTCTTTTAGGCTTAGTAAGTAGACTGTAAATCATGGATCACAATTTTTTTTTAGCAATTTGGTACAGCAAGAATTAAAGCAAAGCCAGTGGAAAAATAAGTGTTCCACCCACATCCTTCGTTCATAATCATGGCAACTAATTCAATATTGTCCACTAGTTTTGAGCTGCTGTAGAGAATGGCCAGAATCCTGCAAAACAAATAAGCTATTGTGCATGTTGGCTTGTCTGTGCTGCTGGATGGCCATTGTTCATCTTTGTTCCCTCAGTTCAAAGCAGAAAGCATGTACTTGGTCATGTTCTCAGTTGTATGATGGAGGGCAAGGCGGAAGTTAAGAAAAACCCTGCCCAATTACTGTTGTGCATGTAGTTTTTCCTATTAATATTTTGGCCCAGTTTGGTTTTGTTTTTCGGCTCATTGCTTTGTAGATTTATTCTATTTCCTACTTCTTTTGAAAACACATGTTCTTCTCCAGAATAATATTTATATTGCACTATAAATTAGTAATTTAGTTCCATAAACTCAGTAGGTTTCTGTGTTTTCCCCTGAAGGGTCATGTTCTCTGTGCATGTCCTTAAGTGGGTAGTGAGAAGAGAGGGAGAAAATGCCACTGTCACCAGTTCTGTACGGTTTGCTGGGTTCAGGACTTGAAATTATAGCTGCTGTATGAGAGGTGAAGAGGGCTAAAATTTTCCAGTGGCGAGAAAGTTCCATGCTTGCTTGTCTTTATTTGGAAGAACGCAAGAATCACTCCCTTGAAAAGCTCTCAAGCACAGCTTCTTTCCACTGCAGTCATTTACAGCAGGAACAAGACTGCAGGAAAAAGCACATCAGTTTGACAGCAGCAGCAGGGCCCAGCTCTGGGTAAATGTGCTGGGATGCAACCATGTTGGTGCAATATGATCTTGCCCACTAATGCATCTTTAAACATAGCTAATACTAATAATACTTTCCAGATTAAGAGTACTGCTCCATGTTTTTGGCATCACAGTACATTAGGAATGGCACACCTGCAAAGAATACTAAGGAGGGCAGACTGGTTGCAGATTTGTGATGGGGAGTATATGTGGATAAGACATAATTTCTTATGTTCGTTTCTGTAGAATGTTGTAGTGCCTGTCGTTTTCTTCAAACCCCCCCCCCATACACAAAGGTAGCAATTCAGTGCATCCAAATAAAAGTGTCATAGTCTTAATGACAGTGAAAGCTGTGCCAGCAGACAAAAGCCCAACCTAAGGAAGCACCACCTATATGCCTGGCTGTCTCAGTGGCTGCCCTCTTTGTCTGACTCAGCATAGCATTGTGCACCTCACTGTCCCTCTTAATGTTCCAGAGACAGCCCATAGATTCTTCTGCTTCTTGTCCCTGGTAACTCACTGTCCTTATTTCTGTCCTTTGCCTAGAGTTGTCATTCATCAAGATTCAGTTCTATCCCCAGGGGTTTTTAGAAGTCACAAATCTGAGTGGAGCGTTTTTGCTATGTTTTGCCTGTGTTGCATATATGTCAACACTATGTAGCACAAGGCAAGAGACCAACTTTCAGAAGTTAACGAACGTTTTGAAATAGGATAGCATAGAGCCATTTTTTTTATCAGTTGTACCTTCAAAGTTTCAGGCAGTGGTTAACTAACCTGACAATCCTGAGAACTAATGGCCTTGGGTGCTGAAGTCCACAAGGAAAGGTGATGGTCCCAAAGTGGACTAAATCCCACTTGAATCTATCTAGATAGAGGGCAGCAGCTTCATCAATACTGGCATGGGGCTGATGAGGACTTTGCGTGCTAAAAGGGGTCAAGTCCAGAAAGTGACTCATGGAGTACAGGTATCATGCTGCAATGTGGAAGGAAGATGAAAGGCCACAGCATTATATTCTCGGGACAGTCTTCATGGCTGATCACCATGAGGATTGTCAATATTAGGATTTGGAGATAGCATAAAAAGAAGAAGTACCTTCAAGCAAAAAGAAGAAGAATCAGCTTGACCGATGCTGGCTTAGCACAATAACGGCAGCATAGACCTTTCAGTAAGTTTCTGTTTTTGTCAGTGATGTGTTGCCTGCTCTATACTCAGAGCCTATGCTGCTGTGAAACAGAGTGAGAAAATTGCCTCAGACGACAGAGGCCAGGAGGTAGCAGCAAGATCCTGAAGGAGAGAACTGTGAGCCATGCAGTCTGCCTGCTATCCACTGAGGTTCATCGTTGTCGTCAACTGCAATTCGTATCTGAGAATGCATTCCCTCCCCCCTGAAGCAGGAAAAACATGACAGAAGATTGTCTCCCATCACCATTGCTGAAAAGACTGGGCTGGCCATGCCAGTCCAGTTGCCTTTTGTATATGAAATGGGAGGGGCTCCTACTTTGTTCTTTGCCTGAGGTAGCAAAATGTTTTGGGTTGGCCCAAAGCTTGCCACAAAAGAATGCTGAGGATGCCTACTGTGGGATAAAAAAAGCATCTTGAGAATTCATCTGATAATACATTCTAAAATTGTTTCTTCCTTAGAAATGAGGTACAGCTAGAGTTCTTCCAGTTTAGTACTATTCTTCTTCTTTCATGTCTAGGTTAAACTTTGAATTGCCAAAATGAAGCCATCTTCTTTACGTTGCCATTGGCTGAACTTAAATCTCATTGGTACATGTTTCTGGCAGTAACTGGCAGACCAGCTAATGAGCTGGATTTTGTATCTCTCCACATTCACACAGCATCTTTCTGTGTACCAGCAGCCCCCACTTGAGCATGTTGGTCTTGCATTCAGGCACTCCAACTGTAAGCCTCTTCAAAGTCCTCCAAGTGACATAGGGAAGGTCAAGTTCCTCAGATATATCATCCTTTAATGGTATTCCTTGTCCAGTGAGCTCCTTCCTCCATCTTCTAATTTGGGTTTGCTCTTGTTTACTCTCAAGAATGTTTGTTTTTACATAAAGCTCTTCCTGGATCTGAGTCGATGGACTCATTCAGGGAATGTTTAGGATCATTCTCTTGCTTAGTTCTCTTTGCACCTGCTGCTACTTCTCTAACAAGAGGTTATATTTTTATCAACTGATGTAGGGTTGAGACATCGTGTCACTATGCACATTGTTTCATTAATGGTGATGTCAACTTGTTTCACATGTGCAGATACACTCCATACTGGAGCAGCATAATCTGCTGTGGAGACACTCAGGGCCAAACCTGATGAATGCAGCATGGATGGCTGAGCTCCCCATGTATAGTGTGTCAACTCCCTGATGACATTATTCTTTGTACTAACTTGAGCTTTAGTACTGTTCGGAAAGGAGTAAATGTCTTCAGTATTTCTCTACCCTGCCCACTAAATATTGTAACAGGAATACTGTGAATGTTATTTTAATTATATTTTTATTGTGCCTTTGCATTTGAAAAAGCATGCGATTGAGCACCTGGCTGTGGAACCAAGGGCTAGAAGTTCAGTTTCCCACAGGGTCTCCTGAGAGAAGAGCAACGCTGTGCAACTTTCATGGTCACAGAAAGCCATTAGGCTCAGGAACTAGTCAACCACTTTTGAGTCTAGTAGTTTATACTTAGAAGACCCAGAGAAGAGTTGCCAAAAATTGGAACTGACTTGATGGCATGTAATTATTGTCAAAGTGTAATTAGGAATGGGACTTTTTTTATTAGTACAGGGAGCAAAAGTTATCAAAGACTTCAGGCAAATATTTTGGTTCATAAATTTTAAATACGTTGCTTCTAAGATTCTGGCAAATCTTTACAGGAAAGGTTTTCTTATCTAGCACTTTTTGGACTTTAATAACCTATTTTCTTGCAGCTGTAGACATCCTCTCATTTTTCTTTCTTTCTAAAGAAATAATCAAGTTTTCTACCCTTGACATCATTTATCAGTGAGTAGTCTATATTCTTGTGGCTCTTACATTCTCATAAGAGTTCAGCCTTTTGTAGCCCAACCATTCAGAATGATGGAGTGATTTCATGAACTCTACCTTCACACAGTTAGGGACAAAGTTATAGTTTTCCACAGGAAAAAATTATTCAAAACATATAGTAACGTTATCTTGGTGACATGAAAGGAACCTCATTTGGGCATCCCCTGAGCATAGTTCCTCCAGCAAAACATTATTTATTTATTTATTTAATTTCTATACTGCCCAATTGGGTGGTATCTCATTCTGGGTGGTATAAAACCATATAATAATAACAACAGAGCATGCAACAAATCAAAACAAAAAATCCTTCCAACCCAGAATAATTTCTGACAAGGAATTATTATTATAAACAAATCACTTGCTTTTGTCTATGTGGCACATTTTTAATGTGTATGCATGTGTTTGTGTATGTATAATCTGGCCAGCCTATGGCCATGCAAGTCATCCTATTACTCAGTTCTTCCATACAGTTCAGACCATGAGAAGATAACACCCTTCTGCTTGTTGTTATAATGTATTGATTTTCTTACTTTTCTACTCCAAATTTTCTTCAGCCAACTCAACATGCTACATATGGCTCCTCCATCCTACTTTCTTCTCACATGCGCTCCTATGACATGGGTCAGGCTGATGTGGGTCAGCTCAATGCAAAATGGGGATTTGAACCCAGTTCTCCTGTCTCTCAAGTGGCTCCCTTGTGTAGTCTAGAAGTGTATCTTCAAACTCTAACCTCCTAAGAAATTTAAGTGAGAAAGTTAATTGACAGCTAGCTATCTTATGCTGTCTTCATGGTCTCATGGCACTTCATACTCTATACAGATGATAACTTTTGCTAGCTTTTTAAAGACATGAAAATTAGAAATTTTATCTAACAAATGATTCCAAAGAAAACATAAATATAAGCAAAAACTGAGATATCTCTGCTGAAGGGGTATGCTTATGTCTTTGCTTGCAGAGACTATGCTGAAGTAAAAGGATCTTCTGGAAGAATGAGATTTCTGTGTAAGTGTATGTATGTGGAGAGAAGTGAGTCTTAATATTTGGTGTGTGGTAACAATTGCAGAAAGAATGGTATGATATATTTGCATCCCTCATTTATCAAGTTTGCTTGTTTTTGTTTTGTTTCTATAAACTGGCCTGTTCTTAGCTGAGGAGTAATCTACTTGGCTGAGCTACTAAGAGTAGCCTGCAGAGCAATTTCTGATGGACTCTGTTGTTTCTGTGGACAATGTGTTGTAGTCAGATAACCGTGATGAGCTAAGCATTCTGTGCCTAGCATTGGTGCAGAACAGAAGTGGAATGGTATTAAATAACCTTAGTCCCAAAGGAATGATTGCCATTAATAATGATTAATTGCTAAATGATTTTCCAGTCCCTTGACCTTCTATGTGGCTTGCAAGAGTGAGGTGTGTTTTTTCCCTTTTAGTATTTGGGAGGAAGGAAAACTTTGTGCAAAGAAAACAGGAAAAGCTATCTTACCTCTGTACTCCTTACCATTTCTGACATCTAGTTTTGTCTAGAATTTGGTCTAAGATTCCTACTATTGTTTTTTCATAAGACATAATAAAAATAGAAGACAGCTAGAAGTAGTTTTTGGTACTGGGAGAGATGTTAACAATCTGGGTGTGGATGAACTCTCTGTAGTAGTTCTGTTGTCATAGACAGATCACTACTTGATGGGTTTATATACTCAGGATGCGATCCGATGGGCACTTAGCCTGATGTTTGGACAACTGTGGGAATGGATTGATTCACCCATTATGACTGTCAGTCACATTATGTAATCGCTGGAGGAAACCTAACTGAAAGCAGACTAGAGTCCATTGGAAGACTTACTCTATGGTAGTGATTATGGAGAAAAAGCCATTGTTTCCTTCCATCATTGTGTCCGCACCGTTGTGGAAATCTCTCAAGAGCTGAGAGACCTATTATATGTCTGCCCACAGGAAAAGAACACAGACCACTCTACTGCCAACTGTGACGAATTTACATGAAACTGTGTAGGCAAAATTACTCCAATTCACTCTGATTTGGATTCTGTAGTTGATACAAGAGCTGTGAATGTAACTTTGGTCTTGTCTGTTGTTTGTTAATGCATAACTTTTAGTTTTTGCAGCCTGAGAATATGGACTGAGACCCTGGAAAGGTAAGAGACACCACATGTATATTGTCTTGCTCTTCTTAGCTTATAAACATGGCCAGGGGGAGACCGGCCAAATGAGTAGAAGGAGTAGTGAATGCCTCCCTGTTGCAGGACAAAAGTTCAGCTTCCTTAAAGGAGGCAGTTGTGAGATCACTGCTGAAAAACCCTCCTTGAATTCCATGGATTGAATAACTATAGCCAGTCTCTAATGTTCCATGTCTGGGCAGCTTATTAGAGCATGTGGTGGCTTTTCAGAGAGATGAATTAACTAAACCCATTTCATTCTGGCTTCAGGCCTGGTTATGCTTCGATCTCTTTGGTAGATGACCTACCTTGGAAACAGGACAGGGGAGTCTGTCTCTGTTGGTTCAGCTGGACCACTCAGTGGCTTTCAATACCATTGACCATAGTATTTTCCTGGCAGTGGGTGTGGCATTGTGGGCGTTGCAAGGGGAAAAAAGCCCTGTGTTGCATCCAAATTAGGACTACCTTATTTCAAAACTTGGATGGGCAGGGGGCCAGCCAGAATTTCTACTACTGGTTCTGGCGAATTGGTGCAAACCTGCTGATGCCCACCACTGCTTCCTAGGCCCTCTCTCTGGGACAGGACTTTGAGCAACTGTCCTACAGTGGTTCTGGGTCTTCCTGGAAGGGACAGCTCAGAAAGAATTGCAGGAGAACTCTGATTCAAAGCCCTGGCTGTTGGTCTCTAACATTCCTCAAGGTTCTGCTTTTGTCCACATTGCTATGTAACATCGTCATGAAATCACTGAGAAGAGACTGTCCAGAGTTCTGGAGTTTGTTATCACCAGTATATGGATGATATCCAACTCTCTTTCTCCTTTCCGTCTATATGTGAGAAAACAGTTTTGGTTTCTAAATGTGCTGAGTCACAAAAGAATTCTTTTGAGAAGTGCTCCAAAGCACCAAGCCATTTCAAAATGTAACCATGTTAACCACTCTTTGCAGAATCAGGTTGATTTTTTTTGGGTTGGAGGTTCTACTTTGAAGACTGTAACATTGAGGTGGTTTGATTTGGACTCTGGACCTGCTTCTTTAAAAAGGGGGCGCTTTGCAACATATTGTAGTTCTGCTGTTGTTTTTTCTAGCAGAGCAAACCTTTACAAAATCCAGCTAATGGATTGTTTGATTTTTTTTTATGTCTGAATGTATGTGAAAGAAGAGGCCTAGCCTTCTCTAAGTAGACATCTTAAGTGGATTGCTCAAAAAGCCTTAATAGTTTTGCTGGTGCATCCAAGAGCACTTCTTGGTAGTTCATCAGAGTACTGTTAATACCATGATCGATGGAAATGACAAAACTATCCTATGTCTCATTGTCACAGTTCATATTCAGTGGTGTGATGCTGTAGTATTGTTTTTAATTGCTTGATCGTTTTATATGATTTGCTATTGCCAGTTTCTGTACATTGATCCAGTAAAGAAAGCAATATCCAGAAGGAGACCTTTATGCACATAAATGATGCAGCAGAGGCATGTTGACATGCAGCATGTAGCGTTATGTATACCCAAACCCTATTATGTTGGCTAGTTGCATCTTTTAGCACATACAGTACAAGAATGTGTGTGCCTTGCCCAGTTATTGCATGCTACTGGTTGTGCATGCCTAGACCTGGGTTTGACTATTGTTTTTATCTTGTTATTGTGAACCTCCTCAAAGACCAGGAGAGAACAGATTTCAGCATAAAAATGACAGCATTGCTTTCTTAAAAATCAAGGGGTGAAAGTAGAAGGAACAAATGTAGATAGTATTTCAACTACTGTATCTGTATGATACTGCTTCAGAAGCTAATTTTTCTTAACTGAAACAAATGCGCCTTTTTCTCTTTGTACTGATTTCAGCAGGTGCCATCACTTAGCAAATGGCACGTATGTCTGCAGAAGGTAACTGTAATTCTGGCTAAACTTTAGCTGCATTGCTGATATTTATATTACAATTTTGAAATGATGGTTTTATTTCCCATTTGTTTTCTATGGCTGTGATTAAAACCGTCCTCTGTTTTTGGCTCTTGGAGTCTTCCTCTTCGTATTGTTGTTGTTGTGTGCCAACAAGTCACAAACAACCTATGGTGATCCTGATAGTGTTTCAAGGTATGTGAAATGTTCAAAAAGCAGTTTACTGTAGCTATCCCAAGTGAATTTCCAAGGTTGAACAAAGATTTCAGCCTATCTCCTAAGATCTTCTAAGCTGGTACAAGCTAATACTTCTAGAAATGAGTGGCAGCTGGCAAACATGATTAAAGGCACTTGGGAAGGTGGAAAAACAAGAAAGAAACATGCCTGGATCAGAGCAGAATGGATATCTTTTTGGTAAAAGTGGAAAACATGTGGGAAAGGGGCCCAACGCCTCCCTGATTTTTTCAAATGGACATGAGCTATTTTGGATCAACACCGAGTGCTGCGCTGTGGTAAATAACCTGACTCCCTAGAGAGGCCAGTGGCTATTGGCAGATGAGCCCCTTTAGATGGCGTAATGGCCCCCTCAGTGGAGGAAATGCCACTGAAAACAATCATATTGGGCCAATGGCAAAATGAGCGAAGGAGGAACTCTGATTCCCAACAGTCATGGAGGCGGAAGAGGCCATGCCAGATGGACTGGCTGTGAAGGTGCACCTATTCAATGTCCTCAAGGCTATAGCAGTCCATTGCAGTTTCAGTGTTAAATCCTGCATGTCTCGTTTGATATGTGCCACAGGAATGGCTCTGTGATCATAGTGTGTGGGTCACTTCATGGCAAGCTGGGATCCACCTTAAACAAATTCACACTAATGGCATTTTTCCTGCTTCAGGAAAAAATGCATTCTTGGATACGAGTTGCAGCCGATGACGATTTAGGGTCATAGTTCAATCTTTAGGGCCATAGCCATGGGGGGCAGGGGGGGCGAAACCCTCCTGAGCTAACAGCCCACCCCACCCTGTGGTGCCAATGTTATATATGTGTGTGTGACATTGTTGCCCCTCCTGAAATTTTTTTGCCCCTCTTGAAACCCTCCCCCCTCTAGAATTCTGGCTACAGCCCTAGTCTTTTTTCTTTCAGAGAAGCAATGGGCTAATTCAAGACATTTTGCAATGCAGACAAAGAGCAAAGTGATTCCGTATACAAAACTGACCAGAGTGGCAGTTCACTGTTCAAGATTGTTGGTGACATCATGTCTCCCTTTGCATCTGGGGACAAGAGACTGGTTTACAGGGCACAGAGCAGTTCATGTGGTATGGACTCCAAACTCTGTTCACCACCTTCCTGTCAGTGTCTGCTCTCAGACGCTCAGTCTCTCCTGCCTGGAGCAACTACCTCATTGTAAAGCCACCTTGTGTGGCCACATTAGCATGAGGTCACAATAACTGTTTCCTCTCTCTCTTTCATCTTTTTTGTAAGTAACATCAGCATGAAATCACAATAGCAAGTCTCTCTTTTTGAAGTACCCTTTATGAACAGGTCAAGTCTCTGTCTGTGCAGCACAGCAACAGCAGAAATATTCTTGCACTTTGCTTCCAGACTGTTAGCAGTACTGAATGGGCATTGATGTAAAGTGGACAGCAGCATATGATTAGTTTTTTTAAAAAAACAGATGACAGTGGAGGAAAGATGACAGTGGAGATCAGAGTTGTTACAAGTCTTCAATCCATAGTGCCCGGGTGATGTCATGAGATGAGATGGATAAAATGGAGGTGACACGGGAAAGCAATGGGATGAAAATATGTAGCATTTACTGTACTGGAAATTGTTGGACAGACACTCTTCCCCTTTTGCCTCCATCTTCCTCACATACATTGTGTCCAGCATGCTTGGACACAATAAGCAGGGAAGTCTTCCCAAAGAACTCCACACTCTGGAGATTCAGTCCCTTGAGAATACTCCAGTTCCCAAACCATTTGGTCATTCCTGGTACTCCCATGTTGTGACTGCAAATCACAAGGGTACTCATTCCCCCCACCCCACCCTTCCTCTGTCCAAAACCATCTGGTGCAGATTTTAAGGGTATTAAGAAGCCTCCGCAGAAAAAGTTCATTCCTCTCCCCATTCTACTACCAGAAGCAGTACTGTAAGCAAAGGAATAAGATATCAATTCCAAAAAATTCCAATTTTTTTGGAATTCCAAATATTCAAAACAATTCATCCATTAGATATCAGTTGTGCTTTGGCAGCAGAAAGAAATATGTCATTTGCTGCTTGGAGTATATGATGGAGGAGGAGGAGGAGGAGGAGGAGAAATTCCTTCTCATGCAGTGTGGCATCCATCTCTGCCCATAGAGCATATTAGACAATGAGGTTCCTCACTACTCTTCAGTAATAATGTTTTACAATACAGAGGAGCTAACCCTAAAATTATCTCTGCTTTGAAATACAGTCAAACCTCACATAAAGAGTGCCTCGCTTAAAGAGTAACTCGCTTAAAGAGCAGAATTTTCTCTGAATGTTCACTTCACTTAAATAAATCCAGCCAAAAACTTGCTTAACAAATAAATTGGGGTTCGCAATCCCCCCCACACACAATTGGTCACTTACAATGGTGTTTCGCTTAAAGAGCAAACTCGCTTAAAGAGCAATCCTGTGGAATGCATTATGCTCTTTAAGTGAGGTATATTACTATGCACTATCAGAACACAGCACATTTAAATAAATGGATTAATTTTATTTCCCATTGTTTTGGTTTTTAGAAATTGGTGCAGCTGAGTATAATGGTAACAATATAGGCTATGAACTTCCTTTTCCTTCCTCCCTTCCTTCCTTAAGTGTCCCCAGAGCAGCTTATAAGTAAAACACACCAAAAACATAATAATACATACTCATAAAACAGAACATTATAAATAAATTGGGAGAGTTATTATCCTAGGATAGAGGGAGACCTCTTCCCAGGTTCATGATATTAGCACTCAACATTGTTTATTTTGATACCATGTTGAGCCAGAAGCCTTTGTTTGTATTTTGTGAGACCTGATTGATTATGATTTATCCAAAAGAAATACAGGTAATCATAACGTTATGTCACTGGGCAAGAGCAAAGAGAAGAGTAGAGACTAAGGACTCAAGACCGTGAAGGCTCAGGGGTTAAGATACTAACCTTGACAACCAGAAGGTTGGCAGTTCGGCAGTTTGAGACCTGAGGGCTGGATGACAGACTGAGCTCCTCTCATCTGTCCCAGCTCCTGCCAACCTAGCAGTTTGAAAGCAAGAAATTTGAAGTAGATAAATAGGTACCACTTCGGCAGGAAAGATAAAAGTACTCTGTGAGCTTTGGCATCTAATCATGACTGCCACATAACTACAGAAAAGTCTGCAGACAGCACTGACTCTGGCTGTAATCAGAGATGAGCACTACTCTCTAGATTTGGCTTTGACTGGCTTTCAAGTTAGGGAGATCTTTACTTTTTTGTCTATAACGGATTTTTGTTGTCCAAATAAATCCCCAGTGATCAGCTTTCAGTTACAAAAGGAATTGAGAGTGTGAAGTAGAGACAGGAGAATTGATTATCAGAGATAAGAATGGGAGATGAAGTTACCATAGGTCAGTGGTGGCGAACCTTGGCACTCCAGGTGTTCTTGGACTTCAGTTCCCAGAAGCTCAGCAGGAGTACTGACTTGGGCTTCTGGTAATTGAAGTCCAAGAACAGCTGGAGTGCCAAGGTTAGCCACCACTGACATAGGTTGTGTTCTATATGTATACTACTATGGTTTAATATTTGTCTTGCCAGATAGTATAACAAGTTTTCTATGACTAGTTTCCTCCTCTGTAGGAACAGTCTTTTAAACTTGGAATTTTGCACTGGCAGAATGAGGAAAAGAGCTAAATTAAGCAAAGTTGCAATTAGAGTCAAAAGGACTGAATCACAAATTACATTAAATGATTGTTGACAATGAGAAATAATCAGTGAAGAATCAGATATTTTGTTAGACAGCAAAGAGCTCATCTATACAGTGGTATTCTATCTTTTTTTTTTGGCGGTCATTCCAGAAGTGTTTGTTGCAGATTAGAACAGATTTTATTTGAGTCCACATGTAAGAAGACATTTGTTTTAAATGTACTGGGATGCACTGGATTGTCTCTGTACCATCTATCCACATACATCTGGATTACTCCCCCTCCCCCCGCACTATCACAATTCTTCTCTGCTCTATCCCTGATGACCAGGTGACATCAATGTTCTCCTCCCCATAATTCTCCTAGGAATGTTTGAAATAAGGATAGGCAACATACTGAGATTCAGGAACCATATTGCCTATTATTGGACCTTGGAGAGCTATACCCATGATGCATCCACCTTCCAAATTCATTAATAGCCAACATGGGAAGGTTGAGCCAATATTTCGCCAAAAAAAAGATAGAAGACGCAGGAGAGGCCATTAGGGTGCTGTGCCCAGACCAGTTTAAACCCCTTTTGTACACAGTTTTAAGCTTCTTTCCCTGGTTTAAAACAAGCATCTATTTTGCAAAGAGTATATGAGTGGGCTGCTGCTTTCAAATCTGAAAAATTTGCCATAAGGTCTTCCAGCAGGGTCCAACTGAGAGAAAGATGAAAAAGAGGACCATTCCATCTGCTCTGCTGAGACACTGGCTTCGCTTTCCGTAAAATGTGTCCATTCAAGATACTCCTCATTATAAGAACTCTGAAATTTTAAGAACCAATAATTGGCTTTCATTCTTTTCCCTTTTTTGCACCATGTCCTTTAGATCATAAAGCTGGAAGGCAGGGTTATCTTTTTTTAAAAAAATGTTGATCTTCTGTTACACATTAATCTGAGAGATTTTTTCAACTGTAGACTGGGGCAAAACATTACTTTAGGTAAGTGATAATTGATTAATAGGGGGGCTGTGGTGGCTCGTTGGTTAAGAGGCTCGCCTTGTTAGGTGGAAGGTCGACAAGTCAGCAGTTCGAGACCCTGGTACTGCTTGATGGATTGAGTGCCAGTCTCTGTCCCAGCTCCTGCCAACTTAGCAGTTTGAAAGCAAGAAATTGCAAGTAGATAAATAGGGACCACTTCAGTGGGAAAAGATCTTGGGGACATGAAAGGAGCCTCATTCGGGCATCCTCTGAACAGAGTTCCTCCAGCAAAAATCCTTCCAACCCAGAATAATATCTGTCATGAAATTATTATTATTATTGGTTAATCTCCAGGCTGGAAAAAAACCCTGAATGGCAGTCAAAAAGGTGTCATTTACATCCTGCATAGGAAGTATGACAAATCTTGCTCTTTGGCCATTAAAATGTTCAAGTGGCTTTTTGACAAAAGGATAATTATTCAGAGGTCTCCTGAGAGTCAAGGTTGTAAGTGTACATGATGTGTCCTAAATGAAAGGAATAACAATATTTTTGGCAGGTAAATAGTGCTCAGATGCCAACTATCCTGCAGCTTTTGGCAAGATCAGGTACTTTGCTATGTTCTTACCCTCAGCAATGATAGAAGTGGATTGCTAAAAATATGGTGAAAGAAACAGTATACAGCATTTCCTTTATTGCACTTTTTGGAAACTTACTTAACTCTTGCATAAATGGAGTTTAATAAATTAGAATAGATTAGAAAAATGGATTAGTTTAGTACTTTCAAGTATTAATTTCCCTCACTGTTCTGTACTATGAGGAAAACTACTTACAGTACTATATATGTAGAAATTTTCTTGTTAGAAAATGTTGGTTAGAAAACATGGATGACGTCATTTCCTAGTTCTCATGTTTATTTAGTGGATCTGTATTTATGATTTGCATGAAAGCTAAGCCATACCAGACTGATTATGAGAGATCCAAGAAATGTAAAAATTAAAGTTCACCTTCTTAGTGGGTGGACTAAATCTGAACATATCTGCAGATCTGTTAGGGAGAGATGACAATGTGACAAGAATCCTATTACAGTATTGGTGTTGTTTTCTAAGTGAAAGTGAAAATACCAAAAGTTGTGGTGGCTAAGTCCTTCTGCCATTGACGTGGTATATCCAAAGTCCAACATTCAATCACCTGTGCTCTACTGCAGTCTCTGTGGCTTAGGCAACAACTGACCAGAGGAGAAGAAAGTCTTAAACTGCTTTTCAGTCATGATAACTTTTGCACAAATCTTTCTCAAACTGCGCACATTTCTCACCCCGGAATATCTGCATGAAACATGAAATTTCATAGAAACTGCTTAGACAAAACTATAGAAAAGATGAAGGGATATGACTTGTATGCCCTCAATTGGACCTTCCCTTAACATTTCATTGCTCATTCTGAAATTTTTGCACGTTTATTAATTTGGGATGTAGCTTAATGGTTAAGATGCTAAACTTCACGACCAAAAGGTCAGCAGTTCGAGACTCAGGTGCTGCACGATGGAATGAGCTCCCGTCTCTTTCCCAGCTCCTGCCAACCTAGCTGTTCAAAAGCAAGAAATTGCAAGTAGATAAATAGGTACCACTTCGGTGGGAAGCTAAACAGTGTTTCATGCTCTCCGGTGCCTAGTCATCCATGGAAACATCTGCAGATGCAGACTGCGCTGGCTCTTTGACTGTAAACAGAGATGAGCACTGAACCCTAGAGTCGGATATGACTGGCTTTTGAGCAAGGGTGACCCTTACCTTTACCTTTACCTATCCCATAGAATTTTCAAAAGAATTGGTCATTATAAAACTACAGAGAAAAGGACATCATTAAAAATAAAAAACCCAAACTGTAAAGGTTGGTCTGGCACCAAACTCCCTGTACCTATCTGAAAATTGGCAGCCTTGATCACTCAGAAGAAGAAATTCTTGCAACATCATCCCAATCAGCCAGGAAGTTTTTTTTAAAAAAAGTTATCTGTACTCTTATTTTTTTAAAAAATCAAAATTTCAAGGTGAATAATCTAAAAACTTTGCACCTACTTATTTTAAATTTGCCGAACATACTCTCCTTTGGGGGGGGGGGGATTGCTATGTCCCCTAAATCCCAATTATACTGGGGGGGAGGGATCACAACCATTTTAAATGTCTAATAATTGTCAGCGCAAAGCATGAAAAGGTTTATTTGCAAACTGAAATTCCAATTTAGACTCTCATTTAAATCCAGTGGCCTCCAAAATGGTGATATCAGAATGAAATTGTTTTCTGAATCATCTGCTTGGGGTCTAACCACATCTTGTGGTCAGTGAAGTCCTTTGTTATTTGCCTTAGTATATACTCAGTGTATACTATACAGCAGTGGGGGCAAACCTATGGTATGCCTGCCAGAGGTCACACTAGGTGCCCTCTCTGTGGGCATCCTTACAGTCACCCCAGCACAGAGTTTGCCCCACCCTGCTGCCCAGCAGCCCAATGGGAGCGCTTCCTCCCTCCTTCCCCCCCCCACAAAGAGTTCACCCTGCCCCCCTGCCTAGCAGCCCAATGGGAGTGTTTCCTTCCTTGTTGCTGTATTGGCACTTTGTGATAAATAAGTGGGTTTTGGGTTGCAGTTTGGGCATTTGTTCTCTAAAAGTTTCACCATCACTGTTATATAGCAACTTCTTACATGGGAAAATCATAGGCATTTCTAAGATTTTCTAAAGATTCAATAGCAAAGAAAACAGAAACACACTTCTATAACCAGTTTACTCATACTTTTTCCAAACTGTTGTTTTTGAAAGTACTGTATGTGAGAATGTGATGAAAGCAAGTACTACATATTTGTTTGACCACCATAAAGAGATAAATGCATTGCTGCTTTTACTGCATTGCTGCTTTTACTAACGTCCTCTGGCCGGAAGGAGGAATGAATTTTATCTGTTTGTGTTGTGTGTGTGTTATTGTTGTTTTGTTTTTGTGTGGTTTTTTCCTGATTGTAAACCGCCCTGAGTCGCAACGGCGAGTGGGCGGTGATATAAATCTAAATAAATAAATAAATACTGTATATGTGACAATATTAGTATACATATGGTGACTTGTGTGAGTTTGCTGACACTCCCAAATCTTGACTGCTTTGTGAAAAGCAGACTAGGAGATAAGATGGATGCATTTGATACTTGTTCCAAATAGCATTAATGTTATAGAAAGCAGAAAGTAGATAGCACATGTAGCAGTAACTCACACACCTGGTAAAAATTCAAGTGCAAAATATTCAGTCCCATTGCCAGTGAGTACAGAAATTAGACTATATCATTTTAATGAAAGCTCATCTATAATATGTTGATTTCTAAAACAGAGTTTGGATATTGTAATACACTCACTATTTGGCCAATATTCACATGTCTTATTTTACACAGATTATTTTTAATTGCATCTATTATATATACGATTTTCTAAAACAATTAATAAATGTGTCTGGATTATATTTTAGGACTGCAAAATTCTTAAACTAAATTTAGGCTGCTACCAACAACTATTGTTCCCCTGTGAATGTTTAAAGTAGATTATTCTATTCTCCACCCGAATGCATATTTGAAAACTATGCCTGCAAAAATAAAAACTGAAAAACATTCAGCAGCACACAAGATGCAACATAAGCAGTTTTCCTGAGCATGTGGGCATTTTCCCCATCTTGTCTAATTGCCATGGCGATTTTTGGCTTCCTACTATATTTACGTCAATATTTCCTATCCATAAGTTCTTCAGCACATTTACAAAACAATATATCAATTCTGTTATGAAGAAATGTAAGTACAGTACAGTACATGATAATCAGCATGTATGCTCAGGAGTACTAAAATAGGAGTTCCATTGGAGAGGTAATTTTAATGAGGTTAGTATAAATGTGTACTGCCCCATTACACCACTATTGGCCCCTGTCCCAGCAGTTTACAAAAGACAACGAAACACTTGCTGATTTTGCACTGACTTGTTTCTGAATGTATCATCATAGGATTCGCTTAGTTGAAACTAAGCACCAGGAGAAGCTGCTGAATGAGAGCCTTTTGTAATTAACCAATGTGTTCCCTTAAGACTCTGTACTACAACTATTGCCTTATTTTTCATAATTAATAAAATGGTGCTTGCAATAAAGTACTTTGTCTGGATACCCTCCAGAAAGAACATTTCAGCTTGCTTGCATCTTTAAGAATGAATAAACAGCTTATAAAATGGACCCGTGCTTTAATGTAAGTAGCTGGCTTATCAGGAAGCAAATGGCTTCTTATTTTAGGATGCCAATCTATTGTTCCTAGTTGTTGGTAAATCTTTTCTATTCATCTAAGTGGGCTTCCAAGAGAATCCTGCTGGTGAAGTTCCCATGGCTTTTGACAGCTGCACAGCAGGGCAAAATTTCAGAAAGAGATGCCTTCTCCCTCCTGGAGTCTGCATGCCAGGAAAATCTTCAGCTGATCAATTTTGGCCGGTCATGCTACCATTAGGCTACAGAAACTATGCCAGAAAAAAAAATAACCATCCTCCTAACCTCAGACAGTTCTTATTGAAAGGAAAGGAGCCTGAGGGAGCAGAGGCTGAGGGGCAGCAGTAAAAGCCTCCTCAGCCCTTGCCTATGGACACCTAGGCCAGTGATGGCAAACCTTGGCATTCCAGGTGTTCTTGAACATCAATTCCCTGAAGCCCTGATCAGCAGAGTACTGACTTGAGCTTCTGGTAACTGAAGTCCAAGAACACCTGGAGTGCCAAGGTTTGCCACCACAGGCCTAGGCCTCTGCCCCCCCCCCATTTGGAAGAAAACATGGGATGTGCCCCACAGCCTGCCCTACATCTCCTTAAATTAGCCTGGTGCCCTCAGATGCAGTGGAGGACAGAACAGGCAGCGAGGTAAAATTCAATAGACAGCTCAGTTCCCTTTCCATAGATGGAATTGGTGGGGAAACGTCCTTTGCCTTAGACATCAACCTGTCTTTGATCACCTAGAGGAGGCCACTCAGCAACAGCACCTGCTGATAGATTGTGTTTTTCAATAAGATTTGTTCTTTAAAGCCTTTACCATTTTCAGCAGTGTAGTATATCTGTATGTTAGCATCATCAACCGTAAAACAATAAAAAGATGGCTTTGTCCATTTGCTACATTTGTTCTTAACTTTGTCGTCCCAACCCCTCCTTTATTCCTTTCCTTTCAGTACTTCCTTATGCAAGAGAATAGCTGGTAATTAAAATGTGCAGGATGAAAAGATGGAGCAACCACCAGCGCTTGTACCACCAGGACCGGACAGCTTCCACTATTTCACTAGAGAGTCTCTCGCAGCTATTGAACAACGCATTGCTGCAGAAAAGGCAAAGCAACCCAAAAAAGATCATAAAGACAATGATGAAAATGGCCCAAAGCCAAGTAGTGACTTGGAAGCTGGCAAATCACTGCCGTTTATTTATGGAGACATACCGCCTGGAATGGTTGCTACTCCTTTGGAAGACCTGGACCCATATTATATTAATAAAAAAGTGAGTGTTTCCTATCCAAGCCTTTTACTTTGTTCCTTTTTTACTGCAGTGCCTACTCCTGTTTTCCCCCATCCCTCATTTTCTGCAGTCAAGTATACAAGCTACACTTTGAAGAAACATCCTTTTCAGCTCTCTGTTTCCTGTGATCTGTCAGGTTTGAAAATCAGTATTTAAGAATGAGAAGAAATGCTTATGCTGCATTGAGATTTTCATTTATGCTTTGGGCAAAGTTGATGGCTAACATATCACTGAAAACCTGAATTCCAGCAATGATGTATATTTTCTCATCTGTGAAAAATCATCTGGGAGGAGAAGGGGGGGCAAAACAAGGAACATTGACCAGAAATAAGACTTAAATGTGTCTGAATTCAGCCATAGTAACTTTGATATTAGCCCATATATACATTACATGTTTTGATTCCATGTTGTAGCTGACGTGTCAAAACATGATATATTCCACATTGCCCCTTCTGTAAGGGCCACTTAATTCTGATAGCTTGATTATTATGAGCTGATATTTCCTTGCAGTGATTGCTTCTCCAAAAACACAGCTCTCAGTTTGCCCACATTTGTTGTTCATGTGTGCTCAAGCTGCATATTGTGTCAACTGCATCATGAGTCAAACATGACAAAGCTCATTGACGTTCATTTTACCCACCTTTGCTTATATAACTTTGTGAACAAATTGGTCCTAATAGAAATGTATGTCATATCACACTTGTTGTTGAAAGTCCCTGGATTAACAGGATATATATGAAGAGTGCCCCCGGGATTTTATTATTTCATTGTAGTAATATCCATTGTGATTGGCAGAGTATCTAACTGCAACCTATGTAATTTCAGCTGACAGAATGTAAAGTACTTTTCCATGGATCAGATCGTACCATTTACTTTTCGTTGTGATGTTCAGCATCTGTTTTTAAAGTTTCCTACTACTGCTGATCAGGTGGACAACTGAATTATTTACTGACAACAGTTATTCTGTATGAAAGGCAGAAGTTTCATTGTCTTGGCTGTTGATCCAGGATAGGGGTTGCCAACCTTTTGAAGTTGGGTGCCAGGTCATGCTACCTCAGACAGTTTGTGAGCTGGATTGGTGGTCTAGCCACCACCACTGGAATCGGCCACAGAACTATTCACAGCTGTTGTAAACATGTAAATGAGTACATGGCTGTCATAAATGTACTTGTAACAGCCATAAATGAGTCCATGCTTGTCATAAACATGTTTACAACAGCCATAAATTAGTCCATGACTGTCATAAACATGTTTACAACAGCTGTAAATGAGTCTGGAGCCAATTGTGGTGGCGGCAGCTGGAGTGAGGGCATGGGCTGGTTAATTTGGTGCCATGGGACAGATCTGGCATGTGGTCCATAGGTTGCCTACCCCTGGTCCATGAGTTCATGTTCAGTTCACTGCCCTGAAACAAACAATCAGACATTCATCTCTTACAGCAGGTTGTTCTAATTTTGGTAGTAGTCAAGTTTCCTGCACTGAGACAGACATGATATTCAACTTTGCTAATTGGCATTGGTTCTTATGTCTAGTTGTTGCCCTGTTCCATCAAACACACATCATCATTCTCTGATCACGTGGACCAGTTTTACACTCCAGGTATCCTTGAATAGTATAATAGTCCATTGTTGATTTTATCACCAGCAGTAGCCCAATGTAGTTTCTGTTCTTTCAGAACCATGCACTGGAGGTTGTTCATATCCAATTATTTTCCGTCATTGTCACAGGTTTTCACTGTTTAACACACTTTGAAAGCATGGCCAAGGAAAGCTATGAAAAGCCAAAAGAGAAAAATCTTCATATTAAATTGTTCCCTATAGAGAGCAATACAGTATACAGTATACATGATTGCAGGCTTGAGCTGGGTTATGTAAAGATGGAGTTTGCTTATTTGTTGGATTTACACAATGCTAAACATAAAATAGTTGGCTGGATAGTTCAATGGTTTAGACATCAGGCTGCAGAGCCAGAGGCTGGGACTTTGATTCCCCACTGTGTCTTCCAGAAGAACCATCCTGTGTGGCTTTGGAAAGCAGTACTTTCTCAAAATGCCCCCAAAAGAAGGGAGTGGTAAACTTCTTCTGAGTACTCCCAACCTAGAGAATTCTGAAAAAAATCATCATAAGTCAGAATTGACTTGAAGTCACATGGTTATTATTATTAAACATAAGGGCTGTGGTGATTCAGTGGTTAAGAAGCTTACCTTGTTAGCTGGAAGGCCAGGAAGTAAGCAGTTCGAGACCTGGGTACTGCATGACAGATTGTCTTTGTCCCAGCTTCTGCCAACCTATCAGTTCAAAAGCAAGAAATTGCAAGCAGATAAATAGGTACCACTTCAGTGGGAAAAGATCTTGGGGACATGAAAGGAGCATCATTTGGTTGGCCCCTAAGCGGAGTTTCTCCAGCAAAAATCCTTTCAACCCAGAACAATTTCTGACATGGAATTATTATTATTATATAAATAAAATAATTAAAGTAACATAAAATAATTAAGCATTCTTTCCCAGTAAAATATAATAAGCCATTTTATCCAAACAGAACGAACCTTTTTATCCAAATACAGTACATTGAACAAATAGATAAAAGAAAAAACAAAAAAGTAGCAGCAACAGAAAATCAAAAAGAGGTTAAAACTCTGTCCCAACAATAAACAATAAGCCTCCTAGAACTGGAATTTCAGGGGTTTGGCATTACCTCCTTTCATATCCGTTGCCAAACATTTTGATACAGAAGCAGGCACCTTCTGTACAACTCAACTTTTAGGCATATTCTCTATTGGACAGCCGTCCCCAAAAATGAATTTTTTGGAATAGTAGCCGTGTTAGTCTGTGGTTCAGGCATCTCAGAAAACAAAACAAAACCAAATAAACAAAATAAAGTAAAATAAAAATAAAAAAACACAGTAGCAGTTAGTCTTTAAAGTGCTACTGTGTTTTTTATTTTTATTTTACTTTATTTTGTTTGTTTTGTTTTGTTTTTTGAGATTCCCCAAAAATGGTTTCCTTCAGACATATAGGTCTAAGGAAGTAAGAAAAAGTAGCCATTCAGATAGCATGGGCTTATTGCAAGGATGGCAAACCTTTGGCACTTGAGATACCTGTATTTTGGACTACAACTTTCACTTTTTTTTTTCATTTACTGGAGGTTCTGAGAGCTATAGACCAAAATGCCTGGTGTGCCAAAGATTCGCTAATTCTTTCCTTCTTCTTCTTCTTATGCCATATCCAATGCCGAACATTGGCAATCATCATGGCGATCATCCATGAAGACTGTCCTGTGAATATAATGCTGTGGCCTTTCATCTGCTTTTCACATCGCAGCATGACCCCTGTACCACTGTTCCAGCTCCACGAGTCAATTTCTGGTCCTAAGCCCTTTTGGCACGCAAAGTCCTCCTCAGCCCCAGGTCAGTATTGATGAAGCTGCTGCCCTCCATCAAGATGGATTCAAGTGGGATTTAATCCACTTAAGGACCATCACCCTTCCCTGTGGACTTTGGCACCCAAGGCCACTAGTTCTCAGGGTTGTCAGGTTAGTTAACCGTTGCTGGCAATATCGTCTACTCTATTACCATAGCAGGATAATCTGGCCAGATTGGCCGTCCTAGGAGATCCTTGATTCACTTATGAATCATGGCCCTATTTCTAAACTTTTCCAGGTAATATTCAGAAAGGTTCAAGATGAAAAGTAAAAAGAAATATTAAAATTATTCTAACTAGAGAGGACACACAAACAAAAGGCTGTACGGTCAGGTGATCTGGTCAGAGAATTATTTCAGGAAGAAGAGGCTTCATCTACCAACCTGATGGGCTTGGTTAACTGGTCTGTTGAATGCTGTCTGCATCAAATCTCTATTGATATTTAAAGTAACAGAAGAACATCTAGTGGAAGAAACTGGCCTTGCTTTATTGTACAAGTTTGACAGCTCGGTATACTTGATTGTCATTATTAATTTCAATAAGAATGAGAATAAAAAATTGTGTGCCATCAAGTCAGTTTTGACTTATGTTAATCCTTTCTAGGGTTTTCTAGTTAGAGAATACACAGGAGTGGTTTACCATTCCCTCCTCCTAGGGCCATGATGGCAAACCTTGGCACTCAAGAACATCTGGAGTGCCAAGGTTGCCATCACAGTCTTAGGGGCATCCTGGCTGTTCTCCCAGGAGGCATTGTGGGGAATCAAACTCCCGCAGCCAGTTACCTAAACCACTGAATTATCCAGCCAGCATGCATCATCACCAATTGTACATAGAAGACACAACTATAGAAAAGTGTCTCCTGAATTAGCTATTCTAGCAGTAACTGCGGTTGATAAATCCTAAATAGAAATTTTCAGAGAGAAGAAAATTCTACTACTGTACTTAGGAAGAAGAGAATTATTTTAGTTCTGCAGTGGGTAAATGTTTTGCTTTATTAATATGCTTCTTCTGTTTGAAATGATAAAGGTTTTCAGATGTGACTATATAAATTCATAATATTGCTACAAAATAGGCATCTAATCTCATGTTGACATCCAAGAACTTTGAGGCAGAAGGGCAAAATATTGTACTGTAATCAGGTAAGTAACAGCAGTAAGTATTTTTCTTAATAGAAAGAATGCCTGTAGATTGATTGCATTTTCAGCATTGAATATGATTTATAAGATAAAATGAATGCAGAACTGTGTAATTGCTTTCACGTTTCCTTTTTTCTTCTTCCAGACTTTTATAGTATTGAATAGAGGGAAGGCAATTTTCCGATTCAGTGCCACTCCTGCCCTATATCTAATAAGTCCTTTCAGCCTTATTAGAAAAATAGCTATTAAAATTTTGGTACATTCATATCCTTTTCATGTGGTTTTTTTTAAAATAATTCTGTTGTTTTCCCATGAGGAATGTGCAACCATGATTTGTTCAATTAACTTTTGGCTATAAGTATACATTGTTATTCGCTGTTAGATACAAGAGGATGATATTCCAAATATTTGATGATGATGAAGAAGATAATTTCCAAAATTTCTGAAATCACCATGCTAGCAAATTTTAAAACCATAAATCTACCCCCACCCCCAGGGTCAACATAGTGTTGTTATTTAACTCATGTAGAATGTAGTGACAATTTCATTTCAGGGAAACAATTCTCTGGCATGCATACAGACCAATGATATGTACAGAAACCTCAAATCTCAGTGTCAGAAGGAACTTGAGAGATGTCCAGTCGCACAGTCGATTCTGAACCTTTGTGACCCCATGGACCACTGCCCGCCAGGCACCTCTGTCCCCCATCATCCTCCTCAACCCACCCAGCTATGTGTCCATTGCGTCTACAATACCATCTAGCCCCTCCATTTCTTTGAAAC
This sequence comes from Furcifer pardalis, assembly GCA_030440675.1. Lineage (NCBI taxonomy): Eukaryota > Metazoa > Chordata > Lepidosauria > Squamata > Chamaeleonidae > Furcifer > Furcifer pardalis. The sequence continues at coordinate 143,708,528 of CP126894.1, read as the reverse complement.
ATTTTTTCTTTTGTTTCCTTACTGTATGTTTGGTTGAGGAGGGGCTTAGGGTTTTTTCTGTATCCACTCGCTTGATTTTCTTGGGTTTTGGAACAAGAGGCTATATTTGTTTGGATTTGCTAATATTTATTTTGTTCCTTGTTGGGTATGGGTGTGTGTTTTCTCTTTTTTTTAAAAAAAGTTGCTAATTTACTGTGTGTTTATTCTGTCAAAGATGTATATTTTGGTGAAGGTTTTTGGGACTGTTTTGTTTGCACCTGTTGCTGGTTGATGGCCGATGAGGTGGACTTTGTGACTGTCGCAGTGTACCACTGGGCTGTATAAATGTGATAATATAAACTTGTGCCTGAAAAAATCTGCTGATGACGTTTCTTTCTCATGTACTGTTGTCTGCCTTTGGATTGAATGACTCACTGGCTGAATTCCAGTAGTAAGTCACAACTACAGTAGGCCTGTTGAATCAATGGAACACAAGGAGGAGTTGATTCATTTAATCCCTATTGATTTAATGGGGTGATTCTAATTGCAACTTGATACTGGATTTCAGCCTCTGTTACTTTGCCTCTGCTTTCTTGGAATATTTTTTAAGGGTTGTGTATGGCTTCATTTGGACTAGTGCCAGAAATTCAAATGAGGATCCCAAAACAGAATACTGTAACTTAAAAGAAGATTTTCCTTTTAAACAAAACAGCTCACAGAAGGATTCTTCATGAGATACAGCAAGTCTCAGATGTTTGCTAAAACAATCAGGACAAGGCGGGACATCTTTGCTAGTCTTAGGTCCTCCACCTTCCTCATTTGCATTTGGGGCTAAAAGAGCAAGTCAAAATGTGGGTGTCTGGAAGACATTGTAAGCAAGCATAGTTTCTGACATGTCACACTGTTATCCCTGCTTACACTGCATATACAGTAGAACCCCACATAACGAAAAAAACTCCATTCCACAGAGCTCTTTGCTATGTGGTTTTGTTGTTGTTGTTGTTGTTATGCGGTTCCCTGTGGGAGATACCCCGCATAGCGGGGGGGGGAGAGTTATTTCCCCTTTAAGCGGGTATACCCCAGTTACCAAAAAACCCGCATAACAAAAAATAAATCGTTATGCAGAGTATCGCCATTGCATGATGAACGCTTCGTTGTGCGAATTTTTCACTATATGATGCGTTCATTATGCGAGGTACCACTGTATATTGAAACATCATTCCTGTGGTGGCTGAGTCAGCAGGAAGGAGTCTTAATTCTAGTATTAAACTGGCAGGTTTTCTTATCTTTCAATTTTGCTGATTAGAGAAAGGAACTTTATTGTTATATTATTCAAAGGAGAGGAAGCACAAACAAATAAAAAAACATAAGCTGCTGTCTGGGTAGATGTCTGCAGATAAATAGATGTGTTTAGCAAGGCTTACTGCTGAATCAGGATATAGCATATCCCTCTGGTTTCCTTCTTCCTCTTTGTATCAGTGATCTATCTCTCAGCCTCAGATGAGACTTTCTTGTTACCTGACCCTGACTCTTAGCTCACTATTAGGAGAATTGCATTAGAGCAGCATGCTAGACTTATGGGACAATAAGACCTCATTGACTTGGAATGGCGTAGGCTGCTTAGGACGTAATTCAAACAAACCACTGAGCTGATTTCCTTTAGCGTAGTGCTTCCCAACCTTTGGTTTTTGGACTTCAATTCCCAGAAGCCTAAGTCAATTCCCCAAAGCACTGATCAGTGCTGACTTAGGCTTCTGTAAATTAAAGAACCCCTGTGGGGCATAGGTATCAAATTGTGAACCACTGCTTTAGCTTGTTTACAGAGAGGGTGACAGGCTGGGTTGTGTTTGTATGCAAGTCCCATACACATAGAAGAGGTTCTGAACTTCTGACTGCTGCTCTCTGCATGATGAGACCAACATCAGAGAGACTGGGGCTAGAACATAACCCAATAGTTATAACAGGGGCACCCCTGCAGTTGCATTTTACTTCTGCTTCTGGGAGTGACGAGGGTGGCATGGGCTGGATGAATTGGCATTGGGGGGGCATATCTGCCCATGGGCCATAGTTTGGGTGCCCCTGGTTTAAACAGAGAAAATGACAGCTTAAAATCTATCTCATCCTGTTGCAAAACAGATTACAAAGGCATGTTTTTCTTCCACTTCTGGTGGGAGGAGCCACATGACTGGCCTGCTGAACCATGTGACTGGCCCATGGCCCAAAAAGTTTGGACACCCCTGAGTTAGAATGTCTCAGTAGAATTATGTGTATAACCTATGCATACAGCACCTATGCAAAGTACTGATCAGTGATTTAGTAATGTGCATTTTTCTCCTTCTGTACAAAGGACTGTACATGTGTCCATGAGGAGTTTCTGGATCATAGCCATATCAATATTTTTCACACAGTTATACTTCCATGGTTGCTTCTTACATCTCTTTCTGGAATTTATATCCAAAGCTGTGAATGACATTAGGAGCAATCTAATGCCCATCCACTAAACAGTGCAATTTACAAAATCAATTCTAACACAATCGAGTTATTTTAAGATAAAGACAAGGTTTCACATTCTAAAAATTGATTTCCAGAAAGTGAAATCACATGTTTGGTCCTTCGGAAAACATGGATCAATGTTTTACCCCAAGGGTAGCCTCTTTGACCTTTTAAACAGCCACTGCAGAAAAGCTGGGGATACTTCAGAATAGAATGTAGTATACAGAGGTGGGAATTCAGAAGGCAAATTCAATATATATCAGGAATATCTCTTGCATGGACAGATAAACCTTCCACTTCCCCAATGTGCAGTGTTTAATTCAACCCAGGATGCATAGCATATTCCCACAGGTGTTTATCTGGAAGTAGATCCACTGTTTTTAGTTCATCTCACTTCAAAGTGACTGTGCTTAGGACTGCATTTTAAGCAATCTGAGAATGATTGTGTTAAACCACCGTGTTGAGTATGCTCCTTTTCTTCTTTTTAGAAAGCCCTCTTCGTAAGACTACCTCTGGCACCATAACAGTAACTTCAAATAGTTGCAATTAAGCCACAAAAGGAGGAAAGTTATTCCTTGTCAAGTCACAACTGCAGTCTTACTCAATTATACTCTAATTATTCAAAAGTAAATTAATTTGAAGAACCTCATTATTTATAACAAGTTAATTCCAAGCTTTGGTACACTACTTGCTTTGCATATAGAAAGTCCAAGATTCAGTTCCTTGACATATCTAGGTACAATTGACAAAACTCCCTGGAACTTTTGAGAGTCAGTAGCACTCAGTGCTGACAACTGGACAAGAGGAGCGAATGGTCTGGTATTGTGTAAGGCAACATCTTATATCAGGGGTGCCCAAACTTTTCCGGTCACGGGCCTAACACGTGGTTCCTCCCACTGGAAGCGGAAGTAAAATGCACCTTGCAATCTGTTTTGCAACCAGATGAGATAGATTTTTAGGCTGCCATTTTCTCTGCTTAAACCAAGGGTGCCTAAACTACAGCCTGTGGGCTGGATCCAGCCCCCCATTCCAATTCATCCAGCCCACACTGCCCTTGCCACTCCCGGAAGTGGAAGTAAAACGCACCCGTAAAATGCATGTTTTCTTCCACTTACAGGAGCTGCAAGGGTGGTGCAGGCTGGATGAATTGGAATCAGGAGCTGGATCCAGCCCACAGACCTTAGTTTAGGCACCCCTGTCTTATATTCATATGTTCATAAAATCAGCATTGGCACTAAAGTAATTCTATGAAAGTAAGAATAACTCTTGCAGGTAATACTATTTGTTTGCAACTGAAATGTAATTTTTCCCTTTCACTTATGATTTACCAGAGTATCTTATGGTTCTCGATTTTGAAAACAAGAAGTTGAAGTTGTTCCATGGATGTATTTATAATCCTGTTGGCTCAGCTGTACTTGCACAAGGCTGATCTTGTTATCAGACACACCTTTTTATTGCTAATTAAATGTTCCTGATTCACTTAACTCGGGTTCCAGAGGGATTATTTTCATCATGAGGGGAAAATTGCATGCCTTGGGATGTGGGAGGAGTATTTAATATCTGAAAATTGCTTCTGGCGATCTCAAAGCTTCCAAAGATGAAAGGGATTCCTAGAGAGCCTGATAAGAGGGGTGGGTGGATTGGAAACTTAATTAGTGATAAAAGGCCATGGTTAATGGCACCATCAGCCTTTCATACATGGAGCTGCACCAACAGGATTTTCTGCTATTGACAAGTATATTGATATACTGTATTGAAAACAACATGCTTCAATTAATGTTCTAGTTTATCAATAGTTGTGTCATTTGTCACTGTATATTCCTTAATGAGATAAATTACATTATTCAGCATGCTCATTATGTGCACTATTTTGACCAACTGCGTATTTATGACCCTAAGTAGCCCTCCAGACTGGACGAAGAATGTAGAGTAAGTTGTGTATTGTTCTTAAATGCCATGTTTGAGAGTAATTTTGTGGAATGAATTCTTCTAGAATGAATACAATTTTAGAATGCATATAATCAACTAGAAACTATGAGCTAAAACCACTAATTAGTTCTAATAAGAACAGAACCACTGAGTCAATGGAACCCATTCTGTGGGTCTACTATAGTTGGACCTAACAATTACACAATGTCTATTACTTTGAGTCAGTGCTTCAATATGTGTATGAATCTAAGTGTGCCCAATTCAACCTCCATTTTCTTTGAAAGGCCAGCTTCTGGAAATAGTGGATATCTAGGTGAATTTGCATTATCTTTCAATACTAAAATTTGGAGTTCATAGAATGAACCGACAAAAGGAAGCACTTCTTCACGGAACATATAATTAATATCATAAAGTGTGGCAATGCCGGTAGCTGGAAAGTTTTGCAGTAGGTAATAGATCAGTTTGCTAGACTGATCTATGAAAAGATATTGTTCTTACAATTTTCAAATTTAAAATTGGTTTGCGCTTCAACAAACAAATCCTGGGCACAGACAAAGGATGTTATTCCCTTAATGGTCTGTTTGAAAAATGAATATCAAACTCACTAGACCAGTGTTGGCCAACCTTGGCACTCCAGGTGTTCTTGAACTTCAATTCCCAGAAACAATGATCAGCTGGTGTGCTGACTTGGGGCTTCTGGGAATTGAAGTCCAAGAACACCTGGAGTGCCAAGGTGGGCCAGCACTGCACTAGACTATGCTTTGGTCCCCTTCTTATTTTACAATGGCTGCATGGGAACCATAGCAATAGATTTTGTGCAACTAGGGTAACATGTGAAGAAGAGGGCCAGGTATGGATAGCCTACAATATAGTTACTCTTCCTCCACCTCCATTATCCCAATTTCTGAGCAATGAAACATGCAGTCTGGGGTTTGATCCATACACCACTATGTTTCCACTTACTCCAGCAACTTGAGAGGGCAGCACATGAAGCAGAAGCTCAATGCAAGCCTTGATGAGATGTCGGTACAGAGCTCTTTTGTTCTTGGTGTGTTAACTTTTTAAACTGTGAAAATGTTCTTTAATCCATCATTATAATGAACTGTGACTATTTAATCTGTTGTTTTCAGGTATACATTCACAGGAATATATACATTTGAATCACTCATAAAAATAATTGCAAGGGGCTTTTGTATAGATGATTTCACCTTCCTCCGGGATCCCTGGAACTGGCTTGATTTCACTGTCATTACATTTGCGTAAGTTTTACATTTCATCCTCCCCCACACCTATCTGATTGCATGGGTACATTTTATGGCATGTAAAAGTATTAATTAAATGTATGTTTAGCAAACAAAGGTTGAAGACTATGGATTTTTCATTAATCATTCCTATCTGTTGGAAATAGGTAGACCTAGTTCTGCATCTAAGTACGAGTTTATTTTTACTTCAACATACCTGTACTTCAGATTGTAGAGAACAAAAAGCACAGCAGATAAAAGACTATTCTGTCACCGTGTCGGTGCTTTTATCTACACGCTCCAAATGAATCGTTTCTTAGGAAGTTCATGTGAGGAAATAGCATCACTTGCTGCACCTTTTTGTCTGACCTCATTATTACAGCAGTCTTGTTTTCTCTGTTTCTTTGTGAAATATGGTGCCCTATTAAAGTAGCTGTTAATTTACAGCAGTGTGGAATGCATGGTACACTTGTAGTTTACAGTTATTGACATAAAAGCTAATTTCAGAGCCTACACTTTTCCCCTCCTGCCAGAAGAAGAGCAGTCTTGCCAGTTTCTCTGTATAAATTACTTTAATTAGGGAAGTTAGCCCTCCACAGTAAAATCACTGTGGTTCATTTGTCCAACACCATTTACATGTAAATTGATCACTGATGAAAGATTTTAAAGAAAGTCAAACTTCAGTGAAAGGTAAACATTTGACTGTTGCTATTTAATTTCCCACTAAAGTTGCCCAGGGGGTCCTTTGTGAAGACCCTCAAGTAAGTACATGAAATCTGCCTCAATTCTGAATAACTGTGATTTAATTCTACAGGTATGTAACAGAATTTGTAAACCTAGGCAATGTTTCAGCTCTTCGAACTTTCAGAGTATTGAGAGCTTTGAAAACTATTTCTGTAATCCCAGGTAAGAAGTAAGTGGTGTAAGGTGTTAGGTCCTTGTACCTCCCAACTGTTCCTTTTTATCCTGTCATTGTGTTTGTGTGTGAACTCCCCTATTACAGATATGTGACAGAGTTTGTGGACCTGGGCAATGTCTCAGCGTTGAGAACATTCAGAGTTCTCCGGGCATTGAAAACAATTTCGGTCATCCCAGGTGAGAACAAGGTTAAACACAGAGGCTGACTCTCAGACTTCATGGAAATTCCAACCACATTCTTCACCATAAGCCTTGTTGCTTGGCACATTCATCTAAAAAGCCAAAAAAGAACAAAAAGCAGGAATCATGTTTCAAAAAAGATGAACATTGTGATCCTTTGCTTTTTGCCATTTGCTTGTTTAGTTCCGAATTCAGCCTTTGCGTTTAACACGTTGTTGCATGAGGTGTTAAAGTACACAGTGTGTGTTATTTGCATCATATAATGTCAAGCTTTGAGGTCAAGCTGTGACAAAAGCACAACCATAACTGTCAAATTTTTATTCATTATTTTTTTTTTAGTTTGCAATATATAAAACTGTATTTGTTCCTGGTAATTTTGATGGACACTAATGTCTGGATTTTACTATGTGTACTGAAATATCTGAATTACTGTTGAACATAAAGCAGTTAAGATAATAATTTTTAAAATAGCATGGACATTGCATGGGAAATTTATTATCTTTCCTCACCACCTCTAGCCACTTAGCTTTACGTTCTACTGTTTTAATTTTTCCTTCTCTACCAATGTGTTATAAAACTCATGACACCAAAGAATTGAGGTACATGGTGTTGGAAATTTGGAAAAAAAAACCCCAAAGAAACCCACACCATTACCACTTCCAAAAACAAGTGTGTATATCAGAGGCCTATTTGTGTTGGTTTAAGTGACGTTTCCTTCTTATAACATTTTTAAGCTTGGGAAGATTTCTTCTCTCTGTGGAGGATTTAACAGAAAGCATGATGATAACAGAGTCACTTGTTTTATAATTAAAACAAGTTGATTCTAGCTAAGCGCAATACATTTTCATGCACCAGCTCAGTGAACATAAACTTCCAGTGATTTCATCTTCACAAGATACATCTTCACAGGTAGTAAAACCATATTGAGCTCTTGTTCACAAAATATCAGTGCCATTTATTTGGGCTTCTGCATGAGGTTGGAGTTGCAGATTTTACGTTGCTTGGGTCACACTGGGCTAAATACCTTGTTAGCAGCAACTAGAGTAGACCAACTGAATGAATGGAATGCGTTAAGACGACATTTATGTAAGTCCCATTTATGCAGTAGGTCTGCTTTGAGATGAGACAAACAGTTGGATTCTAGCCCAGTGTGCTCTTAAAACACATATTTTCATCATGCTAACAGTGCTTTTCTGCTTACAGGCCTGAAGACGATTGTGGGCGCCCTCATTCAGTCTGTGAAGAAGCTGTCAGATGTAATGATTCTGACTGTATTTTGTCTGAGTGTATTTGCTCTAATAGGGCTCCAGCTGTTCATGGGGAACTTAAGACATAAATGCTTGTACTGGAATCCAGACAATTCTACAAATGATACTTATCTATTTAATAACACCTTTGAAGACAACAGTACATATAATAGTACACCATTTGACTGGAATGAATATATAAGCTTTGAAAGTAAGAATGCATTTTTAAAGTAGCATGGTGGCTGTTGGTATTGTGTTATAAGAATGACTCAGTTTTGTTGAGCATATTCAAGTCACAATGAGGAAGAAGGTGCTAAAATCTTACCAAATTGATGCGTTTTACAAAGAAGCTAGCTCTTTTACAGATTTTGTGGGTAGGTCACTTGGAGAAATGTGGTTACCGTAAGTGATACTTTACAATGATTGGATTTAAAAACACTCTGTGGAAACCAGAGTGATCTGCTCCACTGTATGTATTAACTAATTTTAAGACATTTAGATACTGTCTTACAAAGGTTTATTCCACGGCAGTTTGCAATGTCTTTTAAAATCATAATAGCAACAATAAAGTATGAAATAAAATAAATTTAATGTAAAAAGCTATTCCATCCTTCTCAGGTCCTGTCGGGCAAATCTTTGCCCCTGTGCAGTGCTGATCCTTGTCAGCTACTGCCCAGGCTGTTTGCCAGTCAGGGAGAGAGCCAAGAGACCGCTACCAATTCAGTTTGCAGGAACCAGTGTTGGTTGTATCCTGAAGTTATCTCATGTTGAACCCTGTAAGCCCAACTGAGTTGTACAAATCATGCCAGGCAATCAGAGTCACCTTGTCAAAAGATACCCTAAAGGTTTCACTATTAACCCCATCCACCCAGCACTACCCTCCAATAAATGTTACCTATTTATTAAACTACAGCTGCCAAATCTAATGGCAAACTAATAAGCCAAAGTTGGATAGGCGAAAAACTACCCTGCTCCCCATAGCCAATTAGGAAGCATAGGCTAAAATAATTCCTATCTGGCCCCTTAATGGTGACCTCCATAGGTACTCTGATTACTCTGATGGTGATATTATTTCTAAAGACCCAAAGAGAATACTACACTTTTCACAATAAAGTGCCCTGTTTAATATCCAATTGAATTGTCATAGTCTCCCTTGTGCCTCTTCTTTGACTGTGTTCCCACTATTTATATAGTCTGTCGGGTTAACCCAACACCATTGCTAATAGCCCTAGTGGTGCTGTGGTTAAACTGCTGTCCTACAAACAAAAGGTTGTGAGTTTTGATCCTGACCAGGGCTCAAGGTTGACTCAGCCTTCCATCCTTTCAAGGTCAGTAAAATGAGTACCCAGCATGTTGGGGGCAAAATGCTAATTAACTTGTGAACCGCCCAGAGAGTTCACTAAGCACTATGGGATATTATATAAGTGTGATTGCTTTGCTTTTACTTCAGTGTTTCTTACTTTGGAGTTCTTAGCAGGATAATGGAATTACAAGAATGCATTAATTAGGCAAAAATATGACTGTTAAATTTTGTATTTTTAACATCTTGAAAACCTTTCTCCCCTACACAGCTAATTTTTATTTTTTGGAAGGACAGAATGATGCTTTGCTTTGTGGCAACGGTTCTGATGCAGGGTAAGATGCTCTTCCATCCTTAAGTTTTTTTAAAAATAAAATGCAATTCAGCATAGCAAGAGGTTTTGATGTTATTTAATTTGTTCATACCTTGTCTGCCTAACTGTAGGATTGGGTTAGATCTGACTTTAGCAAGCTTATTTTATTATAATTTAATTCTTATCATTGCTTATGTTCAACTGGAAATGGATAGGAAGAAACACAAAAGAGAAAAGCAAATAAAAAGCTTAAACAAATCTTAGCCTATAAGTTCATTTGGCCCATGGCTCAAGTGGCTAAGACACTGACTGGAAGGTGGGAGGTCAGCAATTTGATACCTGAATACTGCAGGACAGAGTGAGCTCCCGTCTCTGTCACAGCTCATGCAAACCTAGCAGTTCGAAAGCTTGAAAATGCAAGAAGATAACTAGGGATCACTTCGGTGGGAAGGAAAACAGCGTTGCATGCTACCACATGACCACGGAAACATCTGCAAACGCAGATAGCGCTGGCTCTTCAACTATGAAACAGAGATGAGCACTGAACTCTAGAGCTGGATATGACTGGCTTTCAAGCAAGGGTGACCTTTACTAAGGATGAGTAAGAGGCCTTTTAACTTTTCCTCCCTCTCTTTCTCTCTTTCTCTCTTTTAGTCAATGTCCAGAAGGTTATATATGTATAAAAGCTGGTAGGAACCCTAACTATGGTTATACAAGTTTTGACACCTTCAGCTGGGCTTTCTTGTCACTCTTTCGCCTAATGACTCAGGACTACTGGGAGAATCTTTATCAGCTGGTGAGAGAGAAGAGTCTGGATATCAAAATCTTAAAACATAGTGGTATTGTAACAAAATAAATTGAAACACAAATATTACAATGTCTTACAACTCACATATTACCTTTAAAATTTAAATAAACTATTATTTCTTCTAGACTCTGCGTGCTGCTGGCAAAACGTACATGATTTTTTTTGTGCTGGTGATCTTCCTGGGCTCCTTCTACCTGATCAACTTGATCCTGGCTGTTGTTGCCATGGCCTACGAAGAACAGAATCAGGCCACCATGGAAGAAGCTGAGCAGAAAGAGGCAGAATTTCAGCAGATGCTGGAGCAGCTGAAAAAACATCAAGAAGCTGTTCAGGTATATATCTGGTGTAGCAATGGCTGGAGTTAATTTTAACATAGTTTCATGGCTATAGCTGTGATTGAATGTATCAGATTAATGGAAGGTAATAGATAGTTGCCATCCTTCTAAGTCGGGAGTTCTCTATCTTTTTAAGCTGGGGGCCAGGTCACGCTTCTTCAGATAGCTTCAGGGGGGCGGACAGCCATTTTGCCCTTCCTCTACCACATGGCACTTTCTGGTTTTGTGGAAGCAGTGGGGAACCACATGAAATGGTACATCAAGCCAATGGGCGACAGGTTGAGAATCCCTGCTCTACGCTAGTTGCCCACAAACTGAATTAAAAATGTGAGGGGGGGTGTTAACCCAGTCACCTTTTTACACACTTTACAGATGAGGGAGTAGTTCAAACAGTAACTTTCTGAAGATTCCGTCTTAATTCTTCCTCAGTTCTCCAGACATAGTATTACTTCAGAACAACATGGGGGTAAGGAGAGGTGTTAAAATGCTGCCTGTCTCCTCGTTATTATTATTCTTCCATGTCTAGGTCAGATGTGAAACTGACAAAATGAAGCCACCATTTGGTGAATTCATTTTGCAGTTCCTTTGTCCTGCCCTAGTGTGAGAAACATTAGTCGGTAACATAAGGTTACCATTACCAGGATACACCCAATTAAGGTTCAAAAATAACACAATCTTTGAGGAGGCTCTTTCATTATCTGAAAATCAGATATGGAGCCAGCCCTCCAGTTTTCTTTTCAATGTTCCTAGTGACAGAAACTTAGCTAAAAGATCTGAAATCAGAGAGGGATACATCTAAGCATTGAACTAGAATTTTGTTGAGGTAGGATTATGTAGGCAGGGTATATGTTTTCATAAAATGAAGGAATGAATGAAGTAGCAATAGCAATAGCCATTGCACTTATATCTTACCCCACAGCACTTAGAGCACTCAGTGGGCAGTTTGCAAGGTAATTAGCAGTCTTCTTCCCCCAACAAGCTGAGTACCCATTTTACCGATTTTGGAAGGATGGAAGGCTGAGTCAACCTGGAACCCCATCAGGATGGAACTCTCAAAGTTTGGCTGTAGTACAGGAGTTTAACCACTTCACCACCAGGGCAGTGGAAATACAACTATGTATAAGAGTAGATACTAATCTGGCCAGGTTATCTTACTATGGTAATAGAGTAGACCATACTGCCAATGATTCAATGGTCAGTGTCTGGTGATGATTAACTAACCTGGCCATCCTAGGGACTAACGGCCATTGGTGGAGAAATCCACAGGGAAGGGTGATGGTCCACAAGTGGATTAAATCCCACTTTAATCCATCTTGATGAAGGGCAGCAATTTCATCAGTTCTGATCTGGGGCTGGCAAGGACTTTGTGTACCAAAAGGGCTCAGGAGCAGAAAGTGACTCACAGAACTGGATCAGTGGTACGGGCATCATCCTGCGATGCAGAAGGCAAATGAAAGGCCACTGCATTATATTCTCAGGACAGTTTCCATGGTTGATCGCAATGATGATTGCCAATTTTTAGATTCAGATATGACAAAAGAAAGGAAGATAAAAGCAGATATAAAGGGAAAAGACAAATATATAGAACTGGGGTTCTTAACCATTTCACGCCAGGAGCCAGATCACACCTCCTCAGACAACTGAGAAGGCTGGACATGTCGTTTTCCCCTGCCTAAACTGCCATGGGTGCATTTGACATGTGCAGATGTGTTTGCACATGTGCAGGCATGTTTGTGCTTTGGTGGGCATGTTTATGACTGTTATAAACATGTCTGCTTCCATTTCCAGGGTTGTTGCCATGGGCCGGATATTTTGCCACCATTGGCTAGGTTTTGCCCGTGGGCCGTTAGGTTGTGAACCCCTGATATAGAAAAAAAATTCCCTTGATTCTTAAAGAGTTAAATTTTGATATATTACCCCAGAATTCTTGTTGTTACAAACTTTTTAGTGTTTAAGTTAAGCAGCTGTTCTTTCTAGAAAGCCAGTAAAATGAAACTAACTGTTAATGCTTTATAGCTGGCAGCAGAGGCAGCTGCAACAACTGCATCAGCTGAGTCCAAAGAACCGAGTGGAGGAGGAGGAGGAGGAGGACTAGGCGGACTTTCTGAAAGTTCTTCTGAAGCATCAAAGTTGAGTTCAAAAAGTGCAAAAGAGAGGAGGAATAGAAGGAAGAAAAGAAAACAGAAAGAACAATGTGGAGAAGAAAAAGATGAAGATGAGTTTCACAGATCTGAATCAGAAGATAGCATCAAGAGGAAAGGTTGCCGATTCTCCATTGAAGGGAATAGGCTAACTCTAGAACGGAAGCACTCTTCTCCCCATCAGGTAAAACTGTTAATAGAAGTGTGAAAGTAAACCTATGAAATGTTGGACGCCAAGCCACAACGAGGCTGCAAGCCTCACTGTAGGCTGTGCGACGTTACTGAAGGAGGCTTGTTTTTTAGGGGGAAAAAACTGGGCTCATGATAGATGATACAATAGAAAATCTGGTCTCAAAATCAGGATGAGAATGTAAGAGAGGCCTGATTTAGTTATTTGGGGGGGGGGGGGATACATTGCAAAGTGCCAAAAAAATTTTTGGGGAACATCCATTTGATCTTAATTCTTAGAATATTTCTATGTGCTCTTTCTTCTGATTTGATCATAAATACATCATAATCCCTAATATTTAGCAAGGCTTTGATACAGACCATCATAATCCCTGATATTAAGCAAGGTTTCTAATATAGCAGACTGTTTTCAATTAATGAATGCAATAAAACTCCCAACTGCATGTTTGAGAAGAAAATAAGCAGGGCAGTGTATCAATCAATCAAACTTTATTGCGGTTGATGACCGGTACAGTAAAAAGGGTTTAGGTGCATGAAATACCGTCAAAATGCACCCCTATAAACACATTCATTTGGATTAAAACAGAATAGAATAAAATCAGTTTTTAAATTTATGCTACATTTGGGACAAGTATCTTGTTTAACAAGAATAAAACAGCACATAAAACAGTTTAAAAGTTATACTTGCAGTTATAAAATAAGGATAAAAATTTATTTCTAAAAATGCACATAGTAGATACCAATTGCATTAGTAGCATATAAAAAGAATTACTAGTGCAGAATTAAAATCATTATTGTTGGTTTTTAACCTGCCCCTGCTGTAGCAGGTTCTGCCTAATGCTACGTACTCTGGTAGCCATCCAGGCAAATCTGGCAACAGCAGCTGTCAGGTCAGTGGTTCTATCTGAAAGCATGAATCTAAACATGTGGTTATTCAACTCAATCTGAGGGAAGGCAGCAATAAGGTCACATCTGAGGTTGTCATAAAATTGGCAGTCTAGGAGCACGTGTTCAGATGTCTCCACCTTCCCAGCCTGACAAATACATAAGCGCTCCTGAACAGGAACTTTCTTAAATAACCCTTCTCTGAATGATGATAGTAACATGTTAAAACGCAAAAGAGTGTATGATCTCCTATGCTCTGGGTTACTTAAGCTGGATAAGTAAAATAAGGGCCTCATATTGTTGGGTGGGGGAGCAGGGCAGTGTAAGGGATATAGCTATCCCTTGCTTTTGATGTATTGCAGTAGAGACTGTGAGATTTTAGCTAATCGGTGACTTTTTTCTGTCTTTTTTTCTTCTTGCAGTCTTTGCTGAGCATGCGTGGCTCCCTGTTTTCCCCAAGACGCAACAGCAGAACAAGCCTTTTCAGCTTCAGAGGTAGAGCAAAGGATATAGGCTCAGAGAATGACTTTGCTGATGATGAGCACAGCACATTTGAAGATAATGATAGCAGAAGAGATTCCCTTTTTGTGCCGCGCAGACATGGTGAACGGCGCAACAGTAACATTAGTCAGGCCAGTAGGTCATCCAGGATGCTGGCAGTGTTTCCAGTGAATGGGAAGATGCACAGCACGGTGGATTGCAATGGGGTGGTTTCCTTGGTTGGTGGACCATCTGTTCCTACATCGCCTGTTGGACAGCTTCTGCCAGAGGTGATAATAGATAAACCAGCTACTGATGACAATGTAAGGAAGTTTTAAATAGTTCAGGCATGGTGGCCTTTTCTTAATGCACCAGCCCGTGTGTCTACAGAATGGAAATCCTTGGGAATGATCCTTGGTTGGTCAAGCTGTGAATGCTCCTGCATCTTGTAATATCTTTTCTATACTAATGAAGTCTAGTTTCCAGTATAACATTTGCAAAGCAATCATTGAAAAACACCTGAAGAATGTACAAATTATATTGTTTTGTGTGTTTTATATTCAGAAAACCTTGCTGGAGCTTACTTTTTCTGGCTGTGAGTTAATTGTTATCTGGTCAGATTCAATAAGATATTATCTCACTCAACAATTAAGAAGAAGGTACAACATTTGATACCATATTGGATTCTGATACTGTCTTGGTTGTAGACAAATTTGATTATATTCTGTGTCATGAACATCATTACAACATATAAACAATGTGGCTAGAAGTTTTGATTCCCTAAACATTGGTAAAATCACTCCAAAATTTCACGTTATGTACATTTATTTAGCATTTTCTTGCATTGTTCAACCCCATTTTTCAACCTTCTTAGATAAACCAAGTTGAGATACCACATTGATACACAAATATTTCAGGTTATTAATATATATGGTCATATGTTTTGCTACATACACACACTATATTTCCTAGCTAACAATTTTTAAATATATCCCTAAACGGAAATATATCCCTTCCTGTAGTGATTTGGAAAAGCATAGTAATGCTGGATTCTTCCCTCTTCTCCTTAAGTTTGAATGAAAAGCTTGCCTTCCATTTTAAACACAGATGAACAAGTAACATGTCATTTTTCTCTCTCTCATTCTTCGCATACTTTTATTTATAACCTGGAATTTATGCTGTAATTTATGTTATGTGTGGGACATGCTCACAAGTGAATAATGTTTAGGTTACGGCTGATCAGTCCCAATTTGTTTCTTTTCCCCAAACTGTACTCTTTGAAAAGGAAAGCTACTCACTGAACAGTTCAAAGATCTTAAGTGTGGTATTGTGGGATAAATTTGACAATTGTTAAAGCCTAGCATGCTCTCCAAGGCTGCGGTCCTGTACATCTTTACTTGGAAGTATATATTATTGATTTCAGTTGTACAGGGCGAAAACTATGGATAAGTGAGATTTTGCAAAGTTATTGAGGAAGAACAAAGCAGTTTTGAATAACCAAACGAGCCTCAAGCAATCATGGGACATTTCCAGCGGGCCTTTTTTGGACGTATAAAAACAAGGTTATTGCAATGAGGACAGCATGTTTCTTACAAATCCTCTCAGATTATAAAATGCCAGGTTAATAATACAACAAACAGCAAAACATTTGGCATGAATAATTAAGCATGATGCATGTATGCTGTCAAAAATGGACATTCTTCATGTGAGTTGTACTCAGCTGCCATTCATAGAATAATCTTATATTTCATTCTCTCCTTTTTTTTGCAGGTCACAACTACAGAGACAGAAATGAAAAAAAGAAGATCAAATTCTTTCCATGTTTCTATGGATTTTCTGGAAGATCCTACTCTACGAGAGAGAGCCATGAGTATAGCTAGTATAATCACAAACACTATGGAAGGTACATAGAGAGAATTTACTTTTGGAATACTAAATCTGTAACCTATTCCACTGTCCTGTAATGGCGATTGCTCTGTTGAATAGCATGGTTAGTACTTTACTAGCCAAGAGATACATAAAACAGGTATTGTTACTGCATGAGTAGTTTCAAGATTTTGAAACTGGCAAAATAGGAATTCTTGTTGCAGGGAAACAGAGGTCAGAAATTAAAGAAAAGATAGCAGGGGAGAGGGGAGTCTTTTCCAATGGGAAAGGGTTGGTTAAGAGATTTGGGTAGACATCACACGCACAAAACCTGTAAGTGCTGTGAGGTGAAATTTGTATAAAACACAGTTTAAAATAGACAGCATGTCAAACATCATCTCCATGGTGATAATCAGTTACTTTCATTTAGAAGGTACAAGACAGGATAGTGTACATGTGAATAAGATAATGACCAAAATTCCCACTTGTTTCAAACAGGAGGCTACCTTTCCTTTCCTTTCCTTTTTTTAAATAAAGTCTATTGTAAACTAGAAGTTTCCCCTCAACCTGATCACATGCGGTTTATGCTTTTATCATCCCTGTGTTTTCACCAATGAAACTTTGAATGCCATTGATTCCTCTGCTATGTGTGAGAGAGTAAAATCTCTTTATGCTCTTTCTTCATTATTTTACCTATTCAGTCATGTTTCCCCCACCCTTACCTGCCATTTCTCTAAACAAATCTTCATCCTAAAGAGATCGCCTTTCCTTATAAGTTAACTGCTCCACACCTTTAATGATTTTGCTGACCCTTTTTCTGCATCCATTCCTTCTTGCCACCAAAGTGCATCTCACTGTCCCCATTCATAAGAGAGCTCCAGTGTGGAGATAGAGGGGATTTTTTTAAAAGAAAAAATAGTAGCGTTGTTAGTCTATGGTTCAGGCATATCAGAAAACAAATTAAAAAACATTGTAGCACTTTAGCAGTTAGTCTTTAAAGTGCTACAATGTTTTTTATTTTGTTTTCTGAGATAGAGGTTGTTATCTCTATATCATTAGTGTATCAGTAGTTACCTTCCTTCTTATATATTTTATATTTCCTGTATTTTGAGGTTGCATTTATTTTCTCCATTTTATTTATTTACCTCAGTACCCAGGTATAGTAAAGGTAAAGGTTTCCCTTGCTCGAAAGCCAGTCATATCCAACTCTAGGGTTGAGTGCTCATCTCTGTTTCAAAGCAGGCATGACTAGACACCGGAGTGCACAGAACGCTGTAACCTTCCCACCAAAGTGGTATAGGTATAGAGGAAACCAAAATAGTAGAATCCCCCCTGTTTTGTTTTGTTTTGTCATAGCAAGAATTTTGTAAATCAGGAAGGACCAGAATGACACAGTTGTATCTCTTCTTCCTCCTCCTCCTCCTCCAATAGAACTTGAAGAGTCCCGACAGAAGTGTCCACCTTGTTGGTACAAATTTTCAAACATATTCTTGATATGGGACTGCTGTCCATGTTGGATGAAAGTAAAACATATTGTTAACATAGTTGTGATGGATCCATTTGTTGATCTTGCAATTACAATCTGCATTGTTTTAAATACACTATTCATGGCAATGGAACATTACCCAATGTCAGATGAATTTGAAGGGGTACTCAGTGTTGGAAACTTGGTGAGTTATCCTTTGGATATTGCCTATTTAAATAATTTATTCGGAAGTGTGACTTTAATTATTCTGTTAACAGGGATATAAAGCATTTTTTTGCTTGACTCCTTTTTTTAAAAAAATCACCATTTTTGAAAAGGTGCCAAACAGGAGAATATAGAGATTGCAGCTTTCTGCTGCTGCTTTGCATAACTAGCAAAATACCAAAAGCAACACCAGAAGAAAAATGTATGAAACATTGCTTAGCATAATAAATTTCACTAGATCCACGGAATCAATGGGGAAATGGGAGTTAATTCCTCTGTAGGTTCTGTTGGACATCAAATGAGGAGAGGATTCATTTGAGAAAGCCTTGATGCTGGGAGAGAAGGAGGGCAAAATAAGAAGAGGGCGGGTAAACATGAGATGGCTAGATGGTATTGTAGACGCAATGGGCATAGAGTTGGGCAGGTTGAGGAGGATTGTGGAGGACAGAAGTGCCTGGCGGGCAGTGGTCCATGGGGTCACAAAGGGTCAGAATTGACTGTACGACTGAACAACAAAAGGTTCTATTGATTCAAAAAGGCCTACTCTAAATGCAACTTACTTTTACATATTAAGTTTGAGTTTGAGTTTGAGTTGGCCCATTTGAATCAATTGAACTGGTGGAAGAGTTGACTCGCTAAATTCCCAGTGACTCAGTGGGCCTGCTCTAGTGTGATTTACTACACTAAACAAGAGAATGGGGGGGGGGGAAACGATCTCCAAAACCGATGTTTAAAAATAAAAGTCATTTAAAAAAACTTCCTTTCTTGAATCTATAAGCATCTTTCATATAAAAAAACTAAATTACTATGGCAATTGTAATCTTACATTTTTTGCAAATTGATAAATCTTCATTTTAAATTTAGGTTTTCACTGGAATCTTCACAGGAGAAATGTTTTTCAAACTAGTAGCTATGGATCCATACTATTATTTCCAAGAAGGCTGGAACATTTTTGATGGCATTATTGTCACTCTTAGTTTGGTTGAACTGGGACTAGCAGATGTGGAAGGACTATCAGTTCTCCGCTCATTCAGATTGGTAAATTGTCTATATTAGCAAAATGTTACTGCAATTTTATAAACACAATGTAAGCTCAAAACTTTTTTATGATTTCAGGTTGCCTAAATGTAATTAATTGTGACACTGACAATTAATTAAATTGTCCTTACACAGTTCTTATATTTGAGTAATTTTCTTTCTTTGTATAGTATTTCAAGACTTCTAGGGGTTGTATCCAAGCGTAACTTTTGCAGGCAAATTGCATAAGTTAAGAAATCACTATAAACGTTATTTCAATCACAAGAATGGAGAGGGAGGGGATTTTTAATTCACCTTCTCCCTGAAGTTTTTTCATATTTGACCCCAAATGTTGGGTGACCCTTAAAAACAGTTTTGGGTTGCAAGAAGAGGGTAAATAGACAAAAATATCCTATTTTGCCCTTTCAGCTGATGAAAGCTTCTGCCGGAACAAACAACCTTTCAACAGCAGCACAACACAATTTGTTACAACTCTATTAACCTTTTTAAAAGATGGCTGTAAAAATATCTTGGCCAAAATCCTCTTGTGTGGTTAAGCAAATGTTGTAACTTTGGGAAACAAAGTGCCACAAGCTAAGAAATTACTATAGACATTATCAGTTGTGACTTGAGTCATACTGCTCAACATGCAGTAGATAATGTTTATTGTGATTTCTTAATTTAAGGCAATTCACCTCCAAATGTTATGCTGTTTCTGTTGTGCCAGCATAACTATGCAAGGGGATTTGGTCCCTTGAATGGTAAACAGCAGTGGCCTTGGACGTAATTGTGCCACTACGGCCTCTCTGTGCTTGTGGGCTCCGTTCGTCCCCGTGGTTTACGGAGGAGTTGAGGGAACTCAAACAGACTAAGAGACGCATAGAGCACCCAGAGTGACTCCGACTGAACACTGGCTAGAGCTGCTGTTAAAGTCTACCTAGTGGCGATGGGGGCTGTGAAATGCCAATATTTCACCATCCTCATTTCCTTTGCGGATAATCACCCAGCAACCCTGTTCTGGGTGATCAGGACTCTCCTCTGCAGAGGGGGGTTAGGCCCCGTGTGGCAGGGGTCTGCTGAGGCTTTTGCTGATTATCTGACAGAGAAAATAGCTCAGATTTGCTCAAAGTTTAATCCCACCATGGAAAATGAAGAGCTGGGGTTGACTGGAGTGCAGTCTGGCCATGTTATCTGGGATCACTTTGATCCAGTTGTCCCTGAGGAAGTGGGCAGGCTCCTTGAATCTGTTCGTACCACTGCCTGTGCATTAAACCCATGCCCCATCTGGCTGGTGAAATCAGCCAGGGTAGTGACAGGCAGCTGGGTCAAGACTATCATTAATTCTTTGCTGCGGGAGGGTTTTTTCCAGCAACCTTAAAACATGCCTTGGTGTGTGCCCTCCTGAATAAGCCAGCTCTCAACCACACGGTGATGGCCAACTACCAGCCTGTCTCCAACCTGCCCTTTTTGGGTAAAGTTTTGGAGAAAGCAGTGGCACGGCTGTTACAGGAGATCCTGGATGAAACGGATTATCTGGACCCGTTCCAGTCAGGTTTCAGGCCCAGATATGGTACGGAAACTGCATTGGTCGCACTTGTGGTTGATCTCTGGAGAGAGTGGGATGGAGGACATCCGTCCATCCTGGCTCTTCTTGACATTTCAGCAGCTTTCGATACCATCAACCACGGTATCCTTTTGGAAAGGCTCCAAGGAGTGGGGATCTGCGGCACTGTGTGGTCTTAATTTTCCTCATTCCTGAGGAATGTAGTTGGAGAGTGAGAGATCCAGCCCTAGGCTGCTCCAATATGGGGTGCCTCATGGCTTGGTGCTCTCACCTCTCCTATTTAACTTCTACATGAAACCACTGGGTGAGATCATCCGTTCCCATGGGGTAAGGTATCACTAATATGCAGATGATACCCAACTGTATATCTCAGCCCATGGAGACCCAAGCGATGCAGTGGAAGTCCTTTCCAGGTGCCTGAGGCTGTTAAGGTCTGGATGGGGGGCAACGGGCTACAACTGAATCCTGGCAAGGCTGAGTGGTTGTGGGTCAGGGGTCCTGTGTTATCTCTGGAGCTCCATCTTTGGTTCTGGATGGGGCTGTTTTGCCCCAAACAGACCCGGTTCATAATCTGGGGGTCCTCCTGGACTCATGACTCCCGCTCAAAGAGCAGGTGGCAGCCATGGCCAGGAGGGCTTTTGCACAACTTTGTGCTATATGCCAGTTATGCCCGCTCCTAGATTGGGACTCTTTGCTCATGATCACACATGCTTTGGTCATCTCCAGACTTGATTATTGTAATGCACTCTACATGGGGCTGCCCTTGGTGACTATTCAGAGGCTGCAACTGGTCCAGAATGCAGCTACTGTACTTGGATTGTTATGCTCGCACCTCACCACTGCTCTGGGAGCTGCACTGGCTGCCGGTTTGCATCTGAGTGCAATTCAAGGTGCTAGTAATTACCTTTAAAGCCCTACATGGTAGTGGGCCAGGATACTTAAGAGACCGCATCACCTTGAGAACATCTGCACGTCCCACCAGCGCGGACCGGAGAGGCTCTCTGGTCATGCCATTGGCTAGAGAGGCGCATCTCTCTAGCACTGTGTCCGCTCCGGCCCTATGGAACCTCCTGCCAACTGAGTTGCATGTCCAGACAAAGTTGCTGGCCTTTAGAAATGGTGTGAAGACTTGGCTGGCAGGGCAAGTGTGGGGTTTGGGCCAGTATGCTACCCCAGCCGGCTGGCTAATCTGACTGTTCTCCCCTCTCCCTCATAATTTTAATTGGTGAATTTTAACTTTTAATCTCTTTTTAATTTTTAACCTTTAAAGTTTAACTTTTGGAGATGGGTGGGTATTTTATCATTGGTTTTATTGTTGATTGTGGTTTTAACTGTTGTTCGCTGCCCTGAGTCATTTGTGAGGAGGGCGGCATAGAAGTGTGACTAAATAAATAAATAAATAAACTTGAAATACATAGGGCTCAATTTAGTGTGTTTTTTTAAACTGATTTACAGAGTTGTCTGTAAATTCCACAGAAGCAAATGTAATAGTCCATGTTTAGTCATTAAGTCCCATTAGTTTAGATGAGTCTTACCTCTAAGAAATTGTACTGAGAATAATAGCTTCCTAGTGCACTTCTAAGGAGATCTGACTGAACATAAAGGATTTCATTAAGAATTTCAGACTGCAGTTTATTGTGGTTTATTGAAATCTCTGTGACATCATTGAAACTTTGCTGCATCTAATAGTTGCTGAAGTAGACACACAAGCTTTTTCACTATTTTATCTGCCCCCCCTACAGACATACTTTGCCACTTTTTTTTCCAGCTGCGCGTTTTCAAACTGGCAAAATCCTGGCCAACTCTAAATATGCTGATCAAAATTATTGGCAACTCCGTGGGTGCCTTGGGAAACCTGACTTTGGTCCTGGCCATTATTGTCTTCATTTTTGCGGTGGTTGGAATGCAGCTGTTTGGGAAAAGCTACAAGGAATGTGTCTGCAAGATCTCCAGTGACTGTGTACTTCCACGATGGCACATGAATGACTTTTTCCACTCTTTCTTGATCGTCTTCAGAGTACTTTGTGGTGAATGGATAGAAACCATGTGGGACTGTATGGAAGTTGCAGGTCAAGCCATGTGCCTTACAGTGTTCATGATGGTTATGGTAATTGGAAATTTAGTGGTATGTAACATCCCAAAAATTAAACATTTATAAAAGATCCAAATGCTGAGTTAAGCAAGAAATAGTTGGTGATTTTTTGTGCTTGGACATTGTGATAAATGTCTCAAATTCATTCAGATACTAGATGTGATTGGTAGGCAGAAACAGATTTACAAAATAATTTACCCTTGTATACATCTATACATTACATGACACTTTGAGTAGAAGGTCTACAAACTATTCATGCAAATAAATTGACTACTCAGTTTAGAGATGTGGGTAGAGGGCTACAAGTCTGAACAAGACAACATTAATAGAAGCAAAATCAATATTGCAGAAATAGTCTATCTCAGGGGTCAGCAAACTTGGCTCTCCAGCTGTTCTTGGACTTCAGTACCAGGAGCCCAAGTCAGTACACTTGCTGATCAAGGCTTCTGGGAATTGAAATCCAAGAATATCTGGAGAGCCAAGTTTGCTGACCCCTAGTCTACCTCAAAGTGATTCCAGATGCATACAACAAAAGGTGCTACTTAAGATAAAACTTAGGCTCCTGAGATCTCTGGTGGAGTCTTACAATGTACTCATAAGGAAAGGCAGAAATTATAACCAAATACCCTTCCTCTCACGTTTGTGTGGATATAAAGCCTGAGAATTGCCTTGAATGGAAATTGCCAATAGGTGGCTCTGTGGGAAATCAGACAGTATGGGGGGGGGAGTAGACTTGCTAGCTGCCTCATGTAGGGATTCACTCTCCCTAGAGAGGTGGGGTATAAGTGCAAATATAATAATAAATAAAATAATAATAACAGAGGTGGGGTACCTGCAGCCCTGAAGGGAGTCTAAGCTTCTGGGAATTGAAGTTCCAGAATATCTGGGGGACTAGCCTGTTTCCTCTAAACTAGGATTTCTCAACCTTGGGCCTCCAGGTGTACTTGGACTTCAATCCCCAGAAGCCCAGGATCCCCTCAAGGTCTTAGTAGGTTCCCCACCCCTGTGCTAGGAGGGCACATTTGCTATGAGTATGCATAACTTCCAGATCTTTTCCTTCTTTAAAGTTGAGTATAACTTAGGCATTCAAACATTCATCCTGCATAGCCAAAACAGATTGCCCTCATATACATGGGGTTCAGTATCCATGGTTATTCACGATTTCAGGTATCTGTGGTAGGTCTTGAAATATATCTCCCACAGATAAAGATGTATGTGACCTATATTAGATTTATGTTCTATACTACAATATATGTCAAATACGTTATTCAAGTGTATAATATCTGTTAAAGTAAAAAAAACAACCCACACACCTTTTCCCTTTCCCTAGGTACTGAATCTATTTTTGGCTTTGCTACTGAGTTCTTTTAGTGCAGACAACCTTGCTGCCACAGATGATGACAATGAAATGAACAATCTCCAGATTGCTGTGGCACGAATAGATAAAGGAATAGACTATATAAAAAGAAAGTTCTTTGAATTCATTCAGAAATCCTTTGTAAAAACGCAAAAAGCTTTAGATGAAATCAAACCCCTGGAGGAGCTAAACAAGAACAGCTGCATTCCTAACCACACCATGGAAATTGGCAAAGACCTGGATTATTTTAGAGATGGAAATGGAACAAGTGGCATAGGTACAGGTAGCAGTGCGGAAAAATATGTTGTTGATGAAAGTGATTACATGTCATTCATAAACAACCCAAGCCTCACTGTGACTGTGCCCATTGCTCTTGGAGAATCAGATTTTGAAAATTTAAATACAGAGGAGTTTAGCAGTGAGTCAGATTTGGAAGGAAGCAAAGAGGTAAGATTTTATATATAGATACTGGGGAGTGGTGTTGGTGATGGGGGTAGAGACTGTGATCTGCTTCAGAGATAGTTTTTAGGAATTAAACCATGTGAGTACTTTCATACATAGGGCTTAGAATACAAATCCATTCTTCTAAGATAGCAGAGATCATTCAAAAGGGAATGTTTCATCTTCACTGCTACGTCTACTACAAATTAGTGTTTGTCTTCCTCAGTTCTTTCTATTCATATCCCATTTTGTATAACAGGGGTCCTCAACCTTTTCACACCATGGGCCACACCACACACCCTCAAACAGCTGAGTGGGCCAGACTGGTAGTTCCCCTGCCGTAAACACTGCCGTAAAACATGCCCACGGCTGTTGTAAGTGTGTTTACAACAGCCATGGGTGCATTTTACGGCAGAGTTTATGCGTTTACAACAGCCATGGGTGCATTTACAGCTGTCATAAATGCATCTGCTTCCAGTGGTGGAAGTGGCAATGCTGGCCACATGAAATGGTGCCACGGGCTGGGTCCGACACACGGACCATAGGTTAAGAACCCCTGTTGTATAATATTATCAATTTCCATGGACATAATCAACCTTACCACATCCTCCTACCTAAGAAAGTGAACTGTCTGAAATGCTGGCATATAGGTTCCCCCCCCTCCCCAAAGAGGCCATTGTAAAATCTCATCGTTGATGCTGTTTTGTGTTAACATTGTTGAATTTCCCATTTGAAATTCCTTGACTGTGATATATTTTCTTCTTCTTAACAGAAGCTAAATACTTCAAGCTCATCAGAAGGGAGCACAGTCGATATTGGGGTTCCGGCAGAAGAGCAACCAGAAGCCGAACCCGAGGAAGCGCTTGAGCCTGAAGCTTGTTTTACAGAAGGTCAGGGATGATTAAATTAAACACCAGAGAAGTTTAGTTTGCTTAGCTTCTGTTTAGTTCTACTGCTGGAAGTTAAGTCAGCTTTGCAGGAATGCGATCCAAGAATAAATACAAGATAAAATCTTACACAGATGACTACTCACTAAACAGATGTTAAATGGGCAAAATGTGAAACTGAATCGTTATTATTGTTCTCTTTTCAAAATTTAACATATTTTGTAGGTTGTGTACAGAGGTTCAAGTGCTGCCAAGTTAGTGTAGAAGAAGGGAGAGGAAAACAATGGTGGAATCTTAGAAAAACCTGTTTCCGAATAGTTGAACACAACTGGTTTGAAACCTTCATTGTCTTTATGATTCTTCTCAGCAGTGGTGCTCTGGTAAGTGAAATCAGGTAATGCTTCTTTAAAGTGTATTTTTAAAATGCCATGTTGCCATTGTAAGTGCAGGATATCACATTTAGAACTTAAAATTTCCAAATTATAATTTTTCTGAATGGTGATTTAGAAAATGAGAAAGTCTTTGAACCTGTTCCGGTTGTCTCTAGAGTAGATCAGATACATTACACAAAATGATCCTTTCACTTTTAGTTAGGCCAGGGATTCTCAACCTTTTTAATCCATGGGCCAGACCATGCCCCGTCAGACAGCTGAGCAAGCTGGACTGGTGGTTCCCCCCAGCATAAATGCTGCCGTAAAACATGTCCACACCTGTTGTAAGTGCATTTATGACAGCCGCGAGCGCATTTAGGGCTGTTGTAAATGCTTCCGTTTCCGGTGGCAGCAGTGGCGGTGATGTGGGCCACATTAAATGGTGCCACAGGATGGGCCCAGCCTGCAGGCCGTAGGTTAAGAACCCCTGAGTTAGGGAGTTTCATTTAGATTAATATTAGAACCATAGGCAGGACAGGAAAAGACAGTAACACAAGTTCCTCAGGTATTAGTATACGGGAAAATGGGAATAAAGTTGCATTAGTTACACAATTATGGTCCATTCACACATATGTGTGCACAACGTTGCCATCAATTAAGAAGGCTGTGGCTAGGGAGGCAACTGCAGTGAAGTGACATAAGTGTCCACAGAATGCTGTTTGATCATACAAAGCCTCCTTTTAGCAGAAAAAGAAGGGAGGCAGCTTTTTTGTGGTACTCCCTTTCACCCCCATAATCCCATATGCCACCACCCACATTATTGTACAAAATCCCCTAGGGGCGTAGGAGAGAAGGAGAGTTGTCAGACATCATCTTCCTAATTCCACTGATGCAATCAAAAGCCATTCACCAGCAGAATGAAGCCAGTTGGTGGCAACCTATAAATATTAAAGTGTATTGAAAGTATTTCTGCCCTGAGGAGAGTAGCAACTGTCAACTAAAAATTGTCTTTAATCTATGACATCTAGCTCAGTATCCTACTGGTGTATTTGTAAAGTTAGCATAACTTGCCATGGGTAATTGCAGTTAATTGACAATGTGCAAAGTGTGTCTTGGTTGGATGCAACTCGTATGCTCAACTGCAGAACTAAGCTGTTTCTCGACACCTCATCAGTTAGCTAAAATTGGCCATGACAAGTTAAACCTTACATGAACAGCATTAGGATTCTGCCCATTTTTATTTTTACATACCTGTACCTTGTTACATCCGACGCTAGGGTTCAGTGCTCATCTCTGTTTCAAAGCTGAAGAGCCAGTGCTGTCTGCTTCTGCAGATATTTCCGTGGTCATGTGATAGGCATGACTAGACACCGGAGCACATGGAACACTGTTTACCTTCCCACCGAAGTGGTCCCTATTGATCTACTTGCAATGTCTTGCTTTTGAACTGTTAGGATGGCAGGAGCTGGGTCAAAGATGGGAGCTCATTCCGTCCTTCAGTACTTGGGAATCAAACTGCTCACCTCCCGCCTTCCAGTCAGTGTCGTAACCACTTGAGAAACCTTCACCTTTACCTTACCTTGTTACAGAATTCCACTCTGGGCTACACAACTATACTATGTTTCTTGCTCATATGAAGAATTAAACATTGCAAGGGAAATAAGATCAATGTTGGGAAGACTTGTCATTTTATGTATAGTAGAGCTGGAAGAAGTGCTGTCAAAGGCTTGGTTTTAAAGGAAGTGTTTACAACAGTGAAAGTAGCTTGAGAAATAGAGCTTTCTTTCGTTTGCTCTTCCTAAAACACTAAACCACTGAGATCAATTTACAGGCCTTTGAAGACATATACATTGAACAGAGGAAAACTATCAAGACCATTCTGGAATATGCTGACAAGGTCTTCACATACATCTTCATTCTTGAGATGCTTTTGAAGTGGGTGGCCTATGGATATCAAACATATTTCACTAATGCCTGGTGTTGGCTGGATTTCCTGATTGTTGATGTACGTATCCAATAGCCTAAGCATGATTCACAATATACTGCAAAGTGATGTGTTTCTCTTCTGGGTGGCCATCACCTCCATTCCTGCCTAGGGTCCTCCATTGTATCATCTTCCCTACACTGGCATTTTGTTTCTCTATCAGAGTTCCTTGTTCCCTGAGAATATTCACTGGGTGGTTCTTAGGGTCTTCAGTAGATCTGGGCTTGTTGATTGGCTTCTTTGTTTGCCTAAAACTGCTTTGTACTTGAACAGAATTTTGGGATAGGAGTGCCCAAACTTTTCAGGCTGTGGGCTAATGTATGCATGCATGCATTTTATTTTTTTAAATGCATCCTAAATCCTACACGAGCTAGATCACTCTCTCTAGTCTAGACTGGTACAAAATGTTTAACTATAGTTTGTCACATTTAAAAAGAGAATGAAATTGAATACTGTTATGCTCTACTCCATTGTATACTGTATTTTCAGTTCTCACCTCTTCCCAGATCCATACTTGATTAGACCAGTTTTTAAATGGGCACAGAGATAACATCCTCCATTCTACCTGAGGACAGCAGGCTAGCAATGGGAATATATGACAGGCCATATAACTCTGGTCTCAATACCTCGCTGCTACTCTCTACCTCTTTAAGGCAGTTGCCTCACTTTTTCTAGAGGTAGGACTGGCAATGGAGTCCCTTTTTTACCTAGATGAGGACACATGTCTAGAATGAGTAGCAGAAGACACCTTGATCACTCTGATTTAGTCATGCTTCTTTCATCCATACTTCATGCGTGAACAAGATTAGCCACATGATTCATATTCAAGTTACAAAAAATGCAGTAAATGCAGGACGAAGGCGATACCTTTATTGGATCACTCAGAAAATAAATAAATAAAATGTTGTGCAAGGTTTTGATGTTCAAAACCTTTTTGTCAGCCAGGCATGTTGTTCTGCCAGGTTCCATTCTTAGAAATGCATGTTGAACAAACAGCAAAAGGCTATCACTCCATCCCAACAGAAAGCTGGGTGTGGGATCCTCCCTCACATGGTCCTCACTGAAACATTAGTTTCCTTCTGAGGCCAGACAAAGGGAATTCATAACTCCATGTTCTTTCCATCAGGGAGCAGAGTTTCAATTTGGTTTATACACTAGGCATGCCAACTGTAGCCAAAACAAAGTCAATTTAAAATTGTGCCCTAGCCATTTGATGTTTCTTGAATTTGTGGTGCTGTCCTGTGTTTAAAAATCCATGCCAGGCAGTTATTCATAGTATCAGGCAGTTCATGTGCGAAGGAGACTAACTTAGAATATGCTGATCTGTAGATAACCTCTAGTTCTGTGCTTTCTCTATACTACATGTTCCTGAATACATAAAGATTCCTTGGAAGCCTGCAAACATCATTTGATGCAAATGGGTGATTTTTATTACTTTTCATTTTTTACAGGTATCATTGGTTAGTTTAACAGCAAATGCATTGGGATATTCAGAACTTGGTGCCATAAAGTCCCTCAGGACACTGAGAGCCTTGAGACCTTTAAGAGCCTTGTCAAGATTTGAAGGGATGAGGGTAAGATGAAAGGAGAGAAAAGTGAATCACAATAAAAATGCATGCCTAAGAAGGAATGTTCCATGCATGTTATATAAAGAATCATCAATTCATGCCGAAAATGCAGCCCTTTCATTTTATTCCATATTTATCAGTAATAAATAAACAGATATCTTCACTAGCTCACCTTTATTCAGTACCACATATTAGCTGTATGCATTTATATTACTTTACTTTCTAGCCAATTTGAGGAGTTTATCATAAATGTATTAAGCAGATTTGCTAAAAGGTGAGTAAATTTTATGTTAAACTTGATCCTGATAAACAAATTAAGTATTTTACTTCATAAACATGCCACACAGTTGATGAAAAGGGTGTACTACTATAATAAATTCAGATGTATATGTTTCTCTTATTTAATGGGAAGGAAAGCTGTGACACCACACAAAATGACTGTTAACGTGTAGCCTTCAATTTAAATATATCTTTCAGTAGGTCAGATTAGATTATTATCAGGTCTCCAGACAGGGGTATATTTCTTTTTAAATGCTGAATAGCTTAAACATACTGGCATGCAATCATATTTTAGATAGTTAATTAAACTTTAATTTTAGAATAGTCTTGTCAATTGGACAAAATCTATTTAAATATCTAAATAAGTGAACCATTTGATTGACTCTCCCCCTCCTGCCCAAAATAAGCAGTAATTTGCAACAGAAGTAAAATAATTCCATCAACTCCCCAGCATTAGGTACATAAATTATGTGATATTCTATGTTTGCTTTCTGGGCTAAAACATATTCACTGTTTAATCTTTATCTCAAGAGATTCCTTACACCATATCCCTGTTTTCTTCTCTTCCATAAAGCTACTGGGTGAATTTGTGACTATATCAAAGTTACCAGCAGAATTCCAACAACTTCACTTGAAAACATTAATTTATCCTCTGTGTACCACCTGTTCCAAATTTCGTGTTGTTCAAACCTGTTATATTTAAAGAATGACTTTTGCCACTTCATGGAAACATAAGAGGAAACAGCTTTTCAGTAATGATAAAAGAAAGCCTTTCTAGTAAAATGGGCAGCTGATAAACAGGCTGTCTAAATAGTGTTTAGATGTAAAGTCACAACATACCATAAAATGAAATTCAAATAATTGGAGCTCAGTTCCTCAACTTGTATCCATCAGGTTGCATATCTTTTCTTCAAAAACTCTAAGAAGAAATATTGTAAATGGAAACTGACTCGATACATGAATTTCAGGTGCATCTAACCGCCCCTTAATTTCAACAAGCCCCCTTAAACAAGAAATTCATGAATTGAGAAGTCAGCAGTGGAATAGGGTAAGAGCTGGTCAATTCCTGTAGTGTTCACGAACATTCATTCAGTTTTCAGCTAATTGTTTGGTTTACCCATGTTCATATTTCTTTTTATTTACTATTCATGAACATTCTTGCATATATGTTTTTGTTGGCACAAATGTTTCAGAAACTGTTGTCCTTTGTACTCTTTCCCAAATCACTTTCAAGAATGACACTGATGCTAAATGTTCATGTAATATGAGTACCAAGAATATGGCAATTTGAAAATTTAGTTCAGTACACATCTGGTTCATAAGATAAGAAAGACAAATCTACATGGTTCCATTTGTCCATTCACAAAATGTTTCCATTGTAATGTTTCTGGTTAATGCTATTTAGAAGGAATCAAGGAGCCATATGTACACAATAGTATCAGTTATTCATCATTTCGTATGTATTTTCCAAAATGTAAACGGTTTCTGTCATTTAGCTGAAAAGTAAAGCAATAATACCTGATTCTGATCATCTCTTAACATAAAAGTCAATAACAGACAAAACTAACCCATTGATACAGTGTGCAAAATAAATGCCAAAATTTAGAAAGAATACACATTCATAGAAATAAGCATCTGTTAATGAATGATTCGTGAACAGGAAAATAATTCACATTCCGCATGGGAAAAAACAAAAACAAATGACCAGCTCTCAACAAACTCACTGACATGCGGAATCATACTTTTTTGAGGTAGTTTTCATTTCAGTGGCTTCATTCTGAGATGTAACAATAGATGTGGGATTTGGGTTGGTGGCAGAGAAATAATTAATGCCAATATGGCAATAGGAATTTGCTTTCTTCAAGATGAGGCAGGGTATCAGTGGCACTGGCATCATAATACTCTAATCAACGTTCCCACTGGAATGCTTCAGGGAGAGAAAAAAAGAAAGAAATCCTCCTCAATAGGACCTTTACTGTCAACTTCTGCCACAATGTCATCTCTTTCTCATACGGAGTGAATGTGGCCTAGTGCTGAAACTAGGCCTTTGTGAGCATTGATTCTGTGGCAACTCAAGAGCCAAACAGGCCTGGAGGTCAGTTAGACACACAGTGGGCAGGCGGTTGCTCTGTTGCCAACTTCAGCTTGCACTTGCATGCTGTGACAGATTTGCAGCTTTTGATACAGATGTTTAGTTCGTTAATCTGAAGATAATTTTTTAAAAGTAGAAGGTACTGCTGATGAGGGGGAGCTTTCGTAAACAAGACCATTACTTTTACTGAAGGTATTTTGGAAGGGTGATGGTCCCCAAGAGGATTAAATCCCACTTGAATCCATCTTGATGGAGGGCAGCAGCTTCATCAATACCAGCCTAGGGCTGAGGAGGACTTTGCGTGCCAAAAAGGCTCAAGACCAGAAAGTGACTCGTGGAAATAGATCAGTGGTATGGGTGTCACACTGCAATGCGGAAGGCAAATGGAAAGCCACTGCATTATATTGTTCCCATGACAATCTTCATGGCTGATTGCCATGATAATATTCAGAATTGGATACAGCACTTGAAGAAGACACCATTTTAGTCAGCTTCTGAGTTGGCAATGTGAAGCACTGTTCAACCATAATTGGAACTGTGGTTCAGTATCAACAGTTTCTGCTACAAAAAAAAAATTGTCTAGTCTTGCTTAATTAACAGACAGAATGTTTCATCCAAACATTAAAAGAACCTTTTCAGTTCTTTTCCATACCATTACAACTCTGCATACTTAATTTTAAAGGTGAGACTTTAAATCAGGGTTCTCAATGTTTTTCAGCTGCAGGCCGAACCACGTCCAATCAGACAGCTGGACAGGCCGGACAGGTGCCATAAAACGTGTCCGTGGCTGTCAGAAACACGTTTATTATGGCCGCGGACTCTTTTACTGCTGCCATAAACATGTTTACATGGTCATAAAAGAGTCCATGGCCAATTCTGGCGGCAGCTGTAGGGGTGGCTGGAGTGAGGTCCGAGGCCAGATTATTTGGCACCATGGGCTGGATCTGGCACACAGGCTGTAGATTGCATACCCCTGCTTTAAATTAATGTCATGGTTGCAATTATTTTTATGCAGAAGACAAACCTGACCCCAAAGGATAATGTACATCTGTGAGATATAATTTAAATGTTTCAAAAGTTATGTCCATAATCCAATATAGACAAAAAGGAATGCCAAATAGGTAGGATATTTCAAAAATTGGGGTTTTTTTTGTTTTTTTGAAAACTGTTTTAATGTATTTCACAATACATTACAACAATCATAACTCCACATAGGTGCTGGAAGGCAAAGTAAATATCTGCTTTTATTTGGATTGAATCTGCTATAGATTGAGTGCTATATTCTGATCTTAGTGCATGTTGATATATTCTTATAATTACTTGCAAAATGAGATCTGAATATACCTAATGCTTTATACTCATCATTTTAGTACTTCCTGTAATACAATATTCTTGCAGTAGTTCAGAATACATATGTTATTAGAAATGTAGAAAAATCAAATCCATTGCTTTGCTAAATTTAGAAGATTGATTTCTTAGCAAGAAAGCATGTGTAAACTCACAGGAAGAGAGCATGTTATGCTGTGCTTGATATATTTCTCTTAGAGCAGTAGCACAGAAAAGAACTGTTTTTTAAAAAATTAATCCACCATGCAGTTTGAGTTTTGCATGTCTTATGCACATTTCTGGCTGATTGCTTTAAAGTTTTATATTTCAAATTTCCAGTCCAGTTTGTGAGACAGAAATTTTTAAAAAGACAAAAACAATATCAAGTTTATAATAACTGATATGACAATTAATGACACCAGAAATTTATTGTTAACATTTATAAGACTCCTATTTAGCTAATTTATTTCTTATGAACGACACTGACAATTAACTTTTTCCTTCAAGCCTTCTGCATTTGTTACCTTTCACAGTTTAAATGTTTCATCTCTCTTTTCTTTCTCTGTATAGCATAGGCATGATGAGGGAAAAAAAGAAGAATCATAATTTGAATTTTAAAATAAGTAGGACCAAAAGTGTACTTTTATATAGTGAAGATGTCTCCTTCTTAAGGGCTGTTTCTTTGGTGAACTGTGCAAGAAAGGTGAAACTAAGACTGCAAACATTGTATACCAGGGTAGGCAAAGGCTATCTGTGAGCCATATACAGTACAGTTGAACCTCAGTTAACAAATGGCTCAGTTAACATAAAAATCGCATAACAAAAGGAAATCCATAGAAAATAGTGGCTCAGTTTACATTTTTTTTTTTTGGAATGGATTGATTGGTTTTCAATGCATTCCTATGGGAAACCATATTTCGGTTAATGTATTTTGGTTTTTGATGCATTCCTATGGGAAATTGCATTCAATGCATTCCTATGGGAAATTCAGTTAAAACAATCTTCACTGTAAGAAACATCCCGGAGAACACATTCATTACATTAACCGAAGTTCCACTATATTGCTTCTACAGACTTTTGGGGGAGCATCTTAGACCCTCACAAACCACATCCAAGACCGTTTGTATTATATGATTATTCATGTTTACTATAAGTAAGTTGCATTCAAAATATTCCATGGAATTTACTTCCAATTATATGTGCATACTTGCAGCCCAAATCCAGTGATGTTATTTTCTTTGTATAGCACCTTTTTCCAATTATGTTGGGCCACAGTTCAGTACTGGAGTACTTTTTGTGTAGAAGGAACAGTTTCTATCTGTAGCATATCCAAGTATGGCTGGGGGGGGGGGGACCTCTTGCCTGAAACCTTGGGCTTTCCCAAAGTCTACTGACAATCTCTCCCCACTCCACCTAACATTGTGTACAGATGAAACTGTTTAGCTAAATAACAAAATCACACTTAGAGGAATTCAGATTATGTTCATCCACCTGCCAGGCAAAATCACAGGTTGCATGGTAGTCAGTGACTCTCCTACTGCAGTACTCAAGGTTTAGAGTTACTGAAACCAAGTCCTCATTGTAGAAGGCAGATGCTGCCTGTGAGATCATCCTGCCATAATCACTGATCATTTAGGACTATTGCCAGCTGTATGATGTAAGCACTTTAAAATAAAGTAGTTGGAACACAAGAATGAAGAGCTCAGTTTACTGACAATTTCCAAAAGAACATTGGATTGTGGCTATGGAGTGATTGATGAGTCAAGCAGTTTTTTGGATGAGAAAATACTCCTGTACTTCTGGATCTCGCAATGTTTTAACTATCTGGAGTTTAACTGCCCATTGTGCCTCCTTGACAGGGACTGGACTTGATGATTCTTAGTGTCTCTTTCAGCTCCTCTGTTTCTAAAATGATGGTGGTGATTAACTTAAAGCCAAAATATTGAACAATGTTTACTTAACCTAATCTGGGGACAAAAGAGTTACCTCAGAAGCTGTAGGAGCTCCAAAGGGTGTAACAAGCCACATTCACATTTAAATTTGCAAGTCCACTTAGGAGTTATGATTGCAAGAATAAAACAGCACAGAAAGTAGCGACCAGTGGAGTAGACACTCAAGAGAGTGCTTCTGTGTTTTTCCTAGAACAGATCTGTTTATTTTTAATTTGTGTCTCCAATATTTATACATTATTAACTTGCCCTGTCTTGTATCACAGACATCTCCCCATCATGCTATGTTGAACAAAAGATATGTTCTGTCCAAACTGGTGGATATAGATTTGCAATATACTTTTAGCAGAAATCAAGCTCTAAACCAGTGGTTCCCAATGTGGGGCCCATGCCCCACAGGAGAACTTCAATTCCCAGATGCCTAAGTCAGTACATTGGCTGATCAATGCTTTGGGGAATTGACTTAGCCTTCTGGGAATTGAAGTCCAAAAACCAAAGGTTGGGAAACACTGTTCTAAACTGAAGTTATTCCAGTCTGACAATATTCATACTTGAACGTTTTTTTTTCCAATGTCCACACTTTGATTAAATTTCTATCCCTGATGTAACAGTGATGTTATTTTTCCATTTCTTTCTAACAGTAATCACTTATTATTTACGCCATGGCAGTCCTATAAAAGTCCATTCATTTTTATGGTGACTTATGGCTTTTGCTAACATTTCTATTCAGTCATCAAACCTATTTGCATTTTTTATTTGCTGTCAGATTTGTATGGAAACCACAGAGCTAGATCCAGCTGTAATATATAATTGAAAATATACAATAATTCTCCTTCTGCTCAAATAAATCTGTCCTACTGGTACATGAGGCAATCATGGATGCTGGAAGTAGAGGAATGGAATAGAAATCCAAAAGAAACTCACAATCAGCAAGTCTGCTGTATTAACAGAGATTGGTGAATCAATTCTTTTTTTCAGTCCTTAATTCAAAGGGCTTACTAACGTTGTGAATTACTGTTCGATTTCAGCCAGAGTTAGGAGGGTTTCTTTTTAAAATGAATTGGAATGTCTATACGTTTAACTACAGTTACATAATTGTTAAAAAGTAGCTTTCTGGATCTTGTTATTTAAAAGTTAAATTTCAAAAAATATATACAATTCATTTTTTAAAAGATCAAAACCAGAATGCTACAAACTGCTGGCCTTTGGTACAAAGCATACCTTTGTAGTGAAGCAATGTAAATTAACTACAGAAGTGATCTTTAAAATTTTACAAGTGCCAAAGGAACAAATGTTTCTCTTGTAATTTTAATGTAACTTAATTATGCCTCAGTTACTGCAAAACATGACTTAATTTTAAGTAACTCATTATTTAATTCCAGGCTCTGATAGAGGCTTTGTGGTGTATTTCTAGCACTTTTTCCGCAGTCTGCTTGGCCTGTTCCATGAGTGACTGCGGTGCTATTGATAATACCTGTAAAAGCTATATCTTAACAGATCTTTATATATTTCTGGTGTTAACTATTGTATACCACACAGAATGGGAAAATATCCCAGATGGGCAGTATAGAAATTTAATAAATGAATAAAATAAATAACATCTGAAAAGCACCTAGGCCTTTCCCTTATGATCCAGCGCTTCAAATTACAGATGACAACATTATTCTCAGATATTCTGTCTTTTAAAGTTATGAGACATTATAACCCAAAGATTTCAGATACAGTAGAACCAAGAGATAGGCAAAGTATGCCTCTGAGCTTTTTGGGTTTCTCCAGCCCCATTGGACTCCTGGACATTGCCATGGGGGGGGGGGGATCCCGATCAAAAAAGAAATGAATTGTCATTCATAGAAACCTCTTGGCAAAACAGTTCACTTTTTAAACAAGTCGTTTTAAAAACTCTCCCATAGTGTTTAACTTTTTAAAAATCCGTCAAGCAGAAGTGAGGTTCTGGTTGCTTTTTTCATTCTTCCCACATTTTTAGCAGTCTTGGGGGCCCTGGAAGATCTCAGGCAGAAAATTGATTCCTCCTGCATCTGCTAAAATAGCTAATCTCCAGTAATCCCACATTTAGAAGTGAATGTTCTGTCTCTATAATTTTGGTTCAGAACTGTGCTGATAAATATGAAGAACAAAGGATAGTTGATTGTTTAAACATTCACCCCTTCCCTCCTTTAAATATTGTCACAATTGAATTCATTTAGAGAAAGAGCCATTTTAATAACAGGAAAACCTCTGAACCCATTTTATTTGGCAAAGGTACAGCGGATAGCAAAATAGGACAATATATTGCATTAATCCGAGTTTACATGTTTTCAGATCCTTAAGCACTTCCCTATATTCATTTATGAATTTTTCATCCATTTGTTAACAGAATGTTTAATTGAAAAATGATTCACTTGCTTAATAAAGACTGGAGCTTGAAATAAACAATGTGATATTTAGATAAACACATCTTGCAATCCTGTCTGGCTTTCTTATGCAAAGAAATTAATCTTTGTGATAATAATGCATGGTTAACGTACACTTCAAGATATGCATTTTTACTTGATTCTCTTGATAACATTTTTTACATCTGTGGTTTTTAACTGTACAGAAACTATACAACCACTTCAGTTGATAAGAAGTGATTTATTTCTGTTTTTATTTTCCGTTTCAATATTTTAACACATATCTCCTTTTTTACAGAAATCAACAAGCTTCATATTACTATTCTCAGGTTTTGTTTAATTTTTTGCTTTTATTTAGCTATTTTAGTTTTTTCATCTATGTTGTCTTGTTGAATATGTGAAAGTATGTGGTTTTTAAAAAAAATAGTGACTGTTGCCATCCAAATTGTGGTTATATGTTTTAGAATTTGCTGTAGAACAAAATAGGGCCACTATGTATTGGTTCAACAGAGCAATTGAATTTCTACTATACAAATCCTTACATTGTCTTTTTTTCCTCCTGTATTTCTGTACTAGGTGGTTGTGAATGCCCTACTTGGAGCAATTCCATCCATTATGAATGTGCTTCTTGTTTGTCTTATATTCTGGCTAATTTTCAGCATCATGGGAGTAAACCTGTTTGCTGGAAAATTCTACCACTGTATTAACACCACTACTGAAGAGAGGTTCCCTATCGAGATAGTTAACAATAAGAGTCAATGTTTTGAACTCATTGAAGCAAATGAAACAGCCAGATGGAAAAACGTGAAAGTTAACTTTGATAACGTAGGATTTGGGTATCTTTCTTTACTGCAAGTAGTAAGTGAATACTCTTTACAGGCTTCTTCTTTGTTTAGGAAATAGTAAAAATATCCTGATGTGTCTTTTTCCTTGTCACATAGTCTAAATTGATGCTTATTTCCTAGAAGCCCTAGTACCTTACCAGTTGATTATGCATGGAGTTGCAGTCTTAGACATGTTGCTGTTGTTTATTTGTCTGTGCACTGCCTAGAGTGGGAAAAATCTCGGATGGGCAGCATAGAAATGTAGTCAATGAATGAATGAATGAATGTGTCTGAATTATGCCAGTGCACACACAATTTATAATGCTGTCTAGATGACTTAGTGGTTTAAAGGTTGGGAGTTCAATTCCCCACTGTGTCTGCTAGGAGAAGAGACCTGTGTAGTCGTGGTCAAGCTACATAGTCCCAGCCTCCCACCCACCCCCACCCCAAGAAGGGAATAGTAAACCATTTCTGTGTATTCTTAGAAAACCTTGAAAAGGGTCACCATAAGTCAGTGGTGGGCTGCAAAAAAATTTACTACCACGCTGTGGGCGTGGTCATGGGAAAAGCCCTGCATTGCACCCAAATTAGAACTACACTAGTACCTTGGTTAACGTTATGACTTGGTTCCACAAGTCATGACGTTATCCGATTGTTAGTGTTGTTGTATGCATGCATCTAATAATGCTTTTAAAAAGCCCTGACAGTGGGGGGTGGATTGGACCCAATCCACCACCCCCGCTGTGATCCCTTGCCTGGGCACATGAGCCCTGTAGTGATAGTGCAACCGGGCAAGGGTTGCCTTGGCCAAAATCACCCCCAATAAAGGGGGTGGTGATTTCGGCCAAGCCGAGCTGACCCCGGACAGGCAATCGCCCGACCAGGCTTGGCTCGGCTGAATCCCCCCCCCCTGCATGAGAGGGGGTTGTCGGCCAAGGCAACCCTTGCCCGGGCCCGTGATCTCAACCGGGTCACGGGCCCAGGCAAGGGATGAGAGTGGGGGTGGTGGATTGGGTATCCCTTGCCTCTCATCCCTTGCCTGAGCGCATGACCCCCATAGAGATAGTGCGTCCGGGCAAGGGTTGCCTTGGCCAACAATCCCCCCACGAAGGGGGGGGGGAATTTCAGCTGAGCCGAGCCCGGTCGGGCGATCGGGAGGATTGTGGCCAAAGCCGAACCAAGCTGCGGCTAGCGATTGCCAGCTGCAGCTCGGTTCGGCTTGGGTGACAACCCCTCGCTGCAATTGAACTAGGGTTGGGGGGAAAGGCACGTGCTTGCCTTTCCCCCGACCCTAGTTCAGTCACAGCGATCCCTCGCTGTGGGGGTGGTGGATTGGACCATATCCACCACCCCCGTAGTGGTCCATTGCTGCGGGTGGGGGGGTGGTTTGGGTAGATGTTCTACCCAATCCACTTCCCCAACCATTGCCTCAGATAACACTCAAGAATCGTTATCAAATGCAAGTTTCCCCCCCAAAAAAAACTTGCATCGTTATCCAATTCTAGTGTTATCTGATGCAATCGTTATCTGAGGTATTACTAATTTATTTCAACACTTGGCTGGGCAGAGGGGCCAACCAGAATCTCTG
Organism: Furcifer pardalis; assembly: GCA_030440675.1. NCBI lineage: Eukaryota > Metazoa > Chordata > Lepidosauria > Squamata > Chamaeleonidae > Furcifer > Furcifer pardalis. The sequence continues at coordinate 143,668,805 of CP126894.1, read as the reverse complement.
CTACCGGTTCTGGCGAACTGATGTGAACCTGCTGATGTCCACCACTGCCATAAGTCAAAATTGACATGACGGCATACAATTATTAATTTTACACACAATTTATGCCTCTCTTTTCAGTTTGCAAAAGGCTAGAAAAGATCATTCTCCTCCTTTATCTCTTATTTACAATTTGAATAGTTTGAGGATCTTAACATGGGTTATGCAGTTATATGTGGCAGCAATATGAATGGTAATGAGATACATTTCTAGGTGTTTTTTTCCTCACTGCATCTTAACAGACATAGGGCACAGATTAGCATCAATTAGCATCCTTCCTAAAATTCTGCACACACACACACACACCCGGGTGTATAATCATATGCACATCCACTTAAAAATAAGTCTCATTCACCTAAAAATTCTCACCGCTGGAAATACCACAGAATTGCCTTTAGACAAATAATCTCTTTGTTTGGGGTTATCTTAGAATATGTTTTCTGTTTTTGTTTTATGTTTTTCTCTTGCCAAGATAGGCAATAACTTAACATAACTAATGTGCCTCCAGCAATCTGCCACCGCAATAGAAATTTTTATCTGAGGGGGGCAGCTACATTGAAAATCATACAGGATTATGCTCCAAGATTGAGATGGCCTGATTCATACAAATCAATGTGAATCGACCCTAGAGTTTGCCCCCCCCCCCATAACCATGCCTCCTGCAAATTTGGATGACTGGGACAGAACTACCTTAACAAACTGCAAAAAAGGCTGATTCACAACCTCTTCCTCTCTCTCTGCATATTCCTTTTTTCATTTTTTCTCTCTCTTAATCAGTAGCTATCCTGCCACTGCAATAGCAAACATTTAAAAGAAAAAGAAGAAAGAAATGAGAGGGGAAGAGAAACAGACCTAGGCACCAGGTTTGATAGGAACAGGATTCAAATAGCAGCCAGTTTCCCGGTTGTCCCCTCTCCCCATTTCCATTGTAATCAATACTATTTACATTCTAAGTGTTTCATCCCTTTATTTCCTTGGGACCTGCACACCTCTTTGGAGTAAGTCCCACTGAATGCACAGTGACTTTTCTCTGAGTAAGCATCCATAGGAATGCATTTTATATCTGGATCAAATCCATATAAAGCAAAGATTTTAGTCTGACGTCTCCTTTATTCTATAGTCTGTATAAATATTTCTTTTGCAATGTTGATAAAAACTGGTTCGAAACAGTGAATGCCACCATGTGTTCAGAATTTTATATGTTAAATATATTTTTTTTGAAACAGGCTACATTTAAAGGATGGATGGATATAATGTATGCAGCAGTTGATTCAAGAAATGTAAGTAGTTTTGTCTTCTTTGCTATGCAAGTCACTAGAATTGTTTATGAAATGTACTTGACATTAATACGAGCTCAAAAACAACCTCTATTCAAATTAAATAATGTCTTTAATAGTTTATTAACACAAGAAATTTAAGATTAGAAGAGAATTAAAATATTAAAGAGACATGACTGTGCAATGTAACATTGCCACAAGAAAACAGACTCTTAACTGGTTTTTTTTTTACACTTACACATGCAACATAATAATTTTTTCCCTTGTGGTTCGTAGTAATGCTACAGTGGTTCAGCTGCTTCTGAATTGTTTACAAGCCACTTGCCCTGTTAAAAAGACTATTCTACCTGTCCTTGGTCCAGAACATAGTGATGAAGAGTGCAATATTAAGACACCATTAGAATTCTAGCTATAATTCCCCCAATATCCATGTGCTAACCTTCAAGTTTTTTTAAAAAAAAGTTGCAGATTTTGTAACAGATTTTATGTTTGTCTCGTAGGTACTGCAACAGCCTGACTATGAAGACAACCTTTATATGTACATTTACTTTGTTATCTTCATAATCTTTGGGTCATTCTTCACCCTGAATCTGTTTATTGGTGTCATCATTGATAACTTCAATCAGCAAAAAAAGAAGATAAGTATTTTACATGTATCATCCAAAAAAAAAAAAGTGCACATTAAAATGTGGTTTAAATGTTTCTAAATGCACAATGGAAAAAGTGAAAGGGAAACAGTCTTTTTTCTCAGTTGAACACAATCAGAGATGGGCAATTTCCAGAGGTCTGAAGGTCACAATCATACCCTCCAGGAACCTAGAGGGCCTTAGCCAGCCACACAACCCACTTAACCCAAAAATGTTGTTGTCAAAGATTTTTTTAAAATTGATGTCCCTTCATACCCTGCAATGACCCCTCTCCCCAAATAGCAAATTTTCCTTCTGAAACTTGAGAAAATCCAAGGGCATTTTTGAACAGTTTTTAATGGAAAATATGAGGGATTTGGGGTACTGAAAAAAGACATGCAGTGGTACCTTGCTTAAAGAGTATAATGCATTCCATGAGGTTGCTCGTTAAGCGAGTTTGCTCTTCAAGTGAAACACCATTGTAAGTGACCAATTGTGACTTCTGGCAGGGAAGATTGCGAACCCTGATTTAGTTGTTAAGCAAGTTTTTGGTTGGTTTTAGTTGTTAAGCAAGGCAACCATTCAGAGAAAATTCTGATCTTTAAGTGAGTTAGTCTCTAAGCGAGGCATTCTTTATGCAAGGTTTTACTGTATTGTGGGTGCCTTACAGCTGCTAGGGAATTCATGCATCCTGTGGGTCACCGTTTGCTCACCCCTCTTATAAACAGAAGCCTTATTTTTTACTGAATTCAGCTTACTATTGAAATGACACTCTTGTTCTCCATCTAATTAATGAATACAATTACCAAAGTGATATATCCTAGTGAAAAAGTCATTCGGCTATATCTCAGTAAAGACTGTACAAATAACAGCAGTGGAACCAAATCTTTTTAGGCTGGCTATTATTATGGCAAAAATGAATGTGCCTTTAACAGCAGTGTATGAGAAGCTGGTTGTAACTAGTTCTTCTATCATGCCCTTACTTTGGAGGTCAAGACATCTTTATGACAGAAGAACAGAAAAAATACTACAATGCCATGAAAAAGTTGGGGTCTAAAAAGCCTCAAAAACCTATTCCCAGGCCAGGGGTAAGTAAAGTTTTCCAGTGTATCCCACAAATAACTAGGAATGTTACGTTGTAAAAGGAACTTTATTATATCACTCATATCACGGCAGCCAGGTTGCCATTACTCTATTGCTGTCACTAAGTGATTGTGATATAGGTTACTTCCAAGCTTTCATTTAAAAAAAGAATATACAAAAAAGGCAGCAAAGAGGGACAAATAGATTTCTGCTGTCTGCAAACTGTCAGTCCCAGTCTGTCCAAGTTATCCTGCTATGGTAATAGAGTACACCATACTGGCAGCAACTTCGCGTGGTTAACTAACCTGACAACCCTGAGGACTAGTGGCCACAGGGAATGATGATGTTCCCCCAATGGATTAAATCCCATTTGAATCCATCTTGATGGAGGGCAGCAGCTTCATCAATACTGGCCTGGGGCTGATGAGGACTTTGCATGTCAAAAGGGCTTAGGACCAGAAAGTGACTGGTGGAACTGGATCAGTGGTATGGGTGTCATGTTGCATTGCGGAAGGCAGATGAAAGTATTCTCAGGCCAGTCCTCATGGCTGATTGCCATGATGATTGCCAATATTTGGACTCAGATACAGCAGAAGAAGAGGAAGCAAACTGTCAGTAGCATCTATGTTTGACTGCATTTTTATTTCTTCTCCTCTGAGCTAAGTGACATGCACAGTTTGTAATGAAGTACCACCTGAAGGAGAAATCCCTGATGCTGGGGAAAGAACGAGGGCAAAAGGAGAAGGGAGCGACAAAAGATCAGATGGCTAGATAGCATCATTGATGCAGTGGGTGTAGATCTGGGCGGGCTATGGAGGATGACAGATGAGAGGAGCCTGGTGTGTCCATAGGGTTGCAAAGGTTCAGACTCAAGTGTGCGACTGAACAACAGACCACTTGAACATTCCTAAAAATCTCTCTCCCCCCTTTCTCCGCCTTTTCTTTTAACTTCAGAACAAATACCAAGGCATGGTCTTTGATTTTGTGACAAGACAAGTGTTTGACATCAGTATTATGATTCTTATTTGCCTTAATATGATCACCATGATGGTAGAAACAGATGATCAAAGTAAACAGACAGAGGAAGTTCTGTACCGTATCAATTTCATATTCATCGTCCTATTCACTGGAGAATGTGTCCTCAAACTAATTTCTCTGCGCTATTATTATTTCACCATTGGATGGAATATTTTTGATTTTGTAGTTGTCATCCTTTCTATTGTAGGTAAGAACAATTTTAAATAAAATAACTGAATTTTAAATAAAATAACTGAAATAACAAAATTATTGTTTTCTGTTCTCTCATGTTTTGCTTTCTTTCCCAGTTTGCTTCCTCACAATATATAGCTTACATATAATTATTGTGTTGCACATAACTCTGCTACTTAAATATTGTATATTTAGCATAATTTGCATAATAATATTTGTTGTAGGTGCGGTATAGATAGAAATATATTAAGTCAACTGATCACAAATAAATATCTTGCATGACACGCATAGTAGAAGGCTTCTTGGATATTGTGCTTATTTTGTGTGGTTAAATGGGTTATGTATACAGTATGTGTTCCATCTGACAAAGAACATGCTAAACAAGTTCCAACTTCAACTTGCTAAACCTCAACAAGGAAGATTTTTTCTTGCCTCTTTATTTAATCGTTATTAAATCTATATGGAATTTAATTCACAGGATTTTCTATTTGGAGCCAGCCATTGCAAAGTTTATATATCTTTAACCAATGAACCCTTAAGATGACAGTGGCCAAGATATCTGCATTTGAAAAGGTGTCAAATTCTGTCCAGCCTCTCATTTAAGGGAAATGGGATTGGAACTAGCATAGCATGACAATAATTCACCCACAGGGGAGAAGGCCCAGCAGTTCCTAAGTAGCACAGAAACGGCCACACCTTCTCCTTTAACTCAATCCTACAGACTCATCTACTCCATTGGGCAGAGCCTCATAGCTGCTTGTTATCTTAAGTAATGTGGTTGTTTTTTGTTGCTATAACCTATTTTGTCTGATGCCAAAAGTGCTATTGTTTCACTTCAGTATCTGACTAAATGAACTATTACCTATCAAATCATAATGCTTTATTTAACTGGTTAAGTCTCAAAAGGACTGCATCTTTTCAAAATCAAAAATAAAACCTAAGGTGAACATTGCTTTTCTAATATAGGAAAGCTTTAAGATGATGCACATCTCTTTGTGCCCATTTAAATAAAATATAAAAATAAGTCATGTCCTTACTGATTCTCTTACACACTACCATAATGGAGAAAAAACCAATTTCCTGCCCAATACTGTACATTATTACTGCACATTACCTGTCTGCTCAGTTAAGAAATGTATAAAACATTAGAACTTACAGAGCAAGATACATGGGACCTTCCTCTAGGACTGCACGTTAGTATTACCACCTTATTCTTTCAAAGCTAATTGAAGGGAACAGGTAAGTGAAGATAAGATGGTACCAATACTAGCTCTGATGCTATATTGTCTTATTTTTAACAGGTATGTTCCTAGCAGAGATCATTGAGAAGTACTTTGTCTCACCCACCTTATTCCGAGTGATCCGCCTTGCCAGGATAGGCCGGATCCTGCGTCTAATCAAGGGTGCTAAAGGGATCCGTACTCTGCTCTTTGCCTTGATGATGTCCCTTCCTGCCTTGTTCAACATTGGGCTCCTCCTTTTCCTTGTCATGTTCATCTACGCTATCTTTGGAATGTCCAATTTTGCCTATGTGAAGAGAGAAGTGGGCATTGATGACATGTTCAACTTTGAAACTTTTGGCAACAGCATGCTCTGCCTGTTTCAAATTACTACCTCTGCAGGGTGGGCAGAGTTACTTTCACCCATTCTTAACAGTGGACCCCCAGACTGCGACCCTAAAAAGGACCATCCAGGGAGCTCTGTCAAAGGAGACTGTGGTAACCCTTCCGTTGGGATCTTCTTCTTTGTCAGCTACATCATCATCTCTTTCTTAGTTGTAGTAAACATGTATATCGCTGTAATTTTGGAGAACTTTGGTGTGGCGACTGAAGAAAGTGCAGAGCCTTTGAGTGAGGATGACTTTGAGATGTTTTATGAGGTCTGGGAAAAGTTTGATCCAGATGCAACCCAGTTCATGGAATTTGAAAAACTCTCAGATTTTGCAGCTGCCCTGGATCCTCCTCTTCATTTACCAAAACCCAACAAGGTCCAGCTGATTGCAATGGATCTGCCAATGGTAAGTGGGAACAGAATTCACTGCCTAGACATTTTGTTTGCTTTTACAAAGCGTGTACTGGGTGAAAGTGGAGAGATGGACGCTCTCCGCATACAAATGGAAGACCGCTTTATGCAATCCAATCCTTCCAAAGCCTCCTATGAACCCATTACCACCACATTAAAGCGGAAGCAAGAGGAGATGTCTGCTACCATTATCCAACGGGCTTATAGACGTTACCGTCTAAGAAAAACAATATACCAAGCTTCATTTGTATATAACAAAAATAAAATGGAAGGAGTTGGCCAGCACATCAAAGATGAAATTCTCATTGACAAGATAAATGAGAACTCATATACAGAAAAAACAGACTTGACCTTGTCAACGGCAATTTGTCCACCATCCTACGATCGTGTAACCAAGCCCATTGAAGAGAAGCATGAAAAGGAAGGGAAAGATGTACAGAAGAAAAAGTAAAATGCACGTTAGAAATTCCAATGGGGTGATAAATTGTTTACAGTCTCTGCGTGTAATGTCATTGGATCACAGAACTCCTCTAGGCAGTATTGGCTAAATAGGCAGTTTTTACAAATACACCGTATTCTTATGGTCTGTGCCTATAACGAGACAACAACCCCTTGTCATCAAATATGTGGCTGCAAGATGTAGAAAGAATGACAAGAGGTTACTGTTTTCATTACCAACTGACACTGCTAAAGAGGAGGGGGGAAATGGCTAATCGGACTTGTAGGGACCAGTTAGGGGATGGGGGGGGGACCTAATATTTTTCTGTGTGTTAAACATAAGCCACTTAGTACAGTCAGTGTGTATCCACTGTTTGCATTTCAACTGCCACCTTTGTCATCTTTTTACAAAATCTGTGTTGGTGGATTCATCTCTCTCTCTCTTTTTTTTTCCTTTTTATTCACACATGGTGACTATTTTTGTAAATGGGGTTATGTTGGGGAAGGGGATCAGTACTACTTTACCAGTATGAGGACCAGGTGTTCTATTACACAACTCTCTTAGATGCACACCAAAATGATTTGCATGGAGGCATGCTGCACTTATAGATCATGCATGGGGGGGGAAACATTTATGTTACAAAGAGCAACAGGTTTTCAACAACTCTGTTAACTGGGAGGGAAATAATTAATTCTGAGGTGCTTAACCAATGTATCTATATTGTGTTACATCCAGAGAAGTCTCTAAATGCCTCTAAAATCCCCTCTAATTCACAAGAGCAAGAGTTAAAGCCAGGAGTAACCAGTTTTTGTATCCTTGTCATTGTTTCCGCCTGTATGGTATACTTAAATCAATGTGTCCTTAAAAACTTGAACTGACCAAAACCCCTTATAAATTTGTTCTGCTTTATTCTGCAGCATTGTTTAGCCATCTTCAGCTCTCAGCAAGGTTGCCAATGTATGTGTTCAGTGAAGAGCTCTTTGTTTGTTGTGTAAATAGCAATTTTACCTGTGGTGCACATCTGAGCAAATGATCCTGAGCACATTTATTGCATCGAATATGTACCACAAATAGTTTTAGTGCACAAGCTCTTAACAGGTTAAAAAAATGTGTATTCTGTACCATTATAGATAGCTTGGATTCTATCAGTGCATGTTTATATTGCCTATGCTGCTCTTCCTTCAACTGTCCCAAATCTTAAATATGGGAAGCCATAGGTCAGAGGTAAAGTGATAAAAAGTGTTCAACAAGACCTCATTCCTTCATATCATTAAGCAATATTTGCAGCTACTTGAGAGATTTTGTTTTGTTTGATATTTTAAACATTTTAAGGGGGGGGGGACTCACCTCATGTATAGCAAGACTGTACAGACATGTTACAAACTGCTAAACCTGTTGAAAATAATCTGGTTAGTATTTTATAAGCAAATATAAATATTGTAAAAAAAATCATGTCATTTTATTTTTAAGCATTATGTACATAAAATAAGAAATGAATTTTATCTTAAGATTGATGTTGCGGCCTTTTGGGTTACATTCTGTCCACAGCACTTTTTCCATGGAAGAACTTATAAAAAAAATAAGAAATGAAGAAGAGACGGGTAATTGTAGCTTTCTGCTTTTTAAACTGTAATTGCAAATATTTTCAAAGTGCAATAATTCCATAATTTGTGAAGGAAAGATTTACAATTTGCTTGCTTCCAAACAGCTATTCTTTGCAGTTGGAAGAGGATGTAATATTTTGTTTAAAATACTAGCAGTGCCTGCATTGGAAATGTAGCCTCTTTTTTCCCACAGAACCATGTTTTGATTTCACACACCTCCCTTGTTTTTATTCATGAAAACTGTGTTTATTTATTTGACTCATGCTTTAATAGAACTGTTACAAATATATCTTGGGTCTACTGTATTTTTTCACTGACAAAATATCAAAATTATGTAGCCAAACACATCAGGACATTTTAAGTTTCTTACACGGGATATGTTACTTATAGAATATTTCTTTTAATAAACTATAGACTGTATTGGTGAACTGCATGCAGGAAATGCTACTAATATTCTAAATAATGCTATACATCATTACTAACGTGCAAAAATAATAAAGATTAATTTTTTTATTGTAATTTCCTTGACTATTTTTCATGTCTAGGAGAATATGAAATTCAACCTCTGATGTAAATAGGAATGTAATTAAGGTGATCATGCTAACTGTGATTACGTGGAGCAGTGAGAAAGTCATCTCAATTTATTATGTAGATTCCAATGCTAGATTAAATACCATGTATAAACTTCCATCCATCCAACACTAGAGATTATATATTCAAGTTTCACATAGATGAGTTCTCATTCAGCTCTCGTCAAGCGATCAGTACAATAAGTTGTACTGGAACTCATCTATTAGCCAGGGGAAGGCTGTTTACAGTATCACCATTTTACCCAATTAAAAGGAAGGCTTATACTGATGTGCTTATATATGGTTTTAAACATTGGAACCAGGGACCTAAATCCAGCAGTTAGTGCCAGCTAGAGTAGAAATGTAGCATTCATACCTTGTATTGATCACCAAAAGGGGAACCACCCCCAAATCCCTGCACTAAATTTAGGGTTGTCATTCAATCTATGAACAGGGATTGCTTCTCTTAGATTATTTCTAGCACCAAAGTAGGCAAAGAGCCAATGTTCCCTTTGTACTGATGTTCAAGCACAGAGTTGATTCATACTGCCCTTTTGGAAGAGATAAGAACACTTGGTGAAACAGTCTTAGTTACTTGTTGATACGTTATGAACAATGGGTCCCAGCATTAAGGGATACGGTCTTGTGACTGTTTAACTCTTTCAGGAATTTAAAGAGTGCTATCATATTTCCTCTCATTCTCCAGGCTAAACATGCCCAGTTCTTTCAGTCTTTCCTCATATGGTTTGGTTTCCAGTCCTCTAATCCTCCTTGTTGCTCTTCTCTGTACCTGCTCCAGTTTATTTGGATCTTTCTTAAAGTTTGATGCCCAGAATTGGACACAGTACTCTTGATGTGGTCTAACTAGTGCTAAATAGAAGAGGTTCCTCGTGGGTTTTGGAGAATATACTTCTGTTAATGCAGCCTAAAACAGCTTTGGCCTTTTCTGCCACCATGTCTCACTGTTGACTAATACTTAGCCTGTAATCTACAACAATTCCAAGAACCTTCTCACTTATAGTATTACAAACTATTCCTATAACATGAGGTGTCTGTAGGGAGCATTTTCTGCCTCTATAATTAGTAGGTTTCCTTATGCCTTAGAGCAGTGATGGTGAACCTTGGCACTCCAGATGTTCTTGAATTTCAATTCCCAGAAGCCCTGATCAGCAGGAGTGCTGACTTGGGCTTCTGGTAATTGCAGTCCAATAACACCTGGAATGCAAAGGGTTGCCATCACTGCCTTAGAGACTTTGAACATTCCTATTGCTTTGCTTGCCACCAGCTGCCTTTGCTCTCACCTCCATTTTCTGCACTCCACAGACAGATGTGTGGAGATGTAGCTGTACAATACATATATAAAATAACAAATGTCATGAATGATAACCAAAAGGGTTTGTTTCTTTTTAACTATGAAACATCCAAATTAATCATTTTTCCCCTTTTCCAATCTGAGAAGATCTCTCCACATCTCTAGGCCAGATGTGAAATTGCCAAAATGAAAGCACCTTTTGGTGAGTTCATTCTGCAGTTCCTTTCTCCTGACCTAGTGTGAGTAAAAAGAGAATAACCAAATTCTAAATTCCACCAATAATTTTTTTTTACCCACTAAGACTCCCTGATTATCAACGCTATTGATAAAGTGTTATGTAAACACTGTTATGTAAAGCAGGTAACTGAAAAAAATTCTTCTCTAAAGGTTTAATAATGCTCTGCAGTAAAACCATTTTGTCAGGGTTTTTTTTAACCCAAACTTTATATACTTAACGGCCTTCCCAATATCCCCAATCTCATTCTCACAAATTGAAGAATTAAGACATCAGTGGAGGAAGTCAGAGATAGGGTGAAATTCTGGGAAGTTAAGAAATACAGTAATGCTATTTGAATGTGGGATCTCTGGTTTGTTTAGTGTTCACGAGAAAGCACTGTTTTGCTATTGTTGCTGTGAATTTGCAACTCAATTGTTCCCCTGAAATGTTGTGATGTACAGAATGATTTCTCTCACATCTTTTCTTTGGGGTGCTAACAATTTTAATTTCAGTTCCCATGTTCTTAGCAATTTCTTGTTGTTGTTCAGTTGCACAGTCAAGTCCGACCCTTTGTGACCCCATGGACCATCGTACACCAGGCTCCTCTGTTCTCCACCATCCTCCTACTTAGATAATATAATGCATTTTGTATTTGGTCTGTTTCCAAAGGTTCTAGTGCAGTTTTGCACTCAGCTGAGCATATAAGCTTTGATCCTAGAAGTTTTGTGTACATCGGTTTCATCTCTTGCATGAGTTGAGACAGGTTCATTTAGACATCATAATACTGTATTCCTGAATTTGTATTGGGTTTCCCAAGGTCAATGGATTTAAAGATTGGGAAGTGCATGATGTACAACTAATTGTGCATATATTTTTCTGGAAAGTGGTTTGTTTTAAACATTCTAGTGGGCAGCTTCCTAACTTTTAGAGCAGTATGACAATGGGACCAATTACCTTGGGAGATGGTGAGCGCTCCAATGCTGGAGGCATTCAAGAGAAAATTGGACAACCATCCGTCTGATGTACAGTACTTCGATTTGGATTCCTGTATTAAGCAAGAGGTTGAAATCAATGGCCTTATAGGGCTCTTGCAGCTCACTTATTTTATGATTTTATGATTCTGAATTGATTCTGGTCACAGATTAGTTTGAATTGTGTGATGATCAATGTCAGAATGAAAGAGATGGAATGGGTGAGCAAGTGAGCTGCAGAGGAGGGTTAAAGATACTGCCAACACAGAGGTTTGAAGATGGTAATGACACTAAAGGGAGATGGAAACTTCCTGATATTTCAATAGTTGTACCTCGCTTAAAGAGCATAATGCGTTCCACAGGATTGCTCTTTAAGCGAGTTTGCTCTTTAAGTGAAACACCATTGTAAATTACCAATTGTGGGGGGGATTGCAAACCCCGATTTATTTGTTAAGCAAGTTTTTGGTTGAGTTTGTTTGTTAAGCGAAGCGAACATTCAGAGAAAATTCTGCTCTTTAAGCGAGTTACTCTTTAAGCGAGGCGCTCTTTATGCAAGGTTTGACTGTACTCTTATATTGGATGGGGAATGAATATTTTACTATTTTTAAAAAGCAGCATTATTTTTGTATGTTGTTGTTCTTCAGTTGCACAGTCAATTCTGATCCTTTGCAACCCCATGGACCACCGCACCTAGGCACCCCTATCCTCCACCATCCTCCTTAGCCTGCCCAGTTTTGTGCCTATTGCATCAACAATGCCATCCAACCATCTCATTCTCTGCCACCGCCTTCTTTTGCCCTCGACCTTTCCCAGCATCAAGTGAATCATCTCTTCTCATTTGATGTCCAAAGTACAGTCAAACCTCTCATAAAGAGCACCTCGCTTAAAGAGTAACTCACTTAAAGAGCAGATTTTTTCTGAATGTTCATTTCGCTTAACAAATAAAACCAACCAAAAACTCGCTTAACAAATAAATCGGGGTTTGCAATCCCCCGCACCAGATGTCACAATTGGTCACTTACAATGGTGTTTCGCTTAAAGAGCAAACTCGCTTAAAGAGCATTCCTGTGGAACACATTATGCTCTTTAAGCGAGGTATAACTGTACTTTAGTTTCATCTTCAATATTTGACCTTCCAAGTAGTTGGGGTTGATTTCTTTTAAGATCGACCTATTTGTTCTCTTTGCTGTCCAGGGTACTCTCAAAATTCTCCTCCAGCACCACATCTCAAAGGCGTCTATTCTTCTGCACTCAGCCTTCCTTATGGTCCAGTTCTCATAACCATACATCACTGACTACCGGAAATACCATTGCTTTGACTATGAGGACTTTTGCTTGTAAGGTGAGGTCTCTACTTTTAACTGTTGCCCAAATTTCTCATTGCTTGTTTCCAAGAATTAATCGCTTTTTTATTTCATGGCTGCAATCTCCATCTGCAGTGATCTTAGATCAGTGGTGGGATGTCAAAATTTTTACTACCCCACCATGACATCATCACAGTATGGGCGGAGCTATCATCATGGGCGGAGCCAATGTCATGACATCATGATGTTGTGGGTGGGGCCAAAGAAAACAAATTAAAAAATAATAAAAAATAAAATAAAAATAAGCACACACACACACCTCAACCCACCTACCCACAACACAAACCTGTAAATAAATAAATTAAATAAATAAAAATACATTAAAATAAACCCACCCACAACACAAATCAACCACAGCTTTTAAACCAGAGTTTAAAGCTTATTCTGGCTAATCTTTCTCACACTAGGTCAGTTGGAAGGAACTACAGAATGAACTCACCACAAGATGGCTTCATTTTGGCACTTTTCAACAGTTAAAGAAGCTAGGTACTAAGTCTTTGCCTAACCAGTTATCTAGGATATCTAGGGGAGCAGGCTATAGGGAGCTTCAGGTTAGCAGCTTCTCTTCCTCCTCCCCACTTGGGAGGACAGCAAGGAGGCCGTGCATATGCACCAAGCACTGTAGGCATGCATGCACACCAAGTGCTTGGCGTGCATGTGCAGTGGAGGAACCAGTGAAAAGGTAAGCCCCAAAGGTGGTTCCCCCCAAAAGCTGCAACCGGTTCTCCAGGACAGTGGGAAAAGTTACTACCGGTACTGGAGAACTGGTGAGAACCTGTTACATCCCATCACTGTCTTAGATCCTAAGAATGTAAAGTCTGTCACTGCCTCTACTTCTTCCCCATCTATTTTCCATACACACGCAAATAAATAAATAAAAGGAGGTGTCCTATCAGCAACAGAGCTGTGCTCTTTGCTGATAACACAGTCTTCCGAACTTTGCTACCCTAAAGTACAAAACGGGGGGGGGGGGAGAGAGAATGTCCTGCCAATTCTCGCTTGCGCATTATTACTACTGGATACCAAAACGTCAGCACCAGGGTTTTGTCGCAGCTTCGCCTCTCCAGACGGCCACAAAGCCCAGTTCGAGGCCAGCCAATGAAACCACGCCGTCGCCTCTTAGTCCCAATGAGGCGAACCTCCAGCCAATCCAGCGGCGGACCTGGAATGCCGCTTGTTCACCTGCGCGCCCCAAGAGTCTCCATTCAGCCAACAGAAAGCCAGGACGAAGTTGATCTCCGTGTATTTTTTCCCCTTTGCCGCTTCTTGGGTCGCGTCGTAGGAAAAAAGGTGGAGGGGGGAAAGAGGAAATAAAACCTAACAAGAACGCCTAGCGCTATCCTTCCGGCTCCCGTAAGGACGCAAAAATAATAGACCCCCAGTGCTTCTGTATTTGAACGGGAGGCAGAGCGCAAAGCCAATCTTTTGCGGGAAAGAGCAGAGCAAGGCAATAGGAGGCTGGTTTCATGTCTGCGAAGAAAGAGGATGGGAACCTTTGGAGAACTTGGGATAGGCTGTACCACTTCCAAGTGGGGGTCTGGCCTTTTGATCTTCTTTGCTACTACATCGTCTTTCCTAGCGCAAAGCAAGCACATCTGAGTAGCTGAGTGTGGAAGAAGAGAGCAACTTTTGTCACTCCAGATTTTAAGCCTTCCAACTCCTTGAAAGTGTAGTTTAGATAGCATGCGGTAAGGGATTATGAGAAACCTGGGGAGCATAGTGAAAAGTAGAGACATCAAATTGCAAACAAAAATTTGTATAGTCAAAGCAATGGTATTCCCTGTGGCAATGTATGGTTGTGAGAGCTGGACCATAAGGAAAGCTGAGTGCAGAAGAATAGATGCCTTTGAGATGTGGTGTTAGAGGAGAGTTTTGAGAGTCCCCTGGACAGTGAGGAGAACAAATAGGTGACTCTTAGAAGAAATCAACCCTGACTGCTCCTTAGAAGGTCAAATAGTAAAGATGAAGCTAAAGTACTTTGGACATCAAATGAGAAGAGAAGACTCACTTGAAAAAGCCTTGATGCTGGGAAAGGTGGAAGGCAAAAGAAAAAGGGGGAGGCCAAAAATGAGATGGCTAGATGGTATTGTGGACACAATGGGCACAGAGCTGAGCGAGTTTAGGGGGATGGTGGAGGACAGAAGTGCCTGGTGGACAGTGGTCCATGGGGTCGCAAAGGGTCGGAATTGACTGTGCGACTGAACAACAATTTTTTTAAAAAAGTGGACTACCAAGGCAGGGGAAGTGGGTGGGAAAATTGAACGTTGGAATACAGATAGGGGTCAAAACCCATGTTATCCTAAAAAGGGGGCATACCTGGATTGCAGGTATATTAATGGAGTAACTTGTTAATTATAAGAAATGGACATAAACTACAAGTCTGGCCAGGTTATCCTGCTATCAGAGGCGTAGCTACCGCCGTATCTGCCGTATCAATTATACGGGGCCCCCGGGTCATGGGGGCCCCCAACGTGTGTAAGCAAAACAAATATTTACCCTTCCTAAGGGCCCCCAAACAAATTTTTATACGGAGCCCCGCCAAGGCACGCTACTCTTCTGCCTGCTATGGTAAGAGTAGACCATACTGCCAGCGCAGTTAACTAACCTGACAACCCTAAAGACTAATGGCCTTGGGTGCCGAAGTCCGCAGGGAAGGGTGATGGTCCCCAAGTGGTTTAAATCCCACTTGAATTCAGCTTGATGGAGAGCAGCAGCTTCATCAATACTGGCCTGGGGCTGAGGAGGACTTTGCATACTAAAAAGGCTCAGGACCAGAATGTGACTCACAGAACTGGATCAGTGGTACGGGTGTGTGTGTGTCATGCTGCGATGTGGAAGGCAGATGAAAGGCCACAGCATTATATTCTCAGGACTGTCCATGGCTGATTGTCATGATGATCACCAATATTTGGAATCAGATAACGGCACAAGAAGAAGGAGAACATAAACTGAGGATTCAAGATGGAACAAAAGAAAATTAAACAAAAGAAAAAAACCTGATGACATCTCAAATAGTTGTCTTAATAAGGCCACCCATGTCATCCCCTACTTTAAAGTAAAGATGAGCAAGAATTTCAGATGCCTCCCTATGATTAATAACAATAATTATGTGCTGCCTCATGGAAACCATTCTAGAACTTTGTAGATATACTTAGAAAGGTTTATCAGTTTTTCTTCTGGTGGCATTCTAGACAGACTGCATCATAGGACTATCTGTCTAATTGCATATCAGAAAACAAAACAAAATAAAAATAAAAACACTGTAGCACATTAAAGACTAACTGTCTAATTGTACTGATTTATAGGAACCTTCAGAGGCTTTTGAAGGTGTTGTTTGTGAAATATTTAGAGTGATGATCACATACTTTAGTGAGTTTCCACAGCCAAGCTGGGATTCAGACCTACCACTCTGTCCTCCATAACATGCTGGCTCTGTAGCATCTAGATCAGGGATTCTCAACCTGTGTCCTGTGGGCCAGATGTGGCCCATGGCACCATTTCATGTGCCCCCCCACTGCCTCCACCACACCAGGAAGTGCCATGTTTTGGAGGAAAGGCAAAATGGCCATCCGACCCCCGAAGCTGTCTGAGGTAGCATAACCTGGGCCCCACCTTGAAAAGGTCAAGAATTCCTGACCTAGATGGTGAGAATCAGTGGTATCCCAATTGGAATGAAGCTAACACAATAGTTCATTTGAAATCTGTTATATAGTCTTGACATGAAACCCCAAAAAGGGACTTGCTGGAACAAGTCCAATTGTGTATCAGCTCTAGATTTCACTTTCAAATATTCAGCTTGATAGGAGAGCCCAATAACTGTCCCAGAGGTAGATTGCCTCTGAATGCAGAATTTGTACTTATCTGCAGTGACAAACCCCTTAAAAGCCATAAACACCTCTTGTGGCCAGAAAGGCTATGAGTTAGTTGTCTGTTGTGTGAAGCACTTTCATATACAGTCATACCTCACCTAACGAATTTAATTCATTCTGCGCGGCTGCTCGCTATGCGAAAAATTTGCTATGCGAGTCAGACTCACATAACGAATTTTTCGCTATGTGAGTCAGACTTTTCCCTATGGAAAAACTCGCATAACGAGCATTACTATGTGGAAAACTCGCATAGCAAAATTTTTCACTATGCGAGTTTTCCCCATAGAAACACTCGTTATGCGAGTTTTTCCATAGGGAAAAGTCCCGACTCGCATAGCGAGTCAGACCGCTTAGCAAAAAACTTGCTCGTTATGTGAGTTTTTCGCTAAGTGAAACACTCGTTATGCAAGGTTTGACTGTAAATGTTTTTGCTTCTACCCCAATTGATTTCACTGGACAGAACTCAGAGTCAAACAAATCCACCATTTCCTTTATATAATCTCATTTGGCTCAGAGGTAAAGCCACAAAGTACAAAATGTACTTTATAGAGATCTTTTCACAATCCAAAAAGGACTGGAAAATGGGTTCAGGTGCTCTAACCATACATCTCTGTATAGTTTATTTGTCCTACTGAGACCCAAGGTGTAAAGCCAAAATCCTTTTTATATACGTACTAGCCATGCATCAGAAGGCTTGGATTACTCTGGACTAACCAGAAGAAGCAAGACCTGAACCCTGCTAAATACTTTATTCCAGGAGCAGCCAACAAGCAGGGTTTTCTGTGGTCTCCATGGAACAGGTGGCCAAACTATGGCCCATGGCACCATAATCCGGCCCTTGCTGCTACCGGAAGCAGAAGAAAAATGCACCCACACATGCGCAAATGCTGCCACAAATGCACCTGCAGCTGTTGTAAATTTTTACGACAGCAGCAGATACATTTTACAGTGGGAGGAACCACGTGACTGGCCCACTCAACCACTTGACAGGCCTGCAGCGCAAAAAGTTTTAGAACCCTTGCCTTAGAAGCAACACAAACAGGACAGTGCAAAAAAGGAGACACACACCCTCACCAGTATCAGCGGCCATGCAGTGCCACATGAGGAAGAATCTTTGTTACATCTCCATGCAGAGCCAAGTCTTGGGGAAATGATTTTTGTCAAGTTGAAGCACAACCTGAGTGTGCAGACTTTAGCAGGGACACTGAATATTATCTCAGGAAGCTTCCTGGACCAGTAAGAGGCTGATGGCAGCATCAACAGCTGATGGAGGGGAGGGGAGGGGAGAAAGGGCAGTCTTGGTGAACAATAAGGGAAGTTGAGTGTGGGATATCTTTTAGTCCTATGCTTGGCATCAGTGCTTAGCCTTTCAGGCACCTTTGCTGCAATCCATTTGGCAAGGGTTTCTGGGACATTATCAAATTTAAAAATGACACAACTAACAGGTTGATTTTTTATTTTTTGAACAGTAGCCATGTTAAGTCTATGTTTCAAGCAAATCAGAGAATAAACAAACAAAAACTTTGTGGCACCTTGAAGACTGTTAAATTTTAATGTGAACTTTTGTGGATCAAGTCCACTTTGCCAGACCTTCTCTCGTCGTCGTCTCGTATCTGAGTATACATTTCCCCTGCAAGTCATTTTCATAGTTGATGGCTGTGACTCAATAAATTGATCCTGACATGAAACATGTGATCACATACATTACACTGAATAGATGGTGGAGGGCGTAGTTGAGTCTGATGAAACTTCTGTGCTTGTGGCTTAGCCCCTTTATGTCTGTGATGTTCTGATAAGCTTGAAACACAAACTAACAGGTTGTTATATATACTGTACTATAATTTATCTGTACCGCCATTACAGAACAAACTTCAGAAGGATGGTCAGTGATTCTCGAGCCACTCACAGAACAAAGGAAGTAATTGGACTTCCTCAATTTACTCATTAGAAAATTTGTAATGCCACAATGTTTATTTTACATCCATCTACTAATCATTTGTTTGTCTGGCAGGACATCCCACTACAGTAATGGAGTAGACTGTACAGCCAGTGATTCAATGGAGTGTTGGGTGGTGGTAAATAACCTGACTCCCCAAAGAGGCCAACAGCTATTGGCAGATGAGCTCTTTTAGGTGGGGTGATGGCCCCCTCAATGGAGGAAATGCCACTGGAAACCACCATATTGGACCAAACGGAAAAATGAGCAGAGGAGGAACTCTGATTCCCAATGGTCTTGGAGGCAGAAGAGGCCATGCCAGGTGGACTGGCAGTGAAAAGGCGCACCTTGTCCATATCCTCAAGGCCATTGCAGTTAAATCTTGAATGTATCATTTCATATGTGCAGCAGAAGGCTCTGTGATCATAGTGTGTGGGTCACTTCATGACAAGCTGAGATCCACCGTAAACAAATTAGCACCAATTGCATTTTTCCTGCTTCAGGAAAAAATGCATTCTTGGATACACTGCAGCGGATGTCGACTAATCATTTATATCTCAACAGAACCAAACTTCCAGGTAATAAATGTGAACCCCAATCAGGGATCTTGTGTTATTACTAGTTGTAGTCCAGCGATGGGATGTAACAGGTTCTCACCAGTTCGCCAGAACCGGTAGTAACTTTTCCCAGTGTCCCAGAGAACCGGTAGCAGCTTTTGTGGGGAACCACCTTCGGGGCTTACCTTTTCACTGGTTCCCCCCACTGCGCATGTGCACCAAGCACTTGGTGTGCATGCATGTCTACAGTGCTTGGTGCGTATGTACAGCCTCCTTGCTGTCCTCCTTGCTGTCCTTGTGTTGTGGGTGGGTTGAGGTGTGGGTGTGTGTGTGCTTATTTTCATTTTATTTTATTATTATTATTTATTTATTTTTCTTTGGCCCCGCCCACAATGTCATGATGCCATGATGTTGGCTCTGCCCACACTGATGACATCATGGTGGGGTAGTAAAAAAATTGACATCCCACCACTGTTGTAGTCACGCTGATTTGTAAACTTATGTCCCTCTGTACCTGATCTGTATAAATTAATGCCATGAAGTCTCACTCTTGTGTCTTGACGGAGTGGACTTGATCCACGAAAACTAATATTAAAATACAGCAGTTAAGTCATTAAGGTGCCACGCCTTGTCTTGCTCTATTTACTCTCTGACGTGCTTGAAACGCAGACAAACACGAGCTGTCACTTCAACAACCACAGGGACTTTAAAATATTATTTTAAAGTCGTGAGCCGTGTGTTGTCTTGTTGCAGCAAAAGCGACAGCGCCCGTGGATACCTTTGAATAGGGCACAGTTGTGATGTGCCACAAAAAAATCTCCCGCGCCAAGGCGGGGGCGCCGGTCTCCAAGGAGGCGTCCCGGAGGTCGGCGCTTGCTTGAGCTTCCCTTTCGGGCCGCGGGATTAAGGCCAGCCTCCCGCCCCGGCCTGCCCTCCCCAGGCCCCTCCCAGGCCCTCCGGCGCTGTGGGAAGGTGGGGTGGTTGTTGTTGCGGATGCACCGGCAACGGGGGCGGGAAGAGGGGATCGATCGGCTTGGTTTGGCGCCGGCCATGGAGTCTTCCCTCTTGCAGGTTTGTTCGGGGTGTGTGTGTGTGCGTGCGCTTCGTGGGCTCGCTCCACAAACACATGCAAACACCCCGCTTTTCCTTCCACCCAGCGGCTGCGTCTCTGCTTTGTGGCGCATTGCGTTGCTGCGGCTTTTTCCCTACACTCCCCTCCTTTCTTCACGCCCTGGAAACGAGGCGTCTCCAGTCCTGCCTCTCGCTTTTCTCCTCGCCCAGCTGAGCGCCCAGGAAACAAAGTAACCGGGAGGGAGGGTGGGTGGCTGGATGGATGGGCGGCCCAGGATCGCTCTTCCGCTCTCGCTCTTTCCTTCTCCGGCCCTTTTTCTTTGCTCCCAGAAGCAGGGAGGGTGCTTGGCTCTCGTGGCCACCGGAGGCTTTTGCAAAGCCAGACCCGAGGAGCTTGAGCCTCCCAGAAGTTGCATTCATGTCCTTGGGAGGAGCTTAATTTTCTCCCCTCAGGGGCTTCTGCCTCTTCCTCGGCTCCAGACTCAGCGATGGCGAACCTTGGCACTCCCAAGTGTTCTTGGACTTCAATTCCCAGAAACCCTGAACTGCAGGTGTGCTGACTTTGGCTTCTAGGAATTGAAGTCCAAGAACACCTGGAGTGCCAAGGATGGCCACCAACCCTCCACCCCCCTTTTAAAAAAAAACCCCAACTCAGCGGCGCAAAAAGCATTTTGCTTTGGGCCCACTGCAGTTTGGCACACGGGGTTTGTGGGTTGAATGTCTGCACCTCACACACGTGTCTGCATCTTGTACACCAGCATCCGCCCCCTCCCCCCCCCCCCCCCCCCCCGTAAAAGGTGGTGGAGAGGTTGAGCCTGGTTTCGACGTGTCCTCCTAGCGGTGCTGCGCTTCTTACTGATGCTGGAGGGGTGTGTGTGTGTGCTTGTCACGTTGGGTTTTCGGGGCAAGTCTGTCTGCCACTTTCAAGGAATCCGCATGTCTGTGTGAACTCTGAGGTGCATGTTCAGGGCAGTAGCCATTGTACAATACTGTACTTATATCTTGCCCCATAGTGTGACTTGAAAGTAAGAGGTTAATTAGAAACCAGAATGGCTTTCTCCATACCTCTGAGATTGAAAGGGAGAGATTTAAAACTAATATGAATATTGTTACTGATAGCTGTAGGAAGCTGTATTGTTATGCCTGCTTCTCTGTCATTCTGCTTGAGCACATCCCCTTTAACATGTAGACCCTTACATTTGGTATATATAAACCATGCCTGGAAAGTTTCACTCCATAGCACTTAGAGCACTCTCACTGGATGGTCCATAAGATAATTGGCATTTTGCCCCCAACAAGCTGTGTACTCATTTTGCTGACCTTGGAAGGCTGAGTCAGCTCTGAGCCTCTGGGAATCAAACTCAGATGGGGAACACAATTTTGGCTGCACTTCTATACTTTTCATGTGTTTAGCCTAAGAAATGAGATAAAAACCCATAGCATACAAAACTTCACTGACATGGACCACTTATACCCAAGATGACAGTCCAGCCATTGACAAGGCCCTGTGGATCCAAGGGAGCATATTAATTAATGGCAGTCAGGCTGGGCTTATTTTTACATGTGCCCACTTCTCAAGAGTACCAGATGGGATGTCGTTGTGGCAGTAATTTGGGGCCTGCCACAGGACACACCTAAAAACCACTGGAAGCCATTGACTAAAGCCTCAGTTTTAATGCATTCCTATGGTGCCTGTGTTCATCTTTGCAAGATTATCATGTTGCTCCTCTAAATAAATATTATAATAGTCTTCTTTTTGCTACTTAAAAAACTGCAGAAAAATGAATATGCTTTCTCCTATATCAGATAATTTATGTCAAGTCATGCCCAATCATTGCTCCAAGACCCAAAAGAACTTTATAGATCTCAAAGGGGGGGGGGGAGAGTATCAGAAGCTTGTGTTTATTCCAGGTAGCATTTATCCCAGCAAAGGATTAAATCCAAAATGAAATAAGACATTCATTTGCAATTACAGTATATCAGAAGTCATCTGGATATGAAAGTACAAGTCTTCTTAGTTTTCCAGTAATTTCAGGCAACATCAGCTGTCTGTTTTTACAAGCAACATTTATCTACATTGTTTCTGTGTTCCATAAATGCAAAAACTCTACAGTTATGAAACATCCAGAAGTCTTTAACATCATCATGCAGTAATAGAACAGTGTAGGCATAAATGCTTATAAATAAAATCCATTATTGTGAAAAGCTAAAAAGTATAATGAAATGCCAAACTGGAAGTGTCCGGAGATCTCTTTGGGAGGTATTTTTTAAAAACATATTTTTCTCCATTAAAAGAAGACATATGCAGGCCATTTTAACACATGTTAATGACATTCATTTTCAGTGGCTTGATTCTGGGGCTCTAAAAATGCATGGAGGTATTTATGGCCCAACTTGTGAACCACCCAGTGAGTGTGCTAAGTGCTACCTTTGGCTACCACTAAGTAACTCACTCTTGCTCATAGATGGTTGTTAGCCATATTTGTGTCTGCTTCCTACTGCATTACCTGCCTTAAGTTCTGAGTTTGTGCATGCAAGAGAAAGAAAAAACAGGAGAGAGGAAAGCACACAGCAGCACACAGAATCCTTCCTAATTAAGGGCAAGGAGTATTGTAAATGCCTGCCTACTTCTGTGGAAAAAGACTTTGTGTATGCAAGCACAAGTATGAATTGATGCTCATTTTTGCCCTTGTTTCTGTCACCCCTTGTTCAAGCTGCCATTGTCTATGTTCCTTTTTCCTTACCAACTGGAGGGAACACGAAGCATCTACATTGTGGTCTGAAATTTAACAAAGTCAAAGGAGGAAAAACATTTTTTTTCTTTTTCTAGTCAGAAAGGAAAATACTCCTGGAAATCACTCTCCCAACCCCCCCCCCCCTTTTATTAGTGTGTTCATTTTCTTTATCATGTTAATCCAAATAATCACTTCTTTTTAGGCTTTAATTAATTACTACTGCCAGGAAGGATACTTTCGACATGTTCAAACAGTTGCTAATGAAGGCCTTAAGATGGTTGGTAATGACCCAGTATTCATTTTCTACCGTATTTACGGAATAATGATGGAAGGTAACAATTTACTATTTTTTTCTGAATGTTATGATTGCTGTATTTCATCCAAAATGTGAAACAAAAAACTGAGAAATTAGAAGAACATGAAATTCATCTAGAAACTTTGAGGTTTTGTCAGTGTTTGGGTAAGCTGACTGAGAAAGCAGGGGTTACTATTGGCCAGGAACAAAGGGGAAAGTAATGCATGCAGACAGAGCTGCTGTCCTTTAGGAAAGGAGTGAAAACTTGGCTGGATCTACAGTTCAAACAAACTAAATTGTAAGCTCCTACTACTTCCTGCCACAAAATACTGTTTATGTATGCTTTACCTTCATAACCAACATTCTCTTTTTGCTTCTTATATACTACTGTAGTAAATATTTAATACAGCATGGGGAAATGAATATGGAATAATTAGAAGCAGCAGTCATATCTGCATATCTTCCCAGAAGCAAGATTCAGTGAACAGAAGGGAATTTGCTTCAAAGTAAATATGCATGAAGACTGTAAAAATCAGTTCCATTTCACAAAAGCAATCTTTGTGCTGTTAGGGCTTCTCTCTATATTCTATATTCAATTTTATTTACAGTCCATGACCAGCATAACAAGAACACAAAAGCATAAACACCACATCTTAAGCTAGACTGGACAGAGGTAATAAAAGGAAACTGTACTACTAAAAACCTACTGAGAACTGACATACAACAGCAGGCTGCCTATCTAAAAGAACAATATTACTAAAATACCTTAATAATTACTAAAACCTAATGTTGTGAAGATACAATGCTAATATTTACAAGGAAAGAAGAGGGATAGAAGGGATCCTTCTCTCTATACCTGTTCAACCCTGCTTACCATGCAGTGAATGAACCCAGGAGGGAGTCAGTTGTGATGACTATAGAGCCTACCTGTCACTAGATCACTCCCAACACTCCAGTCTACCCAGACCTGATGGTGCTTTCAGGGAGTCCCAAAAATCTGCAAGGTCAGATAATTAGAACCAGTGTGCCCTCTTGCAAGTAAGAGCTTTCATTGCACCCATGCAAACTCCAAACTTTCCTGGTAGTTGCTTGAAACATCACTTGGTTTTAATATTACAAACCCACTAAGACAAAAATCCAGTTAATTGTTTAAAAGATTTCTTATATTTTATTAAGAAAATATATAAAAGGACAAAAAGTTACATTAAGATTTCAAAAATAATTGAAACAATGTACAGAGATAGACTCAGGCAATTCAAGCACACCAGAAAATAAGAAAACTAAATTTATCTTCCTCATACTCAGACCTTAATGTCAAGTCCCTACTGTTTTTAGAAGTACCCAGAGCATATTCTTCCAGGAAATGCAGACAGTACGTGGACAAAACCTCCTTCCCCTTAGACACAGACTAAGTTCTCCTTAAACTGAGTTCTTACCTTCCAATAAATGTTAGCCCCCTTTATACAGTAAATGGCATTAAGATTTTTAATCAATATCTCAATCTACTTTAATCTTTACCAAGACAAAAACAACACTTTTTGCCTCTCTTCCTCACACAACTGTAATATTTTTTCAATAATTTTTTCAAGAATTCTCCAGGCCAAATTCCAGGATTTCCAGCCCACAAAAACACAAAGTGAGAAAAAAATTACATTTCCCTCACTATGATTTTTTCCCCCTGCATCAGTGTTTCCTGGGAAGAATAAGCTTATTGCCCTTAATGTGCTGTAGAGAGTACCTCCGGAAAATCACTGGCAGGATGCATTGTAGCAGGAAATAAGAGACCTCTCTTCAGTCAGCCTTGATCAGGTGATTGAAATTGAGGTTTCTTCAGGTATATAATTTGTGGGGTGGAACTCCCAGAATTCAGCCTAGGGAATTCTTGAAGACTTCTAAGAGTTGAAATTTTTCTTTTAAAAAAACAAAAACCAACCCACATATAAAAAGAAAGAAAACAAAATAGACGCCCTGTCAGGTAATATTGGATCTTGTGAGAGAACCAGTTCTACTGTTGCTTAGTTAAGAGTTCATTGTGGAAGGTTCACTTTTAATGGGACTGAGGTGGCTTAGTGATTAAGAAGCTGAAGTTGACAACCGGAAGGTAGGCAGGTCAGCAATTTGAGACCTGAGCACTACACAGTTCACGACCCGAGTGAGCTCCCGTCATTTGTCCCACCTCCTGCCAACCTAGCAGTTCAAAAGCAAGAAATTAGAAGTAGATAAATATGTACTACTTTTGGCAGGAAAGGTAATAATGTGCTTTGTGGTTCGACATCTAGTTATGTCTGCCACATAACCATGGAAACATATGCAGATGCAGATAGCACTGGCTCTTTGGGTGCAAATGGAGATGAGCACCGTACCCTAGAGTCATACATGACTAGCTTTTGAGCAAGGGAGACCTTTACCTTTAACTAATGAGACTTACCTCATCTATTATATTTATACTGCTACCTTTCCCCCCCTTAGAACTGAAATTGGTAAGTTTAAGAGGTTAATGGGAGAAATAAATGCTTGTGATTAGTGAGCTGGGTATTCCTGATTTGTGAATATACCCATATATAGTAACAGTATATATAGTGAGAAACTGGTAAAGAGTGATATTAAAAATACTTAACAATTGAAATGAGAAGATTTCATGAAGGAAATATAAGAAAATAACAAAACTTACTGTCTTGTTTTCTCAGGACACCTACAAGAGGCTCTTCTTGATCTGGAATCTCTTAAAAACAAGCAGGAAGTATCCCTTTGCACACTGATGGCATTGATCTATGCCCATAAAAAAAAGCCAAATCCAGGTATAGTTCCTATTATTATCCTATCATGTGTGTCTTTTCCAGTTGTGCAAGAGTTTCATGTTTTTGAACAAGCACAATCCTCACTCCCTTGTTTTTTGTTGTTCAGTCACATACTCCCTTGTTGTAGTGGGGAAATAGTCTGCTGAATTTGACAGGGTGAGGAAAGTTTAAAGGGGTTGTTGTACTTTGCTAAGCCCATTAATGGAAACAATGTCAGTGAATTACTTTTTGCAGATGATCAGGTATTTATTTATTTTTATTTATTTGTTTGTATTTCTCTACCGCCCTTCTCACCGAAGTGACTCAGGGCGGTTTACAAGTAATAAAAAAATGACAATAAAACACAAACACTACCTAAAAACCTAAAAACTGTTAAAATTTAAAATTAAAATCTAAAAAGGATTGATAGCAAGTACAGCTAAGGAACTACAATAACACTTTACAGCCATGAACCAAGAATGTAAAATAAATAATATGAGAATCAATAAAGAGAAGACTGAGGTAATGGCAATTGGAAGGGAACAGCATACTCTAGTTATCGAGATAGAGGGAACAAGTATAAAACAATTGGAAGATTTCAAATACCTAGGAACAACATTTATTGAAAATGGCAAAATGGGCCATTTGGTCAGTCAAACCAAATACTGTATTGGGACAGTTAGCTCCGCTCTTACAACACAAGGCAATACCAATCAACACAAAGAAAAACCTCATAGAAAGCATATTTATTTCCCCTTTATGTTACCAGTCGCAAACATGGACACGTACAACCCAGAATAATTTCTGATCCAAAACAACAACAACAATAATAATAGTTACTGTTATTGTTATTTTTGGCTTTGATTACTATTTGAGAAAGTGGTTTGTAACCTAGCTTGAGCTTTGTGGTGGGATGAAATCTGAAGGTGTTTATTTTTTGAGGGGGTAAAGGTAAAGGTTTCCCTTCCTCGAAAGCCAGTTGTATCCAACTCTAGGGTTCAGTGCTCATCTCTGTTTCAAAGCTGAAGAGCCAGTGCTGTCTGCTTCTGCAGACGTTTCTGTGGTCATGTGGCAGGCATGACTAGACACTAGAGTGCCCGAAACGCTGTTACCTTCCCACCGAAGTGGTCCCTATTTATCTACTTGCAATATCTTGCTTTCAAACTGCTAGGTTGGCAGGAGATAGGTGGGTGTAATATAAGCATTGCAATTATTTGCTGCAGACAGAACCAAGCCCCAAACATTAAAGGAATTGTGCTTGGAAGGTCACACCTTGAAAAAAATTTGGAGGGAGAGGGTTGTTGAACTGTCACTCCTCAAATGCTGCAGTTAATGTGATCAGTACTAGTTTTGGGGGTGCTGGGGCTTGTAACCCATAGAAGTAATTTCTCCAAACTCTGGTTATTTTTGCTACTTGAGCCACTCCTGTGTCCCATAAGACTCAAATCTCTGACACACCGGCAGCAGTGTTTTCAGACTCAGAAGACAGCTGTCAAAGAAGCAGCAACAGGCAGGAGGAACGTCATTTGCTTAATTTTTCCATTCCCCTCTTTTGGGGGAAGTGTGCATTCCTCTCAGCCCTGAGGGTCTCCCCCAGTTAGGACAGGACTGGACATCTCACATGTAGAAGGTTCCCCACTTCTTCACAGCTAGGTTTCAGGGGTGCTGTATAGCTGTGCATGTCCTGTTGTGGTGGGTATTGGATCAGATACATATTCCTTCCAGCTGTATGATTATGTGCTTTACTAACATTCTCTTGTTTGCCTGCTAGCATTCTGTTTTTGATCAGTATCATTTTGCAGTGAAATTATAATAAGCTGAAAGCAGCATTCAGTGGTGACCCATTTCTGGAAAGGAGCTGTACGATTTGTATAATCATAAACAATTCTGCTGGTTTGTTTCAGATCGAGAAGTGATCGTCGAACTAGATATCCAACTGAAAGAGCATCGTAAGTCAGCAGGGCAAGAGGCTTTGTATTTTGCCAGCTTATTCTTGTGGCATATTGGCCGCCATGAGAAAGCCCGTGAATATGTTGACAGGATGATCAAGATCTCCAACGGCAGTAAAGAGGTAACCCATTTCCCATAGCCACACTTCATCATTCTACATCAGCTTGCTGTAAAATGAGACTTGTTAGCCCTTAGCTATATGTTGAGTCATCACACAGATCATAGCCAATTATGAGTGCTTCATTTAATACTCAAAAGAAAATCTTTTGGCCAAGTCAGTACTGTCGAAAACTCTTTTGTTAGCTGCGAAGTATGTCTGGTTCATGCAGTAAGATGAGTCACTGGCTAGTCGTATTCTTGGAGGCAGCTCAGCAGTTTAATGGCTCTTAATCACAGATGTTTCCTGTGCTTTCATTTTATGCTTAGATAAAAATGTCTCATTGGTACACTCCATGGTCATATTTAGCAATGGCTTTGTCTTAGTACTTTCATTCATGCAATCTAATCAGAGGCAGCTGTTCTTCCCTGCGCGCGCGCGCGCGTGCGTGTGTGTGTGTGTGAGAGAGAGAGAGAGTGCAAGAGAGAGAGCGCTGTGTAATGAAGATTATAAGTAATTGAATGCCAGACTTCGAATGAGTAGAAGTGTCTTCCATTAAGACAAAGAGTTTATTGGATTCATCCTCATCAACTCTGGATGGAAAGATTTGTCTGAATGCTTTCCCACAAACCAGTTGTGTATAAGTAGAAATTGCACATCAGTAGTAGCATAAAATACTGCATGTGGAATTTGTCTTTCCAGTTAGAGTGACATTAAAGAAACAACACTGCAATAAAAACCCTACCATAGACTATACTCCAGTGACCGAAGTGTGCCTATACAGGAGATTTCTTTGTGGTTTCACTGTAAAGGTGCATATAAATTGTGTGGATATACATAATTTGTTTTTCAGAATGGCCACCTTCCCTGCCTCTTGAGTTATCACCCCAAAATTTCTCTGGTAAAGTCTAATGAGTATTTTGAACAATGCAGATGGCCTTATTCTCATATGTGTCACTGTCATCATACAACTGGATAGTTCCAGTTGAATCATCAGATGGCTGTGAACATATTTGTCAATATCGTCCATGGCTCAAGTTTGTCAAATAAAGTGATTTATGTGGGTCTTGAAAAAATGATGGATGCAATTTTTTAAATACATCCTGAATGTTATTATACCTAAGAGACTTGATATATTAGACTTCATTACAAGGATACTTAGAAACTCTTGACTTATAACTACATATAACCAACACTAATTTATGATCATTACTAATTACTACTGACTTATAACTTTATATAACCAATGCTAATTAGCGATTTGTAGACTGATAGTGTTTAAACTGTGATAATATGCATGAAAATGCGTTGTTTAAACTATGATAATATGTATGATGAGAGGATACTGACGTCGAAACCGGCAAACCAACATCAGGAATTTTGCCAAGAGAACCCTATGGACCAAAACAAAAGGCAAAACAAATGGGGCAATTTAGATGAAACAGGATGCTTAGCACAGCAGATCAAAAGAAGGGGAGGGACAGGAAAGGGGGAGGAGAAATACAGTGTTGCAAGGAACAATACTGTATAGGGACATGGAATGTGAGATCTATGAACCAGGGAAAACTGGAAGTGGTCAAAAAGGAAATGGAAAGAATAAGCATTGACATCTTGGGAATCAGCGAGTTAAAATGGACAGGAATGGGCGAATTCAGCTCTAGAAACCATCATATCTACTACTGTGGACAAGAAAACCTCAGAAAAAACGGAGTAGCCATAATTGTCAATAAAAGGGTGAGAAAAGCAATAATGGGACATAATCTCAAAAATGATAGAATGATGTCAGTCAGAATACAGGGCAAGCCATTCAATATCACTATTCCAAATATACGCACCAACCACTAGTGCAGATGAAGCCACAATTGACCAGTTCTATGAGGACTTAGAACACCTCATAGAACAGACACCAAGAAATGATGTACACATTATCATAGGAGACTGGAATGCCAAAGTAGGAAATCAAAAAGTAAATGGAATAAGAGGCAAGTTTGGTCTTGGAATACAGAATGAAGCAGGCCAAAGACTGATAGATTTCTGCCAAGATAACGCACTGGTCATAGCAAACACTCTCTTCCAGCAACACAAGAGGAGACTTTACACATGGACATCACCAGATGGCCAACATAGAAACCAGATTGATTACATACTATGCAGTCAAAGATGGAGAACCTCCATACAGTCAGCAAAAACAAGACCAGGAGCAGATTGTGGCTCAGATCACAACCTATTGATTGCAAAATTCAGGCTCAGACTAAAGAAAATAGGAAAAACAATTAGGCCGGACAGATATGACCTAGACAACATTCCTTGGGAATACTCAGTGGAGGTGTGGAATAGATTCAATGGCTTGGACCAGATAGACAGAAAGCCAGAAGAATTATGGACAGAGATGCGGGACATCCTGCAGGAGGCAGCAAGGAAAACTATACCAAAAGAAAAGAAGCAAAAGAAAGCTAAGTGGTTGTCCGATGAGACTCTTAAAATAGCAGAGGACAGAAGGAATGCAAAAGGCATTGGAGAAAGGGAAAAATACAATAACTTGAATACAGAATTTCAAAGAAAAGCAAGGAGAGATAAGGAAACTTACCTGAACGAACAGTGCAAAGAAATAGAGGAAAACAATATCAGGGGTAGGACTAGAGATCTTTTCAAAAAAAATGGGGAACTCAAGGGAACATTTAAAGCAAAAATGACCATGATAAAAGACAAAGATGGCAAGGAGTTAGCAGATGCAGAAGAGATTAAGAAAAGATGGAAAGAGTACAGAGAGGAACTCTACAAAAAGGACCTCAACACCCCTGATAATCACAATGATGAGAACATTGAACATGAGCCAGACATTCTGGAGAGTGAAGTCATAAAGGCCCTAAAAAACACTGCAAACAACAAAGCCAGTGGAGTTGATGGCATCCAAGTTGAACTTTTCAAAGCACTACAAGATGATGGAATCAAATTATTGCACTCTATATGCCAGCAGATTTGGAAAACACAACAATGGCCACAGGATTGGAAAAGATCTGTATACGTTCCACTCCCCAAAAAGGGTAATGCCAAAGAATGTTCAAATTATCGAACAATTGCGCTCATCCCTCACGCTAGCAAGGTGATGCTCAAGATAATACAGGATAGACTGCAACAGTATGTGGAGAGAGAATTACCAGAAGTGCAGGCGGGTTTCAGAAGAGGCAGGGGGACTAGAGACCACATCGCCAACATAAGATGGATCGTGGAAAAAACAAAGGAATATCAGAAACAAGTCTACTTCTGTTTCATTGATTACACTAAGGCTTTTGACTGTGTCGACCACAACAAAATGTGGCAAGTAATTAAAGAGATGGGAATTCCGGAACACCTTATAGGCCTCATGAGAAATCTGTACATGAATCAACAGGCAACAGTTAGGAGAGAAAATGGAATGACGGAGTGGTTTGGAATAGGAAAAGGAGTAAGACAAGGCTGCATTTTGTCACCCTGCTTATTCAACTTATACACAGAACACATAATGCGCAATGCAGGAATGGAGGAATCACAATTTGGGATCAAAATTGCTGGGAGAAACATCAACAACTTGAGATATGCAGATGATACCACCCTAATGGCGGAAAGTGAGGAGGACCTAAAGAAGCTCCTGATTAGGTTAAAAGAAGAGAGTGAAAAAGCTGGCTTGAGACTAAATATCAAGAAAACCAAGATCATGGCAACAGGCCCTATCAGTCCCTGGAAAATAGATGGGGAAGAAGTAGAGGCAGTTACAGATTTTACTTTCTTAGGATCAAAGCTCACTGCAGATGGTGATTGCAGCCATGAAATAAAAAGGCGACTGATTCTCGGGAGGCAAGCGATGAGAAACCTGGGGAACATAGTGAAAAGTAGAGACATTAAATTGCAAACAAAGATTCGCATAGTCAGGGCAATGGTATTCCTTGTGGCAATGTATGGTTGTGAGAGCTGGACCATTAGGAAAGCGGAGCGCAGAAAAATAGACGCCTTTGAGATGTGGTGTTGGAGGAGAGTTTTGAGAGTACCCTGGACAGCGAGGAGAACAAATGGGTCAATCTTAGAAGAAATCAAGCCTGACTGCTCCTTAGAAGGTCAAATAATAAAGATGAAGCTAAAATACTTTGGACATCAAATGAGAAGAGAGGATTCACTTGAGAAGGCCTTGATGCTTGGAGGGGTAGAGGGCAAAAGAAGAAGGGGATGGCCCAAGATGAGATGGCTAGATGGTATTGTGGAGATAATGGGCACAAAGCTGAGCGAGTTGAGGGGGATGGTGGAGGACAGGAGTGCCTGGAGGACAGTGGTCCATGGGGTCGCAGAGGGTCGGAGTCGACTGTGCGACTGAACAACAAAATGCGATGTATTCTTAAAAGTGCTTGTATAGGCTTGCAACCCTAAGGCATTTGGATGAAATTACCTTATTAATGTTGCTGGTTTTACAGGGATTGATTTTGAAAGGATGGCTTGATGTCACCTGTGGGAAAGAAGCAAGTATCAAAAAAGCTATAAAATATTTTGACGAAGGGTTGCAAAGTGGCCATGATGTCTTTGGTTTGATGGGTAAGGTAAGGCTACAGTGAAATTAGCTTTTACTTCTATTCCTCTACACAGGCAAACATCCAGATGAGGTGTTTTCAAGTCCTGCCTCACTTCAAACCATGAGAGCAAGCCAAGGAATCTACAATATGTATTTTTGCAATTTTCACATAATGTCTTTGGGGCAGTTTACATAAAAATAGTATTATTATTTTTTTCACTTAAAGAGCAACAGCGAGATAGAGTAAATGAGTACTGAAGGACTAGGTGGGTATTTTCAAAGATGCATGGCACCCATCCTGTGCTTCACATTTTAAAAAGTTCAATAGACCATGCAGCAGCTAGTGTAGTTTTGAAACATTCATAGGTAAGAGCTTTTGCTCAAATAAAGCAATTTGCATAGAACTGTTAAGAGGAATGGTTCAGGACCCGAAATATAACTAATTTCTAGATCTGAGAACCATTAAGCGGCAAAGCTTCCATTTAGTCAGGATTTATCTTAAGCTCATTCTCATTGCATGTCTAATGTTTAAACTTTACAAATGATGCAGTGCCTGATAACATACAGTACCTCACAGGTTTATTTATGCAGGGCCTAACTGAGTCTACAACAAGATTAGAATATCTCTATTTTTTTTCTGTTTGTGGACATTACAATCCTACCCAAGAGGGGAAAGGAGAAGAAAAACCAGCAGGAAAAAAAATTCTTTCCCACTCCTTGTCACATTTTAAAATATTGAACCTTCTCATGAAAGGTTCTCCTGGCACGGATAAAGCATAGAGGTACAGAAAAAACCTGGGATAACGCTAAAACTTGGTTCCACAAGTCTTGGTGTTATCCGATTTTTAGTGTTATCCGATCCATGTTAAAATCCTATGGGATGGATCGGATAACGTTAAAGCTCCATAGAGATACATTGTAACCGCACAGGCTTTAGCGGTTGTTATCCGATCCATCCCATAGGACCTTAACGTTATCTCCTCCCCAGATTACTTAACATTATGCGATTTTAGCGTTATCCAATCCAATCGTTATCCTGTGTTTTACTGAAGACAGGTTTCATTTGGTGAAGTCAGTAAGTATCTGAGGGCCATTCTCCCTTTTAGAAGACTTTACCAGTCTACCTCTTTCCTTTTTCTTCCAAAGCAGTAATTTGTAAAGTCAGCTCTCTAACGCCAAGTGTCAGGCAGCGGTTAACTAACCAGACCACCCTGACGACTAATGGCCTTGAGTGCTGAAGTCCACAGGCAACAGTGATGGTCCCTGAGTGGATTAAATCTTACTTGAATCCATCTTGATGGAGGACAGCAGTTTCATCAATACTGGCCTGGGGCCAATGAGGACTTTGTGTACCAAAAGGGCTCAGGACCAGAAAATGACTCGTGGGACTGGATCAAGGGTACGGGGACAGTGGTAGGCAGCCAAAAAATTTACTACCACACTGGATGGAGCTGACTTCATGATGTCGTGGGCGGAGCCTACATCATGACATCATGATGTGAGTGGAGCTAACAATGTGGGCGGAGCCAAAGTAAAAAATAAAAATATAGTACACATAAAAATAGAAATTAAAAACACGTAAAAATACAAATTAAAATAGACATTAAATAGAAATAAAAAACATAAAAATACAAATTAAAATAGACATTAAATAGAAATAAAAAACATAAAAATACAAATTAAAATAGAGATTAAATAGAAATAAAAGCACACTACATAAAACAGTGTTTTAAAACACCCACCCACCTACCCCAAACACAAACCCTAGTCACTTACCCTGGCTGGGGTTGGGGAGCAGCAGGCAGGCGGCAACAGCAGCGCCGAGGCGGCCCAGCAGCCTGGCCTGGCTTGGCCTGGCAGCACAGCCTGGCGCGGCCCAGCGGTGCGCCGAGGCCAGGCCGCTGCTGTTGCTGCTCCTCCAAAGAGGCCACTGAGGGCCTCAGCAGCCAGCCACTGTGCCCTTCCTTGCAGCACAAAATGGCTGCTCGTCAGTGCGCATGTGTCAAAATACAATTTGACGCATGCACACCTCCAGTATTCAGCATGCATGCGTCAAATGGTGTTCTGCCGCATGCGCACTGATGAGCAGCCATTTAGGCTGCAAGGAAGGGCGGCTGGAGAGGCAACTGAATAGGTTGCCTCAAAAAAAACAAGTGAACATCCCGGGTGGTGTCCTGGGAGGGTTACTAACCCCCCCCCCGGAGACCACCCACAATTTTTTACTACCAGTTTGGTAGAACCAGTCCGAACTGGCTGCTGCCCACCACTGTATGGGGGTCGTGCTGCGATGCGGAAGGCAGATGAAAGGCCATTGTATTATATTATCAGGACAGTTTTCATGGCTGATTGCCATGAAGATCACCTATACCGTATTCAGATTCAGCAGAAAAAGAACAAGAGCTCTTCAACAACAATTCTTAGGTCATCTCTTTGAACAGGAAATGGCTATGCACTTGTTTTTAACCCATCTCTTCAGATTACAAAGTATATTTCAATGTGTGTTGGCCTGAAAGCGTACTGCTTAATAAGAGAAAGGGCTGTGTTCTGTAGAAAATATTCCCTTTCCACTTGACAATGTACCTGTTCCTCCAAAAAGGAAAATAATAAAGCGATTGCTTCCATCTTTCATCAGGCACAGTATTTTGAAGTGCGGCAGAATTACTCTGGAGCCTTGGAAACTGTGAATCAAGTAATAGCCAATTTCCCACAATTCCTTCCTGCTTTTATAAAGAAGATGAAATTACAGTTGGCGTTGCAAGACTGGGAACAGGCAATTGAGACGGCACACAGGTGGAGTATACGTAATTGTTCTTGCTGAGGTGATTTAAAAATCTAACCTCCTGAGTTGCAATTTTTTTGGGAAGACAAGTTTGTAAAAGCTAGGCTGGTACCATCTTGATGTTGCTAATCAGCAGGTATGATGCTGATGGAATTTCCTTCCAGGTAACAGAATTATTGTAATACTGTCCAGGGGTGGCCAACTGTAGATCTCCAGGTGTTCTTGGGCTTCAATTCCCAGAAGCCCAAGTCAGCACTCCTGCTGATCAGGGCTTCTGGGAATTGAAGTCCAAGAACATCTGGAGATCTACAGTTGGCCACCCCTGTGTATACATTATCAAAACTAAGTAACCATTCTTTTTAGTAAAGTAAAGATCAAGCCAACAGATGACAGTTTTTACTTATTCTAGTATCTCTGGGGGTGGCGGGCAGGAGAACTGCTAAGTTTTCTACTTCTGCATAATGAGCTTTCTAATCATTAGACAGGCAAGGTGCATTATAGAGTTTTGTAGACGGTCCATTGTTATTTTGCAAAGTTTTGCAAATAGCTTCCCGATAACAGATCATGAGATGGATAGCTTGAGTGGATCAAATGTTGCTGAGCAGAATTGGAATTGCTGATAGAATAATTTTTTTCACATTATCTGTTTGAGGATGAATAGCTTACTGACAGTAGGAGGAAAAAAGATTCCTCTCTGACAGTTTCCCTTTGGCCTTGAAGCAAAAATTTCTGGCTGGGTCTTTCTCATGAAATTCAAGCGTTTTGAACCATTTTTGGAAAATAGGTCATCTTTTGTACTGCTGCATTTAGTTTAATACAGCCTAACAGGCAGACTCACTGACGCAGAACATGTTTGTTCATAGAATAAGGATGTTTCCAAATTGGACTTTTACTGTTCAACCGCCCTGTTTCAACCTCAGAATCTTGTGAGGAATTCACATATCAGTGACTTCCAATTGTAATCCTGTCATATTTTTTCCTGCTGTTTTGTCTGTCTCTTGTTTTCCCAGAAAATACATTTTAAAAGGAGGTTCCACAGGCTCCGTATTCGTGAGTTCAGTATCCACAGGTTCAGTTATCTGCAATTCTAAAAATATTTAATAAAAGCTCATGAAACACATAACGTATATCAGAGTTTCCCATTCTGGGGCTCACACCCCACAGCGGGACTTCAATTCCCAGAAGCCTAAGTCAGTACATTGGCTGATCATTGGGAAATTGACCTAGGCTTCTGGGATTGAAGTCCAAAAACCAAAGGTTGGAAAACCCTGGTACAGTATATATATTTCAATAGCATGTTACCATAGCTGGTCACTAGAAGCCACTGTTTGCATTGTAAATACAGGGTTCTCAGTTTCAGGTATCCTTGGTACTTCTCTGAATACATGCTCTGCAGATAAGAGGGAGGGCAGCCTGTAGCTTATAATAAGGAATGCTGAGGATCCCTGCGAAACATTCTATTTCTACCTAGAATGTTGTTACTGTTATTATGTATTAATTTATTTTTTATAACTATAATCATAACTACGACTATAGACTTCAGTTAGCAGCATAATGTGTTTGCATCTAGGACGAAAAAACCCCCAAGAAGTTGGATGAAAGAAGTACCATATTTGCTGGCATATAAGATGCACTTCCCCACCTTATAATACACTGGAAAAATGGAGAGTGCCTTGTATTGTATATAGTGGGCTATTTTGGTAATAACAGGCTGTGTCTTATACCCTAATGTGTCTTATACACTGGCAAATACAGTACAACATATTGGCAACCAGGGGGACTTATCTAGAACTTTTCCACAAATGTTTATATTTGCTGAAGAGACTCCACATTACAGTCTATGTTTGTATGATTATAAATGGCAATGAGATCTACATTTAATGTTCCTCCCAGCTAAATGCAACAGTATGGCTGGTCTGATGTGCCATAAACTTCATTACCATTGCTTTCTGCATTTAATTCCCAAATCAAACTGATAGATAAAGGTAAAGGTCACCCTTGCTCAAAAGCCATTTGTGTCCAACTCTAGGGTTCAGTGCTCATC
Source organism: Furcifer pardalis (assembly GCA_030440675.1). Classification (NCBI taxonomy): domain Eukaryota; kingdom Metazoa; phylum Chordata; class Lepidosauria; order Squamata; family Chamaeleonidae; genus Furcifer; species Furcifer pardalis. Next base: position 143,631,429 of record CP126894.1, on the reverse strand, counting down.
TCTGTTTCATAGCCAAAGAGCCAGCACTGCCTGCTTCTGCAGACGTTTCCATGGTCATGTGGCAGGTATGACTAGATACCGAAGCGCACAGAACACTGTTTACCTTCCCATCAAAGTGGTCCCTATTTATCTACTTGCAGTTTCTTGCTTTCAAACTGCTAGGTTGGCAGGAGAATCAAACTGATAGATTTTTATAAATAAATTTTTATAAATAGAAAGAACTTTAAAATGAAACATGGAAGAAAAAGAACCAAAGGCAACTTATGCTATGTGTAGGATTCAAGGAATTACCATCTTTGAGCAACTGCTTTTAATGAAGCACAATATAATACATAATCTTGATGTTATATTCTCTTCAGTGATAACTAATCTGGTTTTTTCATGCCCTCTTTTCAAGCATCTACTGTATTTAAAAAGGCAGATGAGTGTCCTTTTTCTTTTCTCTTCAGAGAAACACCCATGTTCATAAGGCAGTCCTGTAGTTTTTTCTCTTTCCCATGTTGAAAATGACAGTAATTGTGCTAAAAATACTTAACCGTATGGAAATCCCCCCCCCCCATTTTTAATCATAAAATCATAATAGCAAATGAGCATTGCAGGGTGGACAAGTTTTAAAAGTGAAAAAACTCTGTCCCTTTCAGATAAAGGAACAAGCACAAAGTAATTTTGCTATAATAAAAATGAGTAATGCACACTTGCCCTTCTTGTTGATCTTCTTTTCAATAAATCTTAAAAACAAGAATACATTGGGAAAGAACATAGAAGGTGGAAGATTTTTAAAAAATTTAGTCTAAAGTTTGGCTTGGGAGTGGAAGAGCAAATGGGGGAATCTGCTATTCTGGATGAGCCCAGCTGAGTCTTGCATAGCTATGTCCCATTTCCACTTTTCTCTCAGACCTTTTCCATGTTGTTTGTTTGGATGAAAACGTGCCATCTTTGGTGTTTTCTAGCAGCATTGTCAAGTGTCCTTGCAGTCTTGACTAAATTCAAACCTAACTAAATACAGTCAAACCTCACATAAAGAGTGTCTCGCTTAAAGAGTAACTCGCTTAAAGAGCAGAATTTTCTCTGAAAGTTCGCCTCGCTTAACAAATAAAACCAACCAAAAACTCGCTTAACAAATAAATCGGGGTTCGCAATCCCCCCTACAATTGGTTATTTACAATGGTGTTTCTCTTAAAGAGCAAACTCGCTTAAAGAGCAATCCTGTGGAACACATTATGCTCTTTAAGCGAGGTACAACTGTAGTGATAATGCATCCAGAAAATTCCAAGTTCCCAAAAACTTGGGAGAGTGACAGTTTTTGTTACAACGCCTATAAGGAAATTCTGGATGTTGCAATTAAAAAAAAAAAACAACTTGTCCAAGCTCTGATCTGAATCTCAGGTCATCTGTTACCTGAAAGCATTTACTGGATATACTTGAGTATAAGCTGAGTTTTTAACCCCAAAAAGGGGACTCGGATTATACTCAGATCAATGACCACAAGGGTCCCAAGATGGCGCCGGATTGAGATGTGCCAACAATTTAATTAATTTTGCAATCTTTTCATGTATTTTGATTATTGAAACTCACTAGCAGCTGCTGCATTTCCCACCCTTGGCTTATACTTGGGTCAATCTATTTTCCTGGGTTTTCAGGTCAAAATTAGGTACCTCTGCTTATATTCGGGTCATCTTATACTCAAGTATATATGGTAATCATTAGCGATAACATGAAGATACAGCACCTGTTAAGACGTCTAGCGCTTTGCCTTGCATGTCAAGAAGATGTTTTAATGGGAACTTTTTGTAACAGGTTGTTGCAGAAAGATGCTTTTAACTTGGAAGCTATAAAAATGGAGGCTATTTACCACTTGTGTAGGGAGGGAAAGATACCTGAGGTAAGTGTTCAGTATATAATTTTGAATTGAGATTGATATTATTATAAGTAATTGTTAAATGGTCTTTTTTTTTACCAGTTCTATTTTCTGGCAGTCCAGGCTACCTGTCAAGCTCTCTTCCAGCAGCATGTCTCAAACAAATCAAATGAGAAGTATAGATTTTCATTTGAATTATTTCTTCCCTGTTAAATAATGTCTTCGCCTGCAAATGCAGAAAAAAATTGTTACTAGCAGTACCATCATATACATTGTACCATCTGAATTGATGATGGAACCAAGGTGTACAAAATCTTGAACTAATGAAAAATCTGAAGTACCTTGGTTCAATCATCAGTCGAAATGGAGACTGTAGTCAAGAAATCAGAAGGACTGAGACTCAAAAAGGCTATAATGAAGCTAACATAAAAGATCATCAAGTGCAAATGTGCCACTGGAGACCAAGACCATCCATACTTTTGTATTTCCAGTCAATATGTACAGTTGTGAAAGCTGGACAGTACAAAATGCTCACATTTTTTTTATTCATTTGAAGTATGTTGCCAGAGGAGAGCTTTCCAGGTGCCCTGGACTGTCAGAAAGAGAAACAATAAGTCCGGGAGCAAATAGGGCCTGAACTATCTCTAGAGACAAAAATGGTGAAACTGAGATTGTCCTAATTTGGGCACATCATGAGAAGACAATAATCTCTGGAAAAGATAATAATGTTGAGAAAGGTGGAAGCAACAGGAAAAGAGGAAACTGAAATCTCATTTGGATTTATTTCTCAAAGGAAACTCATTCATATGGTTTCCATAAGTCAGGGGATGATTTGATGGCCATGGTGTAGCAGTGGCATCACTGGGGGTGGGCTGGGGGTGGGCTAGGGGGGCTCTGGCCCCGGGCGGCACTTTTTGGGCTATGTATGTTCTTGGACTACAATTCCCAGAAGCCCTAGCGGGAGTGGGAGCCAGCGTCCACCAGGGGTCAGCAAATTTGGCTTCAGCCCCAGGCAGCTGAATTCCATGTGACGTTAACTGTGGTGTAGACACCTATTCAAAAGTAGACTTTGAAATGAACTAACTGTTGTTTAACTCATTAGGCCAAAGTATCAACTGTTGAGTCAATGAGGGCCAAATGCCACTAACATGATGGTCTAGTAGTTATGTCCAAACGTTTTAATGTTTATGTACAATTTTTTGAATTTTAATAGTTTTAATTTAGTTTCTGGGGTTATAACCCAGAATAGAGGCACAGAAAGAGTCAGGAGAAGAAAAAAGGAAGCTAACATTGGCAGTAACAGCTTCATAGTGGGAGGGCCTTCTGTTTTAAAAGTCCTGTCTGCTGATTGGAATTAGCCAGAAGATAGATCAAGACATAACAGTATGCAAAGGGTGTGGAAAGGTCACCTTTGCTTGAAAACCAGTCATATCTGACTCTAGGGTTCAGTGCTCATCTCTGTTTATAGCCAAAGAACCAGCGCTGTCTGCGTCTGCAGACGTTTCTGTGGACATGTGGCAGGGACACTGGAATGCATGGAATGCTATTTACCTTCCCACTGAAGTGGTACCTATTTATCTACTTGCAATTTCTTGCTTTTGTACTGCTATGTTGACAGGAGTTGGGGCAGAGACAGGAACTCACTCCATTGAGCAGTACTCGGGTCTTGACCTGCCGACCTTCCAATCATCAAGTTCAGCCTCTTAATCACTAAGCCACCGCAGGACCAAGTTATGGTTTAGTACTGGGGAAATTCATATGAAGTTATTTTGTATGTGTGAATTTCAGACTCCACAGACTCTTCTCTGTCCAATCTAATATTAAGGGTTATATTCTGTTTTTCCCCCTTAGTCTTCTTCCAAGTTGTCGGATCTCATTAGTGCATTGAATAGGTTGGAGCCCCATAACCCTCAGCTTTTCTTTAAAACAGCACTGGTTTTTAGCAGAACAGTAAGTAGGCTTCTTCTTGTTTCTGTTTTTAAATTGTACATGAGTACCATAGCTTCTCATATCCTTCATGTTTGAGCCAATAAGCACTCAACAGTTTGTTCATAAAATGAACAACCTCTGTATGCCATGGACATTTTGAACTCTGCCTTTTAGGTGTAACTGTGCACCCACCTAAGAGTTTGTGTAGCATTTTGCTAGGCTTTAAGCTTCATTAACCATGTGCTATAGTGCTCTAATAGCAAAATTGAGAAAGTTTAATTTTTTTTGAATTACAGCTTCTGCCCACTTTTTTCATTTTTGAAATGTAAATGGTAACTTCTAAAAATTTCAACCTAAGATGGAATAAGGTTGTTTTAATTATTTTTATTGACATAAAAGAAAATCCTATAAAAAGCATAATTATAATAAACACAACCAAAATAAAGCATACTAACAAAATAAAATAATACCAACTATATGCCACAACCATTGACATGAGAACCTGGGAAAAGTTTGTTCTTTTCTCTTATTTGATGAATCTTTATTTTAAAAAAAGACAGTGTTTCCTGCATGGATCACTTCCCTTTTCCTTTCATTAGAATGTGCTTCAAAAACTCTTTCCACATGTGTTCAAATCTATTCACTTCTATCAATCTTCCTCGGCCCCCCCCCCAACTTAATATCACTTGTCAATTTGTCATTATTATCTATATTCCCAATTTCTTTGTGCCATTCAGTGAGCTGGAACTCAAATGTTACTTTCCAGTTTTGAACTATAAATTTGCTCGCTTTAGTTACCAAAATTGTGATTCATCCCCCCTGCCCTTTTTTTTTTTTGCCAATTCAGCTGTTGATCTCTAAAGCTGGATGGAGGGTGTTTTAATACAGTATAATGAAAAATCAGTTTCTCTTAAATTTATTTAGCCCTCTTAAAATGACCCTTTTGTGGTGACAGCTGCCTTCTTGTGACAAGGAGATTGCTTGACTCATTTGCCCCAGGTGAAACATTGAACTGTGTGGTGGCATATAAACGAAGGTTGTGCTGTTGGCAAAAGAGAAAAAAGGATGTGTTAGCCGTGAGCAAGGAACTGTCAGGGCTAGAGAGAGGAGGAAAGGATGAAATGACTGCAAGCAGAAGAGTTGTAGGCACAGGCCTTTGTTCTAAATACAACACTTACAAAGCCTTTACCCACAGATCTGGAAAAGCCTTTGCATTTTCACTCTGTGCTTTCAGTCCCATTTAGTGGGGAGGACACAGAAAGCGCCTCCTTGAAGACTGTGGTGTTTTTGAACCATAATCGGGGGTACCCTGGTAATGGCAACCTTGTGTTGCTGGCTAATCTTTCTCACACTGAGTCAGACAAAAGGAACTGAAGAAATGAGTTCACCAAAGGTGGCTTTGTTTTGGCAATTTCACTTCTGGCCTAGACACAGAAGGAGGAGGAGTCCCATTTAGTAATACAATAATAATAATAATAATTTTGTGTCAGAAATTATTTTGGGTTGAAAGGATTTGTGTGTGTGTGCGAGAGAGAGAGAGAAACTCCACTCAGGAAATGCCCAAATGAGTCTCCTTTTATGTCCCTAAATGCTGGGACAGAGATGAGCGCTCAATCCATCATGTAGTACCCGGGTCTCGAACTGCCAACTTGCTGGCCTTCCAGCTAACAAGGCGAGCTTCTTAACCACTGAGTTACTGCAGCCATTAGTAATACAATGAAGGCAGTGGTGGAATTCAATTTTTTTTTACTACCTACTCTGTGGACGTGGTATGGTGGGCGTGGCCAGGGGAAAAGCCCTGCATTATTTCAAAACTTGGATGGGCGGAGCCAGCCAGAATTTTTGCTACCAGTTCTGGTGAGCTGGGGCAAACCTGCTGAATCCCACCACTGAATGAAGGTTCCTCAGATAAGGCAGAGAAATTGCTCAAATGCTTAATGGTTTGTTTAAGAACAAACTCTTGCTACCAATAAAACCTTTCTTTAAAAAGTTGTGAAACTGTTTACTTTAAATCTGAAAGGATTCCTGTTGAAAATTGTTTTTAACCCTAGTGTGGCCGCAGTCCGCTCATCCTTCAGCACACTCAGGCTCTAGTAGAAAAAGCTTTCAATGTAGCTTCCCAGAATGCCGATATTGCCACAGAACTAGGCTACCAGATGATTTTGCAAGGGAAAACAAAGGAAGCTGTCAAGTGGTACAAGATGGCCATGGATCTTGATGAAACGAGTGTCCCTGCACTAACAGGTATGGCTTGCAACTCACGCTCATAGTTTCATAAGAATGTAAAGCTTAGTCTGCTTTCCCCCTGAGTATTGGTTTGACTTTTTAAAAATTATTTTGGCCCCCAGTCCTTGTATTTGAGTCTTCCCTTACATTCCTATATCCCAGAAGCACAGATTGTTCAGTCTCCGCCTAAGTTCACTTGCTTTTCTTCAAAGGGTTGGACCAGATCTCCTGACCAGCTTTCTATAACCAGTCAGTTGAGATCTGTCTTCCTGTCTTGGGTGGAAGGGAAGATGGTGGCAGTGCGTATGTGTGTGGGTGTGAAAGAAAAAGAGTGTGGCAAATAGAGATAAAAAAGTGAGGTGGGAGCAACATATGTTCCCTGACCAATCTGCACTAGTAGATTTGTACCTTGAGAATGAAATGGTTTTCTCGCTCCTGCTATAACATGTCAAGTCAAAAACTGTAGGTTTTTGGAAGAGTAAAACTGAAATGCGATTACTTTGCATTACAGGTATTATCCGAAGCCAGTTGATGGAAGGAAAGTTAGATGATGTAGAGCAGCAATTGGACTTCCTGAATGAAATCCAACAGTCTATCGGGAAATCAGCCGTAAGAGAGAGATCCTAATCTGACAGACACTGCAGATCCAATGATTACTGTATTAGAATATTTATGTGGAAAAAATGTTCTTAGCTGAAGGCTCCAATTTTTCTTCTTTGCTCCTTAGAATGTTTGGATTAGAGGCTTTCAAAGCAAGAAATCAGTTTAACTTTTGTTCTGGGCAGGGCTGATCCTAACACTAGTCGGAATAGGACAGTTGCCTCACATAGCAGATACTGGCGCAGGATTTTGAAGGAGACAGTTGTATGCAATGCTATTCTAAAAAATTCAAGTATGCAATGGAGTTTAGCCAAGGGCAAGAGGGAACATTGTTCTGTTGCCTGTGTTGAAGTAGGAGTCCGCTGTCAATCCTATCAGTTTTTCAGCACAGAATGGGAAAGGGCTGGTCTTGTGTCCTTTGCTTTAAGCAGCAAAATGTTTTGGGCTGAAATGTTTTGAATCTAAAATGAGCTGACTTTGCATTTTACAGGAATTATTTGGTGCCATCTAGTGGAAGGAAGTAAATGTGTAATGTTTTGAATGAAGTGTTTTGAATTGTATACAGTACTTTCAGTTAAATGTTATTTAAGCAGAATAAAGTAGAGCCCTCTCAAACCATGAAAGGTTAACCCTGATTTTAGGAAGCTGTCAAGTGGATCCGACGTGTATTCTGAGTAATACATTATTAATTAATAAATTAAGTAATATACTATTCATATGGGACTGCAGTGGCTCATGTGAGTTTTTCACAAAGCGATCCGACTCACATAATGAAAATTTTCACTATGCGAGTCGGACTTTCCCTGTGGGAAAACTTGCATAACGAGCGTTTCTATGGGGAAAACTCGCATAGCGAAACAAACTCGCATAGCAAGCAGCCTCACAGAACAAATTAAATTCATTATGCAAGGTTTGACTGTAGATAAATAGGAACCGCTTCTGTGGGAAGGTAACACCGTTCCGTGCGTTCCAGTGTCTAGTCATGCCTGCCACATGACCATGGAAAAGTCTGCAGAAACAGAGATGAGCACTGAACCCTAGAGTCAGATACGACTGGCTTTCGAGCAAGGGAAGCCTTTACCTTTTACTGTTCATAAATGAGTAAAGAAGAGGAGTGTGTGTGGTTGAGTTCGTCAAACTAAGTTTGGAGCTTGTTGCTTAGAAATAAAATTATTCCAATCTTAGCTGGGAAAGGGAACGTATCTGAAGCTCTGCTAGCTTAGCAAGGGCAGGGCAAGAGATGTGACAGCAGCTTCATTCTTCATCACCATCAATGTTAACTTTCCCCTTCCATTGACTCCAATGGGACGGAACCTTTAAACATCACCTCCAGAACTGAGGTAGGTCTGAACCCATTTCAGTGTTGTTTAGGAATGAGAGAGGTTAGGATACTGGAATGCTGCAGGAGACATGCCACAGAAGGTGGGTTTCTGAGTTAGCAGAAAATCTCTAGCTGCAGATGGTTCCAGTAGAACTGGTCTGCAAGTCCGATAGGTTGACAACTCTGCTGTCATATTTTTTTTTATTTTTCAGGAGATCTCTTACTTACGTGCAGTGTTGGCTATGAAGAAAAGTAAAAGACAGGAAGAAGTTATCTCTTTACTGAATGATGTGCTTGACACTCATTTCTCATCTTTGCAAGGCTTACCTCTTGGTGTAGAATATTTTGAAAAATTAAACCCTGACTTTTTGATCGAAATTATTAAGGAGTATCTTAATTTTTGCCCTGCACAGGTAAGGCATTGGAATTCTTAGCCTCTTGAAATTAGAACAGATTGTTATTAGTTGGCTTTTAACTATTTGTGCTCAAACAAGGGTCATTTTGAAAAGAGGGCAGTTTTGAAAAGACCCTCTTAGATTCTAAACGCTGTTAGGTATAAGGACTGAGCAATGATTTTTACAGGAATTGCCTCCAAGCTATTAGAATCTTTTTACATGCTATTTGAAAATAAGTCTAATTATTAAAAAAGGGAACTTATAAGTAAGTCCAGACACCAGTTAGATATACTAGATGCTGTTAAAATGCATCATTTATTGACATTGGAGTTATAAACATGTCCTTCAGTTTTGTGTGAGAAACATATTCTAAAATGTATTCTAGTACACAAGGAGGAAATGCACAAAATGTGAGTGGATATTTCCATACAGTAAAAAAAAAGGGGGGGAAGCAAAAGGTAATGGAGAGGACTTATGAGAGAACATATATATAATCCTAACATACCCTGTTGCTTGTCTTATTCTCCTTAACAAGAATGATAAACTGCAAAAATGTTCTCTTTAGTTTTGAGATTTTGTTTTCTTCAACAAGAAAGTTCACAATCAGGACAACAATTTTTGCAAACATTATGGAAGAAGTGCAAAATTTGGTCAGTGGACCTCTAAAAATGTTAGATTATCTGTTTACATTATTTTAATCAACCAGTTAGTCCTTCTGTGCATGTAGAATTCACATTTACTCAAAAAGTCAAGGTGTTTCAGAGAATGATACCTGAGATGCATTTTCCAACCTAAATATAAAAAGACACAAATCTAGTGAATTTGTGTTCAAAGATAAAGGTCTCTTTTAAATGAATTTTTCACTAAAGTTTGTTTTCTTTGTTTTTTAGCCTGTGGGTCCAGGACAGTCTGTGTCTCTTCTTCTTAAGCAATGTGCTTCAGTCCTTGAAACTGTGGTAAAAACTGTCCCTGGTCTCTTGCAAGCTGCCTATTTCCTTGCAAAAGTGAAATATTTGGCAGGTAATGTCTGACTTTGAACTAGTGCTAATAACAATTGCTTTGAAAATGTGTTTTTAATTTGAAACCTAATTCATCAAACGCCTTTTAAGCCAGGAGCAGGGAATGTGAGTATCTTTAGACTTTGCTAGATTGCAGCTCTCATCAGCACTAGCCTTCATGAGCAAGAATGAGGGACGGTCTGGAAAATGCAGGCTAGCAATATCTGGAAGGCTACCTGTTCTCCCCTCTGTAGCATAAGCCAAGCAATAACATGCTGCCAGTAGATTGGATCGACTTTTAGTCCTATCCTGGGCAATTTGTGCGGTGAGGAAGAAAATAAGGATCTATGAAGATAAACATGAATTAAGGTGCTGGGGCAGCATCCAAATGTTTCAAGTTTATCTCCCCCACTGTTTGTTTTATATTTTGTTCACACTCACTAGGTAACGCAGAAGCATCCCAGAGTATCCTGCAGCGCTGCATAGAACAGGATCCTTCATATGCAGATGCTCATCTCCTTATGGCTCAAGTTTATTTGTTGCAAGACAACTTCAAGCTGTGTACTCAATCTCTGGAGCTCTGCCTGAGCTACAACTTTGAGGTACACTTGAGCAAAAAAAAAATCTAGTACAGTCTATCAAAGTTCTTTATTTTCATTGTGCACTTCCATAGAAAGAAATCACATTCCTAATGGAAAGAAGGTGTGGGCAGAAATGGCAGCAGTCACTGGGTAAGATATAGTAAGAAGCAGGGGCTATGGCCAGTGATTTGCTATTTAGTGCTAAGGCCAAAATCTGAAGTTTTTCGTTGACTATCAAGCTTCCTGTTCTGAGCAGAAAACCCTGTTGTGAATGTTGGTACCTTCAGCTGCTTTCAGAATTTGTCGCTAGTCATGTGGAACCGGGGAAACCAAATTGTGAAGCATACTTTGGGGATACCCAGTTGTTAATGTACTGCATTTGAATAAATGTCATTCTTATAGGCAAAACAATTGCCTTTTGTTCGATCACTTTAAAAATCAAACATTGTGCGAGCTTTCATGATTCAAGATCACTTCTTCAGGCATGCATCAATTTCTTGTGGACCAGGTAGGAAAATTATAAATGAAAGTCCCAAAAAGTTCATGGCAAAGATGTTCAGCCAGGCGCTGTTTCTTAGATGTGAGTTGTGAAAAAAAGCAGCAGGCTGAATTGTTTCTCCTACCCCATTAAAAAAAAACACAGGAAGCCAGGTGTCTGCATATTGCCTTCCCACAGATGGCCATTTTTCTGAAGCTATAGCTTCCTTTGTGACCAGGGAAAGGGACAATCAAAAACTCAGAGCCCTCCATCAGAGAATTGAGGAATGAATTTGGTTTACCCACTAGGTGCGCCAGTTGTAGCCAAAACTAAGTCAATTAGAAATATTACTTAGGGGTTAGAAGTTCCTTCAATTTTTAGTGCTGCTGTGCTGCTGTTACAAGTCAATGTAAAGTTTTTGATGGTGTTTTCAGGCAACTTTTTTGCAGTATCATCAGTACATTGTTACCTCACTTAAAGAGCATAATGCATTCCATGGGATTGTTCTTTAAGCGAGTTGCTATTTAAGTGAAACATTTGGAAAAAGTGCCATTGCTGCCATTGTAAGTGACCGATTGTGACTTCTGGTCCGGGGGGGGGATAGTGAACCGTGATTTAGTTGTTAAGCGAGTTTTTGGTTGTTTTTAGTTGTTAAGCAAGGGTGACCATTCAGAGAAAATTCTGCTCTGTAAGCGAGTTGGTCTCTAAGTGAGGTGTTCTTTACGTGAGGTTTTACTGTAGTTCCGTAAATAAAGACAGATGTTATCTATACATAAAACAAAACAATAGCAGGATAACAGTGATACTAGTATACTAGCATTGCCTTCCTCCTGCAATTGATTTGTTTTACTGTCTTTGTTCTTACAGGCAGAATCTGTTTGTTTTATAATAATATATCAGATACAATACTTTGCACCAAATTTATCAATAAACATCATAATAATTAGAAGGAGGCACATTACAACTCCACCACATATGTGTATATGTTCCCGTTGACTGTTTACATCTCCAACATTTATTACTTATCCTATTATCTATTTGATGCAACCTGATTGGGGTCAGATACTATCGCCACAATAGCTTATAATTATGTTCTTTCACCCTTACAGACATAGTTCTCATAATTCTTCTTTTCCATTTTTTTCTGCCACATTTCTTCTGAAATAGTCACATTCAAATCTTGTTCCTAAATATTTTTTCAAGATCTCCTGTACTTTTCCTCCTTTATTCAAAATCTTGTAAATTTTACGTACTATCTCTTTAATAGTAGATCTTTATATATAGGCTTTACATACAGGTGGCAGGCCGATCTTTCCTTGCTTGAAAAGGAGCTCATCCTTCCTGTGGCATCTCTGATGGTGATGGGGCAAAAAAAAAAGTCATAAAAATATAGGGCCGCATTGGTTTCCAAGCCAGTTGCATTGAGCCTTAAGAATACTGGAGATGCCTGCTCTGTTTTGCTAATTTTTGCTAAATTTACCTAGTGGCATATCCAAAGATTAATGGTTAAATTCAGTTTTTAGTTGACATTTATATAAATCCCATAGATTTAGTGAGTCTAGTTTAGCTAGGGCTAATAATGAAGTAGCCTTTATGTTGAAATGCAGCAACCTTTCCTCTTAAGTTCTGCAGTTGGAGCTAGAGCTAATGCTAAAAGCAGAGTTGAATTTTCCTGAACCTGCTACATGACTGCCCATCTTTTGATTTCTTTGTTTCTAAATAGCCTGAGTATACAAAAGCATGGAAGTTTCATAAAGAGGTTTCGGGGAATTATGACAAACTGTCCTATCATGTTTAACCAATCTGTAGTGCAGGGTAATGAATACATGGCTCTCCAGACATTTGGACTGAATTCCCATTATTTTCACCACTGCATATCCCAGCCAGGGTTGATAGGAGTTGTAGTCCAAAAGGTCACAGTTTGTTCATCTCTGCAAGAGTGCTTTTGATTGTAATTCAAAGCATCACATTTATTGGCTCAAAATATGAAGGTGATTTTATATGATAAATTAATTTTTCATATTTTCTTTTATTTTCTCATTTTTGAACAAAATAATACCTAACACAGATGGTTCTTCTTTACTTTTTATTAGGTTAGGGAACATCCTGTATACCATTTAATAAAAGCTAAAGCCCAAATAAAGATGGGTGAGATAGCAGAAGCCATTAAAACCTTGCAGATGGCAATGAATTTACCAGGAATGAGAACTGTTGTATCTTCCTCAAAATCAAAAACTAAGAAGAGTGAAATTGATGCAAGTGATCGTGTGTCTGTCTATCTTCAACTGGTAGATGCTCATCGTTTAAATGGGGAACAGGTATGATAAGGTGACGCTTGCAGACTAACATTAATGTAATTTTTGGTGTGATTTGCCAGTTTGAGGTACAGTTTATCATCTTCATGACTGATGAAGTCCTGAAAGTATATTTGGTTCTCCTTCGTGTTGTTTGGGGATGCACACTGATGGGTTCTGCGCCTGCGCTGAATCCTGAGCGGAGCTGGAAAGCTGATTGGATAAAGAGTTTTGAATGTGGGACCGCCCACCATGCCCAACCCCTTTAGGCGCCATTTCGCGCTTTCCCCTCAGTTTGCTTTTTTCCGCTGCGCAAGCAGGAGCCTGGAAAAAAAGCTGTGAGTACTTTACTGAGATTGTCTCAGAATCTTCCAATTTTTCTACCCCACAATTTTTCTCGGACTAGGGGACTTGATCCCTTGGTCCTCGTGTGGCTGGGGCTCGCCCTCAGCCGCCGGTAAAAAAAAAAAAAACAAAAAAACCAAGAAGGAAACCGTTCTTTCCTGCAATCTCGTGCCGGGGCCCTCCCGGCCGGGATAATTTTTTCTCTTCGGCCATCTACCTCGGTGGATGGCCTCAGCGGCAGCGTTCAAGCAGTGTCCGTCCTGCAAGAGAAAGTTCCCTAGTTCGGACGGACACGTGCGCTGCCTCCGCTGCCTCGGGGAGAGCCACCAGGTCCAGACCTGCGAGGTGTGTAGAGGCTTCTCGAAGGCCGCTATCAAGAACCGCCAGTACCGCCTCCAAGCCTACCTCATGGAGGCCGCACTCGCACCACCGCCTCCCCCAGCTCCAGAGCAGGCCGCTGCCTCAACATCTGCTCCTTCGACTTCTGCTCCTTCTTCACGGCCGTCGGCCTCCGAACTGTTTAGACGGAAGAAGGAGCAGGAGAAGAAGAAAAAAGATAAGAAAGAGAAGAAGAAGCGCCGCAGCTCTACGTCTTCTCTCCCGCCGACCCCGGGACCGGCTCACCCCTCGCCGCCACGCTCCCTAGCATCCGCCCCGGTTGCAGCCCCACCTACGCCGGGCAGGATGCCGGTCGATGTCCGGGAAACTACACCGGAGAGGGCCCCCAGCCCTCCGCCGTCGCCAGAGGCCCTTCCACCTCCACCGCCGCGACGATCTACCTCTCTTCGCGACCATTCTGTGGCTCCTTGTCTGGCTTCCGAAGCGCCACCCCAGTTGAGCCTCATCGCCCCGTTTATCGAGGCGATGGTGCGGAAGCTGCATGCCAAGCTCCAAGGCCCTCGACCGAGACCATCCGAGTTCGTGGAGCACCCTCTGCCTCCCGAACCAGCCACGGAGGCACCACCGCTCCGTGACGAGGGTCCGGCACCGAAGAGGCAACGAGTGGAACAGGCGCGGTCGGAGGCCTCTCTCCCTCCGTACCAGCTGCCTTTGCCGGGGAGCGATCCGAGATCCGCCAGGCCGTACTGGTCGGACTCGGACCCCGAGGCCTACCTGCCACCGCCCAGCGTCTCGGAGCGGTCAGGAGGCTCCGACGACTCGTCGGACCAGGAGGAGGAGGATCGGCCACCACCGGTTGCCGTTGACAAGTCCCCGGACGATAACATTGGCTCCGTCCATGGCTCCCAACCGGAGGACCAGAAAACATACACGGCCCTCATCACCCGCCTTGGATCCACGCTGGGGATCCGGGCGGAGGCTCCCCTGGACGAATGCGAAGATGTCGTCTGCGGAATGGCCGACCGGAAGGAGCTAGTCCCCGTCCATCTGGGGCTACTCCCGAAGATCGCCAAGGCGGCCAAGGAGATCTGGAAGAGACCCGTCTCTTCCCATTCGGTGTCCAACAGGGTGGACTCCATGTACAGACTACTGGAGGACTCCAACTTTTTGCACGTCCACCCGGCGCCGAACTCCCGAGTGGTGAAAGGCTCCCAACGCCGGACACCGATTAGTAGCACCCCCGTTCCGTCGACCCAAGAAGGGAAGAAACTGGACGCACTGGGCAGGAGGGTCTACGCCAATGCCTCCTTGTCCTTCCGTGCGTCCAACTACGCGACGGCCATGGGGGGCTACCAGTGCCGACTGTGGGAACAGGCGGAGTCCTTCAAGTCACTGCTACCACCGGACAAGCGGGCGGACTTTGAGCGGGTCTGCATGGAGGGAAACCAACTCGCTCTCCAGCAGATCCGTACGGGCCGCCACGTCACGGAGTCGGAGGCGAAGAATCTGGCCTCTGCCATCCAGCTTCGTCGCCACGCCTGGCTCTGCTCCGCTGACCTGCAAGACGACGTCAAGCGGCTGGTGGAAGAGCTCCTCTTCGACGGTGAGGGCCTCTTCGCCAAGGAGACTGACACCTCCTTGGGAGAGCTGAAGGGGGACTACGCCACCATCAAACAGCTCCGCCCTCCACGCCGTGGGTCCAACCGTTACCAGCAGGACCAACCGTCGACGTCCCAGGCGGGTCCGTCCTACCAACCTCGCCCACCGCAGAGACAAGGCGACTACTCCCGGTACCAGCCCTACCGGCCACGACCACAACCCAGCCGTCCACGCTACCAGCATCGTCACCAGACTGGTAAATGCACGGAACGGAAGGGCAAACAACGTGTTTGACTCTTCCGTGACCGAGACTCTACCCTACCGTCCCCTCGCCAACTACCTATCGGCCTGGTCTGCCATCACCACAGACCGATGGGTTTTAACCATCTTAGACTCTGGCTACGCGATCGAGTTCAGGAAATGCCCTACTGTCGGACGGGTCCGCGTCACCGATCCGTCCCCACCGCTCCAGGAAGAACTATCAGCTCTCCTAGAGAAGGGCACCATAGAACCGGTTGCAGCGTCGGAATCTCACGAAGGGTTCTTCTCCCGCTACTTCCTCGTGGACAAAAAAGACGGGAGGACACGTCCAATCCTGGACCTCCGTCTCCTCAACAAGCACATCGACGCGAGAAAGTTCCGGATGGTGACTCTTCATTCCATCCTCCCACTGATCAACCACGGGGACTGGTTCACCGTCATCGACCTGAAGGATGCCTACTTCCACGTATCCATCAGAAGGGAACACCGCCGATTCCTACGCTTCCAGATTGGCGGCGACATCTACCAGTACACCTGCCTACCCTTCGGCCTCTCCACCGCTCCGAGGGTATTCACGAAGTGCATGGCGCCGGTGGCTGCTCATCTTCGGCTGCAAGGCGTCCAAGTGTTCCCGTACATAGACGACTGGTTGGTCTGCTCCCCAACCCAACAGAAAGCCAAGGACGATGTTGCTCATTGCCTGGCCCTTATGCAGAGTCTCGGTCTACGGGTCAACTACAAGAAGTCTCAGTTGACCCCCACTCAACGAATAGACTACATCGGAGCCGTATTGGACTCTCTGGCTCTGAGAGCCTACGCTCCCCCCAAACGTCTGCTCGACATCCGCACAGTAGTGGCTCGGATCCAAGGCAGTCGTCGCGTCCGTGCCAGGGACGCTCTCCGCTTACTAGGACTCATGGCGTCGACCACAGCAGTGATCTCGCACGCCAAGCTCAAAATGCGGTCGCTCCAGTCGTGGCTCCTAGCCTCCTTCGACAGCACCCACGACAACCTCGGGAAGTGGCTCACACCGACCCCCGAACTCCAGGACCAGCTGAACTGGTGGACAACGGACCACAATGTGACCGCCGGGAAGCTCTTCACCCTCCCCGCGCCATCCGTCCAGGTCACCACCGACGCGAGCACACACGGATGGGGTGCGT
Source organism: Furcifer pardalis (assembly GCA_030440675.1). Lineage (NCBI taxonomy): Eukaryota > Metazoa > Chordata > Lepidosauria > Squamata > Chamaeleonidae > Furcifer > Furcifer pardalis. Next base: position 143,615,042 of record CP126894.1, on the reverse strand, counting down.
GCTGCCTCGGGCTACGGGTCCACGGCATCTGGACGCCCGCGGAAGCCGACCGCCACATCAACTTCCTCGAGCTGTTAGCGGTATGGAAGGCGATGAGGTCCTTCAGACTGTCCCTAGCAGGCCGCGTGGTGCAGATCGCTTCGGACAACACCACGACCCTAGCCTACCTCAACCGGCAAGGAGGGACCAAGTCCCTCTCCCTCCTTCACCTGACGGTCCAGATCTGGGAGTGGTGCCTGAAGGTACATGTGTTCCCCATCGGTGTCCACATCCAGGGCACACTGAACTTAGAGGCGGACTCCCTGAGCCGCAAAGGGACGGCGATGCACGAGTGGGAGCTAGACGGATCGGTGTTCGACCGCCTGTGCCGACGGTGGGGCACACCGAGCCTAGATGTGTTCGCGACACAGATCAACACCAAGTGCCGCCGTTACTGCTCCCGGGCGGGGATCGGTCACGGATCGGAGGGCGATGCCTTCATGGTGCCGTGGCACCAGGAACTGCTGTACATGTTTCCTCCGATCCCTCTCATCCAACGGGTCCTGGTACGGATCCGTGCGGAGAACGCCTGGGCGATCCTTATCGCCCCGTCCTGGCCGCGCCAGCCGTGGTTCCCGCTACTCCAAACCCTGGCTTGCGACTGCTTCCGCCTACCCACCGATCCGAACCTCCTCCGCATGGAGGACGGTCGGATCCTCCACTCGAATCTGCCGAGCCTACACCTGACGGCCTGGCTTATCCGCCCGACATAACACGGATCCTTGAACTTTCAAGGAAATCTTCCACGCGAAAGTCCTATGATGCCAAGTACCGTCGCTTCATAGACTTTCTAGCATCCAGTGACCGCACCGTGGACTCGGCATCCCTGCAGGACGTCATGTCCTACCTCCTGCACCTGGCTGAGTCAGGATCTGCACACTCATCCTTAAAGGTCCACTTGGCTGCGGTGGTAGCCAAGGCCCCACCTTCATCAGTATTGTCCTCCGCTTTCAGAGACAAGACTGTTAAAAGATTCCTCCAGGGACTGCGTAATGCCTACCCTCCAGTGAAGATACCACCTCCTCAGTGGTCCCTCACTGCTGTGCTCACCGCGCTCACGAAGGCGCCCTTTGAGCCCATGGCTACAGTGGACATTAAGTTTCTTTCTTACAAAACTGCCTTTCTCGTAGCCATCACCTCTGCCCGGAGGGCAGGAGAACTGGCAGCCCTGCGGTCTGACCCTCCTTTTCTCAAGTTCTACCCCGATAGGGTAGTATTGCACCCGGACCTGGCCTTTCTGCCCAAAGTCCTGACTGAATTCCACCTGGCCCAGTCCATCACGCTTCCAGCATTCTTCCTGAATCCTTCGTCTGCACAAGAGAGAGTGTGGCATTCGCTGGATGTCAGGAGGGCCTTGCTGTTCTACACACAAAGGACTGCGTCCTTCAGGAGAGCCAAGCAACTGTTTGTGGCCTATGGTGGCAGGTCCAAGGGACACTCTCTGTCTGCCCAGAGACTTTCCAAATGGATCTCAAGCACCATCTACTTGGTCTATGAGATGTCATCTCTGCCACCCCCGCCTCATGTCCGGGCTCACTCCACCAGGACATTGGCTTCCTCCACTGCATTCCTCGAAGGCATCCCGATGGAGGACATCTGCAAGGCCGCTACCTGGTCCAGGTCCTCCACCTTCATCACCCACTACCGGGTTGACACAAGGTCTGCTTCCGATGTCAGACGGGGCAGATCCATCCTGACGGCTGGTCTCCGATCCTCTTCGCTGATGACCACCCATCCATGATGCCATCGCGCTCTCCTACATCTCAGGACGCCGGCTGCCCACCATCCAAGTAAGTGAGCTTGTTAGTCACCCATCAGTGTGCATCCCCAAACAACACGAAGGAGAAGGACAGGTTTCACTTACCAGTAACTGTCGTTCTCTGAGTATGTTGTTTGGGGATTCACACAACCCAACCCTGCCTCCCCTCAGGGCTGCCGGCCTGAGATGGCCTTATGCTTAGCGGGCAGCTTTAATATCAAACTGAGGGGAAAGCGCGAAATGGCGCCTAAAGGGGTTGGGCATGGTGGGCGGTCCCACATTCAAAACTCTTTATCCAATCAGCTTTCCAGCTCCGCTCAGGATTCAGCGCAGGCGCAGAACCCATCAGTGTGAATCCCCAAACAACATACTCGGAGAACGACAGTTACTGGTAAGTGAAACCTGTCCTTATCCTGCTAGTACTGACAGATTGATTTCATTCAGGTATCATGCAGAACTTTGGTGTAGTTAAATGTGAGTGAACCTACCCTCTTGCCCTTGACTCATAAAGTGGGCCTCCCCTTGACTCATGCTCCCCCTCCTCTCACGTGGCTGGAAATTGAGATGATTTAAAGCAGTTGTTCCCAATCTGGGGCATGTGCACCTCATAGGGGGACTTTACTTCCCAGAAGCCTAAGTCAGTACATTGACTGTGTTTTGAAGATGGCTTAACTTGAAACTAACCACTGTTAAGAGTCACCACTCTTTACTGTTTGAACATGACAAATCGAGGTTAACCAAGAACTTTGGATTTTCCCCCCCTTAGACACCAAAAAACATAATAATTTGCATTAAATTAAAATTTAAAATTTGCTTCCAAACTGATCCCAGTCTTGCAAAAGGGAGAGAGAGAATCAAGCTTGAACATCCAAGTCTAGGAAAGGCTAAGTTTGTTTATATTTTGCTAGGCCAAAAAATGAGAGCATCTGAACCTAACCATTAAAATAGAGATGAAAGTGTTCTCCTTTCCCCATCCTTGTTTCTGATGGTGAAAGTTTAATTAGGAAATATAAAATAATCATATAAATTATACTATCCAGTAGTTTTGGTTGTACTGATTTTTTTTAAGAGGATTTGTTTCCAGGTATGTTTAAGACATGGAAGCCTATATTTGACAAAGGTTTTTTTGTTTGTTATTGAAGCATGAAGCAATCAAAGTCCTCCAAGATGCTATCAATGAATTTTCTGGCACCCCTGAAGAACTGAGAGTCATAATTGCTAATGCAGATCTAGCTCTTGTGCAAGGAGATGTAGAAGGGGCATTGACTATGCTCAGAAACATCACACCAGAGCAGACCTATTATGTTCAAGCCAAAGAAAAAATGGCAGAGATCTATCTGAATTATAGGAAAGACAGGAAGCTATATGCAAGCTGTTACAGGTAAGGTGTGAATAATATTTACATTTTACTCCTTTTCTGCTTTTTTGCATTCTGCAAAAATAATTTATGCCACTAAAAAGAGTGGTAAATTGATATTCAAGATGCCATTCTTTTTTCCTTTTTAAAGAAAAGCAGTCCTTTGACCAACAATTTCATCTAAGGGAGCAGTGAAGATAGTGTACAATAAGGCACTCCATTTCTCAAAGAGTTTGAACACAAAAGACTTGTCAAAGAACTTTATAACACCCCTTGGTAGTTTGAGTCTGTGGTGCTCCATCACAGCAAATATGTATCTCAGAAAGAGCTGAATACTAGCTTGACTTTGCCAGGGAGCCAGGTAGGAGCAAGTACATGACTGATACCTTGACACACAGATGTTTGTCTTGATTATTTATTTCATTCTAGTATTCAGTTCTTTCTGAGATACATATTAGCTGTGATGGACCACCACAGACTTCTTTATTTCAAAACTTGGATGGGTGGGGCCAGCCAGAAATTCTGCTACCAGTTCTGGTGAACTGGTGCGAACCTGCTGAAGCCCACCACTGAGTATACTGCTCCCTGGCAAAGTGAAGTCACCAAACCATCTGCAAATTTGAATCTATGGAGGAAATTTCTTTATGCTGTCTCTTGTTTTGTTGTGTCCAGCTGCTGTTAGCTGTTACCTGCCACTGATATCTATGCTTGTCATCACTCCTTGTGAGTCAGTAAACTTTGCCTGGTAGCTGCCAGTTTGTTTACATTATACCAGCCTTGTCATGGGCAAAGGATGTTCATATCCCTAATCTATTGTTTACACATGTTCTTAATCCAAGACGATTCCAATTGTAGAAGACTAATTCAAAACCTCATAAACTCTGCCTTAGTAGCATACTTTCTCTGAGGAAACAAGAACAACCTCATCTACATTGTATCCTAAGCTAGTAGAATCAATGTAAAATCTCTTAGACTCTACTTTGGTAGCAAACACCATGCATCCTCTATGGGAGCTGCTACAGTTGCAGACCTAATGGGTTTCTCTATAACAGGGGTTCTCAATCTATGGCTCATGAGCCAAATCTGGTCCACAGTGCCAAATGACCCAGCTCCCCTAGCCACCACAGCTTCTGGAATCAGCCATGGACTCATTTACGGCCATCACAAATGCATTTATGACAGCCAGTCCATCCCCCTCAACTGTTTGAGGAAGTGTGACCAAGCCCCCAACTTGAAAAGGTTTAGAACCCCTGCTCTATAAGCTTGACTATTTGCACAGATTTATATGGAAATGAATAGGAGTTTTGTAATTGCTTTGCAATGGCCTTTAATGGACATTAAGTACTGTATACTCAGTTGTGGGATTTAAATTTTTTTACTACCTACTCTGTGGGCATGGTATGGTGGGCATGGGCAGGGGGAAAGCCCTGTGTTGCACATGAATTGGGACTACTTTATTTCAAAACTTGGATGGGTGGGGCCAGCCAGAAATTCTGCTACCAGTTCTGGTGAACTGGTGCAAACCTGCTGAAGCCCACCACTGAGTATACTGCTGTTAAAACTGTAATTTTCTTTCTTTCTTTTTCACTTTTCAAGGTTATATCCCTTTGACCTAAAGTAACCTCTGAGTTCATTATTGTTCAAACCTCCATTGTACAATTATAATTCACATTTCCAAGACTGTATTTCTTATTCCCATAATCATGTAATGTGTTTCTTATTCAAAATTCAGAATGTGATGGCCTGGGGCAGGGAGGGCATCATGTATGGGGGTGTCTTGCTTGGAAGTCTTCTCTGTTGCTCAGTTGTTCAGTACAGCATTTGTTTCTTTGTAGAGACCTAGTAGAGAAATTGCCAAGTTCTCATGCCTTTATTCTCCTTGGAGATGCATATATGAATATCCAAGAGGTAAGCACCTGCAATATTAAGATGCTGTTGATAGCAAATCAACTTAACTGTTGTGGAAAAGTATCATCTCACAAAGACATGGTCTTTCTCAGCATAGTAACATTGCACAAAGAGGTTGCCATGGAGCTCAGCCCAGCCATGTATCATCCCCTGTCCCCAGAACTAATGTTGGTATCCGTATAGATGTGCACCCCTAATCTGTCCCTAAAGCTCTGTTTTTGCCTGTGTGCAAATGATTTGATGGGGATACAGCAGATATGCACACCTTCCTATTCCTTGAATAGCTCAACACAGTGGTGCTGGGCACATTATAATCCAGATAAAAATAACTGTTTAAAATGGGATTCTCAGCCTGCGGTCTGTGAGCTGGCTGTTGCCCACAGCACCATTTCATGTGGGCCCCCACCACCTCCATCATGCCACGACCCTGGGGGAGGAAGATGACAAGTCTCAGAGACCCTCAACTGCCTACCTGTTAGGGAAAGGGATCTCCTGAAATCCTACCTCCACCCTTGTCCCGAGTCCCTGCTTCTTCTTGGTAGGGAAGTTACACTTCTCCTTGCTGGAGAGCTGGTAGTTTATAAATATGGCTCAAGGCTGAGAAACAGTCTTGTTTATGTTATGCCACCTTCCCTACAAAACACTGGTTCTCACGCTCACTTGGCGGTTACCTTCAAAGCTGGAATAGTCCATCAAGTGTTCCTCCCCAGGCCACTGGTAAGGAACATGGGTAACCTCTCTTCTCCTGATCTCTGGCTTCACCTTGGCAACCTTATCAGGAGTTGAGAAGGAAAGTCCCTCTCTTCCCATGGCTGGACATTTGCAAATATAAAGTCCTCGGCACGGTCTTTATTTTCAGACCTTCTTTGCTCTGAATAAATTTCTACTCTGTAGCTTGGTAGTAAAAAACCCAAACCATGGGATAGTCTTTTTCCATTTATTGAAGGATAATTAAAGTCCATATATAAATAGAATACATTTTGAAGAAATGAACTTATCTACTCTACACTACATACCAAGCTAAATAAATACCAGTAATAAAGCAAGAGAATAATTATCCTCACCTAAAGATAGCATTTCTGATCAGCATTTCTGTTAGACGGGCAAGATACCCTCATCCCTGGCATCCTTCAGGGTTCCTGTCCTTTATTCAAAGCAACATGGAATTGAGCCTCCTTCAAGAGATGGCTGACAGACCTCAAATCTGGCCCTCCTTTTATGTGATTTTTAGCCCCCCACTCATTAAATGTTAGGTATATAAGAATGACCTAATTGGTATTACTAAAATGTGTTTGATCTAACAGATGTCTGTTTGAAGTTGTTACCTTCCCAGACACACATTGACGCAATTTGACATTCTTCAAGTGATTGCTGATGTCATTATCAGGCTGTTATCATATGAAAGTTGGTTATCTCCCTCTCTCAGGAATGTTTGGAACCTTGGGAAATTCCCTTTGTTATCTAAGGGTGATCTCACTTACAGATGTCAGGGTATCTCATGTGCCCACTTGGCCCTTCTTGGCATGCGATGACATCTGCTATGGGAAATGCCTTAGCAGGTGAAATAGAATGTGGCCAAAACAAGGGTGTCTCCATTTTGAATCTAGCCATTCTCAAACTTATAGAGAATATGATCTATAAATCCTAACACTTAATGACTATATGAATGTAAATGTAATAAAAAAACTAAAATATTAATTGATCCCTTGTATGATTTCATGACACACCACACCAGGAAGTGCCATGTGGTGAAGGAAGGGCAAAATAGCCATGTGGCCCCTGAAGCTCTCTGAGGGAGCGTGACCCAGCCCCCGGCTTAAAAAGGTTGAGGACTCCTGGTTTAAAACTACCTTAGTGGATGTTTATTCCTGTTATTTATACAGTTGGGTGGAGCAAGCTAAATTGGCACTTGATTAAAGCAATTTTAATCTTCCAGTAGGAACACACACAAGCACAAATCCCACTAGCTCGGGCCATAAAGAGAGAAAAGTACAAAAGCCAGTGCTGCAAATCCAAGATACTTAGTTACTCCACGATACCAAGCTTTTATTTTATATGCTGTTCTGGTTTTGCTAGAGTTAGTGGCTATACTAAGTTGGACATTTGTGTTGGTTCTTTGATCTTTATTCTGACCCAGAATAGAGCTCAGTGGTTGATGTTTCTACTAGTTCAGGTTTAACAGATACTTTTAGGCAATGATAGAGAATCTGTTCTGGTTCATGAAGGGGAAAAAAATATTCATTGCAATTTTTAGCCTAGTGTTGGTCTAACTCCCCATTGAAGTTTGGGTCTCCTGTTCTTGGTCACAGTTCTGTATAGCCATTACTTGTTTTCAGCAACTCTAGGGGTACACAGAAAGAGCTTCCTCAAAGATTGTGGTATTTTTGAACTACAATTGGGCGTACCCTGGTAACAGCAACCTTGTGTTGCCAGTTAATCTTTCTCACACTAGGTCAGGTGAAGGGAACTGCAGAATGAACTCCCCAAAAGGTGCCTTCATTTTGGCAGTTTCATGTCTGACCTAGACACAGAAGAAGCAACTGTAAACCTGAACAGGGCAATTTCAAGCCTTTATGTGTGGTTGACTGTTATAATCTTGACTTTCTGCACTTACGTTCTAGCCTGAAGAAGCAATTGAGGTTTATGAACAAGCTTTGAAGAGGAATCCTAGAGATGGGGCACTGGCTCGTAAAATTGGGAATGCTTTAGTCAAGACTCACAACTATTTAAAGGTACAATGGGAAGAGGTTTTTTTAGCCTTTCCTAAGGAACTTCTTTCAAATATTCCAGCTACAGTAATACCTCATATAACATTAGTATCGAATAACACTAAAATCGCATAACATTAAGGAATCTGGGGGGAAGAATTGCATCAGATAACATTAAGATCCTATGGGATGCTTCAGATAACAACCGCTAAAGCCTGTGTGGTTACAATGTATCTCTATGGATCCCATAGGATTTTAACATGCATCAGATAACACTAAAAATCATATAACATCAAGACTTGTGGAACCAAGTTTTAGTGTTATATGAGGTTTTACTGTATTATCTACTATCCTTCTATTTCTGTGCTGGCTGAAAATGTGGAAGGTTCCATTTGGAAGCTGGATCATAATGATGAATTGTTTGCATTTTACCTTTGCCTTTCTAGTTGAGTGCCAGTACAGTCATTTTTGTGATGCTTCCAGGAAGAAAATTAATCTGCCCTGTGGAAGAGGACACAATTATAAATGTTAATGTGCCCTAGAGTGGTTTAAAACAAGCAAACAATCCTAGTTGTACAAAGAATTTTAAATATTCTGCTTTGACATTTCTGTGTCCCCTTACCTCCCAATCATATAAATACTTGCGATTTTCTACCAAATATGAAAATAACACTAAATTCCTCCAGAAGTTAACTAGGTACTATAATGCTGACCAGTATATAGATAAAATCAAGTAAACAGAAATAAAAGGAGGCATTTGTGTGTACAAAGGAAGACACCCAAATAGGTAATGTATGCCCTTAATCCCCATTTCATTTTCTTCCCAAATTCATTAAACTATTATAGGGTCAACCTTCATAAAGTATTTTTTGTGGAATGATTAAGACATCAAAGAAAAAAGTGCTTTCTTACCAAGGACCATTAAAGTTATAAAGGGAACAGAACATAAAACAGTTTATATCATCCTGGGGATGCGAAGATGGGGGGATTTTATCAGGGATACATCCTAAGAACTATCAGAACAAAATACGGATGTAACAGAAAACATCTTCCTTGATCTTTGTTTCATATTTTGTGATTGTTAATCTATGCAAGAGATAGATGCATTCATTGATGTTCTAAAGGTGCCTTAAGTTTTGAAAACACATTTTTTTCATTTATATGTGTTTTCCTCTTTTTTAATCGTCTGCAAAAGATTTGAAAATGCCAAGTGTAAAAGATTGACTGATTTGTTGGTTGGGGTTTTATTAGGCAATCAATTATTATGAAGCTGCTCTGAAAACTGGACAGCAGAGTTTCCTCTCTTACGATCTGGCTGAGCTGTTGCTGAAGCTGAACCAGTATGAAAAAGCTGAGAAAGTCCTCCACCAAGTTCTAGATCATGAGTCTGGTAGGTGCTCTTTCTCTTCAACGGAGGCTTTTTAAAGTGACAGATCTATACCTACAGTGTGAAAAAAACCCCAACCTTTCAAGAAATTCATAAGAAATTACTCAAATCCTATTGAATAGCTTTGTGTGCACAACAGGAATGACCACAAGTTGCCATTGATTAAATATTCCCTTTGGCAGTTTCATGGTGCTTGTGACTAATACACAATCAGCAAAGTCACATGCGCCTTAAATTGATCAGAAGAAGCTTATAGTCACTGGTGATTTGCAGCTGTTGATAATATTCCCATTGTGTATGTGGACCTGCACAATAGCATTTCAGACAGCACACATTAATGATTTTATTCAGTTTGCTTTAGGAATATGCATTTTGAGTTGGCACTTACTTGTGTAAGGAATTGTAGAATCTCGATGCTTTTGTATTTATTTTGATGTTCAGCATATAAAAAGAGCCATGTTGGATCAGACCAAAAGTCTTTTTAGTTCAGCAAACCCACACATAAAGATACAGTATATTGACATTGATCAGATTGCAGGAAAAAATGGAGCAAAGGAGAAAGTCTGTTTTCTTTCTGTGGTCAGAAGAGCAGTACAGGAAGTGGATAAAGTCTTTGCTTTCCCTTTTTTAAAAAAACAATTATTGCACATTTCTGGAGCAACTTCTTCCTTAAGGTGAGTTCTTCCAGAAATAGTTCATCAAATGCTATGGAAGAGAAAGAGAGACTGTGGTCTTGTGTAGTGACCACAGCGTTGAAGTGCAGTGGTAGAGTCCTAACTTCAAATCCTTAAAGAATAGTTCCGATCTAAATTACTCTAAACAGCATTTCTTGTTCATCTATAAACAGCTTTGACTGAGATGAGACTTTCAGCTAATAAGGCATTTTTGCTAGTATTTGTGTAAGCTACTTTGAGTGAAGTTTCTATCACACAGGTTCTAAAGCAGGGATTCTCAACCTGCGGCCTATGGGCCGGAAGTGGCCCATGGCACCATTTCATGTGGCCCACCTACACCATACCAGGAAATGCCATGTGGTGGAGGAAGGGCAAAATGACCATCCAGCCCCCAGAAGCTCTCTGAGGGAGAGTGGCCTGGCCCCCGGCTTAAAAATGTTGAGAACTCCTGTTCTAAAGGTTGAAGAATGAGAGAGATATTAAATTTAGTATCTGTCTCTTGGTGCTCTTTTGGGTCTGTAGAATTCTGGTTCTTAACTTTTTTGGTATAGAGAAAAGTGTGAAGAGGTCTGCTCAGGAAAAAGATGATCACCTTGGATGCTTCTTGGCTAAAGGAAACAAAGAACTTTCCTTCGCAGTACATGCCTTTGCTCCTTTTATATACAGTGTGGAGCTATATCTCCGCACATCTCTCTTCAATGAGCAGAAAATGGGAGGAGAGAAGAAAGGCTGCTAACAAAAGAACTACAAGAAGAAAAGGGAGATCTCAAGCAAGACATCTGAAATATGGAAAAGAGCTTTGTGCTTAGTTTAGTAGTAAGTATAGGGCATGCTCCCCACTGACACCAGTTTTGAAGGAGAGGCAAAATTTTCATCTTCTAATATAACTGACTTGACGGAAGACCCTGGTAAAACTGGATGAAATTTCACTCACCTCATTTACAGTCAGACTGTACTAAATGGGTTCCTTCAAAATGAAATCGGACACATTTCTCCTAATTCTTCTTTGAAGTTCATCAGTGGCTTCGTTTTCTGACCAGCCCCTTCCAGGGCATCTCACTCCTGCTTAACTTGTGATGCTAATTTCTGAAATTGTAATCTTTCTTTTCCTGAAGCAAATGATCTGTCTTCTCTAATGGAAGATGTCCGTTATCAGGTTCTCCTTGCAAAAGTTTACAGCAAAATGGAGAGGACAGAAGATGCTGTTGTTTCATTGCAGCAGGTAAAAAAAATACTGAATTAACACAAAATTATATGTAGATGACATACAAATAAATGTTATTTCATAGTTATCCTTGCTGTTTCCTTGCGTCTGTCCCAAATAATAACCCCTACGATATGGGGACGTCATATCTGTTACTTGTCAAGCACATATACATACATGTCACTCTGTAAATAAATGAATGATAAAATGATGGTAAATATTCAAGATTTTTCTTTAAGAGTAGAGATGCATGGCTTCCAGTTAGAAATAGAACAAATAGCATTGTAACTAAAGTTGCACTGCTATTTTTACTATTAACAGCACAAAAACTCTGATGTGAGCCTGATATTCTCATTTTGAATATGTTAGGTCATTCCATCTGTTCCTATAACTCCTGCCTGTTTTCTTAACTTTGCAGTTGCAGGTCTATTAGGCACCAAGAGAATCATTTTGAAACTGAAATACTGAACCCGCAGATATGCAGGAGTGACTTGTTTAGAGGAATTTGTATCAGGATTTAAAAAAAACACTGGAGTCCTCATACCCCTCCCACTTTAAAAAATAAACTTTTTATCCACTAGACTAGAGGGTACAAGGAGTCAGTTTCAGATACTGTAAGAAAAATCATTTTTGTCAGACGAAAATGGAGTCTGGAGGTGCCATCTTGTAAGTTCCAGGGATGGGTCTGTACAATGTGCAGAATTCTGGAGGCTGTTCACCCACTATAAAAACTGTAGTAAGCTGGATAGATCAGCAGTCTTTGCTGGTAATAACATTTGTATAGACCAGTTTGATTCCTTGTAAAGTCGGCCCATCTATAAGACTTACATTAGTAACTGTCTATAAATCTCATTCATTTCAGGAGGTCTGCTTTATTTGGGAGTAAAATTGAGTTTACTTTAAGACAAGGGCATCTCTTTGTAGTTTTGAACAGGCAGCCATGACTATTGCTTTGTCTGGCCTTTGATATTTAAAGCTGTTTTTTTTTTAAATTATTAAATCTTTCTGAAAAATTGATTTTTGAAATCACTTTTTGATTTCTCTTGTGGCCATAAAGGTGATATGTCTTTTAAATTAAAAATAATAACATTTCTAAATTCTGACTTTATAGAGATAAGCAGATCCTTTTAAATTGTATGGCATGACTCAGATTCTCTCATCCTGTTATTTTCATCCTGTGATTCGTTTTCTTTGCTTTCCCATCAGGCTCGGGAATTGCAAACCAAAGTCCTGAAACGGATTCAGTTAGAGCAGCCGGATGCTGCTCCTGCGCAGAAGCAACATGCAGCTGAAATTTGTGCAGAAATAGCAAAGCATTCAGCAACCCAGCGGAATTATGAGAAAGCAATTAAATTTTACAAAGAAGCTCTTGTTCATTGTGAGACAGACAACAAGGTAAGTTGTGTACCAGCCCATTTTAGTTCATGTCCCACTTTAAAAGGGTCAGCTGCTGATGAACATCAAATGGAATAAAGGTGCATTTGTCTTTTCATCCTTAGGTGATGCTGGAACTTGCACGTTTATACCTTGCCCATGATGATATAGATTCATGCCAACGTCAGTGTGTTCTGCTGTTAAAGAATGATCCAGACAATGCAGCAGCTACAATGGTTAGTTGATACCTGTGCAGTCTGAAGAAGAGTAATTGTGTCAAATATATATACAGTAAAACCCCTACTTACGAATGCCCCTACTTACTAATAATTCGACTTACGAATTGGTTCTGCACTGAAATTCATGCCTCGAGTTACGAACATGCCCCGATTTACAAATTAATTCTTATTCCTCTGTGTTGCCTCGAGTGAAGCAAAAAAACCCATTTCCCCTATGGGTTTATATTTTTATACACATGCAGCCTTTCAGAGGCCTGTAGGTGGCAGTAGAGTGCTTAGAGATGAGTTCTTTGTTTGGAGTTTTGGTGCCAAAATGGCTGCCGGTTGCTGTTTCTTGCTAGAGTTTTCTGAGTTATATATATGGGTGCGTTTTGCTTCCGGGAGCAACGAGGACAGCATGGGCCGGATGAATTGCAGTAAACCCATTCGTGTGGATTCACAGGGTGCTTGGGTTTCTGGGAACTGAAGTCCAAAAACATCTGGAGTGCCAAGGTTCACCATCACAGACATATGTGATACTTAAGCTGTGCAAGAGAGCTTCAGTTGCAGGCCCTGCTGGTGCCTCTGAAAGCATTTGGGCAGGTAGGGTATGTAAAGGTGTGACAGCAAGGCTTATTAAGGCACATTTTAGATGGTACTTGTTCCCCTCCCCCCATTTTAGGATGTTTGTAGGTGGTGGCCCTTACTGAATAATGCTTGGCTAATCTTGAAAGATTAAATTGCTGTAGAACATGCTTTCTATTGAATTCTGTTTAGTTGGTGTATTGCTTTATGTTTGTAGATGATGGCTGACCTTATGTTCAGGAAACAGGACTATGAACAAGCAGTATTTCATTTCCAGCAGCTCCTGGATCGAAACCCTGGTGAGCTTTGGATCTTTCTGTTCCTATTTTTAAAGTGCTTGTGAAAAAGCTATACATGTTGATATCCACAAATATTACAGAAATCTTAAGCTATCGCATTGCCCAGAAGTGGTTTTTGTTTAAAGAATTGTCACAAAAATGACAAGATAAGGAGGCATCCCACGAAGTGAGGAAGCAAAAAACAGTATAAAACTCCTAAAGTAGTGATGGTGAACATTGGCACTCCAGCTGTTCTTGAACTTCAATTCCCAGAATCCTTGATCAGCAGGATTGCTAACTCGGGCTTATGGGAACTGAAGTTCAAGAACAGCTGGAGTGTCAAAATTCATCATCACTGTCCTAAACAATTTTGTTGGTGAGTGATATTAAAATGTCAGAAAGAAAGCATTAGCTTTTATGCATAATTTCTAGGCTGCTTTGTCCCAAGATAGCTAGATTTTTCTTGTTTCCATTATTTCCCTTTGCTTTCTTCAAAAACATCTGTACCTGACCAAGATACCTAATTCAGAATGTGAAGGAAGCCAGTGGTTATTCAGATATAAAAGGGGCAGAAAGCATAAGCACAATAAAGACCGCATAGCATCTTAAGATCAAATTTGACTGATGAGTTGTAGCCATTGGCTTTAACCATCAGAGTCATTGGTACAGGATGGTGGCCATTGCAGCCCAGTGACATTTGGAGGAACACAAGTTATCCAGCCTAATTTTAAGCTAATAGAATTATTATTGGGTTTTGACGAGTGCCTGACTTTTGATTTCATGCTGGGCAAGGGTGCTTCTAAAGGCTGTGAAGCAAATCCTGCTTATCAGGAATGAAGAGAGGATGAGAGAACATTGTATTATTTGAATAAAAAATCTTAGTTTCAGTCTTCTAGATGCAATCTGTGAAAACTCCTTCCTTAATTCTGTTTAACATAGTGAGTTGCACTAGAGCATACCCAATGAATCAATAGCATTTGTGGATGCACTACCTCTCCAAATTCCCTGTTTCAGTGGCCCTGTTCTAATGTGACTTACTATGCTTAGCAACAAGATTTCAGCCAATATATGACATTTCAATCATTAATTAGACTGATATGTTGTGACAGGCTATCTGATAAGATAAATTATTTCAAAAGCATAGGAAAAGAATGCTTAAAATATGTTCATATGTATAAGGAATCAGATCTAAGGAGGAAACAGAATTAACCTCATAAGACAGAGTAGGGGGTGCATTTTGATGAGTCAACATTTGTGTAAGTCTTACTGATTCAGTGGGACTGCTTTAGTTGGGATTAACCAAAGGATTTGGCCCTAGACTCTTATGCTTGATTTTTGTGCACAATTTTAAAGCCAGTTGCTTTTTACAGTGTCCTGAATATTTGTTTTGGCAGATAACTACACAACCCTGTCACGTTTAATTGACCTTTTAAGAAGAGCTGGGAAGCTAGATGAAGTTTCAAGATTCCTAATGATGGCTGAGAAACATTCTTCTCGGGCAAAACTTGATGCAGGTTTTCACTATTGCAAAGGATTATATCTTTGGTAGGTGTGGTTGTACAGTATACTAAAATAATGTGAGCCAAAAAGGTTTGCTTTACCTTTGTTTTCAGATTGTGCCAGTATGTTAACGTCAGATTCTTTTTGCTCAGTATGGAAAAACAAACTTCTTATCCTCTTCATGCCAGTTTAGCATCCCCTGATTCTTCATTTTTCTACCTCTTTTCTGGCTCTTTTTCTAATTTATTTCTGGCTGATCCATTTCCCACAACTCACTTGTTTTCTATACATGACTGCATGCATACCCTTTTTTCTTCATTGGTCCTTCACCATCTGTTTCTTCCTTCCTTACGCTTTCCTTCCTGTGATTCAAAGTGGAATGTTGGTACCTTCTGTTGTCATAGAGATGAACTAAGTGGTTTGACAAATCTTGCAGGAAAAAAATCATAAGGATAGCTCTATAATTAGGAATACTGGACAGGCTTAAAAATTACCCATCAAAGATTCTGCTTTGACAACAACTCTTGTCCATCTTTACAACTTACATGTGTAGCTGTCTTTTCCTCCTAGGTTACCTTTCCTTTTAGCTAGGAAGAGATCAACCTTCCTTCCCCAGTGGTACTTTACTTCTAGTAGCAGCACAAAGTACGGTATTTTCCTTCTCTAGGTCAGCCAGTAAGTTGAGACCATTCATCACTAATTATTTTTTAAAAGAAAATACTGGCGGGATTTGTGATAAGGATGCACCTAAATATACAGTTGGATGTGTCTTATAGTGACATTGTTGTTTTGTTCTAAACTTAATATCAGTTGTAAAGTACATTTGGTTTCCTGTCTAGGTATACTGGTGAACCAAACGATGCACTTCGGCATTTTAACAAAGCAAGGAAGGACAATGATTGGGGACAGAATGCTGTTTATAATATGATTGAAATTTGCTTAAATCCTGATAATGAAACAGTGGGAGGTGAAGTCTTTGAACACTTGGATGGTGACACAGAGTGAGTCATGATGAGCCCTTCTATTAGTATTATACCTTATTTTGACACATCATCTGTGGTACTTGGAAGAGTTCCTTTAAATTAGTTTTGGGTACCAGCAGTGAGGGCTGGTCACTGAACTCAGGCCCTACTCCTTTCTGTACCCTGTTAAATAGCAGTGTTGTTGAGGAAGGCATCTTGTGGAGAATAGCTCTGCTCAGAGCTCAAAGTTTTCACCCTTTGTTTCTCTTATAATAGGGCCATAAGGCAACATTCAAAAAGCTATAACAGGAAGTTTTTAGCAGTACTTCTGAAAATGACAGCATTGTTAGCTTTATATTTATTTGCCTATTATTTCATTCTCTTTTGAAACAAAACAAGACCAAGCCTACCAATCAGCAGAACATTTTATAATAAATGAAGTAGCAGTACAATATATACTACGTGACAAAAGGGGAGTAGCCTTCCCTTATGTATCAGTCTGTCTGTGATTACGTCTTAGGACATGTACCAAGTTAACAACAATAAATGGTCTTATGTTGCTGGTGCTGTATTTTCCTTAATTTGTTGTAGAACATGTCCAAGGCATGTCTTGCAGCCACTTTTCATACTTATGTTTCCAAAAGATGCAAATGGTGTTTCCAGTGTAGCCATGGCTCACAGGGTTGGAGTCCTGGGACTTTCTCAGTAATAGAGACTATGACACCCAAGGTTGCCCTTTTCTCTCTCAGTTTACCGGTAGCTATAGTCTCCTCAGTTGTTGTTGGAAACTAGGGACTATGACATCTGACACACATTTATTTATTTATTTCTATACTGCCCATTTGGATGGCATCCCACTCTGGGCAGTGAACAAATAGATAACAAATAAAAACAACACACAGCAGATCAAACAAACAACTGATGGACTGTCGGAGTTGGGAGTTCAAGGCTCTGTTTTACAGTGTCCCCAGAGAGTTCAACTTGGGGAATGTCTGTCAGCCCTGTGGACTCTCCAATGGGGTGTTCCTCAGGAGATGCTTATTTCCCCAATGCTATTTAACATCTATGTGAAGCCGCTGGGAGGGATCATCCAGAGATTTGGAGTGTGTTGTCATCAATATGCGGATGACACACAACTCTATTTCTCCTTTACATCATCCGCAGTGGATGCGGCCCAGTGCCTGGACAACTGCCTGGCCACGATGTTGGAATGGGCCAAAGCTAACAAGCTGAGACTGAATTCGAGTAAGACTGAA
Organism: Furcifer pardalis; assembly: GCA_030440675.1. Taxonomy (NCBI): domain Eukaryota; kingdom Metazoa; phylum Chordata; class Lepidosauria; order Squamata; family Chamaeleonidae; genus Furcifer; species Furcifer pardalis. Next base: position 143,597,833 of record CP126894.1, on the reverse strand, counting down.
GTATTGGTGTTGGGAAGGGTTTGTCTGCCTGACTAGGTTCCTGGAACCTGATGCTAATGGGGATGGCATTGTCCCGTAGAGAACAAATACACAACTTGGGGGTCATTTGTTTATCACCATCTGACCCTAGAAGCACAAATTGCATCAATATGCAAAGCTGCTTTTTTCCATCTTTATCAAATAGGTCAGTTGCGTCCCTACTTGGACATGTGGTCCTTCATAACACTAGTCATCTTGCTGGCAATCTCACGTATTGATTACTGTAATGCTCCCTACATGGGGCTTCCCTTGGTCCTGGTTCCAGAGGCTACAACAGGTGCAAAATGCAGCAGCTAGGCTGATTATTGGAGTGAGAAAATTCAATCATATTTCTCCAGCACTAGCAGGGCTGCATTGGCTACCCATTCCTTTCCGTATCAGGTTCAAGGTGTTAGTTCTAACTTTTAAAACCCTAAACAGTTTGGGACCTTCCTACCTGGTGGAGCATCTTTCCCTCAGGACATCAGTCCAGATCATTTGATCCTGCCAAACAGCACAACTTCAAGTGTCGACCCTGAAATTTGCAAGGAAGGCCACGACTCAGAGGAGAGCCTTCTTGGTGGGGGTTCCAACTTTATGGAACTCCCTCCCCGTTGAATTATGCTAGACTCCATCCCTGTCTACATTTAGGAAGCTGCTTAAATCGTTCCATTTTGATGAGGCCTTTGAGAAGGTGTCAACAATGGCTGAGCCCCAGGTTTTTATTTGGTCTTTCTCTGCCTTTAATAGGGTTTTTCTATCTTTGTATTTTTAACATGTTTTTAATATGTGAGTTCATCTTTTTAGCCGCCCAGATTAGGAATACCTCCTAGATGGGCAGGGTATAAATGGAATAAATAATAATATGTCACAAACTGAACTAAAATAAAATAAAGTAATTAGCAACTCACACATAGTCTTCTCAGTTGTTGGTGGAAAACTGATTTTTCCTAGAAAAAAGCATTACTGCAGTTGTAATACAGAGTATTTGAGGACTGTTTGGTCTAAAATGAACAACTAAGAGTCATTAGTTTACAAGAGATCTCTCCCTCATTTCCTCGTTGTTATTATGTACCAATAGAGCATTTGGGGACCTTTCCTTGGATGACTGGGTGACTATGGGACTTGTCATGATGAGCACTTGCCCTTTCAGACATAACACTGAACCATGAGTAGTCCTTGAGTTTGAGAATGTTTTCCCTCCTTATTTGTAGCATTTCCACAGAGAAACAAGAATCTGTACAGCTGGCTGTGAGAACAGCTGAAAAACTCTTAAAGGAATTGAAGCCCCAGACAGCTCAAGGTCATGTGCAGCTTCTTATCATGGAAAATTACTGCCTTGTGGCAACCAAACAGAAGTCAAATGTTGAGCGAGCTCTCAACGCCTTCACAGAAGTTGTGGTTAATGAGGTGGGTTGTTCAAAATGTCCATCCACTTGAGTTTTATTTAGGAGGTTGGAATGGAGTGCTAGTGAAGCCAGCACTTGATGAAATTGCCCCCAACCCCTAAATGATGAGTGAGAGAGGGATTTGGGGGGGGGGGAGAGAGAGAGAGAGACAAAAAGGGATATGGCATTTTAGCCCCAGGAATCTGCATATGACTCACAAGTCACACAGAGCCCCCACCACACCTTCAACGCTGCTTTTGTAGTAGATTGTGTTAAATGTCCTATTTATACTAATTAAAAATTTAGTCTATATGTTACTAATAGGATAATACAGCCTTCCAAACTTATATGTAGGATGACAGCTCCAGTCATCGTAGCCCATGGCTGTATGAAGGGAGTTTTAATTTTAAGAATATAGAGGATGACAGCTTGTGGAGTGTGTATTAGTACTGAATGCTCAAAACTGTCCATGTATTCTTATCCTCCAATTTGCATGTTAATTTCATGTCATGGCTCAGTGGTTAAGAAGTTCACCTTGTTAGCTGGAAGGCCAGCAAGTTTGGCAGTTCAGGACTTGGGTACTGCATGACGGCTTGAGCACCCATCTCTGTCCCAGCTCCTGCCAACCTACCGTAGCAGTTCGAAAGCAAGGAATTGCAAATAGATAAATAGGGACCCCTTTGGTGGGAAAAGATCTTGGGGACATGGAAAGTGCCTCATTCGGGCATCCCCTGAGCAGAGTTCCTCCAGCAAAAACCCTTTCAACCCAGAATAATATCTGACAGGACATATTGTTGTTGTAAAAAGTGTGCTTAAATTTTTAAAATATGGTGTAACAGAATTTACAGACACAAGAGGTTCAATGATTTGCTAAGTAATCTTGGAGTTTTAGTTGTTCAAATATGTGAAGTACCCGCTTATGCCAAGGTCACTCACATGAGAGGATGAATCTGCAGGAGTTTATCATATGATACAGTTGTAGGTATTTGAGGTTTTAGCAAATTATGTATCCTCTGCTTCTGTTTGCCGTGGGTGTCTGAGTGATCCATAAAGTGTGACATTAAGACACAAGAAAATTCTGCCTTAGTCCAGAAACTGTATCAACTTCCCCCACCATGATTCAGTTGCGCTGTATGTTTTACTGGGTATGGAAAGAGAATAATTCCTTTCCAACTGAACCACATAGTTGAGGTGCTGTGTACAAGAGTGCTTCACCCACTCTTGAGATCTTGCTGTGCAGTCAGAGGAGACCTGTTGCTCTCCACCTTATTTCTGGAAGGGGTGTCACTCAGTTCACATCCCCTTCTTTCAGTAGATGAGTTGGGGTACACAGAAAGAGCCTCCTTTAATATTGTGGTACTTTTGAACCATAATTGGGCCTACCCTGGGCAATGGCTAGCTTATGGCAGCTAATCTTTCTCACACTAGGTCAGGCGAAAGGAACTACAGAATGAACTCATCAAAAGGTGGCTTCATTTCGGCAGTTCCACATTTGGCCTAGACATGGAAAAAAGTAGTTTGATGGGCTCTGCATTTTTCCAATGGTAAATCTCTACATCATGGCCACACTTATTCCCAATGCATCTTATTGAGAATTTTAATGGCCATATTTGGGTTTTTTTTTTGTTGTTGTTTGTGGTCTGAACTGTGCCCTATGTTGTTTCTTCCAGAAGGATCATGTTCCAGCCCTTCTAGGGATGGCTGTTGCCTACATGATTTTAAAACAAACTCCACGAGCCAGGAACCAGCTGAAACGCATTTCAAAAATGAACTGGAATCCCATTGATGCAGAAGAGTTTGAAAAAAGTTGGCTTCTACTGGCTGACATTTACATTCAGTCTTCTAAATATGACATGGCTGGAGAATTGTTAAAACGGTGCCTCCGCCACAACAGGGTAATTGACTGGCCAGAAGCAATCTCATAGCAGTTCTCTTCCTGTTTTCTTGTACTTTTCAGACTTTAAATTAATATGACTGGTCTTACAGAGAGTAGGAGATACTAATGCATGCTTCAGCCTTAGGGTGTAATTTGCCGTAGACACTGCTCTTGTCTGTGCAAGTGCTTGTGGTACTTACCAATCCTTTTATGGCAGTGGTTCCTGACCTCAGGTCCCAAGATGTTCATAGAATCAGCTAGCAAAGCCAATGGTGAAAGCTTGTGAGAGTTTAAGTCCAAGAATATCTGGGGAACCAGCGTCCCAAGATGTTCATAGAATCAGCTAGCAAAGCCAATGGTGAAAGCTTGTGAGAGTTTAAGTCCAAGAATATCTGGGGAACCAGCGTCTGGAACCACTGTTCTATAGGCTGTTCTGTGGTTGTTTATGTTTCACTGTTTCTTTCCAGTGCTGGACAGAAAAGGTCCAACAGGATTTTAGGTTGCTGTTCTAAAAAGAATATTTAAAAAATTAAAAAAATCAAAAAAGAATATAAAAAATATAACAGTTAGTCTTTAAAGTGCTACAGTGTTTTTATTTATTTTGTTTTGTTTTCTGAGATGCCTGAACCACAGACTAACATGGCTACTATTCCAAAAAATGTTCTAAAAAGAGTTATTTAAAAGTAAACTGATATAAGAGGCTTCCATTTGTTTTGTTTTAGTCTTGTTGCAAAGCTTATGAATATATGGGATACATAATGGAGAAGGAACAAGCATATAAGGATGCAGCTGCAAACTATGAGATGGCCTGGAAGTATGGAAACCAAACAAATCCAGCAATAGGTAATTTATTTACTTGTTAAATTTTTATACCTGTTCTGTGTTAGCTCCTGCTTGTCTGGAAGCATCCATATTTTTCCAAAGGGAAGATAAGAGTGGCTAAGTACAGAGGTTGTAATGGAATGTAGGAAATAGCTTTATCCTGGGATCATACGATGTGCCTGCCTACTCCAATGTTCTAGCCTCTAATTGGCAGAGTATCACTCTCTTTGTCAGAAGTCTCTCATGTCACCGGATCCTTTGAAAATGTTGGAAATTTGCTTCTAAAATACGTGCTCTTCTTCCTATGAGCTTTGGTCCTTTCCCAGGGGATGAGGACCTCTAATAGAATCATAGACTTCTCAGAACATACCTGGCAAGAGGTGATATATTTTGACAAAGCTCTCCTGCCTTTTTTTTCTGTTTGCTTGTTTAGCCGATACATGAAGATCTGCCTTCGGCTTCGTATTTTTAATTGAAAATGCCCTCCTTAAGGAAATAGTTGTTTAACTGTGTTTGTCTACAATTGCTAACATTCATGAAGACTGTCTAGAAATACTAGACTGTAGTAGGACTTAGAAGAGTAGCTTCTAAGCAGGATCTTTCTTCTTATTTTATGAAAACAAGCACAGGTTTAAAAAGTTCTTTATAAACAAAACTATGTGGTTGAAAGCTGCCTCTAGATGCCTTCCTCTTCTCAAAGAAGACCAGAACAGTTCGTCTTGATCTCCTTTATCCAAAGACAGAGCTCTATATGCAGAGACATGAAGCCATTAAATGTTCCCCAGTTCAAAATATGTCACATGCTGTTTTTACAGGTTTCAAGCTGGCATTTAATTACCTGAAAGCTAAGAGATACATTGATACAATCAATGTTTGTCATAAGGTAAAGTATCATGGATATAAAATGATTAATACGTTGTGACCTTATGTTTTGATATGGCACTTAAGAGTTGTAATGAATGGGGGAAAACAGTCATAAATGCTTCATCTAAAGCTTAAAATCAGTTGGTGGGTTGGTATATATGTCCATATACATATGCACACAGAGAGAGAGGAGATGCTATGTGCGTATAGATTTTTTCATGATGCAAACAAGGTAGACATAGTTTCCTGCCTGTGTTTGCAAAATACCCTTGGGTGTATATCAGTGGAACTGTTAAATAATCATTGTTTTAAATTTAGAAGACAAAACATTTCAATTGCTTTACTGTGAATACTGTTTCTTTCAACAGGTTTTAGGAACGCATCCAAATTACCCCAGAATCAGAAAGGATATACTTGATAAGGCACGCATATCTTTAAGGACTTGAACATTATTATGCATATTAATCTTTATTAAGAAAGAAATCGCGAAGTGAAAGGGGCTTCAAAGACATCTGTTTAGTTCAGGTAGTGCTGCACGCTCCATCAATTTCCACTGGAGGGTAAAAAAAAAAGTAGAGAGGAACTACTTTAAGATTTATTTCTTCTCTCAAGGAGGATTTTCAGTACTTAGGGTTCAGTAAATACAAATGATGATTTGGTGTCTGTGACTCTTGGCCTGTAGATACTGGCTGCAATTGAAGTAAATCATTTCAATGTAAAGGAACAATAGACAAAGGCAGAACTCTCTTTGAAGGTCTGTCCAAGGGAGCGAAAGCTTCAGAGAAAGTTTTCAGCTGTACCAATAGTTCCTTCACCCTCACAGAGATGGTTTAGTTTGAGTGAGACCATTGTTTTGAAACAGTGTATAATTAGAATCCTTAAAGGTAGCAAAAAAGAGAAAAAATATTACTCAAGTGATTAAGTTTTAACGTACTATACTATTTTTTAAAAATAATTTTTCTGAAAAACAAAATCAATTAAACAAAAGAACCTAAAAGTTTACTTTACTAGTGACTAGTAATTTTTTTTTGCCTTTGAATATTATGCAAACATAATAATTTTTTTTGCCTTTGTATATTATGCAAACATAAATAAAGTATGAATGTTCCAGTGACATCCTGAGGATGATCAAAATTCTGTTGTCTTGTGTGCAACATAAATTCGCTCATGCTGAAGTTCCCAGGGAGTTTCATCAGGAAGAACACCATTCTTCTGCACCATCTTGTCATGCAACATTGCCTGTGAAACTGTTTTTGGGATATGGCATTCATATCTGTCCTGACCTTTAGAGTTGCTCGGAGTTATATTTTAGCCTCAGAAGCATTTTGCAAAATGGATTAGGCCTTCTTCGTAGCTAACCACTGGGATTTTGGATTTGAACTTCTCAGTCTCCAAGTCTCACACTTGAGTCACTTCGATAAACAATTATCAAAGAGCACATTGTCTTCCAGTTTCATACATAGGATTGTCTAATAAAAAAACGGCAGCTGCCTTTCATCATTTACCAATTTGTATCCATTTTACACCCCCCTCCCCCAATTCATTCCAAGATCTCTGTGGTTGCCAGAAGCCACTGAAAGCAGTGAACCCTGCATTTTAGTACACATGATAAGAGTCACACAAGCAGAGGGTGGTGATGGTGGTAAAAATGTCTCTGATGCTTTTCATGTGAGATCATGAAAGGACCCCCGCTCATGGAAACACCAGTCATTAGAACAGTCTTCCTTTTCAACATTAAATTGTATCTGTTGGCCCTCTAATGGCCAGTTCTGGTAATGTGCCTTAGAAATACATATACAGTAATACCTCAGATAACATTAGTATCGAATAACACTAAAATCGCATAACATTAAGCAATCTGGGGGGAAGAATTGCATTGGATAACATTAAGATCCTATGGGATGCATCGGATAACAACCGCTAAAGCCTGTGTGGTTACAATGTATCTCTATGGATCCCATAGGATTTTAACATGCATCGGATAACACTAAAAATCGGATAACACCAAGACTTGTGGAACCAGGTTTTAACGTTATTCGAGGTTTTACTGTACATTATGTATTTCATAGATTTTTCACAGAATATTTTCAGACTGGATAAGTGAAATAATGAATACTGAACTTGTGAATCCAGGCGTGACCCTCTAATTCATTTGGGGGGGGGGTTGTATTAAAGAGCTTGCCTAGTCAAGCTGATGTTGACAATGTTGCCTCAGAAAATTTTCAGGCATTCCTTTTCTGGAGAGGTTCAGGTTTTAGAGACCTATTCCAGCATTTTTAGGCCATAGCTCAAAGGGACAAACATGTCTGCCAGTTCTGCTTTTGAAACCTGGGCCCACAGATACTCAGCCCCTACACTGCTCTAAAAGCCATTCTCTATAAGATTACCGCAGTCCACATGTGTAAGTTCTTCCAATGTTTTAAACTGGTCCTGTGGGAATCCTTGACAAGTTAATCTCTAGAGCAGGCGTTCTCATCCTTTTAAAGACGGGGGCCGGGTCATGCTCAAGACAGCTTCAGGGGCTGGATGGCCATTTTGCATCTCCTCCACCACATGACACTTCCTGGTGTGATGGGGGTCCCACATGAAATGGTGCTGCAGGCCACATCTGGCCCATGGGGTAAAGGTTGAGAATCCCTGCTCTAGAGGTTTACCAAGTGAAATTTATCATAACCAATTTTAACAGGCATAGTATGTCTCAGAGCTTCTGTAAGGAAGAGGGGGAAAGCTGCTGGCAATAAAAATGTTTGGGGTAACCAGTAATCCTTGACATGGCTGTAATGGGTAGGAATTATGGGAGCAAAAGGCCAAAACACTTGGAGGGCCATAGACCCCCTACCTATGATGTAGAGAGAGGTGCAAGAAGGCCATATGTTCATGCTGTCCCACTGAATCAGTCATTTGAGCTGAGAAGAGTTATGCAATTGGACTACGGTAGTTTCTAGAAATCCCAAGCAAGAATGAATGTGCTATTCAGGAGATCTTGGGAGCAGTAGTTTCCAAAAGAATTATCCAGGCTCTGTCATATACACATCTGCATCTCCATTTACTGTTTCAACCTTAGGGCACACAAAGTGACTGTAGTAGCTGGAAGTTGTTTTACAATTATCAGAAGCTTAATGCAGATTTCAGACCAATCCTGGGGTGATACTGTACTCAGGTACTGCACCTGAGAAAACAAAGACTAGGGGAAGATATTTAGCTCTTTCCCATGCTAGCTGTAGAGGAGAAGAGGGCTTTTCAGTTCTGTTTTCTCCTCAATTTTGCCCACTTCCAGAACTGTACTGACTTATCACTAGCTTAGGACATTGGGGCCTATATCCAATGGTTTCACTATGCTAACACAAGATGTACAGTCGGTTATACATTTACAAAATTAGCACAAAGACCATACCTCATGCTATTGCTAATATACAATGTAAATTGCTGGGTCAACCAGTGACTTCAAAGCCAAATGGGGATTTGATCCCCCGTTTCCTGAAGAGTCCTGGTGGCACAGTGGTTAAACTGTTGTACTGCAGCCAAAACTGCTGATGATGTGAGTTCGATCCTGGGAGGAAACAAGTTTAACTCAACCTTCCATCCTTCCAAGGCCAGTAAAATAAGTACCCAGCATGTTGGGGGCAAATTGTTAATTACCTTGTGAACCACCCACTAAGTGCTATGGGGCAGCATATAACTATAATTGCTATTCGCAACCCAACACTCCAACCACTCTACAGTAGCTTACACTCAGCCAACTTCTTGTAGGTTTATATGTCTGACACTGCAGAAATAGTCTCTAAAAACATAGATTTATCCTATAACTTTGGGGCAACAGATGCAGTAAATGGGTCCTACTGTTGTACTATACTGCCATTTTAACCATCTTGAACTTGATTTCAGCTTCCAGTGACTGATTTTAGGGTTGCATCCTTACAGCTCTTGTGGTTGCCTGCAAGTTCTTTGGTTTTCTGTTGCTCTTTTATCCACATCCTCTGATTCACAGATATGAAGCCGCAGCTTCTGTCACTACTAGTCTTTATTTAGTTCTTTTGGTTGCCTTTTTTAAACTAGCTTCTTAGGAGGATAGAACATAAACAGATTTCAACCACAAAGTGCTTTGACTCTTTAACTTAAATTAAAATTGGCTATATCATATTTGGGAAATTATCTTTTCATCTTTTTGACAGTCCAGTGGTATAAATTCTCAACAAAGAAGTTAAGTCTACATTACTTTAATAGAGTTTTCTCACTGATAAGTATAGGAAGGCTGAAATCTTGTTTGTAGTTTAAGTCAAATCATAACTTTCCTCACTGGTAAACAAAGCACTTCTACCATAACTCTGGGGTGAACAAGCTTGCTTTTTACAGATGTGAGGGAGAATCAAAATGAGAATGCTTTGTTTAGCAGGAAGGAACAGACTGACATTTACAACATAGTTTACACTGTAAATAGGATTTCAGCCATATAATTATTTATAATTGGTAGGTGCTTACTCTCAAACCTTCTTCATCTTCGAAGGATCTTTATTTCTATATACGGAGTAATCCCAGAAAGTATGTGTATTCTTATATATAGATCAGTGATGGGATGTCACCGGTTCCAGACGGATCTCTGGAACCGGTAAGACCAATCCCGGAGGGTTCTCCGTGAGGGGAAGTCCACTTTTGGGGCGTCCGGTTCCGGACGCCTGACCGAAAGAAAAAAAAAAATTAAAATCGGAGCGAAAATGGCTCTAATTGACTGCGCATGCGCAGAAACTCAATCTGACACATTGCACATGCGTCAGATTGAGTTTCTGCGCATGCGCAGTCAATTAGAGCCATTTTCGCTCCGATTTTCAAAACATTTAGAACTTTCAGGGCAGCGGCGGCGGCAGCAGCCCTCTGAGGGGGGCGCCTCCCCGCGGCACGTTGAGGGCTGCCTCGGCCGTCCGCTGCTGACAAGCCCCATGCCCTGGGGACGCCCGGCGGGGTACACCGCTGCCGCCGCCTCCGCCGGGCGCCTGTGGGCCGGGTGCCTGCACCCGCCGTCCACAGCCGCCGCCCGCCGCCGCCGCTGCCTGAATCCCTGTGGACTCCTTCTTGGGTCGGTCCCTTTTGAGCTCGGCTGCCGCGCGCTGCGGAGGAGGAAGCTGTAGGCGGCGGCGGTGCGGCATGGGGACGGCCCAGGGAGGCGCGGCAGCCGCGGCTGCCCGTCGCCCCTCGCCATGGCCGGAGCCGGGCTAAAAAGGTACCGGCCCAAGGAGGACGCCACAGGGGTGCAGGCAGCTCCGGCGGCGGCGGCGGCTGTGGACAGCAATCGGGGTGCCGGGTCCCAAGAAAGGTAAGCGAGGGGTTTTTATTTGGGGTGGGTGGGTAATTTATTTGTGTTTTGGGTGGGTGGTTGTTTTTATTTTATTTATTTATTTGTGTCTGGGTGGGTGGGCTGAGAGGGAGGGGTGTGTGTGTATGTTTATTTTTATTTTTTATTTATTTTTATTTTGGCCCCGCCCACAACGTCATGACGTCATGACGTCGGCCGTGACGTCATGACGTCATGCCATTGGCCACGCCCATGACGTCCGTGACGTCATGGCGTGGTAGTAGAATTTTTGTCATCCCATCACTGATATAGATGTATGATTTCCACTTTGAGATCCTCTTTGTGGTGGCAAATTGTTGCTAATAATGTGCTGGTTGTCTTCCTGGTCATGTACCCAGTTGTGGGACAGACATGTAACTAGAAATGTGAGTAACATCTTGTTAATTACCAGCAATTTGTTGCTGCAATTTCACTTATATACACATAAATCTTCAAAAGGATTCTGTCCATTAAATCTTAAAAATAGGTACAGCCCTAAAATTCTAGCTGGATGTAGTATTTCTAATTCTGCATCATACTTTTTGATAATTTCAACTTCTTTATTTTGCCTCACTATAACCCCCATTTTGTCTTTTCCTTCTCTGATATTTGCACTTCCAAGAGCCTGATATGATATTGTTTCTAACGAGGCAGTTCACACTGAGGTAAATAAAAGGCAAGCATTTGGAAATGTATGCAGCCTATTTTGGCTGTGCTTTTAGCTTTTGTTTTAATACTATAGCAAACAATCCAGGTGGGTGAGGCTTTCTGCAAAGAGGTGGAAATTTCATTTCTTTTCTTCCTTGAAAGACATTAAAGACCTAGAAGAGCTGTAGAAGGTTTTTTAAAAACAATTAGCCAGTTTTAAACCACAATTAATTGGTTAACTTTTAATTCTGCCTAAATTAGTTACACTATACCTTACTGTGTACCCTATAAACCTTTTTGGGGGCTGTGAAGCCTTCTTGGTTTTTGAAACTATAGAAAGCAGTACCAGGAGTGTGAGGGGAAGAAAGTTCTAGTGCTTTTGGATTCCAAAGCCCATTGAATCTTGGCCATAGTTTGGAAGAAGAAAATTACACTAATTATCCTTTTTTTCTTTTCTATTGGCAGTATACAGCTTGGGTCCAGGCTATCTGAAGGACTATATTTTCCCATAGAGCCATCTTGGCTTTTAGAGTTTCACGGGAGTCCCTCTCAGACTCATTACCATCAGAGGAATATTTGATGGAGACACAAGAAAGGGTCTTCTCTGTAGCGGCTGCCAGATTATGGAATGTTGCTCCTTCAGGAAGTTATGTTGGCCTTCTCCCTTTTATTCTCCCACTGATACCTGAAGATCAGTGGTGGGCTGTCAAAAAAATTTCTACCCCACTGTGGGCAGAGCTGACATCATGGGCAGAGCCGACATCATGATGTCATGACATCGTGGGTGGAGCCAATGTCATGACGTGGGCGGAGCCAAAGAAAAAATAAATTAAATAAAAATACACATTACAATTAAAATAATCAACCCACCCACCCACTCACCCCAAACACAAAACCGTCACTTACCTGCCCTAGGGTCAGGGAGCAGGCACTAGGCAGGCAGGCAGGAAGTGTGGCACCATGGCGGCAAACCGCCACGGTGGTGCAGCGGCCTGGCAGCGCAGCCCAGCAAGGAAAAGCTGCCGTCGCCGCTTCTCCAGGTGCTGCCTGCACCCTTTCTGGGCAGCCGAAATGGCTGCCTGGAACTGCGCATGCATCAAATCTCCATTTGACACATGCACACTTCTATTTTTTAATGCACATGCGTCAAATGGAGGTTTGACACATGCGGAGTTCCGGGCAGCCATTTTGGCTGCCCAGAAATACACATCTGGAATGCGGCCGGAGAGGCAACCGAACTGGTCGCCCGAGGGTTCTCTACCCCCCCCCCCCGGTGATCTCCTCCAGAAAGCTGCCACTGGTTCAGGCGAACTGGTCCGAACCAGTAGCAGCCCATCACTACTGAAGATCCATTTCTTCTGACAACCTTTTAATAATTATACATGAGATCCTGGATGCAGATTTTTTAGCTGAGTTAATGTCTGTTTTTAAAGTTTTTGTCTGTTTTTAAAGTTTCTGATGTATTAGTCCTCTTTAATCATTTAATGTATTTAATTATTCAAGTCTAATTGCTTTTTAATTGTAGCTGTGTTTTAATTTGATATTTTTAATATTGTGAGCCACCTTGAGTCCTCCATGGGCAGAAGGCTAGCCTAACAACAACAACAACAGGTCCTTGGTTAGGGCTTGAACTGTTAATTTTATCCCAGTCCTTGACTGTGAACCAAACGGTTGATTTGTATCCAACAACAACGTAACTCAGAAACTTTGTACTTTAAAAATCCCGAATGCTAACTCGTGTTTTACTTGTCAGTTCCCCCATCTAAATAATTATTAAAAGTGCAGAAGCCATGTCTTCCTTATGTATGTGGTCACCCTAAAAAGCTTACTAGAAAGATTCTCTGTCACACTTAATCCTGACACTAAGAGCTTGATATCCCCCCTCCCCGCCCATCCAGTTGTTTGGGTTTATATAACTGATTTTAAGCTATTCTTATTTGATGATAAAACTGTGGAACTCTTTCAATATTTGTTACAGTTAATGAAAGACTGATTTGAGTTTTTAACAGTATTTTAACAGCATCTTACATCCTACATGGCCTTCCTAATACAGTACATGGCCTTTGAATTGAAAGGACTCTAGGGAGAGAGGTCAGTTCACTTATGTTGATGAAAAGAAGCCCAGTATTCAGGATAGTGTTGCTTAGCAACTCATGGTCTAACTCTGCCTTTGAAGTAAGAGGAGAAAGGAGGGAGACTTCATTTTCTATTGCCTTATTCATTTCACTGGAGAGTTAATGCTCAAGGCTATAGCAACAAAGCAGTGATACCTCTCTCCAGGTTTTTCTTTCTTTGCATGGGATGCCTGAAATCTGCTCAGTAATGAACTATGCATTTATGGAACAGTTATTGGTTATTTAAATACACATCTGTGATCAAAGTTGCAAGAAACAAACCACAGCTACCTGTTCTCTAATTTTCTAATCTAGACAAATGTAAATCCTAAATAGCTAGAAGATAAATATAATTCCATAAGAACTTTGTTTAACAACAAAAATCTGATCAGCCCCTTCAGCAATTCATAAAAATCCAAAGATACTTCATAGTATCAGATAGCAGTTTACTAAGGGAAACCACAAAAGGATTTTTTAAAAAAAGATTATTGTATTGTACAAAAATTGGTGATACACTGAAGAGCCACTGTATCGGTGGGAGCTTTACCACTAATTTAGATTTCTGTGAGAAATGGGTGATAGCAAATTTCCCTAGAGAGATAGTTTTGGGATGCAGTCAGATATATTTTTTAAAAAGTAGTAACAGAAGGTAAGATTTAAAGAATAAACTCTAAAGTTGGGGGCATGTTCATAAAATGAAACTACATTGATAAATATCCAGTTTGCTATCAAGAGACACAAAATGGTTTTTAAAATCTTGTTGATATTTGTGTTGGAAATTGGATAAAAAATACTGTACAGTAATACCTTCCATATTCAGTTTTGTAGCTCTAGAACAAGCCAGCACAGCAGTATGAACAACTTGCCTTTCTAATGTGGTGGACCTGCAAAACACATCATCCCTCACCACTGGTTATGCTGCCTAGGGCTGACTGGCCTTGCAGTCTAGCATTATCTAAATAACCATGTTTCCCACTGCATTTTGCACTGAAGATTAGTTTGAAGGAGAAAATGTAATCAGGGGAAAAATTAAGCAATCTCCTTCTCAAAATTCGCCTTTTCTAAACCAGTTTTTATAAAAGCGACACGGGGATTAAACATGGTTTGTCTTCAGCCTCTTTTTATTTTTTATTTTTAGGAAAAGCTCATGAATTCTGATAGGGTCAAGATTTGTTGGCATCTGTCATAAGAAATCATGACCAATAAGACATTTTAATGCAACATATGTACCCAAGGTTTGATTTCAAATATATTACTTCAGCAGAGCTCCTGCTGAGCAAGAAATGCTAAATTCTCAATGGCTCTATTTATAAACTAATGTACACAAGAACCTGGGTAGCGGCCTATCAATGCCAATAAAACCTAAATTGTGCTATGTATTTTTTGAAAGTTTTGGCTTTTTAATAAATGGGAGATGTACTGGTGGGAAAAGCACAGATCATGGCCTGTGTCTTACTAGACTAAGCCCCCATTATCCTCAGTCATTGGCTGCACTAACTGGTGTTGATGGAATTGACAAGTGGGAATTCAACATGGTCTCAGGTTCCTAACTGCTGGCATAGATCCAGACAGTTATAACTAAGACCCCAGTCCTATCCACAATGTGTATAGCGGTGGACTTCTGGGGAAATATATGTGGGATTGTGATGTATAACATCGGACGAAGACATAAATTGGCAATTAATTATCCATTATATTTGTTCTAACTTGTGACTAATCTTAGTCTTTTTCTTTCGTGTCCTGATCAAACCCTGTACTGCCAAAATGAAGCCACTTTCTTTGCTGTGTAATTGGCCAAACTTAAGTTCTCATCGGTGGGCAGTTCTCTCTCCACATTCACAGTGTGTTGCTGTCCACCAGCAGCCCCCACTTGAGCATGTTGGTCTTGCATTTAGGGACTCCAACCTCAGCCTATTCAGGGTCCTCCAAGTGATGTAGGTAGGGGATGTTGAGTCCCTCAGCTATATTCTCCTTTAATGTTGTTCCATGTCCAGTGAGCTCCTTCCTCCATCTTCTAATTTGGTTTTACTCTTGTGTACCTTCAAGAATGTTTGTTCTTCCCATAAAGCTCTTCCTGGATCTGAGCTGGCAGACGTGAGGCTCATACCCGTTCAGAGAGTATCAGGGGTCATTCTCTTTCTTAGCTCATTCGGCATCCGTTGTTACTTTTTTTCTTATCTTAGGTGGATAAGCTCACTCCGGCATGTAGCACTCGGGTCTCAAACTGCTAACCTGCCAACCTTCCAGTTGTTAAGTCCAGCATCTTAACCACTAAGCCACTGAAGTCCCCTTTTAAAAAGAAGTTTACAATTATGATCTCTCTCTCTAAAAAAAACAAAAAACAATATAATCTGAATATTAAGGTGCTGGATATATAAAACCTCACCCACTTCTTTGAATGAATTTCTCCCATAGCCAAATTCACATACTGTATTACAGTACTGTATGTCAATCTTGCAATGCCTATATGCCAGTTGTTAAGTCCAGCATCTTAACCATTAAGCCACTGAAGCCCCCTTTTAAAAAGTTTACAATTATCTCTCTCTCTAAAAAAAAAAAAAGCAATATAATCTGAATATTAAGGTGCTGGATATATAAAACCTCTCCCACTTTGAATGAATTTCTCCCATAGCCAAATTCACATACTGTACTGTATTACAGTACTGTATGAACAACAACACAATGTCAATCTTGCAATGCCTATATGACAAATTATGCATGGAGGTAGAATGGGGAGAATCTCAACTTCCTTCCAGTTGATGGCTGCTCTCAAAAAACCTGGAACAGGCTTCTTCTTCTGTGTCTAGGCCAGACATGGAACTGCCAAAATGGAGTTCATTCTGCATTTCCTTTCGCCTGACCTAATGTGAGAAAGACTAGCTGGCACAAGGTGGCCATTGTCCGGGGTATGCCTGATAGTTGTTCAAAAATACCACAATCTTCATTTAGGCTCTGGAACAGGCAAAAAGACTGTGCTCTGTATTTAATAGAGCTTATTTCTCACAATCTCTCTCTGTAGGACTAATCTGTGCAATACAAGTTTGATTCATGCAAAACATTCTGTGGGTTTTGCACTAGCAAGTATAATCAAGAAGCCACTTTAGACCTGTTCTCTGGTTCATATGTTAAGCTTCATTAAGTTTCTATGCTATATGACAAAGAAGAACAAATCTTTTTTTTTTGGGGGGGGGGGGACTATTACCACGCTTTTGAATTTATGGGTGGGAGATAATTGAGAATTTTTTTTTGTTAATTTCAGCGAATTATTTATTATTTATTTAGATTTATTATCCCGCCCCAGTCTGTTAGGCGAACCTGACTCTAGGCGGCTTAATTAACTGTGTGACATCCAGATTCAGGATTTTCTTAGATCAGTTCTCAACCTTTTTAAGCTGGGGCTGGGTGGCACTCCCTCAGAGAGCTTGGGGGGCTGGATGGCCATTTTGCCCTTCCTCCACCACATGGCACTTCCTGATGTGGTGGAGGTGGGGGGCACATGAAATGGTGCTGCAGGTTGAGCATCCCTGTCTTAAATAGTTAACTGTTTTAGTTGTTTTTAATGTTTTAATCCTGTTTTATCATTTAACTCATTTTAATTATTAGGCATTTAAATAATTACGAAGACTTAACTTTGGCCAATGTCAAAGCCAGGAAAGGGGCTTCGTTTTAGAAGTCCAGGGTTTGGTTGGGAGACAAGAGAATTATTAGGCAAGTTTAATTCTTTTTTAACTGTATAAATGTTGTTTTTTTAAGCTGTTTTTTTTTTTACATTGTAAGCCACCTTGAGTCCCCCCATGGGGAGAAATGTGGCCTATATGAAACGAACAAATTTTTAAAAAGGAGTATGAATTCCTAGCAACCACCTGCTCTTTCTAAAGAAAACATCCAACGCCAACTGAAAGCAGCTAAAAACACCACACCCTATATTTTATGACGCGTTTTTTCAAACAAAAAGCCGTATCCTCCTTTCCATGAGGAGCGAAGAAATATAAAAGGGTTAAGTAGAAATAGCAAAAGAGCAGACTCTAGGGGAGAAACTTTTCCTCAGGTCCCAGGGCTTTAAAAAAAAAGAAGGCGAAAAGCGGGCACAAAAAACACCCGAGTTTCAGTCAGAGCAAGAAAGCCTCATTCGGCAAAGGGCAACGGTGGAAGGCCCGTTGTTGCCTAGCAACGCCACGGCACGCGCAGCCGAAGGGGACGAGCCTTGGTGCTATATATTGGAGGTGTGTATGTTGGTGCGCCTGGCCATCTTCTGGCTCGGTGGGGGGAGGAGTCTGCAACTTATCTCCGTCGAGAAACAACCCCGCGACGCAAGACCCCCTGGTGGCGCCAGTGGTAAAATGGCTGTACCGCAAGCCCAAGGCGTCGCGAGTTCGATTCCGACGGTGGAACCCCCCCCCCCCCAGGTTGATTCAGCCAAAATGCTAATTAACTTGCACCAGAGAGTGCATTAAGTGCTATGGGATTTCGTATAAGTGTAATTGCTATACATCGCGCGCGGGTTCTCCCTCCCCCCCTCCCTTTCTACCTTTTCTGGGCACACGTGGGCTTGTCGCCTTCCGTTGGGAGGAACGGAAGGAGTAACCGCCTCTCTACCTGAGCTGCCCAGGTAGAAGCCCCGCGTTTCGTCGTCCTCGCCGTGCCTTCTTGCCTTTGGCGCTCACCTGGATGCTGAGGCGAGGGCTCTTCTTCCTGGACCCGAGTCGGAAAGGGGCGTGTGAAAAGGGCGTGTGTGTCAAAAAACCACCACACTCAACGTTCACACCTTGACACACCGGTGCAGGCTCCCCCCCCCCTCTCCACGACGCAACGCTGTTCCATCTCCTCGTTCCTCCCACAGGTGAGGGTTGTTCCCTTTGGTCTGAAGGGCCAGAGGAGGGCTGCGACGGGTCCCGGTGGGCGGGGAAGAAAGAGCTCGGCTGAACATGTGCAGAGTGCCTTAGTGGTCCTCCCATCCCACCCTTCCCATCTTAAGTGGGAGCGAGGAGGTCGTCCGAGTTGCATTTGCTGGCTGGAATCTCAAAGAGCTCCCTTTTCTAGTCCCCCCCCCTTTCACGACAGCCCCGTGAGGTAGGACGGGGCCCAGAGTCTTACCCAGTATGGCTGAGTCTGGGGAAGATGGTGATTCTAGTGTTCGACAGTTCAGTTGGTACCTGGGGATGCTCCAAGCTAAAAGACTGGCTAGCATTTCTGGTAGGGGAGGGAGTAATTTGGGGGGGGGGGTGTCCTCTTTACAAACAAGTGTTACTGACTTGGATTAACAGGGTGATTCCCCCCCCCCAAAAAAAAGGAGACCACCCCATAGTGAGACCCCATAGTGAGACCCTGACTGAAGCTGGTACAGACTTTTGAGAGCTTGTTTTGCCCCCCCCCTCCCTTGCCATTTGGGGAGGAGGGTTTCTTTCTGGACGTTTTTTCGTTACTCTGCTTAACTAATTACTCTCTCAAGGTTTTTTTGTCAAAGTAATTCGGGGTGGGGTAGGGGATATGTCTCTGGCAGAGGAGAGACAACTTAGCCTCTTCGCCCCCCCCCCCAGACCTAATTGGAAGTGTGTGAGGAAATCCTTGTCCTTTTCCTGGAAGAAAAAGGGCGCACCTTTAAAACAAGCATGACTGAGTGTGCACATATGCTTTGTGTGGGGTTATCTGCTGCCAGTGGTGATGTGGAACCTGGCTGTTTTCAAGCTGATGTTGACATAAGGAGGGAAGGTATGCCTGATTTTCATCACTCAGCAGATGCCACTTCTTGATGAATTGGTCCATTTAGCTCTATAAGCAGGTGGTGAGCTTTAGGCTGTGGCATCAGCAATATCAGCCATATAAAATGAAACCAATTTTGCTTAGTAGTAGTGGTGGGAACTCCAAGCTTTAGAAAAATTCAGATGCTGGAGCCTAATAAAGTCTTTCTTTGTGTGTACAGTTGTTGTTGTTCAGTCGCACAGTCGATTCCGACCCTCTGCGACCCCATGGACCACTGTCCGCCAGGCAGTCCTGTCCTCCACCATCCTCCTCAACTCGCTCAGCTCCGTGCCCATTGTCTCCACAATACCATCTAGCCATCTCATCTTGGGCTGGCCCCTTCCTCTTTTGCCCTTGACCTTTCCAAGCATCAAGGCTTTCTCAAGTGAATCCTCTCTTCTCATCTGATGTCCAAAGTACTTTAGCTTCATCTTTATTATTTGACCTTCTAATGAGAAGTCAGGGTTGATTTCTTCTAACATTGACCTATTTGTTCTCCTCGCTGTCCAGGGGACTCTCAAAACCCTTCTCCAAAACCACATCTCAAAGGCTTCTATTCTTCTGCGCTCAGCTTTCCTCATGGTCCAGCTCTCACAACCATACATTGCCACAGGGAATACCACTGCTTTGACTATACGAATTTTTGTTTGCAATGTGATGTCTCTACTTTTCACTATGCTCCCCAGGTTTCTCATTGCTTGCCTCCCAAGAATCAGTCGCCTTTTTATTTCATGGCTGCAATCTCCATCTGCAGTGAGCTTTGATCCTAAGAAAGTAAAATCTGTCACTGCTTCCATTTCTTCCCCATCTATTTTCCAGGGACTGATAGGGCCTGTTGCCATGATCTTTGTTTTCTTGATATTGAGTCTCAAGCCAGCTTTTTCACTTTCTTCTTTCAACCTAAACGGGAGCTTCTTTAGGTCCTCCTCACTTTCTGCCATTAGGGTGGTATCAACTGCATATCTCAAATTGTTGATGTTTCTTCCAGCAATTTTGATCCCAAACTGTGATTCCTCCATCCCTGCATTGTGCATTATGTGTTCTGTGTATAAGTTGAATAAGCAGGGTGACAAAATGCAGCCTTGTCTTACTCCTTTTCCTATTCCAAACCACTCCGTCATTCCATTTTCTCTCCTAACTGTTGCCTCTTGATTCATGTACAGATTTCTCATGAGGCCTATAAGGTGTTCCGGAATTCCCATCTCTTTAATTACTTGCCACATTTTGTTGTGGTCGACACAGTCAAAAGCCTTAGTGTAATCAATGAAACAGAAGTAGACTTGTTTCTGATATTCCTTTGTTTTTTCCATGATCCATCTTATTTTGGCGATGTGGTCTCTAGTCCCCCTGCCTCTTCTGAAACCTGCCTGCACTTCTGGTAATTCTTTCTCCACATGCTGTTGAAGTCTATCCTGTATTATCTTGAGCATCACCTTGCTAGCGTGAGGAATGAGCACAATTGTTCGATAATTTGAACATTCTTTGGCATTACCCTTTTTAGGGATTGGAATGTATACAGATCTTTTCCAATCCTGTGACCATTGTTGTGTTTTCCAAATCTGCTGGCATATAGAATGCAATAATTTGATTCCATCATCTTGTAGGGCTTTGAAAAGTTCCACTTGGATACCATCAACTCCACTGGCTTTGTTGTTTGCAGTGTTTTTTAGGGCCTTTCTGACTTCACTCTCTAGAATGTCTGGCTCATGTTCCATGTTCTCATCATTGTGATTATCAGGGGTGTTGAGGTCCTTTTTGTAGAGTTCCTCTGTGTACTCTTTCCATCTTTTCTTAATCTCTTCTGCATCTGCTAACTCCTTGCCATCTTTGTCCTTTATCATGGTCATTTTTGCTTTAAATGTTCCCTTGAGTTCCCCAATTTTTTTGAAAAGATCTCTAGTCCTACCCCTGATATTTTTTCCCTCTATTTCTTTGCACTGTTCGTCCAGGTAGGTTTCCTTATCTCTCCTAGCTTTTCTTTGAAATTCTGTATTCAAGTGACTGTATTTTTTCCTTTCTCCTTGGCATTTTGCATTCCTTCTGTCCTCTGCTATTTTGAGAGCCTCATCCGACAACCACTTAGCTTTCTTACGCTGCTTTTCTTTTGGTATGGTTTTCCTTGCTGCCTCCTGCATGATGTCCCGCATCTCTGTCCATAATTCTTCTGGCACTCTGTCTGTCTGGTCCAAGCCATTAAATCTGTTCCACACCTCCACTGTGTATTCCCAAGGAATGTTGTCTAGGTCATATCTGTCTGGCCTAATGGTTTTTCCTATTTTCTTTAGTCTAAGCCTGACTTTTGCAATCAGTAGGTTGTGATCTGAGCCACAGTCTGCTCCTGGTCTTGTTTTTGCTGACTGTATGGAGGTTCTCCATCTTTGACTGCAGAGTATGTAATCAATCTGGTTTCGATGTTGGCCATCTGGTGATGTCCATGTGTAAAGTCTCCTCTTGTGTTGCTGGAAAAGAGTGTTTGCTATGACCAGTGCGTTATCTTGGCAGAAGTCTATCAGTCTTTGGCCTGTTTCATTCTGTGTTCCAAGACCAAACTTGCCTGTTATTCCATTTACTTTTTGATTTCCTACTTTGGCATTCCAATCTCCTATGATAATGTGTACATCATTTCTTGGTGTCTGTTCTATGAGGTGTTCTAAGTCTTCATAGAACTGGTCAATTGTGGCTTCATCTGCAGTAGTGGTTGGTGCGTATATTTGGATTACAGTGTTATTGAATGGCTTGCCTTGTATTCTGACTGACATCATTCTATCATTTTTGAGATTATATCCCATTATTGCTTTTCTCACCCTTTTATTGACAATTATGGCTACTCCATTTTTTCTGAGGTTTTCTTGTCCACAGTAGTAGATATGATGGTTTCCAGAGCTGAATTCGCCCATTCCTGTCCATTTTAATTCGCTGATTCCCAAGATGTCAATGCTTATTCTTTCCATTTCCTTTTTGACCACTTCCAGTTTTCCCTGGTTCATAGATCTCACATTCCATGTCCCTATACAGTATTGTTCCTTGCAACACTGTATTTCTCCTCCCGCTTTCCTGTCCCTCCCCTTCTTTTGATCTGTTGTGCTAAGCATCCTGTTTCTTCTAAATTGCCCCATTTGTTTTGCCTTTTGTTTTGGTCCATAGGGTTCTCTTGGCAAAATTCCTGACGTTGGTTTGCCGGTTTCTACGTCAGTGTCCTCTCCTCATACATGTTATCACAGTTTAAAACAAGGTATTATCATGCACATTATAACAGTTTAAACAGTATCAGACTGAAAAGTAAGCTAATTAGTGTTGGTTATATGTAGTTATAAGTCAAGAGTTTCTAAGTATCCTTGTTATGAAGTCCAATATATCAAGTCTCTACTGTAAGTTCACTATAAGTCTCTACTAAAGTATCTAAAGACAGCTACATTAGTGTCGATGAATTACTTATCCCTTGCATTCAGTCAGTTTCACCTGCCCGGTGCCTGCTGGTGGTCTTGCGTCGGCAGCGCCTGTGTCGTTTGTGAGGTCCCTCCTCAGACCTTCAGTCTCCCTCACCCTGCTAGCTGCCCAGTGCCCGCCAAGGTTCTCCTCGCTGCTGTGGCGGCAGTGAGGTGTGTGTCGGCGGTGCGTTCCTCTTCTCTGCCTGACCCGCCACTGCTGCTGTCCCGTGGCTTTTCCTCTTCTCCCCCTCTTTACTTTTTCCTTTCCCTCCGGCCGAGTAGGAATGGCCAAAGGGGCGCTGGGCTGGGGCGCGAGTCCTCTCGCCACCCGTCCCGCGGCTTTTCCTCTTCTCCCCCTCTTCGCTTTCTCCTTTCCCTCCGGCCGAGTAGGAATGGCCAAAGGGGCGCTGGGCTGGGGCGCGAGTCCTCTCGCCACCCGTCCCGCGGCTTTTCCTCTTCTCCCCCTCTTCGCTTTCTCCTTTCCCTCCGGCCGAGTAGGAATGGCCAAAGGGGCGCTGGGCTGGGGCGCGAGTCCTCTCGCCACCCGTCCCGCGGCTTTTCCTCTTCTCCCCCTCTTCGCTTTCTCCTTTCCCTCCGGCCGAGTAGGAATGGCCAAAGGGGCGCTGGGCTGGGGCGCGAGTCCTCTCGCCACCCATCCCGTGGCTTTTCCTCTTCTCCCCCTCTTCGCTTTCTCCTTTCCCTCCAGCCGAGTAGGAATGGCCAAAGGGGCGCTGGGCTGGGGCGCGAGTCCTCTCGCCACCCATCCTGCGGCTTTTTCTCTTCTCCCCCTCTTCGCTTTCTCCTTTCCCTCCGGCCGAGTAGGAATGGCCAAAGGGGCGCTGGGCTGGGGCGCGAGTCCTCTCGCCACCCATCCCGTGGCTTTTCCTCTTCTCCCCCTCTTCGCTTTCTCCTTTCCCTCCGGCCGAGTAGGAATGGCCAAAGGGGTGCTGGGCTGGGGCGCGAGTCCTCTCGCCACCCATCCTGCGGCTTTTCCTCTTCTCCCTCTCTTCGCTTTCTCCTTTCCCTCTGGCCAAGTAGGAATGGCCAAAGGGGCGCTGGGCTGGGGCGCGAGTCCTCTCGCCACCCGTCCTGCGGCTTTTCCTCTTCTCCCCCTCTTCGTTTTCTCCTTTCCCTCCGGCCGAGCAGGAGCCTAATAAAGTCTTTCTTTGTGTGTACAGTATAGGTCTATATTAGGACAAGGCAAGTGTCTAGAAGTGATCAACAGGAGTAACAGCTATAATGTTGTCTTTTCCTCAAGAGAGGCTGATGTATTTTTTGCAAGAAGAGAATGGACATGAGAATGATTTTTGTGCAAAATGACACAGGATCTTGCTTAGAAGCACCAAATGGATTGGTGGTTGGTTTGTTTTTTACTAAGTGGCTTGTTATTCTGTGCTTGCTTTGTCTCTGTGTGCCTAGATTCTCAAGGGAAATGATGCTTGTTTTTGCACAGAGAAAGTTTGTGCAAATTACAAAGACCAACTTGATAGGGAAAAAATTAGCACTCCTTTCCTTGCTGTTAGCTTAAAAACCAGGAATGTCTTATGGCATGAAGTGAGTCAAGGCAACTAATTTGACATAAACTATACCAATATCTTATTAATATTCTGTATCTTTATCAATACATCAGTACTGCAATTAGAATATGTGAAAGAACAAATCATTTAATTTGATCTTGTTTCAACCTAATATTCAATTCTTGATTAAAAGTCAAATGGAAATTGTAATTGAAATTGTTGGTGTGTGTGCTGCTCTCCCCACAGCCCAACATATTCCCTGCCAGAACTGATGGAATAACTTGCTGCTACTATAATTAGATCTCACAGACTTTTGCTTCTGTGAAAGCACACATGTGGAGGTGCAGCTAATGAGCATGCCTGGAAATCAAGGCTGCCATGAACCCAAACCAACATTCTAGTTCCATGATGGTGAACCTTTGCACTCCAGGTGTTTGTGGATTTCAGTTATCAGACACCCAAGTCAGAACTCTTGCTGATCTAGGGCAGTGATGGCTAATCTTGGCACTCTATCTGTTCTTCAATTCCCAGAAGCCCTGATCAGCAGGAATGCTGACTTGGGATTCTGGTGTGCCAGACATCATCACTCTTAAGAGGTTCTAGAAAGTCAGATAAAAGATCCCATTTACTAGTGTCGAACTATTGACTGGGGATATTCAAATATGTTTTAATATGTGCAATTCTATTTAAATCTAGGTTTACTGTTTCAGCTGGTTGGCCATATAGCTCAGTGGATTATGGTAGTTATTTGGCTGCAGAGCCAGAGTTCAAAAATTCAATTCTCTACTGTGTCTCCATTGAAAAAAGATAATTTGTGTAGCCATGGGCAAACTTTACAGTCCCAGGATGCACTCAAGGGAATGGTAAATGAATTCTGTTTATTACCCACCTATAAAACCCTGGAACGGCCTATGATAAGTCAGAATCGACTTGAGGGCATACTATTGCTATTGTTGTTCCAACTAGTGATAGGATTTTACTACATTTTTACTGTTTTTATTGTACAATTTGATTTTTATTGTACTGTATTTTATTATTTCTTGTTAGCTGCCCATGTTGTATGTTGTTTGCACTAATTGAATCACATAGAAGTAGAAATAATTAATAAAATAGTAACAGTAGAGTGTCATACAGCTTTAATTATTCCACCTGCTAGAAAAATTGCAATTGGTAAACAAATAATTTCCTTAAATTATATATAGGGTTTTCAGCACTGATGCTGTTTATGACCATTTGCCGGACATTGGTATGAATAACCAGTTTCTGTGATAATGTGTGTAACTGCAACTGCCTTCCAAAATCAAGACACAGTTGGCCCTAAATGCACTCTTTGATACAGAGTCTGGCATTCTCATGGAACAATTAAGGATGATAAAACAACTATGAAGAAGGCCAGGGAGCAGCTGGAGGAAAGCTCCCACAGAGTTCAACCTGGCGGCTGTCAGGGAAACATTCAGAAAATATCATAATAAATGTAATAAATAACTTGAAGGTTGGCAGGTCAGCAGTTCAAGACCCGAATACTGCACGACAGAGTGAGCGCCCATCTCTGTCTCAGCGGTTCGAAAGCAAGAAATTGCAAGTACTGTAGTGTAGATAAATAGGTACCAGTTCGGTGGGAAGGTAAACAGTGTTCCGTGTATTCCGGTGTCTAGTCATGCCTGCCATATGTCCATGGAAATGCCTGCAAACATCTGGCTATAAATGGAGATGAGCACTTAACAGAGTGATCTGTTGGTAAGTATAGTTGTACCTCGCTTAAAGAGCATAATGCGTTCCACAGGATTGCTCTTTAAGCAAGTTTGCTCTTTAAGCGAAACACCATTGTAAGTGACCAATTGTGTGTGTGTGTGAGGGGGAGATTTCAAACCCTGATTTATTTGTTAAGCGAGTTTTTGGTTGGATTTATTTGTTAAGCGAAGCGAACGTTCAGAGAATATTCTGCTCTTTAAGCGAGTTACTCTTTAAGCGAGGTGTTCTTTATGCGAGGTTTGACTGTAAATATCTTTTTGGAAAACAAGATGCTGCTACCATGGTGGATGGTAGCAAGAAGAGTCACTGACTGCAGGATAAAGGTAGAGGTGAATTTCTCCCTCCACTGTCTTAGGTTTCTTATTTTAATCTATATCAACAGATGCATTGTGTTGTACTGATGTATATTATGCATGTGAATTAGACTAACATACCACAGATAGCTTTGTGCATCTCTCCCAAAGTTCATTTAAAAAAATAAATAAAGTAGAGGTGGCAATGCAGACTGAGCACTTAAAATAATTTTGATTGTCAAGCCCGATCTGTTGTAAGCCCAGTTAACTGTGAAGTGAAATAAATCTCTGACGGGAAAGGTTATCTTATAAGAGCTGAGAAAAAGTCACACAAAAGGCAGCCCAGTAGGCAAGAAGATCAAGGTGGAGAGAAGGAGTCTTACATTCAGTGAGGCTTCTGGGAGGATTCAGAAAGAATTTTAGAATAACTGAGTTGGAAGGGTCCTTTGAGACCCCTTGCTCAATGCAGGAATCCAGATCATATTCTAATAAGTCTAGAAAGAAAGATAATTTGAGTAAAACTGGTAAGACTACTAGCAATTATAGCAATTACACATGTGAACACTGTTTTCTGTTATGTCCAGTGATTATTATGAATAATTATGATGGCAATTTGTGTGATTTTATGTGTTAACATAATTCTTTTATCAACAATTGCAGGTGTTACTATTTTAACAAATTTCTGACTACCTCCGTGAGGAAAGTATAACGCTACACAAAGGACTTCTATGTGTGGACTTTCCACGATGGCTTACATAAGAATGCTAAGAAGATTCTTAATGAAGCAGATGTCCCAATGGAAGCTTTGGAAGTTTACCTTCGTTATTTTGATCTTTTTAATATTTTTTGTTTTGTTACAACGAGAAGTTGGTATTCCAGATGTTAACCAGGAGCTAGGATTACCATCAAAAGATGGGAAAATAACTAATGTACTAGGTCTGGTGTTAAAAGCTGTGAACAATTTCAAACCAGCTGACCCAAAAATGCAGATTAAGGCACCTATTAGGCAAACTCAAAATGCTGGAGAAAAGCGCTGCTTGTCAGGATCCTATACAGCAGCAGAACTGACACCTCACTTGGATCGACCACCTCAGGATCCCAATGCTCCAGGAGCTTTTGGTAGACCATTCAAAACTGTTGATTTAAATGCAGAAGAGCAGGAGGAGAAAAAGCGTGGGGAAGAAAAACATTGCTTTAATGCTTTTGCAAGTGACAGGATTTCTTTACATCGAGATCTAGGACCAGACACACGACCTCCTGAGTATGCTAAAAAGGGCACTTGGATTTGACAACCAACATTTTCTGGCATTTAAATAAATATGTAAAATAGCAAAAATGATTTTAAAATCTCCTATTTGCTGTATTAATATATAGCTTGTGATCATTCTCAATAGAATAGTAGTGGTCTGTTATATCTATAGGTAACCTGTGGGGATGTAGTCAGTGGTGGGCTCCCAAAAAATTTACTACCACACTGTGGGTGTGGTATGATGGGTGTGGCCAGGGAAAAAACCCTGCGTTGCACCCGAATTAGGACTACAGTCAAACCTTGCATAACGAGCATTTCACTTAGCAAAAAACTCGCATAACGAAAATTTTCACTATGCAAGTTTTCCCCCTTGAAACGCGAGTTTTTCCATAGGGGAAGTCTGACTCGCATAGTGAAAAATTCGTTATGTGAGTCTGACTTGCATAGCAAAAAACTCGCATACCGAGCAGCCTTGCAAAATGAATTAAATTTGTTATGCCAGGTATGACTGTACTTTATTTCAAAACTTGGATGGGCAGGGCCAGCCAGAATTTCTGGTACTGGTTCTGGTGAACTGGTGCTGATGCCCACCACTGGATGTAGTACACACTGCTTTCTTAAGTAGCTTTGATAATAGCAAATAATATATCTGAGAAAACTTAAAACATCGATACAATTTCATTAACATTTAGTAATCACACCAAAATAACATTGCAACTTTGGTTGAAAATATTTTTTTTATCTTGGATGTTCTTTTTTATCATGAATTCACATTTTAATGATTCTTTTAAAAAATTCAGAACATATATTTGGAAAATATTCACCTTCCTCTCATGATCTGATAAAAAAAACCTCATATTATAATTAATGTGGTATGCTTCTGGAATGCATAGCCTTTGCTGTAGTAAGATCATGTTTGGTGGAATTTATACTGGCATAGGAAATTGTAGAAGTCCAGCTGTAGTACCTACGTAAAGGTAAAGGTTGCCCTTGCTAGAAAGCCAGTCGTATCCGACTAGGATTGAGTGCTCATCTCTGTTTATAGCGCTGTCTATGTTTGCAGAAGTTTCCATTGCCATGTGGCAGCCATGACTAAACACTGGAGTGCACAGAACACTGTTTACCTTCCCACCAAAGTGGTACCTATTTATCTATTTGCAATTTATTGCTTTCAAACTGCTACATTGGTAAGAGCTGGGACAGAGATGGAAACTCAGTCTGTTGTGCTGTACTCTGGTCTTGATCTGATGGCCTTTCAGTCATCAAGTTCAGTGTCTTTACCACTAAGCCACCACAGTATAATTTGAAATTACTGTGCACATAAGAGAAATTGTAGAAATAGCTACAGCTATATATTGTCATGACACCAAACCTCACCACAGAGTCAGCAATTTCTGAAAATTTTCCATTACGTGCAAAGTATTTCAATAGGATAACGGAGCTAAGTGTAATGATATTGTATCAGGCTACATGATATAGTTTGTCAGTTGCATAAACTTTGTTTTTATTCTCTAGATGCATTGAGCAAAAGTTTAAACGCTGTCCTCCACTTCCTACTACAAGTGTTATTATAGTTTTTCACAATGAAGCATGGTCTACCCTGCTAAGAACAGTTCATAGTGTGATGTATACTTCCCCTGCAATACTGCTAAAGGAGATAATTTTGGTGGATGATGCTAGTGTAAATGGTAAGAAATTATTTTTTATTTTTTTATTTTTTTCAACTTATTATCCCGCCCAATCGGGTAAAAACCCAACTCTGGGCGGCTTACATGAACAATTTAAAAAATACATAGCTAAAACCACAAATCAATATACGGTACCCTATTAACAGTTAAAAATGTGAATTAATACAATATTAAAAGTTAAGCTAAAAGAAATTAAACATTTCCAAGTTATAAAATTACGCAAATTATTAAAAAACAGGACCGGGGTAAGAAGGTAAGAACAAAGGGTGGCTGTCTCATCTGATAAGCCACCCAACATGAGATCCGGTATTTCTGGATCCCCAAACTTGTCCTGCCAGCCAGGTTTTAAGGCCTTTCCGGAAGGGCAGGAGCTCTGTCTGTTGACGTAGATCGATTGGCAGGAGGTTCCACAGGGCCGGGGCGGTCACGGAGAAGGCCCTCCTTCTGGTGCTAGAGAGGCGAGCCTCTCTAGCTGATGGAATTGCAAGGGAGCCTCTCCGATCCGCCCTGGTGGGACGGACAGACGTTCTCGGGGTGACACGGTCTCTGAGGTATCCTGGCCCACTACCATATAGGGCTTTAAAGGTAATGACCAGCACCTTGAATTGCACCCGGAGACATACTGGCAGCCAGTGCAGCTGCTGAAGCAGTGGTGAGGCACGATTCCTGTATCTGAGGCTTTTCACATTTAGCCACCTATCTGCTGTGTAGGAAATATACCCTATTTTTATGATAAAAACAGATAGAAAAGTATTTTAGAGATGGAATAACTTTATAAAGCACTGAAGTGCTCTCAAATTAAATGGATGTATTCGTCTAGCAGATATAGAATTCATGTTTGTATTGTGCTTTCTCATTTGTTTAGTAGACATTACAGCACATCACAGTTAAGGAGCATTATTTACATCTGTGTTGCAACTGAAACGACTAGTTTCTGAGCAGCAATCAACTAGAATTGGAAATCAAGGCTTGAAGTATATTTGCAAGTTTTAGTTTGTGTTAACTGGTTTAGTTTGATTTCTGAGCCGATAATGTTGCTGGGTGAAATGTATCGTGGATGAGAAGTTTTTAATCCATATGTTGACTGACTGAAAATTTAAACAATAGTGGGCAATGATATTTGAATTGAGTCTTTGCCTTGCTAGTATTATCCACACTTCCCTGTTTCCACTAACTTTCATGCCTACTAAAGAGAGAGGAATCTAGTTTAGCTTCTTACGAAACGTAAAAGGATCAAACTGAATTATATAGGACACACGAGACATATCTACAACTTGATTTCAGTGAAAATTGACATAATTTTATTAGATATTTATGTCAGCGTAAGAGTAGTTGAGTAAGTTGCAGTGGCAAATTGTAATTAATTAATTACTGAGTTGCTGCTCACATTCCTGTTTGTGTAACTAGCATGTAACCAGGAATGCAAATAGCAATTTATTTATTTATTTATTTTATTTGTCCAATTTGTTATCCCGCCCCAATTAGGTAAACCCAACTCTGGCATAAATCTCCAGAAGGAATTTGGGCACTGTTTCTGATGATGTACTCTGTTTCCAATAACTACTGAAATATAAACTATTAAAGCTATTGGCATTTTAAAATTAATGTTTATTACTGAGATGTTAGTTTTCAAAACTAAAATAACAGTTTTGTTAAACAGGCAAAGACTGACTTTGCTGTCTTTTCAGAATACTTAAAGGATGTACTGGATGTTTATGTGAAACAATTCCATATAGTTAAAGTAGTCCGACAAAAGGAAAGAAAAGGGCTCATTACTGCTCGATTATTAGGTGCTTCAGTAGCAACTGGAGAAACCCTCACATTTTTGGATTCACACTGTAAGTATCTCTGACAGTTAAATGTACACAGCATTTCAGTGTGTATAATTAGTCCTGTTTTATGGAAGTGGAAAAATCCAAGCCTATAATTGTGATCTCCTTAATTTCCTAGGTGAATGTTTTTATGGCTGGCTGGAACCCTTGCTAGCCAGAATAGCTGAAAACTATACTTGTGTTGTAAGTCCTGATATTTCGTCTATAGACCTGAATACATTTGAATTTATTAAACCTTCTCCTTATGGTCAGAATCATAACAGAGGAAATTTTGATTGGAGCTTGTCCTTTGGATGGGAATCTCTTCCTGAGCATGAAATCAAAATAAGAAAAGATGAAACCTCTCCTATTAAGTAAGTAGTAAAACTTTAACTCATTTTTAATTTGTTTGATTGGAAATGTGTTCCTAATAATAATATCATATTCTTATTTTTAAGAATAATTTATAAGGTACTTTTTCTTTTCTGAAAGACAACAAGAAAAGGCGGATCCCTTAATTTCCTCTGGATGTTACATCCTTTTGATGTAATGCTCTTGGTTTTATACAAATTTTGCAAATAACCATAATTTTTAACTATGCTCAACTCAATGCTTAAAATTTTACAAGAAATGCTTGAAATCAGCTAACTGTAGCTATTATTATTATTATTATTATTATTATTATTATTATTATTATTATTATTATTATTATTATTATTATTATTATTATTATTAGTATTATTATTATTATTATTATTATTATTATTATTATTATTATTATTATTATTATTTTCGATTTATATGCTGCTCTTATTGCCGAAGCAACTCAGAGCGGCTTACAATGTTACAATATCAAATATTTTTTTAAAAAAACATAATACCACTACACAACTGGAACAATGCAAATGAAAGTCATTGTTACCAACTTTCTAGCACAGTTGGCTGTTCTACCCTTGTGGCTTAAAATAGAGTTTAAAAACAATGGGTTGCAGTGATATTTTCTCCATAAAGGCCAAACTGTAGCCAGCATTCTATTATGGATGTGTTTTATTTACTGCTAGCTGCTCACCTTTCTTTATTGGGCCATATATTAATAACTATGCTTCCCCCCCCCCCTTTCAGAACACCAACATTTGCAGGTGGGCTCTTTTCAATATCAAAGGACTACTTTTATGACATTGGGAGTTATGATGAAGAAATGGAAATATGGGGTGGAGAAAATATAGAAATGTCTTTCCGAGTAAGTTTAGAGACAAAAAGTTCATGTATCATTTTTTTACCAAGTGAATACCTTGTAATAAAATTTAAGAGATTATTTGAAATCAGCCCAATGACAGTAGTGGCCTAAGAAGAGGGAATGTT
Organism: Furcifer pardalis; assembly: GCA_030440675.1. Taxonomy (NCBI): domain Eukaryota; kingdom Metazoa; phylum Chordata; class Lepidosauria; order Squamata; family Chamaeleonidae; genus Furcifer; species Furcifer pardalis. The sequence continues at coordinate 143,565,938 of CP126894.1, read as the reverse complement.
ACAGAGGGAATGAAAAATGTGGTATCTATTCATCAGTTCATTACTGATTAAAATAGATTTTAATGAAAGATGTTGTGCTTACTTTTCACTCTCCAAAATACAAATAATAAGTTCAAAGATTTTTCAGTACATTTGCATGTGTTTTATTTGTAAGTTAAAAACTGCTTCTTTTTGGTATTCTGTGGGCATTTGAATTTGGAAATGTATCTTCAATTATGTGGTGTCTAGTCATGCCTGCCACATGACCATGGAAACGTCTGCAGAAGCAGACAGCTTTGAAACAGAGATGAACACTCAACCCTAGAATCGGATATGACTGGCTTTCGAGCAAGGGAAACCTTTACCTTTACTATAGGGTTAATAATAACAGCTGTTTTCTAGTAACTCAGAGTCTAGCAGGGTGCATTCATCTGAGCCCATTCCTATGCCCATGGCTAATGACAACAAATGATTTGCTGTGAATGTTCATAGGGTCCTTAGACATATTGGCTGATTATCCCACAATAAAGTAGGCAGAAGTTGTTAAAACAAACAAATAAACAAACAAACTTTATTAAGAAAGTTACATTCCAGATAGAGAAGCATAAACCCTAATTTCAACTGTATGACACCTGCCTTAGAAGACTCATGAAAGTTGGGTAGCAGCATGTCTGTTACTTAAAATGTCAGGAAAATGCAGGAAGTAAGGCTGATAGGCAGGACGTGAGATTATCAGACTAACAATACACATAGGACATATGAGTCTAAGGCAGTGTTTCCCAGCCTTTTGTTTCTGGACTTCAGTTCCCAGAAGCCTAAGTCAGTTCCCCAAAGCTCTGACCAGCTAATGCACCGACTTAGGCTTCTGGGAATTGAAGTCCCCCTGTGGGGCATGTGCCCCCTGTTGGGAACCACTGATCTAAGGACAGAGGATCCCTGTCTCTCCTACTCCCATGTGCACCTTATGATCATGAGAAATGGATGTATGGTGAGAGATGTTTGGAGGATGCCAGGCTAACAAGAAGAAGCCTCTGGGTTGTGAACTGCCATTTAAAAAGGCACTTCTGATGGATGTTTCAGGTGCAATCCACTACTGTTTAGAGAGGAGCCATCAGAAGTTGCCAACTCTATATTAAAGATACACTAACCAAATTGCTATCTTTTTCAGGTGTGGCAGTGTGGGGGACAGTTGGAAATCATACCTTGCTCAGTGGTTGGCCATGTGTTTCGCAACAAGAGCCCTCATAGTTTCCCCAAAGGGGCTCATGTTATTACACGTAATCAAGTTCGGCTTGCAGAGGTTTGGATGGATGAATACAAAAATATATTTTACCGAAGAAACACAGAAGCAGCAAAAATAGTTAAACAAGTAGGTGGCAGTGGTGGTGGTATTAGAAATCAGTTGCTGCACTGAAGTTCTTGGTGAGCAAAAGTTTATTGTGAACATATGTAAAAAAAAAGGAGGCAATTTATACTTGATTTGCTTAGTCATGTGGATAAACAGTGCCCAATTCAAGTTTTTGTTGAACCTTTTATAATATCTGTTGCATCCACTATCTTTTGTTAGAATTGAAGAAATATGTCTTAATAGTTCTACTTGAATATTCCATTTTAATCCCTTCAATTAATCCAGATTAAACACAAAGGACAGCTGCAAAAAGAATCTGATTTTATTACTACAATGTCATATCTATTGTCATGAATCAATGTTTTAATAACAATAGGGGTTGAGATAGCCAGGAAGACTAGTTGGTTCCTCAAGTAACCTGGAGGTGTGGTAAGTATGCTTGATTGTGCTGAAACCAGTATGTAGAGGGAGAAGAGACACAATTACTGCCTTTAAATGGTTGAGTGTTGTAGTGCAACCCCAGCTTCTGTTGGGTGCTAGCACAATAACCATGGAGACAGAAGTGCTAGCCCAGTGATGGCTAACCTTTGCACTCCAGGTGTTTTTGAACTTCAGTTCCCAGAAGCCCTGATCAGCAGGAGTGCTGACTTGGGCTTCTGAGAATTGAAGTCCAAGAACACCTGGCGTGCCAAGGTTCGCCATCAGTGTTTAGCTTAAACTAAACAAAGTTGTAACCAATTGGAAATTTTCTTGTCTTCCCATCTCTAAAGGTCGTCCTATTTGAATGTACTATATTAAGGCTTCAAGATTTGTTTAAAACCTGTCCCACTTTACTGTGGTGCTGCTACATATAACTTAACATAAACTGCCCACAGCCACTTTAAATGTATAAGAAAGGGGATGAAAGGAAGAAGCAATGTTACAAAAGGAGGCATTGAGTGGAACATCCATCAGATCTTTGGAATAAGAGACCATAAATTTGATGTTTTGAAGTTAGGCAACATTTAATGTTAACAGTGTATCTCTTGGGGAATGTTGGCAATTCGTTTATAAATTAGAGTATAAGGTTAAAAGGCAAAACAACGAGCGGCACAGAGAAAGCATGAGATAATGTCCCAAGTCTCAAACCTAAACCCTTCCTTCGCAGTAACTAGCACTTTATAGGGGAAATGGACTTTCCAACATGCAGAGAATAATGGAAACAAACAAACAAACAGGAAGAGGAGTAAACCAGAGGCAGGAAAGGAACCTTCATCAATAGATTAGTATCAAAGGACAATTGTCATAAATTGCAATAGCACCCCTCTACCATTTACTCCTAACATGGAAGATTGTTGCCGTGTCAGCAGTACCTGCAGTTGTTAAGAGGGATGGGCAATTTAAGGAAAATGTTTTCCAAATTTGCCAATAGCCCAATAGGTGTTGTCTCAAGACATGGGGCTAACTTCAGAGGCCAATGTGCATATTTATCTTTTGTTATAATTTTTTTTTAAAAAAATGCATAGCTTATGTACCATAAAAGTTGATAAAGTAAAAACCCCGCTTAAAGAGTGCCTTGCTTAGAGACTAGCTCGCTTAAAGAGCAGAATTAAAGAGCCCCTTAGCGATCCAGGTGGGGGTTTCTTAAGAGAGGCTGGGAAAAAATTTCCCAAGCCTCACTTCAGAAACACACACACACCACCTGGATCACCTGCCTGTTTGGAAATGGCAGTGGGCATCGGAGTGTCTGCTGCCCATCCCAAACAGGCAGGCGGATCGATCCCCGGTTCCCTTTCCTTTTCTGAGAGGGAACCGGGCTTTTTTTTAACGTGCGATAAATGTATTGCACAATGTTAAAAACCGCATAGCGTTAAGACTCATGGAACCAAGTTTAAATGTTATCCGGGGTATTACTGTACCGTGAATGGGGGGAGAAGACTGTGTGTGTAGAAAAAGGTGGCCAACACATAAATAATATTTTAAAAATATTTTGAAAGGCTTTGTAATGAATATTTTGTCAGTAAAGGTACATTTAGCGACAATTTCCCATTTTCCCTATGTATCAGGACTTTTGAGACACAGTAGAATACAAGTTATAGTGGTGCCTCTCTTAAAGAGCATAATGCGTTCCACAGGATTGCTCTTTAAGTGAGTTTGCTCTTTAAGAGAAACACCATTGTAAGTGACCAATGGGGGGGGGGGGGATTATGAACCCCGATTTATTTGTTAAACAAGTTTTTGGTTGGTTTTATTTGTTAAGCGAAGCGAACTTTCAGAGACAATTCTGCTCTTTAAGCGAGGCACTCTTTATGTGAGGTTTGACTGTATATGTACTATTGAAACATTTTTGAAGGCCAGGATGTTTACAGAGTGGGAAGACCAACAACTTTGAAATTGATACTGTGAAAAACAAATTTCGGTTATATCATTAGATCTGAATCTTCTTAGAACAGACCTGTAAGAAAGATTAAGGGAAGTGTTTTAGCTGTGAGGAAAAAGAAACTACTCCTAGAAAAAAAAATAACCACAACAACTAGCAACTAACCGCAGAATGTATTTTTAAAAGATACTAGGGGAAAAGTGACATGATGTGTGTTAAAAAAGGATGGCACATGATAGTGTCAACAGTATAAAAGAAGGAGGGAAAAAATAACAGGTTCATGTGGAAAGGGGGATCATATATCCTCAAAAATTTAACATACAAGATGTGTTAGCCTTAATAAAAACATAAGCTTATAAGATATATATCTTGATAAAATCTTTAATTTACTTTCGCTTTTGAGGAGTGAGGCAATTTTAAAACAAGAAAAGAGAACAAAGCCCTTCAAGATTTTATCTAAGTTATGAATTGCTACAACAGAAGTCCCTTGCTTCAGTTACCATCACTGTCAGAGCCATTTTGTGAAGCAGTTGTCATTGTTTATTTTTGTATCATGCATAAAGTAGCAGACATTATATTAAGATAGAACAGTATAATGGGCAAGATCCAGTGAGACTCAATGTAATGCTCCTCTATGGTGAAATCAGCTGTGAGATAGTTAGCAACATGACATTGCATGATTTCTAGTGTTATTCTTGCCTCTGTTCCAGTGAAAAAACTCACTGTGGGTACATAGTTTCTTTGCACCATGCTCTCTAACCTGTGACAAGTGCCAGGAAAACATCTTTCTCCACTTTAGTCCTGTTACCATCACTTTATAGATTGGTATCAGTTGAATTACAGTGAAACCTAGCATTAAGAGCACCTCGCTTAGAGACTAATACGCTTAAAGAGCAGAATTTTCTCTGAACGGTTGCCCTCGCTTAACAACCAAAAACTCGCTTAACAACTAAATCAGGGTTCACTACCACCACCACCCGCCACCACCAGAAGTCACAATCAGTCACTTACAATGGCAGCAAGGGCGCTTTTTCCATGAGTTTCACTTAAAGAGTAACTCACTTAAAGTGGAACACATTATGCTCTTTAAATGAGGTACATGATTTAGCTTTGTTTGGCCTATGTAACATTCAAAGGCTTAAATTTGAGAGAACAGAATGGCATCGATATAATATAGCCTTGTAAAGTATTTTAATGTGGGATCTGTTTTAAAAACACTGGCCAGAATACTATTGGTTCATTACACTGGCATAAGGGCAAGGGTATAAACTGCAGCGACAAATTGCTACTAGTTAACAAGTTGCTACATGTACCCCTGTCTACCTTTGCCTAACCAACAGGATTATGGCTAGCATGGCAACTACTGTTATAGGCCACTGAAACAAAGGAAGAAAAGCTATGTTTTATTTGGGGCCAAATGTGATAGAAACCAGTATATTTTAGAAGATATTACAGTAGAACCCCAAGTTATGGAATTAATCCATTCCGAGACTTTTTCTGTAAAGTGATTTTTCTGTAACTTGAAGCACAATTTCTCAGAGGAATGCATTGAAAATAAAAAACGTTCTGGAGAACAGAGCAAAAAAAAAAAAAAAACAACCCATAATTTTTCTGTTCAGAACTCTAAAGTGGCAAAAACACAGTGAAAAATTCCAAAGTGTACTTTAGAAAGAGTTTAGAAAAGAATAAACAAGGTGGTTTTTTGTTTGTTTTTAGTGAGTTTTGGAGCTGCTATTTTTATTTTCAAGGCATCTTAGTCAGTGCCATCTTGTGGCCGGGCCTGGTAATTGCAGGAAAATTCCCTGCCTAACCGTGATAAGGGCTGGGGGGAATTTCCACCACTTTCTGATTTCAGGGAGAGCTTCTGCCAGAGCTAAAAAGCAATGAAAAATTTCAAAAGTAGAGCAGGAATGCTGTAAACACCCTCCCACCTCCCTGGGAAACTTTGGAACACCGAAAAAAACTTTCCGTATTGCAATTTTCCCCCCTGTAAATCGGGAAATCATTTCCTCAGAATTTGCTTCTGGAAGTCAAGTTTTCTGTTTCAAGAGGTGTCCATAACCCAGGGTTTTACTGTATTTTTGTCACCTGCTGATCTCAAGTGAGACAATATGAAAAATGTCAGTGTGTCTTCATTAAGCAGTGATTCCAACTCTAGGTATTAGCAAAAACATTAAATTTTGCTGAAATATGTTTTAATGACATCATTTCAATCTGTGATAAAAATTTTTTTACTATTTATCCTTGTTTCAACAGAAATCATTTGGTAATCTCTCAAAAAGGCATGATTTAAGGCGACAGTTACAATGCAAAAACTTTACATGGTATCTCACTAATGTTTTCCCCGAGGTATATGTACCAGACTTGAATCCTCAAATATCTGGTTATGTGAGTACACTTTTCTTTTAAAAGAAAAAAATGAATAAGGTTTAATGATGCTACTTTGTACTCACATGCCCATTTAAATTATTCTGTTTAGTTAAAAAACGTTGGAAGAAGAGCATGCCTTGATGCTGGAGAAAATAATCTTGGTGGCAAACCATTAATTATGTATATATGCCATGGTCTTGGAGGAAACCAGGTAAAATATTTTGTTTTACTTTTATACAGCGTTTTTTCATACTAAGACCAAATTCTTTAGGAAACATTGAGTGTTGGAACTGTTTCCATCCTTGCAGTTGCAATGGAGGCTCTCTGCAAACCTCCCTGGAGCCTATTTAGTTCCAAAAAAGATATTTGGGAGTTCTGGGAAAATTCTGCAGCCAGCTTTCAACTGGTATTAAGGACTGCAAGAAGAAGAAGGAAGAGGAAGGAAAATCTGTCACGCCATCACTATAGTGGCAGCACACAACTGGGTGGAGATGCAGGTTTTAAATTTCCTTAAGTTCCTTAAGTCCAAGGACTAGAAAATTAATAATAAATCAGCTATGACTTATTTTTTGAGATTATCAGGGTTATGCTAGTTATTTTAATATGCCTTTTCCAGTTGTTTTAAGGTTACCCTTCTCTCTAGCAGTATGTTAACACTTCACAATATTACCTATAATCCTCTGGAACAATGTTCTCCAACCTTTGGTTTTTGGAGTTCAATTCCCAGAAGCCTAAGTCAATTCCCCAAAGCACTGATCAGCCAATATACTGATTTAGGTTTCTGAAAATTGAAGTTCCCCTGTGGTGCCTTTCATCTCTTCAGCTTTTTGTCTGCAACTTCTCTATTCTATAGGATCACTCCTCATTTCTATCTTGAAAGCTTGATAATTTTTACTCTTTTCTCTTTCCCCTTTCCCTCTTGCTACTTTTCCCTCTGTTTCTAGAACTTTTGATGTCAAGGAAGATATCGTTGGGTGACTGAGCCTCAAGCCATCTGTCCTGTCATACTTAAAAAGCCTCATGCTTAGGAGGTCAGAGTGGTCTTCCCTACACTAAAAACTAGCTACCATATTGAACTTGTCTGAATCTCTAGACAACTGATTTGCAAATGAAAACTCTTTTACATACAGTATGAGGCAGGGTTTGTCCAGAAATTACTTCATTTTCTTAGATTTTGTACCTCTGAAGATGTAACTGAGCATGCCAGACACTGATGATTTTATTAAATCAGTCTGAAATCATAAATGACAATCATCGGGTTATCTCAGATGATACCACAAATGACAGTAGATTTGTTGCTATCTTACTATGTAGCTTTGTTGTAATTTGTCCTTAAAAATGGATAATAAATCAATTTATTGATTACCTAGTGATACCAAGAGACCTACATTCATTGGTAGACATTCCTGCTAATTTCAAAGTAGAAGAAAAATGGTTTAGCACAGTGATTCTCAACTTGCGGCCCATGGGCCAGATGCAGCCCGCAGCACCATTTCATGTGGCTCCCCACCGCCTCCACCACACCAGGAAGTGCCATGTGGTGTAGGAAGGGCAAAATGGCCGTCTGGCCCCCGAAGCTGTCTGAGGGAGCACGACCTGGCCCCTGGTTTAAAAAGGTTGATAACTCTTAGTTTAGCACATTCAAATGCAAAGGTTACTCTGGGTAATCTGCCCATTGTCAAAGGTACTGTTTTAAGAATATTTTATGTGTTGCAGCTAAGGCCAACCATTCTGTGCAAAGACTGCCAACATAGGATAGTAGCTTATAAATAAAGATTCCTTGGGTGTGTGATTCAGCCAAAATTAAGCAAACCTCCCTTTTTTACGATGGCAGCAAGCTAATCTTGTGCTTAACTCTCCCTTAGAGATAACCTGGTTTTAGAGATCTTAACGTTGGATGATTACACCTCTCTAGTTCAGTATTGCTGTGTACCTATCCCACAATTTATTTGAGAACTTCCCTTATAGTTATCTCCACCCCAGCAGTCTATACTTTCAATATTCATTTTAATGGCCTGTACTATATTCCATTACCTTTGCAAAATGTTGTTTTATATATTATATCTATGAATATTCAGTTTTTTAAAAAAATGATCTGGAGACTGAAATGTCGTTGTTGAGTTATATAATTGATTTGGGGTGCATTTTTTAAAATGGCTGTCCTTTGTTTATGCAGTACTTTGAATACTCTACAGTTAATGAAATCCGACACAACATCCAGAAGGAATTATGCCTACATGCTTCTCAAGGAGTAGTGGAACTTCGTGAATGTAGCTATAAAGGAAAGAAAAGTAAACCATCTAGAGAAGAAAAATGGGAAATCAGAGAGGTATTTTATTTAAAACAGTTTGTCAAAACCAAGATGCTTTGATACTTAAGATATTTATAATTCAGCTGGATCAGTGATAAGGGTGTCACACTACGACATGGAAGGCAGATGAAAGGCCACTGCATTATATTCTCAGGACAGTCTTCATGGCTATCTCCATGAGGATTGCCAGTATTCGGATTCAGATACAGCAGAAGTAGGCTTGTGTGATATACATTGCTTTTACTGGATCCACTAGCTAGAGACATATGCAAAAGGCATATACACTAGTACCTTGGATAACGATGAGACTTGGTTCCACATGTCTCGTCGTTATCCAGTTTTTAACATACGATGCATTGATCGCACAATGTTAAAAAAAGCCCTGTTTCCCTGGAGGCTGCAGCAAGCCAGAACGTCAGGATTCGAATCCTGACGTTTTGGCTTGTTGCAGCCTCCAGGAGGGTGGGGGAACTTCAAAATTAGCGCCAATTGGGTCTCCCGACCTCCTGGAGCCGATGCACGCTATTTTTGAAGTTCCCCCACCCTCCTGGAGGCTGCAACAAGCCAAAACGTCAGGATTCAAATCCTGATGTTTTGGCTTGTGACAGCCTCCAGGAAGGTGGGGGAAGTCCAGAAACAGCTTGGATCGGGTCTTCCGACCTCCCTGGAGCCAGCAAAGGGGGGGGGGGTGTCAGAGAGCCTGAAATGGGTAAAAAAATGAATGTTTTTTTGACCCATTTCGGGCTCTCTGATCCCCCTGTCTGCTCCAGGGAGATCAGAGGACCTGATCTACAGCTGCAAGGTGGCTGGGGAAGCTGACGGGGACTCCCTGTTGGCTTCCCTAGCCACCCGCCCTTGGCTCCGCAGCTGTGGGGTGACTGGGGAAGCCGACGGGGGAGTCCCCCGTCAGCTTTCCAGCCACCCCACCCCTGCCTCCGCAGCTGCAGGGTGGCTGGGAAGCTGAACGGAGAACCATGTTCAGCTTTCCAGCCACCCTGCTGCTGCAAAATGACTAACCAGCCGGATGGGCTGGGGAGGGAGTCCATTGGGGGTGGCAGTTTTGAGGCCGCTGCAGCTTCTCCCACTTCCCACCAGACAGGACGGGGAAGGACTCTGTCGGAGACAGGGTCCACAGCAGCAGCTGCTCCTACTTCCCACTGGCTGGATGGGCTTGGGAAGGAGTCTGTCGGCGTTGGCAGCAGTGATTTTGAGGCTGTGGGGTCCACAGCAGCAGCTGCTCCCAAAACTGGCTGTTCTGAGTGCACTCTAAAAGCTGCACTTTTTAAACCGCCCAAACACAAAGCAATGTGAGGAAAAATGCGATGTATCACATAACGTCAACGTTGTGCAGTGCAAATTTTTCTTCAGATTTCTTAACGTTGTGCAGTTTTAACGTTGTGCACTGCACATGTTATGCAGGATATTACTGTACTGGGATTCCAAAATCTATACAACACGGCACGGATCATCTGTTGGTCTAAACATGTATCTTTTGCAGATACACACTCCATTTATTAAATGTATACAATGCATTTGTATACAATGCAATACAATGTTAGACCCAAGCAAGTGCAGAACTTCTCAGTATACTTTCTCCCAGTTACTCTTCTCATCCTTTAGCACCATATTTCCCGGTGTTCCCTCAGAACAGTGGACCCTTTGTAGTGCAGGGAAGTTTTCTGTTTCAAATAAAGCCATTATTACATCTAGGACCGGTTGTGATTCCAAATCCAAAGAAGTAATAATTTGAGCAGCTTTCGGTATTGTGGAATACAGTCTTTGTTCTTGTGCACCAAGTTCGTAAAATCTCCACCAGAACAGAACCAGTATGATTCTGGACAGCTTATTCCCACTAGAAGTAGTGAGACTTGCAATCCAGTTCTTACCTAACCCTGCAGTTTTCCTATCAACCGACTTCACTGTTTTATACGAAGGAGAAAGTGGAGGTGATAAATTTTGCATGCCACTTTGGTCTCTATGGGCAAAGGGTGAAAGTAATAATATATCCTTTTTATCCTCACATTCTAGAACCAGCAGTTGTACAATGCAGCATTACGGATGTGCCTGACAGGAAACAGAGAACACCCAAGCTTGGTGCCATGTAATCCCTCAGATGTCTTTCAAAAATGGATTTTTAGACAAAACAGTTAAAACCAGATTTGCTGATTAAGAAACATTTTGTAAAAATAACAGCATTTCTTTCAAAATTGCAGTAACTGAATTTCAACTGTGCACAACTAGATAGATGTAAAATAATTAAAAGCATATTCAGTTACCAAGAAATCCAAAGAACGTTTAGGTTTTTCAACTGAAGAATGTTTACTTAATGCTGGAAATTTTCCAGTATAAATTGTTTATATGAAACGTCTATCCTTATGATGTTGGAATTCCCTGTAGTTTGGAGAGTGTGTGTGTGTGTGTGTGTGTGTGTGTGTGTGTGTGTGTGTGTGTGTGTGTGTGTGTGTGTTGTTAAAATCTTTAAAGACACACATAGTGAAAGAAAGGTAATACATTTATTTCTATAGTAAGTGAAAAAAATAGAGTGCCTTATCAGTATCAGTTTTTCATTTTAAACTGAGAAGATTTTTCTTATATGATTTTTCGTTGTATAAGACAACACAATTGCAGGCATTTCTTAGAAATTAAGTACACTAATACCCCGGATAACGTTATGACTTGGTTCCACAAGTCATGTCGTTACCCGGTTTTTAGCTTTGTCCGGGGTATACATCGAACAATGCTAAAAAAAAAGCCCTGACATCAGGGCGCGGTTTGTACTTGAAGTCAAACCGTAGGATAGCAATTGCTAGCTGGGACAGGAGAAGGCTTTTAACTCGACCGCCCTCCCCCCCAGTTTTGGCGGGCGAGGAGAGGCGAGGGGGGACGGGGGCCCTTTTGCCTCCTTTGCAACCCGCGCCTGCCGGGAATGAGTCCCTGCCACCAAAGAAAAATTCGGCGCGGCGGTGGCAGCGGACGAAGCAGCGGAGAACCTGGCCAGGATCCGCGAGGACCAAGAGGTAGGCCAAGGAGACCCTGCAGGAGGCAGAGGTGGGGGAAGAGGGCCGAGAAGAGGCTGCTGTTGCTGCTGTTGCTACTGCCTTCTTGGGGGGTGGACATATGGTGTAAGGAGAACCTGCAGGTCCCCTTGTTCGTGGAAGACACGGGCAAAGAGCCCTGAGGAGGAGGAGGCGGGAAGGCGGCTGCCATGGCTGTCTTACCTGAGGGATAAAGAGGAGGTGGTGTGAGGAGGAAGGAGAAGGAGGCAGAGAAAGGCACTGAGCTACAGGAAGGCGTCTGAACACACAGAGCTATCCTCGAAGATCTCCGTATCCTCCCCAAATCCCGTCTTGCGCGCGTGCCTGCACGGTGTTTGGAAAGGGTACGGGGACCCTTTCCAAACATCGGGCAGGCGTGCGTGCGCGTGTGAGACGGGTTTGGAGAGGATACGGGGAAGATCTCCATAGCCTCCCCAGCCCCCGTCTTACACGCGCGCGCCCACATGGTGTTTGGAAAGGGTACGGGGGAACTTCCCCGTACCCTTTCCAAACACCGTGCGGGCAGGCACTGGGGGGGGGGGGTTGGATTGGGTAGATGTTCTACCCAATCCAACCTCCCACACACACACGATTGTACCAGATGACACTAAAAACCGTGTTATTCGATACAAGATTTTTCCAAAAATCTTGCATCATTATGCGGTTTTAGCGCTATCTGGTACAATTGTTATCCAGGGTATTACTGTACAGTTGTACCTCGCTTAAAGAGCATAATGTGCTCTTTAAGCGAGTTTGCTCTTTAAGCGAAACACCATTGTAAATAACCAATTGGGGGGGGGGGATTGCGAACCCCAATATATTTGTTAAGCGAGTTTTTGGTTGGTTTTATTTGTTAAGTGAAGTGAACTTCCAGAGAAAATTCTGCTCTTTAAGCGAGTTACTCTTTAAGCGAGACACTCTTTATGCGAGGTTTGACTGTATATCAATTGTTTTGAAGGTGAAATTATCTTACTACTCCAGAATGAAAAGCAAAAAAGATCTGCTTGGTATTAGTTCCTCGCAATACTGTTGATCTTCAGATATCATTACTGTTCTGTTGAATTTATGCTACAGTTTTGCTATGTTTTTGTTCAGTGTTATCAATATTGAACCTTTAGATTCCAAAACTGTTTATAAAGTAGTTGTCTGTTGATAGGAATAGTAGTACAGTAATACCTTGGATAACGTTTACCTCGGATAACGCTAAAATCGCATTATCTTAAGCAATCTGGGGTGGAGAATTGGATTGAATAACATGAAGGTCCTATGGGATGGATCGGATAACAACCGCTAAAGCCTGTGCGGTTACAATGTATCTCTATGGAGCTTTAACATTATCCGATCATAGGATTTTAACATGGATCGGATAACACTAAAAATCGGATAACACCAAGACTTGTGGAACCAAGTCTTAGTGTTATCCGAGGTATTGCTATAATTGTTTCTCCCAATATAATGCACTATTTGACCATTCTGGAGTGTCTTTTTAAATATTATGTACAGATTTCATATTTTTTTATTTCCTATTCCTTTTTCCTTCTCTGAAATGGTTTATTTTTGTGTTAAATAATTTCAATTCAGAGCTAATATAAAACAGTGTAAATAAAATAGTACCGTTCATCACTAATCTGGAACACTGATTTAACATTCCGTATATATATTTCTGATTTCCACATGCAATGAATTTTAGCAAAATATCTTGTTGGTTATATATATAAACATCTTAAATCAGAGTTATATTCAATTTTTTTCAGTTCATATAAATGTTCAAAACACTTGAAGAAAAAGTCATTAAAACCCATGAGCTTGTTAAATTCCACATTGTTAGCTTGTGAATTCTATCAGAAAGTATTCACAAAATATCAGAAGGTATAATCAAGACAAGGGTAGGATTCAACCATGGAGATGCTTGCTTTTCCAAGAAGTACATGGACAGTCAGAGAAATCTGTTAATATCCTACCGGTGGATTAGACACAATTGGTAGAATTGTTTCACTCAGTGCTGTCAAACTCTCATCTTGTTCTTTGTCATGGTTGCTATGCTTCCTACAATTAGGGTCCTGTGTCTTGCAATTACACCTACGGAACCATCCAAAGGGAAAGAAAGGAGAATGTCTTGTTGCTCATATGGAAATCCATATCTAGAGTTGGATGGTACCAGAACCTTTTCAGATTTCTCATTGCTGATGGCACTCTACCCAGTGAGGAAAGATTAGTTGCCACCAGAGTTAAAGTCAGTCACTACTATCTCTATGTATATACGGAAGCATTTCACCTGCACACTTAAGCCTTCATATAGCCGAGCCAAAGCATAGTTATTGCAGCATGGCAGATATTTGCATTCTTCTTTTTTAAGCTATCTACTACTTATGCATGGACTGCAGTGGCTCAAGCGGTTAAGATCCTGAACTCGAAGACTGGAAGGTCAGAGTTCGATTCCCGAGAATTGCACAACAGAGTGAGCTCCCGTCTCTGTCCCAGCTCCTGCCAACCTAGCAGTTCAAAAGCAAGAAATTGCAAGTAGATCAATAAGGGACTGCTTTGGTGGGAAGGTAAATAGCATTCTGTGCACTCCTACGTGTCCCCGGAAACATCTGCAAACTCAGACAGCGCTGGCTCTTTGGCGATAAACAGATGAGCATTGAACTCTGAAGTTGGGTATGATCGGCTTTCGAGCAAAGGCTATCTTTACCTTTACCTTACTACTTGGGTAATAGTTATTCTCTTTTGTTTTGTTGTCCAAGTCAGTTAACAGGTAGATTTTCTTCTTCCACACTTGAATTTCCCAAAAATCTCAGCTATAGGTTTAGTCTGTAATATTGTCTTCATATTTCAGTATAGCATTTTTATCTCTTCTATATGGGGTTCTTCTGCCCCTGATGTGGTCTTGCATTTATTCAAACACATTTTCCTATTGTTGCCCAATTACGATCTTTTTTTATATATATTTACTTTTAAAATCCTTTTCTTAATAAAATGTAGCGCTAATGTTGCACATGCGTGAGGGCAAGGGTGGTTGTTTCTTTTATTTGGGAATACAGTTGTACCTCGCTTAAAAAGCATAATACGTTCCAAAGGATTGCTCTTTAAGTGAGTTTGCTCTTTAAGTGAAACACCATTGTAAATGACCAATTGTGTGTGTGTGGGGGGGATTGCAAACCCCGATTTATTAGTTAAGCGAGTTGTTGGTTGGTTTTATTTGTTAAGCGAAGCGAACATTCAGAGAAAATTCTGTTCTTTATGTGAGTTACTCTTTAAGCGAGGCGCTCTTTACGCGAGGTTTGACTGTAGTTCCTTTAATCTGTATACTGTTCAAAGTGCTGGAAAATAATAGAAAACTACTCTGAATGATAAAGCCTAGTGAATGCAGCAGCAGAGTCTTAAGGCCAGCCGTGAACAAATGTTTGGAACTTCTGTAGGCAAATTACAGTTGTGAGGAGGCATTTGCATTGCTCATCCCATGTGGGGTGGGATGGGGGGACAGACATGCTGTTGAAAACGGTGAGAATAGGGAAATGAGGGCAAAAACATGTTATAGGTAATGTGTAGCTAGCTCTTTCATAAAGTGTTGGTCCAGAGACATTGAACAAGCCTATAAATAAATTTCTGAAATTGCTTGTCCCATTTATTCAGAAATTGATGTTTTCTGACAATTGAGCCACCCGAGAAATCTATCTGGGAATTTCAGTCCCTCCTGCAGTATTCACAGCTTATTCTCATACTGTTGTGCTAATCTTGTCCTCTTTCTCCTTATTCCTATGATTACTCTTTCAGCCCCCATTTTCTAAACCCCGTTTTATTCTTCAGTTGCATTCTTGAGCATTTATCACCCCTTTCCCTAGGCCAGTGATGGTGAACCTTTTAGAGACCAAGTTCCCAAACTGCAACCCCAAACCCACTTATTTATCACAAAGTGCCGACACAGCAACAGGGGAGGAAGGAAACACTCCCATTTAGGTTCTGGACAGAGGGGTGGGGCAAACTATGTGCAGAGGGAGGGAGAAAGCGCTCCCATTGGGCTGCTGGGTGGAGGGGTGGAGTGAACTCTATGGTGGGGTGACTGCACGGGTGCCCACAGAGAAAGCTCTGAGTGCCACCTCAGCCATGCGTGCCATAGGTTCGCCACCACTATCCCAGGTTCTAGTCCTGAAACATTTCTTACTTCCTGACCCCTTCTAACATCTGAGTAGATCAATTAATGACAGCTAACTCGCCCTTACTCTGCCTCTCTTGAGCTGGCCTGACCATCTGCATCCACAATACTCCTGGAATTTATAAACACCCTTACATGAAGGAGCAGGTAGCTTGGTGATATTTGGTTCTGGATAGGGCTAGTTTGCCCCAAACAAACCCGGTGCGCAACTTGGGGGTCCTCCTGGACTCATGACTCCTGCTTGATGAGCAGGTGGCAGTTGTGGCTAGGAGGGATTTTGCACAGTTGTGTGTAATTCGCCAGTTGCGCCCATTCGACGGGGACTCCTTGCTCATGATTACCTATGCTCTGGTCATATCCAGATTAGATTATTGAAACGCGCTCTACATAGGGATGCCCTTGATGACCATCCAGAGGCTGCAGCTGGTCCAGAATGCAGCAACCTGGGTGGTGTTGGGATGTGTTACTCTCATGCATCCCCACTGCTCCGGGAACTACATCGGTTACCAGTTTGCCTCTGGGTGCAATTCAAGGTGCTGGTCGTTACCTTTAAAGCCCTACATGGTAGTGCTCATTTTGAAAATACTCTAATGTACAGTACTTAAATTGGCGATTCAGTGAATTAACCAGCAGAGGATGCTGTTGCAAGAGAATTTCCAACTGTTTATGACAATGGCCTTCCAATCTCGGTTAACACTTGCATTACAAAATTCACTTGATAAGGGTGACCATCAGTAACGTCATGTGGATTTCAGCCGCCTGGGGCCTAAGCCAAATTTGCCACCCCCTGGTGGACACCGGCGCTCACTCCCACTAGGGCTTCTGGGAATTGTAGTCCGAGAACACCCATAGCCAAAAAGCGCCGCCCGGGGCGCCCCCTCCCCTGGGCCCTCTACGCGATGCCACTGGTGACCATGGTTATGATGGAGCACATAGATAGAAGAGCAAAACTTTTCTTTGTGCATTAGATGTAATTGTAACTAGAGGCATACGATTGTGTGATTTGAACACATACACACAAAGGTGGAGTGAAAGGGGGGAATCGATTCCCCCCCCCCCCCGGAAGAGTGCAGCATGCACAGCAATGGGGAGGGGGGGCTGCATAGCAATTTATTTTGGAGTTCTGGGAGTGTAATCATTTCCTCAGTATATGCCCAGTTTATCCCACTGCACTTTATGAATGAACCCAGATGCCTTTTCTTCCAAAGTGCTCTTGCCGACTGGCCTTGCTGCACCATTAAGTCTAAAGTGGCAAAAAGCAGGTGCAAAGTGGAGATAGGACACAAAAGGAGGAAAAGTATGAGCCCTCAAAAGCACTGTTTTGCTTCCCCATAAAGAAAACATGGAAGGATACATTCCCACTGGTGCCTTCAGTTCCAATTCTCTCCTTGTATTTGTTTCAAAACACATATATACAATAGATGTCTGTGGGGAAAAATTGGAACAGCAGCTTCTGCCATATGTTGCATTTTACCCCTGTTCATATCCCCTACCCAAAATGGGGAAATCACAGCAGTTCTTTAATTTTCAACAGAATAGCTCAACAAATGCATGAGCAAGATTTCAGAATGGAGATACACAGCAGAAGCCCTTGGTGACCATTTGGAGGCTTCAGTTGGTCCAGAACGCGGCTGCCCGGGTGGTGTTGGGGCGTGGGCGGTATGCACATGCCTTGCCACTGCTCCGGGAGCTGCACTGGTTGCCTATGTCTCCGGGTGCAATTCAAGGTGCTGGTTATTACCTTTAAAGCCCTATAAGGTAGTGGGCCAGGATACTTAAGAGACCGCCTCACCCCCAAGAACATCTGCCCGTCCCACTAGAGCAGATCGGACTCTCTAGTTGTTCCATCGGCCAGAGAGGCGCGACTCTCTGGCACAAGATGGAGGGCCTTCTCGGTGTCCGCCCTGGCCCTATGGAATCTCCTGCCAACGGAGTTGCGTCTCCAGACGGAGTTGCTGCCCTTTAGGAAAAAATTAAAAACATGGCTGGCAGGGCAGGTTTGGGGTGCGGGAGGGACTATGACCCCAGCCCGCTGGTTGATTTAAGCCCTGCTTGCCCTCAATTAGTTTTTAGATTTAGATTTTAATGTTTTAAATTGAGGGTTTTTTAGGGATGTTTTTAAGAGTGTTTTATTGTTTGTTTATTTTTAATGAATTGTGAGCCGGCCTGGGTCACCTCGGTGAGAAGGGGGGTTGATAAGTACAACTAATAAATAATACTAAATAAATCTCTCCTTGTTCATCGGCTCTACTGTTTCACATTTAAAAATATATTTATACAGTGCTTTACTAGATAAGATACACTGGTGGTACTATGCGCACACCATGTTCTTTCACTACATCACTTAATTGACAAAAAATGGGAGAAATCACCATGATCTGGTGAGAAACAATTTTGCGAAAAGACAGGGAAGGGGATGAAAAGGAGAGTGTCAATATTCAAAAGGGGAACAAACTGAAGCAGTAAAAAAACCCAGTGAGAACCTTTCCAATGGAAGAAAAACATCAGTGTGGGTGGATGGAAGGATTGTTGAAGCAAAAGATGAAATAGATGATGTTTAAGGATTTTTAAGGCATGAATCAGACTGCTTTAAATCCCCATGTCAAAACGCCCTTAGTGCTCTGGGATGCTTCGAGAGGCATTTGAGACATCTACCCAGCCCCAGTACAGAAGAGACAGTAGCTCCTGTAATGTAGAAACCTGATTTACTTTGTTGCAAACAATGGACAATAAATATATATTGTACAATATTTAATAAAAATACAGCAGAATACTAGTGCCACTAAGAAAAAAATAACCTACTTTGGAGACTTATAAATGCTTATTTTTAATATATACATTGCAGAAATAAGCCACAATAAATACATCAAATTACATATCATTCATCATAAATACAGAAAATATAAATACAGGATACAATTAAAATAAAGATTACAGCATAAGGTCCAAGTTAAGTTTTTTCCCCTTTACCTTCATTACCCTTTTGGCATTTGGGAGGTTGCAAATTATAAAGCAAATCAACCCATTACGGGTGTAGTATCTATTATAATCTCTCTGTGTCTGTTTTGTGCATCTATTTAGTCTTAAATTAACATTCTGTTCTTGTCTCATAAATGTTTGATGGGAAGGATAGGGAAAGGAAGATTTAAAATCTTAAGGAACAAATATCTCTAACGGGCCTCGTAATTTTATCAGTTAAGACACGACATCTGCAAGTGCCTTGGTCTGGCTAGAGAACACCAATAGCAATCCAGCGGGGAGCCAATCTTTTCTAACTTAACTCAATGAAAGGGTTTGGCAACGGTGAAATTCCACCCTGTAATAGGTAAGTCAAGAGGCCCATCTAGCATACTCAGACGAATCTTTGAATAGTAGGGTAGGTTTGTGTACTTGCCCTGAAACTGTTAATTGAAATTGTTAACATTATTTAGTGTCAAGTAGCTATCATTAGAATTTGCATCACTCACCTAAACCTTCAGTCTGAATACTGTAATGCTGTTTCCCAAATTACAGCTCAGTGGAAAAACTACTGGACCTCATGTAAAAATACTGCCCACACACACACCCCAGTAAATTCACACTCGTCACTTCATTGTTAGTATTTCAGATCACAAAGGCAAAGCATATTTATTTTCATTTGTCAGAGTCTTTTGAAAGAGGAAAAGAAGGTAGGGTTGAGAGAAGTGATGTACATTCTACTAATACTGTTTAAAGAGCTTTCTTGCCATAAAGGTGCCTTTTTATTATAGACATTGGCAGTGTTTTCCCACCTTATCTATGCAGGGCAGCTCAACATGAGTAGAATGTTTGCAACCAAGTGCTCTATTGCACATGTGGATTAGAAACGCCCATCCACACATCAGTGTTTTTCTTTTCCAACCAATGTCACATCAGGAAAAGTGCGAGTGGGCAGGATCTATCTCAATATGTCCCAAACTATCCATTCTAAAATGTACAGTAAAGAAGAGTATCAAAATAACTTGGATGTGTTCTGATGCACCAAACCTCAGATGCATTTCAATGAAGTTACTTGGCCACTGGATGGAATGAAGATGCAACTAAAATGACTTTGTACGTGGTAGGTTTATGTGGCAATCTTACAAATCAATTAGTGTGAAACAGTAAAAGCTTGGAATTCATTTATTATATAATGTAAGACTCCTGACCTTGAAGAAATGTGTTTCTAAAAATTCTCTTCAGAGAAAAAGATTTTTAAAAAAGGTTTATTAAGCCTATGTAAGATTTTGTTTAGGTCAGAAGTGGTATTTCAACAAGAATGAAAAATAAAGCATATGAAATTCAAGCTTTGGTATTTGTTCCATAAACTAAATTCAGGCGGCGTGATATTTTAGGCATGGAACACTACAAGAACTGAGTACCAGGAGTAGTAATGTTGTAAAAGGAAGAAATACAAACTTGCCTTGCCATGTGATTTGAAACACCACCACCACCACCCCATTTCAACTGGGATGCAGGTGTATCTGTCAAGCATGAGGCATTCTGTACAGTTTGATGGTCAAACTGCCCTTTGTTATCTGTATTATCATACATTCTCCAGGGCAATTCCTGAATAAGAAAATGTATTAATATGACAAGCAGTTTTTTCAGGAGGAAAAAGAATGATTAAATGTGGATCAGTTCATTTAGACAGGTTAGAATTATTGGGATTTTCTGAAGTTATTAAGAGTTTTCTCATGTGATTCCAATTAAATTCAGTTGCTGCCATCCAGCATGAGTAATCTGCGCCTAAATCACTTTCACTCGGCAGCCTACTGATCAAATCATACCACATGAAAGCAATGTAACCTACCTACGGTCTTCCCCCACGCTTCACTCATTTGGACACATGGCAGGATACAGAAGGACCATCCCTTTCACCGGATATCAGCTCAGAAACGATTAACTGCTTATGTGAGTTTACTGAGGCAGTGAGTTGACATTACATGCACTGTCAAAGAGAAAAATCTCGACATGGCTACAGCATAGACCATAACTCTATGGTCTTCAACTCTGAACAACTGGCTATACCACGGGTTCTCAACCTATGGTCTGGATGCAGCCCATCACACTATTTCATGTGGTCTCCACTGCCTCCACAACACCTGGAAGTGCCATGTGTGGCACGCAGGGCAAAATGGCCATCCAACCCCTGAAGCTGTCTGTGGGAGCACGACCTGGCCCTCGGCTTGAAAAGTTTGAGAACCCCAGACCTGTATCATCAAATGATGACTCTACGTCCTGGAGATATTTTAGCCACATGCTCTAAATGGCTTTTCTCAAAGAAAGGTATTTACAGAAAAGGCAAACCTCAGGATGCTACAAGTTGGTGTGTATTTTGTTTGAAAATGAGAAATATTTTGGCCCAAAAATATTCTTCAAAGGGAACCACCGACAGAAATTGCTGAGGCATCTTCAACTTGTGATTGAATTAATGCCCATCACTAATCACCAGTAAATGATACGTTGGAAAAATTCAAATGGGCTAAAAAGGGTTCTTAGATGTTTTCTTCCTGGTCTGCTAAACTCTTATGTTTGGGAAGTGACTTGTTATCAGAAGGGGCATAAAGTGGGCAGAAATATCTTGCTGTCCAGGCTGATGTCATGTTCTTATGCGCTGACTAGCATCCAAAACCACTGGGCACTGCGTTTGTTAAACCTGTAAATTCAGCAGGATGATCTTGTTTCTGTGTGGCCTAGGGAACCGATACGATACTTAAAAGATAACGTGCAAAAAACGTGTACAAAACACATTCACTGTTATTTGCCATTTAGTCACAACAAGCTTTTTGGCACATTGAGGTGAGGATCACAGATATAAAAACCAAGGCTTAACAATGCAGGAAACACAGCACTTAATTAGCTAAGCCACACGAGTTTATTTTCACCTTCCTCTCCCATTTATTGTGCAAAATCTGACCAAAGTAAGCCACAAAATGGGAAGAAATCCATGAATAGGAAACAAGCTTGATTCCCTTCTGGCATCTGAGTGACTTGGGGTCTTGCCACAAGGCAGACGTTGAACAGGCTGGTAGAGAATGCAATGGTGGCTAAAACGATCCAGAAAAGCTTAAGGCTCCTTGGAACATGACGAGGTTAGACAAAAGGACTTCAGTATTTACCTTCCCCTTGAAGAAACAAATGCATGCATATGGCAGCTGAAGCAAATAGGAAAAAAGAGCTTGATTTAAACCGACAGTAGTGAGCCAAAATATAATTGTACAGGCCTGTAATCTATTAATTACAACTAAAAGGCAGCTTTCGTTCATTGTTGTCATGGTGCCCCCTTCAGTAAAGGTTGCTGCGCAGAGCACAATTGTTTCGTCCACAAAAAGTATTTTCCTCAAAATGAACGTGTAAATTAAGAATTAACTTAAAATAGGGTGATCAACTTTGGTGGAACTGGTGGCCAATTTCCTTTCCCCAGAAGACTGCAGGAATGCACAGATCGCCCAAGAGGGCGGGGGAGGGGAGGAATGAAGCTAGAATTTTCTAGAAGTCCACTTTCAGTTTTGAAAAGAAAAAAAGTTATATGTGCACAATGAGGATTTGTATCTTGCTTAAAAGACAACTTGGTATTCACGAAAACTTCTGAGATCTAAAATTCACTGCCTCTCAGTGGCGTAGTGTGGGTTTCAGCAGCCTGGGGCGCAGGCCAAACACGCTGTCCCCTGTAGGCTCCCCCCCATGGTCCCCTATTTATCGATTTGCAATTTCTTGTCTTGCCTTCAAACTGCTAGGTTGGCAGGAGCTGGGACAGGTGGGAAGGACTAGGGGCCCCATGCGCGCCCAGTGGCATTGCAAGGCAGGGGGGACAGGCAGGAGGAGGAGGCATGGACGGAAGAGCAGCTCAACTCCTTTCACAGGGACAGAGCCAGCCCCGGCTTGGTGCTCCTCAACCTTCTAGTTCCCCTCCGTTCAACCCAGATCTCCAGGCTCCGGCTCCTTCCAGCCGTCCCAGAACCAAAGCCAGTGCCGCAATGGCACCATCGCTGCAGACCTGTGAAGGAGCACCCTCGTCGCCTCGCCTCCTGCTGGGACATTTTGCCTCCCCCCCCCATGCTATGCCACTGCTGCCTCTCCACCTGGCAAAAAAGAAAAGAGATGATCAGGCGACAGCCGGGACCACAGAATCAACCCTCAAGGAGGGTGCATTTTGCCCACCCCAGTTTTTAAAAAATGGGATTATCAAAATAACGAGCAGTGATATATGCTGTGCTTTAAATCACCATTTCAATGCATTATGCCAATTACTAGTTCAATAAAATACACACTGCCATCTTAAAAACTGAATTATGGACTATTACAAAAATGGTATTTCCAATGGTATATATACACATATATTGTGGATTATGGTACCTGAATGAGGTGAACCTCTGACCCAGTTGTTAAGTGGGAAAGCGAGAAGTCAGTATTTTGTTCTCTGTATCACACACATAGGCATTGTTCTTGTGATCTAACAAGAAATCATACATGGATGTGTTCTATTTTGATCCTAGAAATGACTAGAGGTCTGATATGCCTTCCTTTGATATAACTGCAGGGATCCTGTCTGTCTCGCCCTGCCCATCTATTCTAACAAGCTTCACTCTGATGGGAGGAAAACAGGTCTAGCCTGCAATAGTTTTCACACAAAGATCCATGTGCTCTGTTGCAGTGAATGGAGAAAACAGTGTGCTTGCAAGAGTGCAATGAGGACACGGGGGTAGAGCAGAGTTTTGGTCAGAACTAGCAGTCTCATATCTTAAGACCATAGCTTAAAAGCAGCAGTTTCAGATGTACTCCTGTTGAATTGAGTCCACTTTGAGACTAAGCCTTCAATATCTGTACATTACAGTGAGTGAAACCTTGGCATACAGGGAGGGCAATCATTAAATGCCCATAGAACCCTGACTGAATTCTATTCCACAAGTGCTCCCAGTCTGTTACTTTCTCAAGCAACAAAATTATGCTATCCTTTTACTTATTTGAGCATTCAAGTGTTGGCTGGGAAATATCTGCACCATTTCTTTCTCACCATTTTTGCACAATGCCTCTAGAGTACATTTTTTAAAAAATAAAACACCCACTCTCTCTGTCGTGTCTCCCAAGATTCCCTGCAGCCTCCGCAGGTAAGAGGCTTTAAAGTGCGTTAGGTAGTGGTATATTTCCAGAGCAACAAAAGGATATACAGCATATGCCAAAATTAGAGCATGGGGTAGATGTGAATCCATCAAAGGGTAGGTTTTTTTAAATTTAAATTTAATTTAATTTCCAATTTGTATAGCCGCCCAACTCAGAATAACTCTGGGCAGCTTACAACATTAAAATCAGTACTACAATCTGAAAACTGAAAAAAAAACCAATTAAAAATACAATAAGAAATTACCCAAAAAGCTAAAAAGAACTAGGGAGTGATATTACTATATCAGCCAGCAGGTGGGGGTCACCGCATCCCCAGTGCCCCACACCTACTTTGCCAACCAGGTTTTTAGATCTTTCCTGAAGGGCAGCAACTTTGTCTGGAGACGCAGCTCAATTGGCAGGAGGTTCCATAGGGATGGAGCAGACACAGAGAAGGCCCTTTTTCTGGTGCTAGAGAGGTGAACCTCTCTATCAGCTGGCACAATAACAGAGCCTCTCCAGTCTGGTCCGCTCTGGTGGGACGGACAGATGTTCTCGGGGTGATGCGGTCTCTTAAGTATCCTGGCTCACTACCATTTGGGCTTTAAAGGTCATTACCAGCACCTTGAATTGCATCCGGAGGCACACCGGTAACCAGTGCAGTTCCCGAAGCAGTGGTGAGGCACGGACATAACGCCTGCACCCCAACACCATCGGGCAGCCGCATTCTGGACCAGTTAAAGCCTCCGAATGGTCATCAAGGGCAGCCTCATGTAGAGCGCATTACAATAGTCCAGTCTGGAGGTGAGCAGAGCATGCGTGACCATGAGCAAGGAGTTCCGATCTAGGACTGGGCGTAACTGGCATATGACATGAAGTTTTGCAAAAGCCCTCCTGGCCACGACTGCCACCTGCTCATCGAGCAGGAGTCACAAGTCCAGGACCCCCAGATTACGCACCGGGTCTGTTTGGGGTAATATAGCCCCATCCAGAACCAAAGATGGTAGCTCCCGAGATAACGCAGGGCCCGTTAGTTGCAGCCGAATCCCAGTGTAAACAGTGGGATGAGAACTAATGAGAGTCCGACTGACTTCAATGATTCGTAGGGTTGGGTTTCCATTACTGTAGCAATATGGGGGCCATTTCCCTGTGATTGCTTCTCACACAGTTCTAGTATTCTATGAAATGGGGAATTGTGCAAAACCTAAAGGACAACATGTGTGTCAAAGTGATATAGTGGTTATACTGTTGACCTGGGAGAGCTAGACTGAAATTGTAGCCCAGCCACAAAGTTCATCAAGTGACTTTTGGCCATTCATGCTGAAACTATTTCATTAGGTTGCAAGAAGGATAAAATGGGGGAGGGGGGAGAGAGACAGGACGGGACTCTATCCTGACAATCCTGAGCTACCTTTAAATGAGGGATATATAATGGGTATCCCAATAAAATGGAGAAGGGGGGAGGACAGTAGAGATCCCATATGCTTTCCCCACTGTATACAGTTTCTTAACAGTGTAGAAAATAACTTGCAGAAAAGCCACAGTTGTACCACCCCAATAGCATAAATGGCTACAAGGGCCCACCTCAGTCCTTCTATTCACAATATGTGCAACTGTCTTAGAAGCACAATTCTCCACTCACTGGTAGCAGGGACCCCGCTATGAAAACAGACCTCATGGCCTCACTGAACTGCTCTGTGTGGCCAGACCAGTGAGAGGAGGTTGGAGGATTATGAAGAGCTAGCCATTGAATATGGGGATCATTCCCTTGGGAACATCTTGATGGAAGCTGGAGTAAGAAATGCCTCAAATAACAAAACATATGAAGCTAGAGCTCCACGCAAATGCCACTTGGACTGCATGAGGCATGCCCAGCCTGTGGTGCTTCCTGGAGTATCTCCTACATTCACAGGTTACACATATGAACCAACCCTAGGGCAAGCCAAAGAAGGTAGTTCAAATTCAACTTTAGACATCATCACAAAGGTTTGCCTAAAAATTATCCTGATGCAGTTGTGCTGTTCTGCTCAAATGTCCAGCTCTAACGAGCATGCGGTTCATTTTCATCAAGACGTGAGTACTAAGCTACAATAAATAAAATATACATTACTGAACAATTGAGGGGGTTTTTTTGTAGTCACGTCTACATTTAAAAATCCTCCATCTTTTTTTTCCAAATAGGTGAGAAAATTTAGTATTCTAAACATGAAGACTCCAAAGGAAATGTTTTGAATAACTTGCACAAGCCCGACAATAAATGAGAAGCTTTGAATTGGAGAGTCCAGCTTCCCACAGTTTGACAGGTAGGCTGCTATAATTTTAAAAGCATTTTCTATCAAAAGACCACTTAATTTCCCCACCACCATCACTCCCTTTACATTTTACTTTGTACACTTTTTTTTTGTGCAATGGCCACAGTCAAAAGAGTTTGGAAGAAGAAACAAAATGTTAACCATAGTTTGACCCCTTATTTCCACTGCTAAGAGGGGGGGAAACGGTTCCAGAGACTCCAGTTAAAATAGAGTGCATTTAAATAAGGATTCCAATCCTAAAATAATTTAGACTGGTACCGTTTCCATGACAGAGGGTTTGATACACTCCTCATGCAGTCTGTTCTTTTCTGAAAGGCTGAGCAAATTTTCAGGAGGAGGGTGTTCTGCGAGGTGACCCCCACTGTTCAAAGCAGAAACAAATCCCTCTTGAGAAGGACTTTTCAAGTAGGAGGGAAGGTCTACTTGGGAATGTCTTGGCCTGTGCTCAGGGTACAAACCACTACATGGAATGGCATTCTCGCTTTCTGAAGAAGAGCAGCAGACTATGACAGACGGATTTGAAGAAGGATACATTGAGCTGCCGTAACTTTCCTCTGATTGACGCGTATAGTCAACAAACTGTTCCGAAGTTGAATTGTAAGGCACCAGAGAGAGATTACTGTTCTTAACCATATCCCTTTCAGAGTAAGTCTCACGAATCTGATTAGGAGTGCCCGGGCTGTGGTTGTCTATTTGGTAATAAAGCGACTGCGTACTGGTGTAGTAGGCGGAGGCTTTCGCGTGGTTTTCATGCAAGTTGGTACTATCAGAATAGCAAAGGACAGAAGGAAGGGTTTGGACCATGTCAGCATGAGTACCCAATCCGTCCACAAACTCTTCCACTTTTTCATCTTCCTCGTCTTCCTCCTCTTCATCATCGTCATCCTCCTCATCTTCCTCATCTTCATCTGTTTCACTGGGTGCTAAACTCTGGGTGCTAGAATCTGTAACGCCACTACAAAAGCTACTTGCATCTTCTTCTTCTTCCTCCTCCTCCTCTTCCTCCTCCCCCGGACAGCCCAAATTTTCAGCTGAAGGCAAGTGCATCATAGGTCCCTGAGGTTCTGCTTCCATTTCAAAGCCTCCTGGAACAGCATATTCAAGGGAGTGGGTTGTGGGCCCCATCGTACTGCTGTGAGCACTTAGCTCACTATGGCAACCGTTCAGCGCAGGGACCTGCTGCTCTCTGCTTTTCTCCAATTCAAGCTTCATGATGGTGTGCAAAAAGTGAGTCCGAACACGAATGGGGTTGAATTCAATTCTACCTGCTGTATTGCTGCATCCTTCTTTAGTGCAACCACATGGGAAAGACATACGATCCACCTTTAGAAAAGAGACCAGGGATAAACTGTGAGCCGAACAGAGGAGGGAGGTGGGGAGAATGTCAGCAAAAGTGCAAAACAGACAATAAAACAAGGACATTCATCTAGGAACAGCATCCTGGAAATATGACTGAAGGGTGCTATAAATAAATATGGGTAAATACAAAATACTGCAACTGGCTGAGATAAATCCAGAGCACAGAGCTCATGTGAAAGAATGAATTTCAAATGCAAAAAGCTACATTAAAGGGCCAAATTATGCAAATCACCACCTTAGCAATGAGACGGTGATAAAAATGTTACGCCTCCAGAGAAGCATTTCCTGTTGGGTGCACAAAACCAGCCTGCAAAAGAAACCCACTGTTCACTTCTCAGTGACCAATCACCAAATAAAAGAAAGCTAATCTGCCACTCTTGCATTTGTAGAAACTTCATGCTAGGAATAAGCAAAGTCTTTTCCTTCCTAGGGAAGTTTGTAAAGTTGGTATCTCATCTAGTGTGGCCCAAAGATACTGAAGGATAGATCTTTCTAAAAGATACTGAAGGGAGGATAGATCTAAAATAGCCGACTGTCTTACCTTAGCAAATAATCAGGAGTAGATCATGGGTTTCTTATACTCTCTTTGGCAATACAAATTCCCATTCCCTGCCCTATTGGGTCTAACTGCTATTCCATTATCTAAGCTAGGGTGCCCAAATTATGGCCCATGGGCCATATCCAGCCCACAATGCCAATTCATCCAGCCCCTGACGCCCTCTCTGCTCCCAGACATGGATGGGGGAGGTGCCTGCCAATGCGCATGCGCACCCAGAACCACTTCTGGGAGTGGCGAAACCACTGCTGGGAGTGGCACAGATGCATTTGTGCATGCACGGTGATGTCCAGAACCACTTCTGGGAGTGGCGCAGATGAATCTGTGGTTCCAAATGCACATGCGCAAACATGCCCACTTCCGGGGGTGTGGTCAGGCCCGCTCAGCTGTTCCAGGAGCGTGGTCAGGCTCCTGGTACAAAAAGTTTGGGCACCCCTGATCTAAGCGTTTCCCAAACCATATTCCATAAAACACTGGTGGACTTTAATTCCCAGAAGCATAAGTCAGTTCCCCAAAGCACTGATCAGCCGATGTACCAACTTAAGATTCTGGGAATTGAAGTCCACCAGTGTTCTCCAGAACATAGTTTGGGAAACACTGAAAAAGCAGTACTCTTATTCACACTGTTGTTAACCAATTGCTGTTAACCTAACCTGAAAGGAGGAGCAATCCTAGCCACCAGAACTGCTGGCTACAGGAGTTTAGGATTGGACACATTATTAGAGAAGCTTCGCTATTAGTGACACTAGTTATGCCCATGGAGAGCTCTACAAAAGCATTCCAGGTAAAGGAGCATTTTTTTGGATCGATTGGACCTAAAGGTCCCCCCTCTCTCTCTCCCAATCTCTCGCTCTCTTTTAAGAGACTTCTGCTTTAGAATTCTCAACCACAACAATTTAGAACTGGCATGGATAACTCATCTCCACCCCAACTCAATCAGTTTAAATGAGGGAAGGCCTTTGGAATAACAAGTCTGATGAATTAAAAACCCCACTAAAGCAGACACCTATCTCCTATTCTTAATACTGTAGATTGTTAAAGCTTAGGATATAGGGGACAATTGCCACTTCTATTCTTACCCACCCCTCAATTTCTTTGTCAATTACTATACTGATGATAAGAGTAAAAAAGGTTAATCACCTTCAACAGGTGAGTCAGAGAGAGAAGCAAACAGCTGGGAATTTAGCTATACCTGAGATCCAACTAGAGTAGGCAATACATTTATCCTGAATTTATAAACACTCTTCAGTAGCAAAAGACATCTCTTCATGCTATCTGGAGCTTTCCTCCATTATGACACATGCTGCATGTTTTGTGTTTGTGATTGGTCATTAAAAGGTAAATATGGCCTTAATTTGCAAGTACTAAGGCACATATCTCAGAGGCAATCAATTGTGGGAGGAAGACTGAATTAATTGCAGGAAATATATATATCCTGAACCATAGTTAAAACAGTAACACAGCCAGGAGTTAAGGCAAAACCTTATATTATGGTTAAATAATTTGATCCAGGATTAACACTCAACCCCCTCTCCTTTGCATGTCTGGAGATTTCTCTCCTGAAAAAGAAACAAACATAATAAAGCAGAGGGAGGGAAAAGGTGAGTCCAGAGATATTGGTAGATTATTATTATTTTTTTATTATTATTTATTGAATTTATTACCCCGCCCCACTCGGGAGAACCCGACTCTGGGCGGCTTACATCGTCATAAAACAGAGGTAAAAGATAAAAACATATAAAATCATGAAGTTTAAAAGATTATCTAAAATTATTTGAAGTAAAAACAGTGCAAACTACACGCCAGTATCCCCCTGGTCCAGATCCAAAGTGGCACTCCCTAAGTAAGCCACTTAGTATGGGAACCCGTGTTCCCTGGTCCCCAAATATGTCCTGCCAGCCAGGTTTTCAAGATCATCTCTGGGTGCGCTACCCTAGACTCACAAAATATCTGATTCCCAGTTGCTCAATAATAATAACAAGCAAAGAGCCCCACCCCATCAACTAGTTTAGGCAGCTCAAAATAAATGCTGGGGTGGGATAGGAGAGTAGTTTTGTTTGTGAGGACATGTGAACTTCATTTTAGTCTTAAACACAAACTCCTGGGTAAGCTTATGCTTAACGCTTACCATACCTATCTCTGCCTTAGCCGTTATTTTACATAAGGTCCTAAATGTTGGTCACAGGAGTCTAGTTTTTTTTCCAAAAGGCAATCTAAAATTTAATTTCAAAAGATCACCCCTAAAATTGCCTTTTATATGCAGAAGTCAATAAAGTACATCTGTTCTGAACAGTGACCTAAGTGTGGACTGGAGAAGGCTCTCACCAACACTGGAGAACTATCTATCTACTTTCTTGTCTACCCATCTATGTCATTAAATTCTCACCTGGCATTTTATGCCTGCAAGGCTACAGGTACAGGTTTCTGGGTCACAGAAGATTCGACAGTCGCATCCGCAGTCTTCCCTTGAAAGGCGAATGGCTCGTAGTTCATGTTTTTCTTCCACATCAATCTTCTTGACTCCAGAGGCGCGTAAGAGGGCCCTTCGCTTTTTTGTTGGCAGAGGTTGTAGAAAGAAGTACTCATCTACCTCTGTATTGTCGAGGTCTATATCGTCGTCAGAAATGTCTTCCAGCGTCAAAATGTTTGCTTCCTCAGATTCCACTGTGCCGTTTTTAGTCATCTACAATATATAGGTGACAAAGAAGTGTCAGCTGCATTGAGAAGTTGGCTTGAAAAACAGCTTCTGAAGGAAACAAAGTCACATGCCTTGAGTGAAAGTATTGTTTCAAGCTGCTGCTATTATTATTGGATACAAATCTACCATTTGAGTACAGTCAAACCTCGCATAAAAAGCGCCTCACTTAAAGAGTAACTCACTTAAAGAGCAGAATTTTCGCTGAATGTTCGCTTCGCTTAACAAATAAAACCAACCAAAAACTCGCTTAACAAATAAATCAGGGTTCTCAATCCCCCCCCTCCCTGCCAGAAGTCACAATTGGTCACTTACAATGGTGTTTCATTTAAAGAGCAAACTCGCTTAAAGAGCAATCCTGTAGAACACATTAAGCGAGGTACCACTGTACTGGTATGGAATTAACAGTTCAAGCCCTAACCAAGGACCTAAGAACTGTTAACGCAACGTTTGAGTATATATGCAGTTCCTAGTAGAGTTTTTTGAGAGTTAAGATGTTCAAGTCCAAAGTCCAAAATATCTATTAGGTATTTTCAATACATATTATACAAATCTACCATTTGATTCACAGTCACAGACTGGTATGAAATTGTTGAACCATAATCAGGCATACCCTGGTAATGGTAACCTGTGTTGGCAGCTAATCTTTCTCACACTAGGTCAGGTGAAAGGAATTGCTTGCAACACCCAGTGCCTCCTAGCTATAATGCCTAGCTATAATGCCTGGTCTTTAATGCTAAGTTTTTAATCTTCTTTTAAAATTTTTAATTTCTAAATTGGTTTTAAATTGTTGTCTTGCTGATTGTGTTAGGAATCGCCCTGGGTCCCTCCAGGGAGGAGGGTGATAAACAAATTTAAATAAATAAATAAATAAATAATAAACTCATCAAAAAGTAGCTTCATTTTGGCAGTTTCATGTGTGGACTAGCCACAGAAGAACAGTTCAAAACCTAACCAAGGACACAAGAGCTGGTATGTATGTAGGTACGTAATAATATATACATTTGTATTCTGGTTCTTATTTACACAAATCCGAAACAAGTTTTATAGCAACAATATATTAACGCCATTGTAGACTTTGTAACAGTTAATGACTGGGGACCTTTAATATGTGTATTAAATGCACGGGGCTGGCGCCTGTCATACTACAGAGGGAGGTAATTCCACAGGGTCAGGGTTACCCCATAGAGCAGGGGTTCCCAAACTATGACCTGTGGGCAGGATCTGGCCCAAATCACCTAATAATCCAGCCCAGCCGGCTGCACCTCTCTAGGAAACCCTGGAACAGGTCACCATAAAGTCAGAATTGACATGATCGGCATATAATTATTAACATATCCACTATGAGACACTCTGCTTGGTAAGCTGGCCACTGCATTTTGAACCAATGTGCAGTTCACATCAGCTAGACTACTCCCAGTCAAGAATTACAAACCTCTGAAGCTGGTGACAGGTACTTTGAGCTGCAGAGGTTACCCCAGGCCTCCAATGACAGCAATGCATCTAGAAGCATCCCCAAACTAATAAACTTGCTTCTTCTAAGGGGATGCAAAAACCTATTGAGATGAGAAAAGGATGAGTCCTCCAGCGTTTCTGGACAGAGAACCTTCCTCTATCTTAGTGAGGTTTCCGCTATGTGGAACTGAATGGTAATATATCCAAAAACTGGTTCTTTTCACGTCTCCTATGGTTCCTGAATTTTTGTGTATCTTTTCTGATGGACAACAGCTTCTTAGATTTACCAATCATAAGCATGCCACTCTTAAGAGATAGATTCTGTCTCTTATCATCAGTGCCCTTGTATGAAAGGAAACTGCAGATATGGCTGTCATATCATCAACTGTTCACTAACTGGTTATTGCAGCAATACTGCTGTTTCCCCAATATAATTGGAAAACTTGCTGCTAAGCCTTCTGCCTCTGCCAATTTAGGTGCACCTGAGTAATGAAAGGGCATGATAAATTGGCAGGCAGATTTGATGTTTCCAGAATCAAACAGAATCCTGAATTAAAATAGTTCACCCAACTTCTTAACATAAACCAAGTTATTGCAGAAATGAGGAATTCTTACTATAGAAACAAACATATCCCTTCATTTTCAGCAACACCTGAACTTAAAGCCGAGTGCCAGGGGGAACACAGGTAACACAACAGACTTGTACTTCCTATTTCACTGCTTTGCTAAGTTATTCTAAGGTTCACCTACCCCAGAGGTTCACAACATTTTTCCATCAGGGGCCAGTCCTGCCCCCCAATCCACAGCTTCAGGTGCTAGAGGTGTGGCTGAGTCCGGTACTTGCGTTTTTGTTGTCGGTGGTGGTGGTGGTTTTGTGGCTTCTTCCAGTGTCTCCACCACTTCTCCCGGCAGCGGGAGGCTTTGGGGGGCATAATCGCTCCATTTTGGGGGTTTTCCAATGTTCCTCCATGGCACTGCAGCAGGGAAAGCATGCCGTTCTGCGACTTCCTGGTTCCACGCTGGGAACAAAGGTGCTGATGTAAGCTTCGGCTGGCACTGGAAGTCCCAGAATGACACACTTTCCCTGCAGAACTGCCATGGAGAAGCATCAGACAAACCCAAAAATGGAGTGATTATGTTCCTCAAAGCCTCCCGCTGTCAGGAGAAGCGGCAGAGACTGCAAAAAAAAAAAAAAAAATTCCTGCCACCACTATCGTGGTGAATGACATATTTCTACTTCTGCTGGTGGTGGGCGGTCCTAGAGGTGCCTGGGTGACCACCGCTTAATTATGCCTGTGAATACCTGACCTACCCCAATATTTGCTTTGAACAACAGCTAGCTAAATATTTCCAGCAAGTGTATCAGGGACATCCATATAGATGTTGATTGTTTCCAGCATTTTATACTTAGAGGTACAGCATACTGTCTCCAAAACTGGGGTTTTCAGTCTGCTATTATTGAAAAACCATGATAAATCAATTGGGAGAATAGAAGTTTGAGGCCTAGTATTATGAGATTTTATTTCATACCATACCATTGGCAATTTCATAAACCTCAGTCACATGTGGGCATGAACATTTCATAAACACAGGCACTCTTCAATCTGAAACTGGAAAGCCCTAATTTATTTAGTCTGGGCTGGTGAACCTGCAGCCCTTCAAATGTTCTTGGGCTGGAGCTCTCAACAAACCTGCACACTGACTGTTGGGAAACACTGCTCTAGAGCCGTGATAGCGAACCTTGACACTCCAGAGGTTCTTGGACTTCAATTCCCAGAAGCCCAAGCCCCCGCAAATCCACACGAATGGGTTTACTGCGATTCATCAAGCCTTCGCTGCCCTTGTCGCTCCCAGAAGTGGAAGTACGGGCGTGTTTTACTTCCACTTCCGGGAGTGATGAGGGCGGCACGGGCCAGATGAATCACAGTAAACCCATTTGTGCGGATTCACGGGGGCTTGGGCTTCTGGGAATTGAAGTCCAACAACATCTGGAGTGCCAAGGTTCACCATCACAGCTCTAGAGGGTTGATGGCTCCCATCCTTCTGCCTTTGCTTTTTCTCAGAAGGAAAGGAGCTCTTACTGGCTGTGGCAATGTGGGGGAAAGAAGCTGAACTGCTCCCAATGAGTTGAGGACTTCTCTAGAGGAAATGTGGAAAGTTGTCATTTTAGAGTCTATAAAGAAACATAAAACTAGAAAGTTTTTTCCTTTTAGATCAAAATCAAACACGATTATCGTCCTTTCTTCTTCTTCAAGTGCCTTACCCAATTCAAAATATTGGCTATAATCATGGAGATTAGCCATAAAGATTGTCCTGAGAATATAATGTAGTGGTCTTCCATTTGCCTTCCGCATCACAGCGTGACACCTGTACCACTGATCCCGTTCCATGAGTGACTTTCTGGTCACCTTTGGAATTCAAAGTCCTCCTCAGCCCCAGGCTACTATCGATAAAGCTGCTGCCCTCCATTACGATGGAGTCAAGTGGTATTTAATCCATTTGGAGACCATCACCCTTCCCTATAGCAGCTCCCCTAGTGGCTTAGTGGTTAAGACGCTGATCTTGGAGACTGGTAGGTCCAGTTTTGATACCCGAGGGCTGCACTTGGGACATGAAAGGAGCCTCATTCGGGCGTCCCCCAAGTGGGGTTTCTCCAGCAAAAATCATTTCAACCCAAAGTAATCACTGACACAAAATTGTAATTTTATCCTTCCCTGTGGACTTTGCCACCTAAGGCCGTTAGTACCTAAGGGTGGTTAGGTTTGATAACTGCTGCCTGACCATCGGTGTTGAGTTGCTAGCAATATGGTCTACTCCCGTGGTCCCCAACGTGGGACACTTGTCTCACCGGGGGGCGGGGGCAATTTGATTTTAGGGTAGAGGCAATTTGAGAATGAGTTATTAACAGTGATTGGCCTTTTAGGTTTCCTCCATGTGAATAGGAGTTCACTTTTTGAATAGTAAGAATTATATGTCACATGGGGGAGCATCAGGATATTAGAGATGCTTAGGTGGGGCATGGGGACCACTGCTACTCTATTACCACATCAGGATAACCTGGCCAGACTGTTAAAGGACTGTGATTGTGTTTTATTAATACACATTTATTGACACTGTACTGCCCCATCTATGTTGACCTTTTTAGTCCTGGCCTTTTCATTTACAGGGAACAATTGTCTGCTCTCTGAACAAATTATACCACAGTGAATGAGATTACAGGATACCCCCATCTGTCAAGAGCAGTTAGTGAATAGGAAGGACCCTTGGGGCCTCTGGCACATCAGCTGATCCAGTCAGATCGTTCCCAAATGGC
Organism: Furcifer pardalis; assembly: GCA_030440675.1. NCBI lineage: Eukaryota > Metazoa > Chordata > Lepidosauria > Squamata > Chamaeleonidae > Furcifer > Furcifer pardalis. The sequence continues at coordinate 143,530,593 of CP126894.1, read as the reverse complement.
TGGCCTGTCTGCTTTAGGCACCAGCATTCATTTGTGGGAGGAGAAACTTGGGATTGTGTGGACTGAGTCATACCACTTCTCCAGACTGCATTGGATTTAAAGCAAGCCTACCATTGATACCCGTAACACCCTTCCTAACCAAGCCCACTGGCCATGTCTGATGGGCTGTTTCCAGGCACTTCTTCCTGCTCATCTGGAACTGTGAAACCCAGACGGCATATCAGGTCCTTGAAGGGCATAAATAAGTAGTTACACAAAGAGTTCTAAACAACAAAATTATTCCTTTTCATTAGCAGGTGGGTCCAGTAAAGGTAGCCTCTTCCTTAAGGGTAGGAAATAATCCTCATCTAAATGGAGCCATGACCCAGAACTTTCAACAACCAGGTACCATCTAGAAAAAGGAAAGCTGGCTCTTGCAATTTCTCCTCCAGCATCCCAATTCCTTATTACACTAGAGGCTGCGGTGGCTCAGTGGTTAAGAAGCTTGCCCTGTTAGCTGGAAAGCCAGCAATTCAGCAGTTTGAGCCCCGGATATTGCATTACAGAATGAGCGCCCATCTCTGTCCCATCTCCTGGGGACATAAAAGGAGTCTCGTTCGGGTCTCCCCTGAGCCAAGTTTCTACCGCAAAAATCCTTTCAACCCAGAATAATTTCTGACATGAAATTATTATTATTATTATTATTATTATTATTATTATTATTATTATTATTATTATTATTATTATTATTATTATTATTATTATTATTATTAGGGCATATGTTATGGGTATTGTAGTAAGATTCCTGCCCACTGAGTACTGTACCTTTAAGAGACCTTTAAGAGTCTAGACACAGCTGTTAGCTGCTGAGGCATAGACTGATTACACAGCTGTAACTACTTGGGGACGTGATTCAGGACTGTGCACAGCTGTAGCCACCTTGTGAGTGAGTCGGCAGAATTACAGTATAACTGTAGCCCACCTGAGATGGGCTACTCTGAGGAGGAGATTCTGAAGAGGAGAACTGACTGACGGACATTTGACTGACAACACCTGACAGACGAGGGACGAAGAATTCCTGCAGGAAGCTCTGCTGATTCAAAGAACTATCAGGTACTCTGAACTGCTGAGGAAAACACACTGACTAAGGCCTTGGGCAAACTGCAGTCCTGTGGCAGGACTCTCTGTATGCTCAGTGGACTTGAGCCATCAGGATACCAAGCCCTTACTCTACTGTGGGGCTTGAAGACAGACTGGTACCTGTATATAGTTTTGTGTCTATTCTTTGAGTGTTTCCCTCACCCAGAAGTAAACTGCACTACTCACTGAGACTGTATGTGTGTCTGTACACCCAACCTTCCTCTGTCGTATTAGCTAACTGCTAGTCTGCTATCATTAAACACACATACGGCCCAAAAATCATTTACTACTGCTACTGCTACTACACTGGTTCAAAGAGACAGAACCTACCTCCTTAACCAATGGCCCAAACTGCTATCACAGAACACATCATGCCCAGCCCTCTTGCTTAGTTGTATCTATATTCTGATCAAACTAGGGGCTTCAATGGAGTGGTCCAAGCTGTCACACTGTCTGCATGGCAGGAAGGAAGCTGTTCCCTTAAAGAGCTCAGGAGGAACCCTATTTAACAAATTTTAACAAATCTGACATGTTAAGGTGAGAAATGGGGAAGATGTCGACTTCTTTGGGGCACCTCAGCTGATGCCATATTAGAAGCAGAGACAAAACCCTTGTCAAGAATAGGGAGCGCCAATCTCACTGTTCATTGCCCCTGGCCCTACAGTGGGAATGACACACTACCCTGGTGTCTTGTTGTTGTTTTTTACCTTGAGCTTTAATGAGTTCAGCTTCTCCTCCCGGAGATGATCTCGTAACATCTCCCGGTGAAGCCTTTCCTGTTCCATTGCAAATTCCCCCAGGGTGTACTGGCGCACGCTGTTGTGGCGGGTCGACATGCCTAGGGTGCTCCCTCCTTGGCTAGGGACGCTCGTGAACCCTTGGCGTCTCGTAAAGTAGTAGACAGTGACACAGTTGAAATGGACATTTTTCGTCCTCTTCCGCTTCTCTCGTTTCAGAATGGAAGATGCTAGAAGGGAAACAAAGGGCACGCATCAGCAAAGCCACTCTCATCACTGCACGCATTCTTACATGGCAATCAGTCCTCCAGGCTGGCTGCTTCAGCGCTCTTCTGCTGGAGAAATTAGGGACGGGGAGAGCAAAAGGAAAAGACTAGGAAGCAGCTGACACGACAAAAGGTATTTTTCTTTCAAAAAACAAAGAAATTTGGTACTAAAAACTCCAACAAGAATAAAAGGATTATGCGAATGTATATAAAAATTCCTAATACTTCCAGGATTGCTACTTTAAAAAAAAAAATCCTTGCATTTTATCTACATGTTGTCAAGCATCAGCAAAAAGCTCAGTCATGCATCTACCATCATTATGTGATATTTTATCAAGTAACAACTCCTTTGTGAATTGCCATCACACACTACCATGTTTGCAAGGAAATGGGCTGAATGGATAATACTTAATATGGAGTTTGACCTTTGTTGGCTGTTTCACTTGAACTCATTCCAATCAAGAAACAAGCAGGTGGTTTTTAGGCTTATACATGGATCAAGCTCATTTACACATAATGTTTGGCAAAATCAACCATGGACAAAGAGATTCTCGCTATCTTTCTTGTCGTATCTAGCATCCTGTTGACTAGCCACTCAGATAAAAACAACAGCCAGGCCAATGGGTTAATATACTGACTGAGGTAACAAATTATATTGTTTCTGATATGCAGCTTGAAGAAAAAACCCTGACCGCATGGAATCAGCCCTAGGGATTAATTTAAGATAACTAAGAACCCTGATAACTAATTTAAGATAATTAAGAGCCCTGGTGGTGGGGTGGTTAAACTTCTGTATTGCAGCCATAATTGTTGTGAGTTCAATCCAGAGCGGGATCAAAGTTGACTCAGCCGTCCATCCTTCCAAGGTCGGTAAACTAGTATCCAGCATGTTTGGGCCAAAATGTTAATTAGTTATAACAATAGCAATTACACTTATATACTGCCCAGAGTATGCACTAAGTGCTATGCGGCAGTATATAAATGTAATTGCTATTGTTATAACTAAATTTAATTTCTAGAAATTATTTTCAGCATCAAAAGCAGCAAAGAAGGGGATGGGATGGGAGGAAATACAGTAATACCTCGGATAACGCTAAGACTTGGTTCCACAAGTCGTGGTATTATCCGATTTTTAGTGTTATCCGATCAATGTTAAAATCCTATGGGATGGATCGGATAACGTTAAAGCTCCATAGAGATACATTGAAACCACACAGGCTTTAGCGGTTGTCATCCGATCCATCCCATAGGACCTTAACGTTATTCGATCCAATTCTCCTCCCCAGATTACTTAACGTTATGCAATTTTAGCATTATCTGAGGTAAACGTTATCCGAGGTATTACTGTATATCTAAAGTACAGCACAGTGCCTTTTTGTGTACTGTACTGCTAAAGAAACAGGATCGGTCCTTACACATCCGAGAACTGGACAAAAGGCTACAAGATCAGAAGGAGCAATTTTGGGCCAGCTCAGGAGCCAACAGCATCCATGGAAGAGTCAAAGTGTTCATTTGCTGTCATTCCAACATATTATCACTGTACTGTATGCACAAGCTGCAGAGTTTGCTCATGCGCAACTCTGGATCAATTACTTAAAAAGTAAAGTTCTCCCTTGCTCGAAAGCTAGTCATGCCCAACTCTATGGGGTGCTCATCTCTGTTTACAGCCAAAGAGCCAACACTGTCTGCATCTGCAGACATTTCCTTGGTCATGTGGAATGAATGACTAGACACCGGAGCACAGGATTAGGCAATGTCCATCTGGTTACCCCTTCAGTTGGCAGAATAACTCCATTCGCTGTAGATGGTACATATGCTGAGTTTAGGGAATGGGATATCAAATTCTTCTCTGTTTTAGGCAGGAAAATGCCTTGGGCTGCCTCCGGGCAGAGTCAATTACCAGAAGCCCAAGCCAGCACTCCTGCTGATCAGGGCTTCTGGGAATTGAAGTTCAAGAGCATCTGGAGTGCCAAGGTTGGCCATCACTGGGCTAGTATGTAGGAAAGAATTGGTAGCAATCTAGAGATCACCATAAAGATACAAAATGAACAACCCATGTCATGTTTTAGAGAATAAAGTGGAGAAGGTAAAGGATGCCCTTGCTCAAAAGCCAGTCAAATCCAACTCTAGGGTTCAGTGCTCATTTCTGTTTATAGTTTCTGTTTACATCTGCAGACATTTCCTTGGTCATGTGGAATGCATGACTAGACACGAAAGCACATGGAACGATGTTACCTTTTCCACCAAACCAGTACCTATTTCTCTACTTGCAATTTCTTGCTTTCGAACTGCTAGGCTGGCAGGAGCTGGGACAAATGATGGGTGCTCACTCAGTTGCACAGCACTCGGGTCTCAAACTGCTGACCTGCCAACCTTCCAGTCATCAAGTTCAGTCTCTTAGCCTCTAAGTCATTGCGAGAAGGGGAAAATTCAGGACGAATCCCATTATTAGGCAAAGTGACCGTTTCCAAAAACAGCATGCTAGGAGCAGCAAGCAGCACTGTCCCTACCTTGGAAGCCCCTGTTCTTGCTACCATCACCTGGACTGCGACCAACAACAGCATGCAACCTCATGTGTGTGGCCCCTTGCTTCACAGTCTCCTCTTGCTAACACTATACCTCCTTCACTAGCATAGTGGTTTGAAATGGTTCAGCTGAATGCCAGTAAACCAGTCTAGTGTAAAACCTGTTTACATTATGAATCAGAGAAATCATTTCACCTCAAACCACAGTTTTTGGAGACACACACAAAAAAAGTTCTACATCTATCTCAGGCTTCCATTGCATACAACTCTTGAGTCAACCTCCTTTTCAATAATCAAACAAAGGCTGAAATGGTTCAGCATCCTATCAATCATCCTCAGAGCAGTCATTTTACTTAAAACCACTTTTCATAGATGTGGTTCCCCAAATTTTTGCTGTACATGTATTTTTATGCTTCCGCTGCCAATTCAAAGTCCCACTCCCTAGACCCTCAAAAAATTTAAAGAGCCATAATATTACCAAAATAGCTTATGAATATATCAATAGCGTACAAATATGCTCATCTACTGTCTACTGATTTAGCATTAGAATTGTGATAGATTTGGGGGGGGGGGGTCCCCTAAAAAGGAAAATTATTATTTTAGTGGCAGCATAAACTAGCTGGAAGGAAGAGGCAAGAGTGTTTCCTTTGGGACCCCTCCTCATGGTAGACATCTTGCTCTATATTCTCAAGACCAGTTCAGCAATTTTTTTAGAAAGATGGAGGAAAAATTGTCCACAGATAAAATAAAGGGAAATACAACAAAAATAAAAGTTGCAGAGATGGCTGAAAAAAGAAGAAAAAGTACTGGATCTCATACAAAAAAAGACTTGATCTAGTCAGGATTAAGAAATGTCCATCTGGTTACCCCTTCAGTTGCCAAAATAATTCCATTGGCTGTAGATGCTGCACATGCTGAGTTTAGGGAATGGGATATCACATGCTTTTCTGTTTTAGGCAGGAAAATACCTTGGGCTGCCCCTGGGCAGACTCAAATAACATAAGTTTAACTGCTTGCCCCAATAGCCCTGGCTCTATAACAATGTTTTCCCTGGCCAGATTATCACAAATGGTGTCCTATGGCGCAGACTTGGCTTTTATCAACACATTTTCACGATGCTGTAGAAAAATTGAAAGGGTGAGTGTATAGGAAAGAATTGGTAGCAATCTAGAGACCACCATAAAGATACAAAAAACCATGCCTGTCATCCTTCTGGCCCCTTCATCCATTGCTCTATTAAAGCAACACATACTGCAACTATTGTATTTAGAAATCAACCAACCAATCAACTAGGGACATGATTTCACCATATCGACTTACGCCACTGATATCATATGACCTATGCCAGTGGTGGTGAACCTTGGCCCTCCAGCTGTTCTTGAACTTCAATTCCCAGAAGCCCTGATCAGCAGGAATGCTGACTTGAGCCTTTGGGAATTGAAGTCCAAGAATACCTGGAGTGCCAAGGTTCACCATCAGTGACCAAAGTCAATTAATTGTTCCTTTTGTGATGCCCAATTACTATCACCAATTACACATCACCCAAAAAATAAACTGGACAAAAACAAAACATAGATGTGCATACAATGTACACATATAGATGCAGATTTATCAATATTTTCTGGCAGTTTAAATGGAAATACAAACACACGTGCATACACACACCCAAAATTGGAAATGCTGTAACCAAGTGACGGATGTGCATGCTCAGTGTTGGTGGACAACTCTTGCTGTCCATTTTTAACTATAGTTCATTGGTGTATACCTGGACTAGATAGCTTTTCAAAGTGAGAAGGATGTTTTAAAATAGAAGACTGTGAGGGGGTGAACACACACCTATCCACATGCATCTGGCCATCTGGCTACAGCACACAGGCTGAGGGAAGCCAAGGGGAAGGGAGGCACAGATGAAAGAGGCTTGGCCCACATGGATGAGCTAGGAGGGAGAAGGCTAGGAGGGATTGTCATAATCATTTGCTGCAAAAGGAGGGGATGTGTGAGGAAATGCAGAGGAAGGCTAGGATCCTTTCCTTTGTAGACAGCAGAAGCAAAAGAGAAAGGAACACCAGGCTCCCTCTTCTCATCCAGCTTGCTTGTCTAGAGCATGTTGAGTACTGTGCAACCCCAACATGCAGTAAACAGAGAGATTTATTCATTTTATTTATTTATTTAGATTTATTATCCCACCCCCAGGCGAACCTGACTCTAGGCAGCTTACAGAAAAGGGGAAAGACTATACACAATAAATGCAAAACAATTAAACAATCCCCCTTCAAATTCAGAAATTAAAACCTTAAGGTTCAAAAACTTAAAAATCAATTAAAAAAATAAACTATGATAGAAAAGACTAGCTTGACCTAAAAGAACTTGTTTTGTTTGCCTGTAATTACAATTAGAAAGGTTCTTTCCTGCCTCAGAGATCACCTGACACTATTTGCATGTATTAAGACCTTTGTTTTGCTCTGGGCTTCTCTCTCTTGCTTTCTGCCTTGGAAGAGGAAAGATGTCCTTTTGAGATGCTCCATCTTCCAGGTCACATGGCTGGAAAAAAGACTTTATTTCTTTCCGAACCAACTTCACCAAGATTCCTGAGCACATGTATCTTCTGACCTCATGTTATGAGTAAATTATATTTTTCTTTCCTTCAAGTATCTAGTCCAGTGACAGTGAACCTTTTAGAGACTGAGTGCCCAAACTGCAACCTCAAACCCACACATTTATCTCAATATTTATCTCAAGTGCCAACACAGTAACAGGGGAGGAAGGAAATGCTCCCATTGGGCTGCTGGACAGAGGGGTAGAGCGAACTCTGTGCTGGAGAAGGGAGGCAGCAGTCCCACTGGGCTTCTGGGCAGAGGGGCGGGGCAAACTCTGTGCTGGTACTACTGCACAGGTGCCCACAGAGAGGGCTCCAAGTCCCATCTCTGGCATGCATGCCATAGGTTCACCACCACTGATTTAGTCAGTGAACTGGGAGACTTGAATTTGAACATATAATTGCCTAAAAACCTGCCCTGCTTTGCTGTGCTGCTGCTCCAAATAACAGAACAGACATTTTTGGCTATGGCAGAACCCGCCCCTATATCCAACCATGTAATGAGAGGTACACCAAGGGAGAGGCTGCCACGGGAGGAGCTGCTGAACCTGGCTCTGCCCACCTGCTTATGCAATCCCCTCCCTGCAAAGGGTGCGCCCTGTCACAAAACTCTCACACCCACACCACCTGCTTCCCAGGACTCTGTGGGAACTCCAGTGAGGTTAACTGGGACCCCAAATTATGGACCACACATTTTGGTGTTTTCTTTAAATACAGTGTGATTTACTATACTGTATAGCCATCCAGAGATGGTTTATATTGAGATCTGATGGGTTTTCATTTATTCCCTCCAAAGGAAGAAGCTACAGCTGGCCTGTACCGGCAAGGATGAGCCACACTCCGCATAGCTGCTTGATTCCCGAAGACATGACAAGCAGTCTGTCTGAGTTACTGGGAAATGGCAGCCAGAAATGTGAAAACGGATGATGAATTATGCCTGCACAATCTAGGTGTGACAGTTGCACAGGTATGAGGGAGGAAATATAACAGTCAGAGAGAAAGGAAGACTGACAGTCTCTGTAATGCGGAGCCGCATATTTTGACAGCAGGTTCACAACGGGAGGCATACTGCTGGTTAAAAACTGTTTCAGACAATTAGTCATTTGGCCTTCAGCCCCTTCTTCCTGCCCATATATCCACAGGGAGTGATATTCGGTGTGTACAGAGGTGTTTTAACCTGTTAGGTTCCAGAATGAAGGTTTTCTGATTACCCAAGGAAAGGTTTGACAGGGATCAATACATATCACAGAGCAACGATGGTCAGGCTATGACACAATCCTCAAGCAGAGGATCAGCAGAGGTGGATAAAGAACCCGGAAGAGAAAGTGTGTCCATCTCCATTCTCTGGGTAGTTTTAAAAGGTCAACAGTAGCCTCACCCACCCTACTTCTAATTCATTCTAGGGAAGGAGAAAGGTGATGCTCTGTGTATTTAGAGGGCATTGCTGTGTATAGTCTGCTTTCCTTTTTAAAGAAAAAAAATCCAAACAAAATATCAATGTAACAACAACATCATTATCTTTATTATCATCATTGCAACAGCAGCAACAACTGGAGTTCTCATGGATGTATCCTTGGAGTATGCATTCTCAGGCAACAAAACAGTACTGCGGCCCAACCAGCTGTCTGACTAAACCAGGGGTTGCCCAATCTATGGGCACATTTTACTTCTGTTTCTGGGAGCAACAAGGGTGGTGCGGGCTGGATAAATTGGCATCGGGGGACCGGATCAGGCCCACAGGTCATAGTTTGGGCAACCCCTGGTTTAAGCAGAGAAAATGACAGCTTCAAATCTATCTCATCCTGTTGCAAAACAGATTGCAAGCCGTGTTTTTTTTTCTTCCACTTCCGGTGGGAGGAACCACATGACAGGCCCACTGGACCACATGACCGGCCCACTGCCCGGAATGTTTGAGCACTCCTGGACTAAACCAAGTGCCCAATCTCAGACATCTTCCAGAACTCTCTACAAGACATAAAACGTTTCATGGTAGAAATTAAGGAACTCCTTGTCAAAAAAAAATCAGAAAGGAGGACTTCCCTTAAGGAAGAAGGTGTGAAGACTACATAGAGCATAGAATCAATGCAAAAGATCAAATTCCAACATACATTCCCACTCCTCTTCATCATCATCAGCACAGCACCTCAATTACATGTAATGAGTCTACAAAAATTACAGCAAGGATAGGGAACCTATAGCCCTGATAAATTACCTTTCGCCCCATCAACTGTCACCACTGAGCAAGCTCATCAAGGTTGAGGAGTACTAGAGAGTCTGATAACATTCAGACTGTAACAAACCTGAACTACAGGGCCCACTACTGGAGGGACCATGTCTGCCTGCCTGCCTTCCTTAAAGCCATCATTTAATGAAAGCTGCCTGAGCAACTGAACTTAATTTTCAAACTTTAAAACAATATCATAAAAATAAATTAAAAATAAGACCAAAAAATCATTTTTCAAAGGAAGAACAAAGCTGACTATGTTTAAAATAAAACTTAAAAAACAGAACAGAGCAAAACAAAACAAAAAATAATATCCCACTGGAAATTAGACAAAGATGATGGTAGTACTGTATAGCTTTCTGAAGGAGGAAGTTCCCATCAACCTAGACCCGTGATGGTGAACCTTGGCACTCCAGGTGTTCTTGGACTTCAAGTCCCAGCAGTCCAAGTCAGAACTCCTGCTGATCAGGGCTTCTGGGAATTGAAGTTGGAGTGCCAAGGTTTGCCATCACTGACCTAGACCCTCTTGGTAGAGATGGACACAGCAGGGCTCCAGAGAAACCTTTGTTTGGCAGCTTTATACAAAAGTTGTTCTTCCAAATTCATAGGGTTTTTATAGGCAAGAACCATCATCCTGAATTGTATTGAAAGCATCTTAAAACCCAGATTTTTGGGTTCATTCTCATGACTTCCAAACAGTGGCATTGCTGGGGGGGGGGGGGAGGCACTAGGGGCCGGCCGGCCCCGGGCGGTGCTTTTTCAGCTATGTGTGTTCTTGGACTACAATTCCCAGAAGCCCTAGAGGGAGTGGGTGCAAGCGTCAACCAGGGGGAGGCAAATTTGGCTTCAGTCCTGGGCGGCTGAATTCCACGCGACGTTACTGCTTCCAAACATGCCATTCAAAAACAACCTTGTCTTCCCCTCCCCTCATTATTTTGCAAGATCCAAAACAAAATCTAACATTAATCTTAGAGATTGTCTGTCTGACACGTTCCGTTTTGTAACTGACTCAGAAGGACCTGTGGTCCTACAAAGGTCTGTCCCCTGCAGCATCAGAAGGGCCTGCCTTTAGGCTTGAGGCTATGGCCCTAAATGGAGGAAACTACCATCACCAGCATGTAAGTGTGGGCTGTGTGGGCTACTGTGACAGACTGTGCAATTTTATAGAACAATGTAGCCATAGAGCAGGGATTCTCAACCTGCAGCCCACTGCACCATTTCATGTGATCCCCCACCGCTTCTACCACACCAGGAAGTGCCATGTGGTGTATGAAGGGCAAAATGGTCGTCCGGACCCTGAAGCTGTTTGAGGGACTGTGACCCAGCCCTTGGCTTTAAAAGGTTGAGAACTCCTCGGGTGGTGGGATTTTTAAAAAATTACTACCTACTCTGTGGGAGTGGCCTCTGGTCTGGGCCAGCCTTGTGCGTTGCTCTGCAGGCACCGCTGGTGCCACCAAAAAAGCCCCAGCCCGAGCCATCTGTCATGCGAGTACGATGCCATGGTGAGGGAGGATAATTCCTCCCCCTTTTTTTGTTCGTTTTGTGCCGGGAAGGAACAGGAGGGAGACAAAGCCTCAGACCTGGGTGTGCAGGAGCAGGTCTGCTTTCTGTCAAGGGGAAGGGCGGGCACGACGATCATTCATTCTTTGCTCCCTCTTCAGCTTACCCTCTCATGTTGGGGGGGGGGGGAGAGGCTTCCACTACCGGAGCCCTTTATGTGGGTGAGAGAGCAGAGATGATGGTGGCGCTCATGTTTTTCCCAAGTCAACCAAACCTGCTCTCCTTCTTCAGCCTCCTGCCGGCTGGGGTTCTGGCAGCATGTGGCTTTGTACCTCCCTCACCATGGCATCACACTCTCTGGAAAGGTACTCGGGCTGAGGCTTTTTTTTGGCAGTGGTGGTGGCACATGCAGATTTTCTACTACTGGTACGTGTATACGGGGGTGGTGGTGGTGTAGGGGAGACACTCCTCCTGATCACTGCAACCTTCTAAGCATAACAGTGAAACCAGAAGCACCCATTTATTTATTTATTTATTCAGATTTATATTGCCGCCTATTCAGGGCGGCTTACAGTCAAAACAGCAACAGTACAATAAAAATCATATAATACAACCTCACAAAACAACCAAAACAGAACACAGACTAACTCTCCTCTGGCCGTTGTTGTGGGCCCAGAGCAGGGGGCAATGTCTTCAGCTGCCTACCAGGACATGGAATCTTCTCCCTCAGGCCATTGTTGTGGGCCCATAAGCTCCAGGTTTGATCTAACGGTGAAGGGAACCCCAGCCCAGTACAGACTACATACCCAATTCTGAAGAAGATTGCTTACTAACACAGCAGCTCCCTCTGGCCTGGACTGAGTGTCAGCTTGCGAGTCCAAATCCAAGTCAATGGCAACTTAAGGTAGAACAGTAGTGCTACATAAAAAAATAATAAAGTGCACTGATCTTCATATATATTTATTAGTGTACTTCCAAACTTCTCAAGGCAGCAAACATTCTGGTCTTCTGTGCAAAGAACTGAACTGCAATCCCTTCCTGTGCCATTGTACAACTAACATAAGGCTTTCCTGCTACAGGAAGCAGAGTTCTTTTTAATATATAGGTTTCATTTATATCTCCAGGTGGCCTGTTTCATTAGCTTCATAAATAACTGAGTACAATGCCACAGAGGGACTGTATTACTTTATGGGCATTATTTCATTGCTTTTTATTTTTAATTGCAACCTGGAATGGTGTTATTATATTGTTGCCCCAATTCGGCAAGGGATTGCCAAGTGAGGAAACAGGTTTCCTCGTGTACAGATGCATCCATGTTGCAGTGAAGAGTGAGCCATTCATCCTCAGAGTGGCTCTTAACATCCCCTTCTGAGACAGATGTCTTTATTATGAATGACTACACAATTTGCAAAGATGAGGTCATTCTGATTAATTACCCAGCATGTTGGAAGGGCACACGCATACACTAACACACATACAGTGAGAACATGGCATGCTTGGAGCATGACAACTGCACCAAAAAGACTGAAGAGGGGCCAAATGCTAAAAGAGAACCAGTTTCTTGCATTTCTTCTAAAGCAGTGATGGCAAACCTTTTACAGACTGAGTGCCCAAATTGCTAACCAAACCCCATTTATTTATTGAAAAGTGCCAACACAGCAATAGGGGAGGAAAGAAACGCTCCCATTGAGCTACTGGGGAGAGGGGTGGGGTGAACTATGTGCTGGGCAGAGGGAGGAAGCACTCGCATTGGGCTGCTGGACAGAGGGGTGGGGCAAACTTTGTGCTGGAGTGATTGCATGGGTGCCCGCAGAGAGGGCTCCGAATGCCACCTCTGGCTCGCGTGCCATAGGTTTGCCACCACTGTACTAGAGTCAAGATGGAACACCACAGGTTCAACACCACACACAGTCTGTGTTTGCATGTTTAAACTCTGTTCCTCCAACATGCATCATCATTATTTGTAAAAGCTCCATTTCTAGATTTTGCAGCAGCTCATATAGTGTCTTCAACAAAAGAATGCTAAGAGACAAACTATCAGCAAAATTTCTCATTCTCATTCATCAGCAACATAGAGGCATATCATCCATGTACTCCAACGCCTGTGTCCTTCCATGCCTGATCCACAATGGGCGGCAGAGAGGGGTGGATTTAATACCTATTAAAGCTGTCCTTTCTCACATCTAGCCACACCCCATGTCTAGTCATTAAAAAAAACCTTGGTGCTTCAGGTTCTATCTCCAAATAAAATATCTTGAGATTATGTACTTTTTAGTGTTTGCTGTCTAAGTCCTGTAGTCTCTCATCCACACTCACAAGTGATCTTCAACAACGCTAGAGTTAAAACCTATGTTTGTATTTTGCTGCATTTCTTCAGACCCCAACTGCATTTTTTTCACCCTTGTTTCATATCAGGTTGGGTGAATTGGTAGTTTCTTGTTGCCCTGACCTTTGTGTGCATTTTCATGCATTTTTTCCTAAGGTGTTCTTCCATTTATGTATTTCACATCGCTTACACAACTTTCCTAAAGCATGCATATATTTTCAAAAATATTTGCTTAAAAATTAAATGCATTTAACTATTGAGATTTTAAGAGGTTCTTTGTCCACTTTATTCTCTAAAACACCCTGAACACTCCCCAACATACAGATGCTTGTAGTGGTTTGTGCTTCTTCTTTTTCTGTGTCTAGGCCAGATGTAAGACTGCCAAAATGTAGTAGCCTTTTGGTGAGATCATTCTACAGTTCCTTTTGCCTGACCTAGTGTGAGAAATATTAGCCAGCAATACCGTTACCAGGGTAAGCCAGATGGTTGTTAAAAAAATATCACAATCTTCAAATAGGATCTTGGAAGGTATAATGCCTCTTTCTTTGAGATTGCTAAATCTGATAAAATTCTTTTCTAACCTTGGTTAGAGCACATTGCATTTCCAGAGTATCTAGGTAAAGGTTGCTCGAAAGCCAGTCGTATCCAACTCTAAGGTTCAGTGCTCATCTCTGTTTATAGCCAAAGAGCTAGTGCTGTCTGCATGGAAGGCTATTTACCTTCCCACCGAAGAGGTCCCTATTTATCTACTTGCAATTCCTTGCTTTCGAACTACTAGGATAGCAGAGTATCTACTGGACTCCTATTGTATCAATTCTAAGAAAGAAGCCTCAGTGAGATTTTCAAGAACTAGAGAATTCCTGACGCTCCCTACTCACCAATTTTTGCTTAGGTAAATTTCTATCAAACTTTGCAAAAATAAATTAGGAAATTCTTACTTTGGGACTGGAGGGCTGTCTTGGCTCAATTAAAAACAAACCTATGTTGGGGATGGAAAGTTATGTTTGTCTCGTTTACACAAATCTGAGCCCAAATGACATCCCAAGCTTTTTTAATCTTTTCCAACCACTATTTTCACTGTTAAAAAAAGTTGTTCAGTTATTAAACATAAATAAATTGAGCTTCTGCTGTCTGAGATCCAAAGTGCGCAAGCTCTTCCCTCACCAGCCCAACTCTATTTTGTTCAGGCCAGAGGCACATTAAGATAAATGTGAGCCATATGGTTCCTCAGCAGAGTACCTGCAGGTTTACAACTGAGAGGGCACAGCAATCATTTACCAGCATCACAGGAATGTTTTCAAATGAAGGAAGGTCTCGAGGCTAGAGTACAACCTAGAGCGGACGGTTATTTCAAAAGATGGTCACTGTGACAGACAACCCTGCTATTCTTAAAGCTATAAACCCACTCCCTATTTATATAAAGTCATCACATTACACTCAAACATTAAAGTTAAAAATAAAGTATAAGTTATCTTCTCCACCTACTCTGTGGATTTTCTGCACAATATTCATTAAGTATGAGACAGAACTGTCAAATATATCATACATCATGGTAATCCATGACAAAGTATAATTTACAGCAAGGGTCCCACACCTTTTCAAGCTGGGGGCCGGGTCACACTCTCTGTCAGCTTTGTGGGCCGGATGATCATTTTCCCCTGCCAGCATGATGTAGGGTGGCCATTTTGTCCCAACAGCTTCAAAGGGTGGCCATTTTGTTTCTCAAATGCCCTTGGAGGGGTGGGGTGTCACATGAAATGGCACTGTGGACCAGATCTGGCCCACTGGCCTTAGGTTGGGAAACCCTGATTTACATACATGAAAGAAAGTCTAATAACCATCTGAAAAAGCAAAGCCATAGTAAAGATGAACATACAAAGAGTGCAACCAGACAGTGGTATAGGATCACATTGGAAAGGATTGCTTTGCTGAGTGTGATCTCCCTTAAAGCGACCTTTTCATGCACATGTGAATCACTCCAGCCCAGCTAAAAAAAAAAGAATAGTCCTGCCAGTGGACTCAAATGGTATGGATTGAGCACAGAATACGGTTGGGCTAGCTTGTGATCTTCTGTAGATCATCTGATCTCCAGAAAATAGCATGCACTGGGTTGAGCCACATGTGATCCAAAACATGAGTTATATCTCCATCTGAGCACACTCTGAGGCATCTCAACACCATGTACTCATTAAAAGTCGCTTTTGTCATCGTCTGCTACTCGTATTCAAGCATACATTTTTTTCCTGAAAATGATTTTCAGGAAAAATACCATTGGCATGAATTTGTTTAAGGTGGATCCCAGCTTGCCATGAAGTGACCCACACACTGTCATCACGGAACCATCTCCTGCAGCACGTATGAAATAAGACATACAAGATTTAATACCGGGACTGTAGTGTACTGACACAGCCTTGAAGATATTAACAAGGTTGCTTTCACAGCTAGTCCATCTGGCATGGCCTCTTCCACCTCCATGACCATTGGGAATCAGAATAGTGAAGTGGTTCTTCTTTAGTTCATTTTGCCATTGGGACCAATATGATGGTTTCCAGTGGCATTTTCTCCACTGAGGGGACCATCACCCCACCTAAAGGGGCTCATCTGCCTGTAGCTGTTGGCCCCTTTAGGGAGTCAGGTTATTTATCACTGCCCAACACTCGGTGTTTTGTTGCTGGCTGTACGGTCTACTGCATTACTGTAGCAGGATGTTTAGCCAGACATTATCATTAAAAGTACATTCTAAATGATATATATGCTTAAAAAGTGGGGGGCTTTGCTCTTCCTTATATAATGGCAGATGCTCAGATCACAGTGTTCATTTTTGTACCCTCCAGATGTTTTGGACTTCACCTGCCATGATTCCTCAGCTAATGCTAAATTAGCTGGGATTGATAGGAGTTTTTGTCTAAAACCTCTGGGTGGCACCAAGGTAGGGAATGCTACTTTACACTTAGAAAACTAGTTCCATCAAGCCTTGTTCAATCTGTTTCTTCTCCACCTACTCTGGCAGCCACTTCTCCTGAAAAATATTGATTAGCTAAAAAATGCAAACAACTGAACATTGGATCTGCTAAGGTCACGAGTACTACTGAGCTATGTGTAGCTTGAAGACAGCAATTCTTTTACTTATAACCTAAAAGATACACAACTTGTACTTATGTACATACTCCAAATTACAAAAGAAGCTTATTGAGAGAGGAGTGGTTTCTGTGTTACATTAGCACCAAATCCCTGACTGCAATTTGCTAACACATCCCTAAACAACTGGGACCTGACATCAAGGAGAGTAGATGCACCACAAACTTACAGGTAGGCAGGCACACCAGAAGGATACTTATGAATCAGAGAGCAGGGACTTGCAAATGGGCTATGAGAAGTATAGAAGAAGAAAGTACGTAAAGGGAAGGAGCCCATTTATATATATAATTATTATATATAGGTAAACCTATAGGGCGGGAGGGAAGGGTTTTAATATAATGCTATTAATATTATGCTTTGACTTTTAAAAGTACATATTGTTATTGGTACTATTTTTTTTTAATATCTAAATGTTTCAAGTTGCACTTGGGCTACATTAAAAGTGACAGGAAGTGAACTATCTAAATACAGTCAAGACCTAGTTCATGTTATTTCTCACAATAACTTCTGTTTTTCATTTTGTCTGTTAGCCAATGAGGCTTTCTCACAGGATACTCTGCAAGTAGATAAATAGGGACCACTTCAGTGGGAAGGTAACAGCATTCCATATGCTCCATTGTCTACTCATGCCTGCTACATGACCACCAAAACATCTGCAGAAGCAAACAATGCTGGCTCTTCAGCTTTGAAACAGAGATGAACACTGACCCCTAGAGTCGGATACAACTGGCTTTTGAGCAAGGGAAACCTTTACCTTACTACAGTATTTGACCTTCTAAGGAGCAGTCAGGATTGATTTCTTCTAATATTGACCTATTTGTTCTCCTCGCTGTCCAGGGGACTCTCAAAACTCTCCTCCAACACCATATCTCAAAGGCGTCTATTCTTCTGCGCTCAGCTTTTCAACTCTCATAACCATACATTGCCACCGGGAATACCATTGCTTTGACTATACGAATTTTTGTTTGCAGTGTGATGTCTCTACTTTTCACTATGTTCCCCAGGTTTCTCATCACTTGCCTCCCAAGAATCAGTCACCTTTTTATTTCATGACTAGACTACATAAATCTACAGCTCTGATCAACAGGGGTAATGAGATAAGAGCCACTTATATTGTTACTTTATCATAGGAAATAGCAGTATTAAAAAAGATTTATTGCTGCAATACTGGAAGAAAAGAGGGTTTTTTTCTGCCTTCCTCCTTAGAGACCCAAATTCCTGTGTTTTCGTCATGGAAGCAAGCAGTGTGACTGTTGCTAGTTTTAAGCTCAGCAATTTGGCTAAACTAAGACTCTCGGGTGCTGGTGGTAGGGGGAAACTTGACCAAGTCTATGGCCAGGCTTCCCAAGAGTTGAGAATTATTACTTTAAAAAGCAAAATGTTATTTATGCACTGCTATTTTCCTCCAAATTACAAATAATGGAATGGATTATAATAACTAACTGCATTGTTTTCCAACAAAACAATTAAAATTGCTAACATATCTTAGAAAATGAACTCTTGCTCAGCAACAAGTAAACATTACTTATTATGGGGAAAAAACCTCCTAAAATTTTGCCTTGTATTTAAAATGTTCAAAAGCAACAATGTTCACCTTCATTATTCAAAACATAATGAAGATGTTGCAATCCTGTAAATACAGTAGTCACAATTTTATTAACTAAATTTACAGAGGAGTTGATTCAACAAATCCAAACTGATTCAGTGGGCATACTCTAGTTGTGATTTATTTCTAGATTTCAGCCACAGTGTTTTTTAAAATATGTTTCTACTGACTACACTGGCTGTTAACATCTTTTCCCTTTGTGCTGTGTGTGTTTTTTAAAATTAATGGTAAATCTAAAAAGCATTATAGTTGTACTTTCATTAGGTTTACACACATACTGTGACTGGAAAACTTATTTAATGAGACATCAAATAAATCAATCAAAGAAGGCTTACGTTTAATTGGTATAGCAGACCTACTGAATCAACTGTTGAATCAACTGATATAAATCCCACTGACTTAGTGAGGGTTTTCTAGTTGAATTCACCAATTGGATTCACCTCTCATTAATTAGTGAACTGTTTGCATGAAGAGAGCCTGATCTGTTTTTACCTCTGAATGCTTCCAGAGCAGCAAATGCATCCACCTTATGGGCATCAAACTCTTAAGGTCCCCCTTGCTCAAAAGCCAGTCATATCTGACTCTAGGGTTCAGTGCTCATCTCTGTTTATAGCCAATGCTAAAATTGAGGAAAAGCTTTTCCTCACTTCTCAAGCTCTAGAAGACTTCTCAAGCTCTAGCTCAAACACACTTCTCAAGCTCTAGAAGAGACTAAGCTAAACCTAAGGAGGGCAAAAACAGCACAGCTTGCAGAATGAATGAATGGCAAAGATTATCTCCCACCAGAACAAGGTCTTGGTTGGACCATCTGGAAGTCACTTGATAGACTATGAAGCAAAGTAGGAAGGTCAAAGAATAATCAAGTAAGATGCGGATACTTGGATGCAGGACAATTTTTCTGTGAATATGAAGAAATTCAATCAATGCAGCATTTATATACAGTAGATTCAATTTATGCCTCAGCATGTATACAAATTTTCTTTTTTAAAAAATGGCCAAAATAATGCTACTGAAGTAGCTCACATCTGGTCAAAACAGTCTGGGTTTAACATTTTAATTTGTTTTCAACTTTACCTACATTTCATATTATTGCTGTTGTTATGTTGTATCCAAATTTGAAAAGTGGAAATCCTCATGGAGATCAGCCATGAAGCCTGTCCTGAGAATATAATGCAGTGGCCTTTCATCTGCCTTCCACATCGCAGCATGACATCTGTACCACTGATCTACAGTAATACCTCATATAACATTAGTATCGAATAACACGAAAATCGCATAACATCAAGGAATCTGGGGGGAAGAATTGCATCAGATAACATTAAGATCCTATGGGATGCTTCAGATAACAACCGCGAAAGCCTGTGTGGTTACAATGTATCTCTATGGATCCCATAGAGGATCAGATAACACGAAAAATCATATAACACGAAGACTTGTGGAACCAGGTTTTAGCGTTATATGAGGTTTTACTGTACTTCCACAAGTCACTTTCTGGTCCTGAGCTTTTTTGGCACACAATGTCCTCATCAGCCCCAGACCAGCATTGATGAAGCTGCTGCCCTTCATCAAGATGGATTCAAGTGGGATTTAATCCACTTGGGAGCCATCACTCTTCCCTGTGGACTTTGGCACCCAAGGCCATTAGTCCTGAGAGTTGTCAGGTTAGTTAACTGTTGCCTGACGATCAGCCTCGAGTTGCTGGCAGTATGGTCTTACTCTATTACCATAGCAGGATAGCCTGGCCAGACTGGGATATTTCATATATACCAATTATTTTAACTGTGCAACGTTCTTATTAAAAAAAAGAAAATAAACATTTCTTCTGAATGCGAAAGACTTAATTCAGCATTATTAGGTGCATGGTTGGGATCAGATGTCAAAAATATAATTTAGTGGAACTTATTATAGAAGGATCTACTTTTACTTTGATTTTTTTTAAAAATCAGATCACTATTCCAGAACATTAAGACTCCAGCCCTCAGCAAAATACATAAAGCTCTGGCATTGGCAAATTGCTCTGAGACTTGGAAGGATCTACCACTAGGTCATGAAGACCAAGCACCCCAGTTCTCTTATGCAGCCTGCATCTCACTCTCTTGAGTTGAGGATGCAGCCTGCTTTGAAATGCAAGCGGCGCATGTGTTCACATCGCTTCAGTGCCTCAGGTTTGTAACTGCTTCCCAGGAGGGAAAAATCTCACTCCAATGTCTGGTTTAATAACCATATGAGGCTCCCATTGAAGTCCCACTCTGAAGCTGTAACAGCTTTGCTTTAGTGCAAAGCAGGCTTCTGGCGCAGTGCCAACTCGCTTCCCTCCAACCTCATTGCCAAGGTTATTTCCTAACAGAGCCAAAGTAGGAGGAAATAAAGACAGATTATTTATTTATTTGATATACAGTCAATCTGAAATCTGGAGCATGTTGTCTTATAAAAGTACTCATACCAGACTTTTAAGGCTGCTTAAAAAAACCCTCTCTGTGTTGTTACACACACACACACACACACACACACACACACACACACACACACACACACACACACACACACACACACACACACACACACACACACACACACACACACACACACACACACACACACACATTTTTGTCAGTGTTGTCAGATGCTCTTGGAACATTTTAGGAATTTTACCATTTGCATATTGACCCAATCTCTATTGGGCTCTAGTTTCCTTACTACTGAGTGACTGAACAATTTTTGGAATTAATAGCCACAGGGTGTAAGGCACATGCATCCTTTATTTTAAATGTCTGTTCTCTGCTATGTAGTAGTATAGGACACAGTATATTAGAGACGGTGGAATGGCAGTGAACTGCACTAGCTTCTCTCTGCAAATGATGCAAATCCTTTCTCCCAGATGTCTTCTAGTTTTGCAAGATACTAGTTGGGTTTCCCCCTCCCTATGGTTAATTAACACTAGAATTTGATCACACTTAGAAATAATCTTCAGCTATGCATTGTTTCTTATTAAGAGGGGAAGGAGCACTATGTAGTGTGTAGTTGTATGGGCGGGTGGGAGACAGAGAAAGAGAGAACAGCATACATTTGTATGACAGAGGGAGAGGAGAGAGATAAAAGAATACAAATGTGAGTGGGGAAAATGAGCCGATTTAAGGAACAATGAAGCATTTTGCTTTAAAAAAATTACAGATTGAGTGATTTTAAGCTATGGATATGAAAATGAACCTGCTGATTGTATAGTGCAATCTGCTGTACAATCATTGAACATGACTGTTCAATGCTACAATCTAGTTTTCGATTGCAAACTGTATAATTGAAGCTCCACTGCTACACTGAAGCTCAGTCTCTCCCCCCCCTTCATATATACAACACAAATACTGTATTATTATTTCAGCCAGTTTAACCAATTCAAAATTCCGCATCAACGCTACAGGCAGGCAAATCTTTATCTCTGTAAAATATCCACATCATAATATGCAAATTCTTCTCCAGAGCATGGAAGCTTGACAGCTATTTCTGCACCCAGCAGCTGTCAAGAGCACCACAGACTAAACCGTTTCTAAATGCATTATGTTCGCCGTTTTCCTCTAGAAGGAACATGTAATCTGTTCCGCCTAGCTGATGTAATTTTTTTTAAAAAGCAACAGGATAATATATTTTTTTCCAAGATACAACCTGAAAACATTGCTGGCATGCCAAGCAGTTGATTCAAGGTAAAAACAGCACAGCCTTCAATAGTACTTTGCTCAATCTTGCTAGCATCTATTGTAATGTCAGAAACTATTTATTGACTTTAAAATTTTCAGCTGATCTGCCGCTGTGTTAGTAAACAGTGCTTATTAATTATAAGTGTGTATGAATGCCCAAGTGTCCAGGTGTGCCATCTTAACACAGCATTATTCCATGGCACTGCTATGTATGCAGCCATAAATAATCACCTTGAGCACAGTACAAAGCGGGTGGACCATACAGAATTGATTTACTTCCATCTAGCAATTCATCTCTAGTGTTTCTAATGAAATGCAAAATAAAATATGTAAAAGACTAAAAATATTCAATATTGAAATCATAACACGCCCATGTAGTAAAGTCTTCTGATGTTACTGGTTGTAAATAGCCACACTGATCTTCTGTTATTACTGGTTGTAAATAGCTGTACCGATCTGCAAACTCATCTGTTATTCTACCCAAACCTTGTGTACCCCTGTACCTGATACATATACATTAATAATGCTATGAGGTATCACTCTTATATCTGATGAAGTGGATTTGATCCACAAAAGCTAACATTAAAACACAGGAGTTAGTCTTTAAGGTGCCACAATATTTTTTGTCTTTTTGTTTTGTATTATTATTATTATTATTATTATTATTATTATTATTATTATTATTATTATTATTATTATTATTATTATTATTATTATTATTATTATTATTATTATTATTATTATTATTATTATTAATTCAATTTATATGCCATCCTGCTCGGTGCAACCGACTCAGGACATAATATTTCTAAAATTCCTGGCATAATATTTCTAAAAAAAATTTTAAATGTCCTTTTAAAAACAATTAGGTATTACTCATTATTTACTAGAAGTAACTAATATTTTTAATCAAAAATTAATTAAAATTGGTTGTTTCTAGGTTCTAAGACAGTGATGGCAAACCTTGGCACTCCAGCTGTTTTTGAACTTCAATTTCCAGAAGCTGTTATCAGCAGGAGTGCTGACTTGGGCTTCTGATAATTGAAGTCCAAGAACACTTGGAGTGCCAAGGGTCCCCATCACAGCTCTAGGGTGTGGCATTTATTTATTTATTTAGTTCAATTTATATGCCGCCCTACTCGGTGCAACCGACTCAGGGCGGCTCACAACAATTCACAAAATCAACAATATATTACATAATCACAACATATCACAATACATTTGAAATTAAACCTAATAGAAAATACAGTATAATACAACAAAACAAGGAAATAACAGCAAATACATCAATGTTATGCGTATATATCATAAAACAGTTACAAACAATCACTTCCCTCCGGACAATAAAGAGGAAAAACTCAGGTGCCACCTGGTATGGCTAGGGGGACGTGGGATGCCATGCATAAAAAAAGAAGGGTGAAAAACCAGCTGAAAACAGGTCTTTTAGAAGCCAAGGACATCAACAATCACAAGATGAAACAAGGAGCAAATGAGAGCTATCAGAAGACTATAAAATGGTAAGTTCTTAAGATTTCCTCATTCTATTCAAATCTTAAGAGAATGATTCTTTCACATCTCAGCTTCAGCCCGGCTCTTCTCTGACAATCTTACAGCCAAACCAAAATATTTCCCTTCCCCTCCAAAGCTCAGGATAACATCAATTCCACGTGCTTTTCAGAAACACATTTCCCTTTCTCTCACTGGAGTCCCTTCAAACATATCTGTTGGGGTGGCTCCGCTCCAGAAGTCTTCCACTGCTCTTCTCATGCAGACACGCAATCTTTCTTTAGCCCTAGTTCAGTGGTCAGCAAACTTGGCTCTCCAGCTGTTCTTGGACTTCAGTTCCCAGAAGCCTTGATCAGCAGGAGTGCTGACTTGGGCTTCTGGGAATTGAAGTCCAAGAACACCTGGAGAGCCAAGTTTGCAGACCCCTGCCCTAGTTTAAGGAACATATAAGTTGCCTCAGATCAAATCAGACTACTGGTCCATCTACTCAGAATACATCAGGACTATGGAAATGTTGGCCTTCCAGATTTTCCTGGACTGCAATGCCCATCATCCAAACTGCCAGCAAAAATACTCAGGGGTGACAGGAGTAGAGACTAACAGCTTCTGGAAGGGGACACTTTGCTTGCCCCAGTCTACATTTGACTGGCAGTGTCTTTCCAGGGCTTTAAACTAGGGTCTTCCCCAGTTCAGGCTTGAGGTATCAAGAAATGAAACTTGGATCTTCCTTTAAAAGGTGTATCATCTGCCACTGCTAATGCTCACTTCTCTGTCTTTCTTTCCCATCCATTTTACCACACCGACACATTTTTGCCCATTCTTTTGACATCAATCAGAGAAACACCACAAGCAATAACGGATCTTTCACAGCAAAAATGCCATATATATGTCAAAAAAATTCCCACTCTTCCAATCTCAGTGTTCGGACATATCACAGAAAGAGACTGGGAATGAATGACCTATGTTGACATTTTTAGATTTTTTTCACAGCCAAATAAACCAAAACAAATTTTGTGGTTCATATCCAATGCTTGTAAGCTTATAATGAATTGGCAACAAGGCGCTGGCTTACAGCCAGCGTCTGGTTTCCATGAACAGAAGAGCTGTGCTCATAGGAAATGTCTCTCCGGAATTTGTATAGCTGGTAAAGCTTCCCTCTTCTCCACACACTATAACCAGGCAGGACCACAAGTCATTCTCTATATCATTTTATGGGGATTGAAAAAAGAATAAAGTTTGCTTCTGATAGCCTAGCTTTATGCAACAAAATCTGATTTGTTCCATCTTCTATGGTTTTTGGCACGTCATATTATTATTACAGCTATACTTGCAAAAGCGACTTTGCGGATATGCAGCAATGCAATTATTTTTTTTAATGGAGACTGTCGTGACAATATAAAAATACGTAAATTTGTAATGCTATTATATGCCATTCGCTTGTCTAAAAAGCAACATAACTGTCAGCTAATGTGACTTGTACCTCTTTGTCACACTATCAAACATTTTCTATTTATTTTATGAATTCTATGTCAAAAATTTTAACTGATTTTCTTTACAGAATACGAAAAACAATCTATAAACTGAAAAATAGCAAATATAACAAAACTATTTTAAATCATCATACTAAATTATCTGAAAAAGTATTCAGGGGAGAAAATCATCTGCTCCCTGTCCCCCAAAATGCCTTGGAGAGCAGACTTAATACCTGTCTGGATAGGCTGTAAATCACACAACTACAGAAAAGACCTGTTCCTGATATTATCTGCCACATATTTCACAGTTATGGGACACAGAACAGGGCTCTCTCTCGCCATTGTTTTTCTTAATGATCTAACAGTTTCGAAAGAGCAGAGGTAATTCTTAAAATTCCCAATCTTAGACAAAATATAGTTTTAATAATCAAAAGCAACTCAGGCTTAGTCCTCTACAACTAACAAAACTATTTTGTCCTGCAACTAAGTCTTCTGTGTGACAGGAAACAAGATTAGGTTTGGCATACTCAAAAACCACAAAAACAATGTAAGATGTGTGATGCTCAAGATGGCTGTGCTTCTCAAGGTAGTTGTATTCATAGCAGATAATATGTTACTTTGGGAATGTGCCCATCTATTTCCACTGAAAAATGCACTTCAACCCCAAGTATGAGTGAATCAGGCAAGGAAAGAGCACGGTGCGTGGCTCTTTAAATCTCGTGAATGTGACTGCTATTTGGCCACGATACTTACGGGTAAAGTGATTGGAAGTGGACGGGTTGACACTATCACCACTGTCAGCACTTTCACTGCTAGAAACATCATCATCTGATTCTCGCACCGAAGAGCAGGGAGAGGAGCCATCAACTTCTTCAAACTTCCTCTTTAAAATTCCACTCATAGCTGCGGCGCTGTCACATGTACCTGCAAGGGAGACAGGTGCAATGAAGCAGGGAAACATTGGATTGCAGACCGGCAATCAAGGTCTTTAGAGTCACTTCTATCTCTGCTTTTCATGCCACCGAAGCCTCAGTTTCTCCAGATTAACAGCCACAGGAAACAGACAAGCAATTTTAATACCTGGATTAAAAGAATTTGCAGGATGCCTCCTAGCATTCACATTTATTTAAAACATTCAGGAATCTGAAGAAATATGCAAATGTTGAATTGCTTGGGGGGGGGGGGCTTTTTAATAGAAGGATAATTTGTGTGCTCGTCAAGCCAATTCTGACTTCTGGTGATTCTTTCCAGGATTTTCTTGACAGAGAATACTCAAAAATGGTTTACCATTCCCTTCTTCTGGGGGAGCCCTGGGACTGTGCACTTTGCCTATGGCTAGGCTGGCTGTTCTCCCAAAAACACAATGGGGTATTAAACTCACTTTTGGCTTTGTAGCCGGTTATCTAAATCACTGAGCTACTTAGCCAGATTAACAGAATGATAGAAATCTAAATATAAAGCTCTGATAATACAATCAAAGCAAAAGCGGTTATTGAATGTCCCTAAAAAATAAGCCACAAACAAAAATGGACCCATAAGATTTAATTTAATTTAATTTAATTTTCATACTTGTATGCCGCCCAATCAGGGAACCCGACTCAGGGTGGCTCACATGATAATTAAACAATATACACAGTAAATACACAATGATACAATATACAAAATTCAATCTACAAAAGCAGCATATAACAATATACAACAACACAATGTAATACTATAATGGCCTCTCCACCCTGGCCACAGGCAAAGTCCAAGGGCGCCAGCGAGGTACTGCTACCATAACAGCCTTTTCAAGCCCGGAGAGGGGCGGGGCACAGGAGCATCGGCAGGTGGAGGGCCTTTTCACCCCAGATAGAAAAAGAGAAGGTTATACAGCATTCCCTGTTAGTTCCACGTATTAAGATTCCAATAAATCTTGTACGGTCAGATGCTAAAGAATGCTGAAGGATGACTTGCCTAGGAGAATCTAGACCAGCCATAACCCCATTATAATAAGGACAACATTCAGGCTGAATAGTCAATAATGTGTCAGGGCATTTTCAGAAGCCTGTTTCCCTATCTGTCTCTACCTTGTGTTCAAACCATATGAGATGTGCTTGAGAGATTAACAAGCCACAGTGAGCATTCTGCTCAGTGAGATGGGGACCCTGTACTTTCTCCAAAACAGAGAGGAAATGCTGGTGTAATTTGTCTTTGTAGTGCAAGAGATTTGTGCTTCCCTCTATGACAAGCTTTCTGCAGTACCACAGTTCCAGAATTCCTTGCACACAGGCAAGAAGGTGAGACATCCAGTCTGATGGATCAAGGACCATAGAGATGAAATACTAATCTCAATGACAATCAGGCAAGCTCAGGTGATTGAAAGTATGATACATGTGAGCCAATATCTAGTTTGCACATACAAAGACAAGCCATAGTCATTTTTGGTTAGAAACAAAAACCAGCCATTAAAAACCTACTCATATTAAAGCAAAGAAACAAAAAGGAGCAAAGAACACAAAGAAGGCCTTTCCCCTCCAAAACAAACCCTCTCTTTAGCTTAGCTGAGATAATGTACTAGTTCAAAAAAAAACCATTGAAAAACTCTGAGCAAACATTGTAGGATTCTTCTTCATACTGGAGGTTATGTTAAAAAAACACCAAGGAAACCATGATAGAAAAGATATAATTGGTGTCACTGGTAGTTTCAGAAAAAATAAAAGATAGTTTCAGAGTTAAAATAGAAAATTCCCTTTATGACTTATGAGATTTCATGGATCCATAAATAAAGGACGGGCCTATGATATGCAAGGGTTATTCTATAGTACTTGTAGTGGACCGTCCCACAATGATGCTTGGCCCATAGCAAAATGCACATCCAATGCACAGTTACCCATTTTTTTCCAGCTGGGCTCTACAACTCACAAGGAGGCTGTGGGAATCAGCAGATATTTCTATTAGGCTAACCAGTAACATCCAGCTCTTTTTAATTACATCTCCCATTATTCCTCACATATGGCCATGTTAGCAGAGGCTGATGGAAGTTGTAGTCCAAAATTTATAGATGGCATTAAGCGATGAAAGGCTGTTCTATAGATTTTGTAGCTGTAATTGTTGTGAGTTGCCTTGGATCCCTTATGGGGAGATTCAAATACACATTGTGTCTCTACCTACCCACCTATTTGCTTTTCTAAACCTTATATATCCTAGACCAGTGGTTCCCAATGCCCCCCACACCTAATAGGGGGACTTC
The DNA here is from genome assembly GCA_030440675.1 of Furcifer pardalis. Classification (NCBI taxonomy): domain Eukaryota; kingdom Metazoa; phylum Chordata; class Lepidosauria; order Squamata; family Chamaeleonidae; genus Furcifer; species Furcifer pardalis. The sequence goes on along the minus strand of CP126894.1, from coordinate 143,502,657 downwards.
AATTCCCAGAAGCCTAAGTCAGTACATTGGCTCATCAGTGCTTTGGGGAATTGACTTAGGCTTCTGGGAAGTGAAGTCCAAAAACCAAAGGTTGGGAAACACTGTCCTAGATGTCCTGGATTAAAATGTCCACAATACTAGTTAGGGGGTTATAGGAACTGGGAGTCCAATATACTTATAGGGCATTAGATTGTTGAAGACTGTCTTAGAATAATCATATACTGTCCTGTAGTTTGGAAGGGTTTTACTACCTTACCATGACTCACTGAATATAAACAGAGCTGGCATGTTTTTTTAGAAATGTAATGGTTATCCTGACACTGTATTATCTTCGAAAAGGTCATCCTCCACTATCAACACACTGTGGAAAGAACAAGCCAATAAGAACAAGGAAGCAGGTTCTTTAAAGTCTGGTAAGGTTCAGTTGTTTAAGATAGCCAACTCCATGGTCAACCCCAGTTTCCCAACCTTAGTCGATAGGCTCCCTCTACTTCAACAGCAGGCCACCATTTCCCTCAAGACAAGTGAGGTGTTTTGAACCATAAATATGTTGAGAAATCTTACCAGTATTCAATTTGGGTTTTTAAACCCTGATATCTCTCTACAATACTTGCCCATTGTGCTACACTCTTCCAGAATATCCTTCGAAATTTCCAAGCATATGTTTTGAGATGCAAAAGGGACCAAGAGTCATTAGCCATGGATGCATATGTGTATAAACTGCCTAGAGATATCATTTGAAAACAATTACTGCATTTACTATTTAAGGCAATTTCAGTGTGATTGATAGTGTATGTATTGGTTACATTCTTAAACAGTCTTATAGAACAATCCATTTTTAGATACAGAAATCTTTTCACAAAATAACAGTCTTTGGAAAAGAGCTTATACTAATGTATAGTACTGTATTAGAAATTAATGGTATTTTGGGAAATAAAACAAAGCCAAATCCTAAGAACTAAATTAATAACATTGGCAAGACATGTTTTATTCACTAATACAAGATTCTGATATCTTCTTATTTTAGAAGTTATCATATAAATAAAATTCAGTTATTTTTCATTCACATATGCAGTGGCATAATATCTACTACATACACCCTCCAGTAAATGTCCTTGGAATCTCTGACTTTGGTTCTTTACCTTACTCATCCATCTGTAGCCCTGTTGATGCTGTTTTGTGCTCTTAAGAGGGCAAAACATGTAGACACAAGATGTGGCAGGAAGTTCTGAAGGAAAGGTTAGCCCCACCCACATTGGGCAACATTATGACCTCACAGCATGGTGAGATCAGGTTATAACCAAGTGACTACACTTCATTCCCCAGTCAAACCTTTTTTCTCTTAAATAACCAATTTCTTTGTTGTTATGAGCGATCAAAAGCGATCAAGTCCCAGTGAGCATTATAGGAGACGAGGACAGCAGAGGATGAGATGGTTAGATAGTATTGTTGGTGCAATGGGCATAGAGTTGAGCAGGCTGCGGAGGATGGTGGTAGATAGGGGTGCCTGACATGCAGTGGTCCATGGGGACTCAACTACGCGGCTGAACAACAAATAGGGCTTTCAAGATAAATCAGAGATTTAAGGAGTGGTTTTACCAGTTTCATACTCCATGAGTTTCCATGGCATTGTGGGGTTGAATCCTAGTTTGCCATTTTATCCACTACACCTCACTAGGTATCCCAGCCAGTGTCTACCGTACTTAGTAAGTATTCTGGGGTATTTTCAAAAAAAAAACATGCTATCTGTCCCCTATACTGTACTTTATCCAGCATGAGTTGGGTTGAATCAAAGAATTCTGGGGACAGGAAAGGCAAACAGCCTTAATATTTCTGAAAAGAGGAACCTTGAATACAGTACTTTATTCTCAAATTTACATCTCAGATGTCTATTCACTGGCTAAACCTAATTCAGCTGCAATTTGACTTTATCTAAAAATGCCTGGCTTTGGTCTCAACTTTAAACAAATATGTGATCAGTTGCCAGATGTGAATAAATTAGCATACATAATAGATTTTAATTTAAAATTCTCTATAAACCTTGGCCAGCAAAGAAACTACGCCCTGTGTCTTGGAAGCTTGCAAGTGATACTGGTCCAAAAAACCCCAAAACCTTAAGGTGATTTCTAAACTTACTCATATAGAAAACTGGCATTGAAACAGGCAATTTTCAACTAGAAGGTCTAGAAAACTGAAGATTTTGAAGTCTCACTGTACCTGTGCCAAAACTACTGATAATTAACCCTCAGAGTCCAGAATGGGCCCTTACACAGCTCAACCGGTAGTGCAGGGGTTCCCACCCTATGGCCCATGGGCTGGCCGCATCCCCTGATGCCATCCCATCCAGCCTGTTGCTGCCTCTGCCACACCCAGAAGTGGAAGCGGGCACATTTATGTCATCCATAAAATCCACCCATGCATGCACAAACACGCCAGCGACTGTCATAAACACAGAAGTGGGTGCATTTACATCAGCCATAAATGCACCCGCTTCAGCTTCGTGGGGGGGGGGTGCACCCGCTTCAGCTTCGTGGGGGGGGGGTGCATGGTCAAGCTCACTCAGCTGTCCATGGGACGTGGTCAGGCCCACAGCAAAAAAAAGGTTGGCTAACAATGCAGTAGTGCATTCCAGAATATAGGTGCTACTAGTGAGAAGGCTTTATTTTTCTCATAGCTATTCTAGCCATCCTTGGAGTCAGCACCGGGAGATGCATGGATTATGAAAACCAAGTGACACCTTGTATCTGACATGGTAGGGAACAGGAAGCCAGTGCAAGCCTGGGGAGATATGCTCAAATTTATTTGTACCCATCACCAGCCTGGCCACTGCATACTGGATCTGTTGCAGTCTCCATACTCAAATACAAGGTAGCCCCACATAGATAGCATTACAGTGACCAGTCCATGAGATGACCAATGAATGGACTAGGGTTGTGAGAGAATGTCTGTCCAAATAGGGTCGGAACTGTGCAATTTGGCAGAGATGGCAAAAGGTGGCTTTAGACACCACTGCTATTTGATGATCAAAGGCTAACAACGAGTCCGTAAGTCCATAATGACACACACACACCAAAGTTGTGTACCTGATCCCTAGGAGTGATAACAATTTCCCCCAAAGTAGGGACCAGGCCACCTAGTTGGTCAGACCAAGAGCTCTGTCTTGTCGAGGTTTAGTTTCAGCTTATAAGCTTTCGTCCATTCCATTAGCGAGTCAAAACAATCATCAAGACATTGAATCACATCAGCTGCTGACAATAAAAAGGCAGAGTTGGGTGACATCCACATTTTGGAGTCACTGAACTCTGTATCTCCTAATGACCTATCACAGTGGCTTCATGTAGATATTAAACAATATACAGAGGAACCCCCAAAAAATTCAATGTCAGGAAGAGGTAGGAAGAATTTCCTCCCTGATTTTACAGACTCAGGTAAAAATAGGTCAGGTTAAAAGAAAGTAACAGGGCCACAGTCACTCAGAGAACTTCATGGCTCACTAGATACTTTAACCTGGATGATTCAGTCCAACATTCTAATCAAGGTCTGCAGTGGCTCAGTGGTTAAGAAACTTGCTTTATTAGCTGGAAGGCTGGCAAGTTGACAGTTCGAGACCCAGGTACTGCATGACAGATTGAGTGCTTGTCTCTGTCCCAGCTCTTCGGGACATGAAATAAGCCTTGTTTGGGCATTCCCTGAGTGGAGTTTATTCTGCAAAAATCCTTTCAACCCAGAATAATTTCTGACACAAAATCATCATCATCATCATCACCACCACCACCACACTAACCATCATTCCCCTTCCCAGCCTATTTTTCCCTTTCTCCACCTAGGCAAAACAATGTCTTGTCATGCAGCCACATAAATAACTCTATACACAATTGAGTTACAAATAGCCCAATATAAATCCAATGTTATTATTTTTTCTCACGGCAGATTCGACTGCATCCTCACACAAGCAGAAATGGTAGTCTCAAAAGCAACAGAAAACCATGAACGGGGAGAATTAAAATCAGTTTTTTCTTCTGGACTCTCAGGAATCTATTCTAAACCAGACAAAGCTGTACAAATAAGTCTCTGCCCTACCTCAACATTACTGCATAATTCATTCTGCCCGAGGAAAACTTAACTGACACAGCATAGTTAGAGCAGATGAGTTGCTTGTTCTGCTGGAGTGTCTCTCTGATCAGAACAACTCCCCGCAACACCAACTCATCACAATCTGCGTAGCTCCAGGTTCCAACCCCAAGGATGGCTAGAAAGTCTATGACTAGAAATAGAGCCTTCTTGGTGGTAGCACCATCGCTTTTGGATGCACTAGTGGTGGAGCCGCGCCAGACTCCATGCCTGGATACCTTTTTAAAACACAACTTAAAACCTTCCTATTCAACGAAGCCTTTAAGAATATTACACATCTGACAATAAATTAGCTGTTCAATTGACCCTGCTTACCCTCAGGCACCAGGTATTTTTATTTATTTATTTTTCAGGTATTTATTCTGTTGTTTATTTTATTTTGTTGTTTGTTCTATTATGTTGTTTTATTTGTCTGTGCCTCACCCAGAGTGGGAAAAACCCCAGATGGATGGTATAAAAATGTAATTAATTAATTAAGCATACAATCTGTACGGGTAGTGTCCTCATACAGCTTTAGCAATCAAGTTTTTGGCAAGCTTCCTGAGGTGACCTGACAAGTATGTCCTTTAAGTTTTGCAATGATATAACAATTTGCCTTTATGATTACCATGACAATACCATTGGCACCAGCACTCTGATAATATAGGATTGCCATGCAATTAGGCCTATAGCAATAAATAATTTAAATTACCATGTAATGCATTTGGACCATGAGAAGTAATTCCTGTTCTGTATTAAATTATCAAAACAATCAGTTTTGATAACATACTATTATACGAAAGTGGAATACATCGAATCTTTTAACCACCCAGCTAAACACTGAATATTTGGCCTTCTGAATCAGTCTATGCAGTAAATTATAAATGGAGAGGGAAATCTTTGGTGACTGCATGTATTAGCTCAAGGGTCCCCAACCACCAGGGCACAGGCTGTCCTGAACAGGGCCATGGGAGTGGGTGGCACTGGGAGCCCCGATCACAGCCTTCTACCCTCAACTTGTTCCGCTGGGTCTGCCCAACGAATGGAGCGAGAGCATGGGCTTCAGACACAGCAGACAGACAGGTGGCCGGGCCCCTTCCCCACATTGCTTAACTATGGCGGTGCTCCACCTCCACCCCCACCCTCCACCTGTGTGCCAATCCCACCACCTCGACTTACCGGTCCATGGTGCAAAAAAGGTTGGAGACCCCTGTATTAGTTGCTGCATGCTTAGATTTCAGATTTCACAACTCCATTTTAAATTTCTTTAATTTATGATTGTAATTTTTTCATTAATGGTTACTGCAATTTTATAGGAAACCTTGGAAAGCCAATATTCTAACTTTTAATATTTTATAGAACAATTATAGTGGATCAGTTTTTAAAATCTATTTCACATTTTAGAAGATAACATCTCAAACATCAACTTGTCCCTGTATTTGTCAAAAACCTCTATGGAAGAATAAACTAACAAATTTAATGGATTTGTTTTAGTAGTATCAAATGTAGTATTTCTAGTGATAAATCAGGGGCATGAGCCTCAACTTCACAGAATTCTCCCAGCCAGTCAGATGGGGAGAATGAAGGGCAGCTGTGTGGACTGGCCAGTCCAGCCATAAAAGACCTTGCTGTTGCCCCCACAACCGCCCCCAGAACATCACAGAATTCTCCTTGCCGGTCGGACGGGAAAAATGAAGGGCAGCTGTGTGGACTGGCCAGCTGGCTGAAGACTGTGATCTCTCTTGACTGTACGGTATTTTTCACACTGTATTTAATTGTATTGTTTTATTGGTTTTTTCTTTTTTATGTAAAATTTATTGATTGTATTAACTGTGCTGCATCTGTTGTTATATTTTTTATACTATGCTGTATTTATATTTGAGATTGTGATACTGTACTGTATATGTTGCCTATGTTATGTGAGCTGCTCTGAGTCGCCTTGGCGAGGCGAGTAGAGCGGCATATAAGTCTAATTTAATAATAATAATAATAATAATAATAATAATAATAATAATAATAATAATAATAATAATAATAATAATAATAATAATAATAATAATAATAATAATAATAATAATAATATGATGGTGATGGTGATGGCGATGGCGATGGTGATGGTGATGGTGATGGTGATGGTGATGGTGATGATGATGATGATGATGATGATGATGATGATGATGATGATGATGATGATGATGATGATGATGATGGGCCAGATCCAGCACACCAGCTGCATTTGAGGATCCCTGGTTTAAATGATGTATGTTAAATATCATCAGAAACTAAGATTAATTTTGTAACTTGTCTAATATGGAAACAATTAAGTATCACACCCAGACAACTTAAAACTGGAAGTATACAGTAATTGGAAAGATTCAATTGGTATTTTGTAATTGGTTAAACCAAACACAATCTAAAATTGGGGACTGCAGTGGCTTGGTGGTTAAGAAGCTCACCTTGTTAGCTGGAAGGCTGGCAAGTCAGCAAGTTGAGACCCAGGTACTGCATGACGGATTAAGCACCCATCTCTGTCCTAGCTCCTGCCAACCTAGCAGATCAAAAGCAAGAAATTGCAAGTAGATAAATAAGGGACCACTTTTGTGGGAAAAGATCTTGGGGACATGAAAGGAGCCTCATTCAGGCTCCCCCTGAGCAGAGTTTCTCCAGCAATAATCCTTTCAACCCAGAATAATTTCTGGCACGAAGTTGTTGTTGTTGTTGTTACCTAAAATTAAAATCCTTTTTTTTTAGCTGAAACAAGTAAAGGTTGAACAGCCATAAAGTTCAGATTCTAGAATCTGACTAATGCAAGTTTTACAAACTTGATACAAATGTTTTCACTTTGTTACTTCAAAGCCATGGAATGGAGGAAGCATTGTTGGGAATTAGGGAAGAGGCAAACGAAGGGAGAGGACTGGAAGGAAGAGGGACAAAAAAAGGGTAAAAGTCAAGCCAAGGGTAAAGTTATAAATTAGCACTGCCTCTGGCAAGAATCAATTACTGGTAGACAACTCAGTTTTTGCAATATTCTTTCATTGTCTGCCTTCCTTCCTGGTTGCATGATGTATCCCACTCAACAAAGGTTTCTTCTCTAAATCTGTAAAACCAGTTTTTTTTTAAAGATCAAACTGTAAACCATTATGTAAGTCATGAGGACTTAAAAAAAAAAGTCATGAGGAGGAGCTCTTTGGCAAATACAGTGGAATCTCAGTCAACAAACGGCTTGGTTAACATAAAAATCACATAACAAAAAGAAATCCATAAAAAACAGTGGCTCAGTTTACAGATATATATATTTTGGAACGGATTAATTGGTTTTCAATACATTCTTATTGGAAACTGTGTTTTGGTTAAATTTTTGGTTTCCAATGCATTCCTATGGGAAATTGCATTCAATGCACTCCTATGGGAAATTCAGTTAAAGTAATTTTCGCTGTAAGAAACGTCCCAGAGAACCCATTAATTACGTTAACCTAGGTCCCACTGTACTTCAAATTCTTCTCTGCAGTGCAGACTTGCAAAACGTTCTGGTAGTTTGTCTGTTAATGTATGATTCCAAAATTGCAACCTGGAGAAACCATTACTCAGAAGTCCGTATTATTGCAGCTTTCCCCAGTGAGACAGCCAGAAAGATGTGCCTCATTTCACATAATCAAAGTTGGAAGGGACCTGTGAGGCTATACAGTCCAATCCCTTGCTAGATGCAGAAGCCGAAATCAAAGCAGATCTGGAAGATGGTTGTCTATTTCTATAGACAAGTGCTAAATATTTCCTATAGTTGTACCAGATCAATTTATCTAGGTCACGGATCCCTAACCTGCCCCACCTCCAAACCATCTTTCTGTGCAGCCCTCCAACCTGCTTATTTACTGCAAGTAGATAAATAAGGGACCACCTCTGCTCACCTTGTTCTTCTGGCCTCAAGAGGCACCATCGACTGCCAATTTTGCACTCCCTTTCTTAAAAAATACAACAGCCACATGGTTCCTCCTGGTCTCCATGGCTCTATCAAACCTCTTTCGGTCTTATCCTCCATACTTGCCATCTGGCCATTCTGGGTACATTGCTGGCCCATGGAGCTCAGCCATCCATAACATTAACATTTCTTCACTGACCTCTGAATGTTTATTTTGAGTCTAAATCGGTACATTAATAATTTTGTTACATTTTGATTTAAGATGTGGCCTTCTTTAGGCACATGGCACTCTAATGTGGCTCTCCATGTCCCAGAAGAACGAGGTCCATTGATCTAGGTTATATATTTATCCTACATATATAAGATCTGGCTGGACATCCTGCTACAGTAATGAAGTAGATGCACGGTCTACGGTGAGTGATGGGTGGTAGTAAATAACCTGACTCCCTAAAGGGGACAATAGATACAGATGGATGATTCCCTTTAGGTGGGGTGATGGCCCCTTCAATGGAGGAAATGCCACTGGAAACCATCATATTGGGCCCAACGGCAAAATAGGCAGAGGAAGAACTCTGATTCCAAATGGTCATGGAAGCAAAAGAGACCATGCAAGATGGACTGGCTGTGAAGGCGCACTTTGATAATATCCTCAAGGCTGTGGCAGTCCATTGCAGTCCTGGTGTTAAATCCTGCCTGTCTCATTTCATATGTGCTGCAGGAGATGGCTCCAAGTTCATAGTGTGTGGGTCACTTCATGGCAAGCTGGGATCCACCTAAAACAAATTCAAGCCAATGGCATTTTTCCTGCTTCAGGGGGAAAACTGTATTCTCAGATATGAGTTGCAGCCAATGATTTACCCTACAAATAAATATCAGCAACAGGTTTGCAGCATAACCTACAGATCATCAGGCTGGAACACCTTAAGTTTTAGACTGAATTAGGGATTCTTTGGAAATTACTCCACCCCTCATTTCTCTTCATTATTAAATCAAGAACAGGTCTCAGATCTGTGCATTTCCTCCTTAATTTCAACACACAGCACAGAACCAGAAAATCCAGAGGTAAAAACAGGCCAAATTATTTGCAGTTCACTATTGCTGAAATCAAGGGACCTAAATTAATCACGATGGCTATTGATGTTTGGGGAAAATTCTGTTTATTTGGACATGAACTGATCTGATTGTAATAATAAAAAAAACCTGACTGACATGATCCATACTTCTTGAACTAATGTACGTATAGAAATCTAGTTATACACTTTGATGTTTCTTAGGTATTCTAGAGAAGCTTTCAAATAAAATAAAAATAATACAATTCGTAACTCGAGGTTTTACTGTATTTGTTTGTTTGATGCCCTGCCCCATTTGGTGCAAGCACCACTCTGGGTAGGTTTACAAATCAGATCGATGTATCAATTCTTAATAACGAAAAGCTTTTAATTGTGATTTTACTTGTGGCTCAACTAGTCTGAACAGCATCACCACCATGTTAATTTGAACATGTGATCTCTCTTGATCCTGGCTACTGAACCTGCTTATACAGAGTCTACAGACTATTAGAAAAATAAAGATAAAAACCGTTGGGTTGATACCTTTGAAAACAATGGAGTTTTATTTGGCCAAGGAAGAAAAGGAAACAGCTTTCAATTCTTTTCCCCCCTGTTTATTATTCTGTATATTTATCTGAGAAAATAAGAAAGAAGCAAAGTAAAACTCTAAGAAGAAATGTAAAAAGAGCAAAAGATAAAGGAGTAAAGGAATCTAAAAACAAAGAAAATGACTTTAAAGTGTTCATAGAGAAGATTATTATTAAAATAATCATTACTCTGCTGCACCATTTTCAGAGAAATTCACTCCTACTTTAGAGTCCAACACTGCTACAGCCAGAAATTTATTTTTAAAGCAAAATATACTGCAAGTCCACCATGTGTATATAATACAAGATTACATACATATGCACATATTATGTCCTCATCATGTTAAAATGGCAACCTTAAAGAGCAGTCTGCTTAAATATATAATTAGTTCTGAGCAGAGACAAAGACTTCTGACAACTGACATACAGCAAACTAATTCCTCCCTCAGAAAAGCTTCTTTGACCCCATAACAGATTACACCTGTCAAAATTCAGTACAATTGACCATCTGGTCTTTTCTTGGGATGGGTCCTTAAAACATCTCTGGTTATCCTAAGTACCCTTTTAGAGCAGAGGCATTGTTAGCTGCAGGAAATATATTTATTCTTGTTTCATGGGATTCATCTTTATACTTTTTCTGCAGATGTAATTCTAGCCAGGTAGAACTTTACAATGCACTAGTTTTTAAAACGGGTACGTAAAAAAGGGAAGAGAAAACAGAATGAACATTTCCCATGTAATCCAAATGCTTATATTTTGGTTAAAATATGTCATACATTTCACTTTTACATTGGATATAAATTCTGTGTAAATAAATGCTATTTGATGCTATCTGGAGCTGAAAAGGAATACACCCCTGGGCCCAAAAAATTTTTAATTCTGTTTCAGAAAAAGAAATAATACTATGGATTTGTAATAACACGGGAGATACTCTTACATAACAGTACTACCTTTTTATCAAGAGCCATTGAATTTATTTATTTCTCAAATCTAAGCATTTAACAAGTTTTAACAAGCTTCAATGCTTTTTTTATACAAATGCAACAGTTATGTAAGTGAGAGCCATATTGAAGTTGCTCTCCTGTTATTTTAGTTTTCTGAAGCAGTTTTTTAATGTTATAAAACTGTGAAACAAATAGCTGTAGATCTTCACACACATGCACATCACATTTTTAAAAAATCATCACAATTTCTATCATTGAATGTTCTCAGAAGAGTCAAAATTAATCTAACCCACACACTCATCCATATGCTCTCACTCTTATAGTTATAGAAAACCACTGGCACTCTTCAAATACTGAGGTTAATCTTAGCAATGAATCATAAGACGTTTGATGAAGCACTAGCTACAATGTCCATTAAAGGAACTCAATTCATGGTTAAACGATGAAAGTGACAAGAGGCTCCCAATAAAGGGGAGAAAATGAAATGTATGACTTGCCAAATTGGTAAAATACAAATGGCAATTGGGGTCCTACAGTACAGTAATTAAATTAGTGTTTCTAGTTTCATATTAATATAAAGCATTAGCAGACTAATCCTATGGTTACAGGGACAGCTTCATAACAACCAAGGAATCACTGAAATCTCCCTCTCCTGAGGGCAGTAAACTCCAAACTCATTGAAGATCTAATCTTACACTTGTGCTCTCTTCCTCTGTAGGGACATATGTCGTTGTGCCCTCTGTACCATGGGGTACAGAGGAGAAATTCAGTTGTGACCCAAATAGGGCACATATATCTTTAGACAAAGGATGAAGTCCCCTTAGTTCTGGATCACTTCTGCAATACAGAGGAAAAGTTATACTAGTCCTTGAACTGTTGCAACAAATTTCCCTCTCACTGCAAACAACAGGAGGTGGAAAATGTTCATATAAATAAAAAACAAAATGGTGGAAGGACAAAAACACAATACCTCCCTCACATCTTGCTTACTGAAAGGAGCTCACCAAGGTTGTGAATATGTCTAGCAAACCAAACACAGAGGATTCTGACTTCAAAGGATAGGACTGCCCTGCAAAATCTTATTTTAAGTTCCTTCCTCTGTATTTCTACCTGCTAACAACTGTCTGAAATAATTATTCAATCTTAACATTTCTGTGGGATTCAAGTGGTTTGTGAACTTTTTCCGGAGGAAAGAACACAGGCTTCAAGGACAGCTTCTCCACACAGTACGAAACTAGTGTTCCAGATGAAAGAACCTTCAAATGATTCAAAGCCTAGGATTATCCAGAATCCCACCATCTGTTTGAAAGAACTGAACCTCCATTGCCTGGATTCAAAGATTCCACTCCAGATGCCATTTCTATGACTACCGGAGGCAAATTTTCAGGAGCAGAGAGGATACACAGCATGTGAAACAAGATCCAGAGTATAACAAAGCTTCAGAATGTGGCACAAACCATCGGCATCAGTCCTGCCCCTCTGTGCACCATGCTCTTAGCCTTCCTGAAAAACACAGCAATGCCCCACAGACTGTTTTCTGATTTACAGCAGCAGAAGCCATTAAAGCTGCTACAGTTCCAGCAGAAAAGCTGAAGCTAAAATGCCAATTATCAGAAAGCGACAACACAGGGCCTTGTGATACTCATGGACTAACAAGTTTTATTTGGTGTAAACTTCCAGGGACTGTAGTTTACTTCTTAAGGAACGTGGGAACAAGAATATCCTCTTAAACGTCTTTAAGCTGCTGCCAAAGTTTTAACCAGTCCTGTAGACCGGGGCGCCCAAACTATGGCCCGGGGGGCTGGATCTGGCCACCAACACAAATTCATCCAGGCCGCAAAACCCTCATCGCTTCTGTAAGTGGATGTAAAACGTGTCCATGCGGGCACATTTTACTTCCACTTCCAGGAGTGACGAGGACTTCGTGGGCTGGATGAATTGGCTCCCTGAAGCATGTATCCAGCTCACAGCCTGAAAAGTTTGGGCACCCCTGCTGTAGACACAGACCTTCAGGCACTTCCATAATGAAACATTTGAAAAATCATAAATGTAATGATCAACTCCCACAAGTTCTAAAAGGGTTTGTTTACTTTCCTGTTTCACCTCTAAGACAAAGGTACATACAGTAATAACTGCATGCTGTCAAGTCAATTCTTACTCATGTGGTGACCCTTTTCAGGGCTTTCTAGGTAGGAGTACTCAGAAGTGGTTGACCATTCCCTTCTTCTGAGGGCATCCTGGGTCTGGTTACACTGGCTGGCCCTTCTTCCAGAGGCACAATGGGAAGTCCAACTCCCAACCTTTGGTTACTCAACCGTTTTTATATTTATATAAAATATTTATACTTCAATTTTTCTCCTCAATATGCCCACTTGGTTCAGTGGTGTTGGCTGGGCAATAGAAGTTGTATGTATGTATGTATGTATGTATGTATGTATGTATGTATGTATGTATGTATGTATGTATGTATGTATGTATGTATGTATGTATGTATGTACACAGTTCAAAAAACCGTATTTACACACTCTTCTCCAGTCATCACATACCTCAGCACACATAATAGGTAGAAAGGTTTAAAACACCTCCTTCCCCATTAATACACCGGGGTTATTATAATGTATATACACATGTCTTAAGTGTTTAAATATTTAAGTGAAATCCTGTCCTTTTGTTGTTGTTCAGTCACATAGTTGTGTCTGACCCTTTGCGATTCCACCGATCATCGCACACCAGGCATCCCTATCCTCCACCATCTTCCTCAACCCACCGAGCTTTGAGCCCACTGCATCAACAATGCCATCCAGCCATTTCATTCTCTGCTGCCACCTTCTGCTGCTGCTCTCGACCTTTCCCAGCATCAAGGCTTTCTCAAGTGAATTATCTCTCCTCATTTAATGTCCAAAGTACTTTAGCTTCATCTTTACTATTTGACCTTCAAGGGAGCAGTCAGGGTTGATGTTTCTACTTTTAACTATGTTCCCTAGATTTCTCATAGCTTGTCTCCCAAGAATTAGTTACCTTTTTATTTCATGGCTGCAATCACCATCTGCAGTGATCTTGGATCCTAAGAATGTAAAGCAGGGGTGCCCAAACTTTTTGGGCCATGAACCAGTCATGTGGTTCAGGGAGCCCTTCACTAAGGCCCGGGGGCTGGGTGCAGCCCCCGATGCCAATTCATCCGGCCTGCAAAGCACCTGTTGCTCCTGGAGGCGGAAGTAAAATGTCCCTGTACAGGCGCGCTTTACTTCCGCTTCCAGGAGCAATGAGAGCTTTGCAGGCTGGATGAAATGGCATTGGGCCCCGCCCCTGGCCCCTGGGCCTTAGCTTGGGCACCACTGATGTAACGTCTGTCACTGCTTCTACTTCTTTGCCATCTATTTTCCAGTTACACAAATGAGATAGCCACTACCGCATCCAAAAGTGCAGTTTCCACTAATGGTGAGAAAAGAGCAATCAGAAATCAAACGTAATATTAAAGAAAATCCTCTGAGATTATCATGTTCTTCCTCCAGCAACATCATTTCTAATCAAAGTAAGCTTGTGTTTACATTCTAGTGACCAATTAAAAACAAAACAAAGCCTGGTTACCTGCTAAACAATGAGGAATAGCTTGGTCTATGTCAAACAGATGCCTTTTACCCCTTGACAGAGCATACTTTTAAAAACATGCTAAACATATCTTGCCCTTTGCCTTTCAGCTGTGAGGCAGAGCTGCCTATTGCCAGTGATCTCTCCAGAGTGCTATTTTTCCTGCCAATACCAATGGTAACAGAACAGCCAAGGAATAGCTGTGATGAACAGTGAAAAGCGTCATTTTCCTTCACAGACCGAACAAGGAGGGACTGCAAAGCATTGAGAGACTCACATGACCCTAAGAATGCAGGGGCTATGTTAGAGAAAAACAAAACATCTCTTTAATGGTAGCATAGGCCTTGAAATCTAGGTGCAAATTATTGCACATTTTTAAAGTTTATTTTTAGCAGGCTTCCAAATATATCATAAGGAAGAATGTATTCCTAATTATAGAATGCTTTTTTGGGGGGAGGGGCTTAGGAGGATATAATCAGAGTCACACCTCTTGTGGCTCTCAGTGCATGGGTGATTCATAAGCGCACACACCCTGAAAAAGTCACTGCTTAGGAAAGATGGTAATAAAGATAATAAAAAATGTGTGTGATTTCTGATGTGCATGATTCCCACCCTTACTTTAAAGGGACAAGGTATATACACGTTTAATTAATTATTTTTTGGAAGTCCACCTTCAGGTCATTTCAAAATTTCCAAGATGCATTACTTCTAGACCATCTCCAGCCTGAAACCATTTATGTCAAGCTGTTATTCTGAAATGTTTTAACTTGGGTGCACTGCATTACCATTTTGGGTTTCTATTTTCATTGCCTTTATTTCTACAAGGCTCTAGTGTGCTACTAAACAGGCTGGAAAGATACAGAGGTTATGATTACCAAAGGGACCATTTCAGTGGCGTATTTTGATACTACCAGAGTAAATCTTAATTCAGCACTGAGGGAAATAGGGAAGAAAGAACTGTGGCTAAAGACAGTTCAATGGATGCATAATTAAAATAATTTGTCAGAATAAACTTTTTAAAGAGAAGAGACAGGACCAATTTAACAGAAAAACAAACTGACAAAATGTTATTCACTGTAATTGTGGATGGTATAGATTAATTTATTAACACTTAAAATTAAATATATACTTTTAATATTGGGAAGTGCTATGAGTATGCCAAATGTATGTCACACAGGTGTAATTTTATGTACTGATATTTATTTAGTTGTGATTTCTAACACTAAATGCACCTACTCTGAACAAAAGTTCTAAAATACTTTAAGCCAGGGATTCTCAACCTGTGGCCTATGGGACAAAAGTGGCCCATGGCACAATTTCATGTGCCACTGCCTCCACCACACCAGGAAGTGCCATGTGGTGGAGGATGGGCAAAATGTCCATCTGGCCCCCAGAACTGTCCAAGGTAGCAGGACCCTCGGCCCCCAGCTTAAATAGGTTGAGAACTCATGCCTTAAGCTGTTCCAAACTCTGGTTCTCCCCTGGAAAGCCTGATGCACACAGCACATAAATGGTACAACTAACACAGAAACTGTCAGGGAATCAGGCTTGCATTCACACTTATTACCTCCAGTCCCCAACACATGACCTGCATTATCTAAACTGCTCTACCTGTAATCTGTCACAGTCAAACCTGTCGATGTTTATAAATCTCTAGCCTGGAGTTATGCATCAAACTACATGGAGGCGGTGTGTGTGTTGTGTGTTTTAACACAACCTGTAAACTCTTAAGAACAGGTATGTCTGTTCTTAAATTTAATCTTTGTTTTGATTCTCACACAATGCAACTAGATGTAAACTCTCAGGACCACGTATGTCCATCCTTAAATGCAACCTTTCTTTTGATTACCTTGCCATGCAGCTACCCTCGTTTACGTGCAGCCTTTCCACGAAAGCACGAGATTTTACAATAACCCCAGTGCCATTCTCGCCTATGGCCGGAACCACATAAACCTAATCCTTCTCTTACCAGCCTAATAGCCCTGCTTCCAATTTCCAGCACCGAGGAGAGCGCGCACCCACTCACACACACAGGCACAGGAGTACACTGGAGTGCAATCTTGTCGGCGGAGCTCTCTTAAGCGAAGCCAAAGCATCTTCCAGAGCAAACCGGTTCCAGGGGCGCAATCTCGTGCGATCCTACCTGCACGGGGAAGGCCAGGCGGGCTTTGCAAGGCGCAGCCCGGGTTGCGCCTTCACTGCAGCTACCTCCCTATCGTCCCCCATCTCCGAGTCCACTGTCGCAGCATCCCACCAGCTCTCTGGCCTTTGAACTCCTGACTTTCTCCTCCTCCCCCCCCCCCGCCATCATTCCCCCCCCCCCCCAGCCATCAACCTCTATCATCATCCGCGGCTTGCCGCCCAGCCTCCCCCTCTGCAGTCGGCGCGCCTGGTCTTGCCTGATGTGCGTCAGGCTGGCCAAGGCGCTGCGAGGGAGAAAACCCTGCTGGCAGGGTTGGGAATGAGAGAACTGCAGTTCTGAGCCGCCAGTGTGGTTGTGGTGTGGTTGTGTGTGAGCGAGCGAGTGAGACAGACAGAGAGACGAGGCGCTAGGTTTGCGCTAAGCGCGCCCGGTGTGTTGGGCAAAATGACAAGGGGCCAGAGGGTTAAAAATAAAATGCAAATTGAGCAAAAGAGGCTTTCGCTGCCCTCTGCAGGATAGCCCAACAAAACCATGCTCTGTCTTAGTGGCGGGTTCCCTAGGTGACTCTATTACGCAAACGTTGTGTTTAAATCCCAAGGAGAGTGTTTTGTGAAACAGGCCTGGGTAGCTGGAAATGCAGCCAGCCTGCCAGATGTTTTTAAATAACAGTTCCTCACATCATCTTTGGAGTTGCATTTTCTTCCACGTTTGTGTTAGAGCTGGAGGGCTGGAGTCAGGAGACTGGACACGACAATTAAGTGATATTTTTAAAAGGGAGAAAGTGGTAGTCCTGCTTTCACATCAGTGCCATTTTACCAAAAATAGCAACTGCTCAACCCTTCAGACCTAAACTAGTATCCTGTGTAGGGCCAAAAGAGCAAATGGAGATAACATGCTATGGTAGGGAGATAATGTTTTGTTTTATTTGTGAGGAAAAGTGATTTATGATTGCCTTAGACTTGGCTTTCAAACAAGGGAAACCTTTACCTTTACTACTATTTTGCATCCTGCAGGATACATCAGCAGTGTTCTTTATTCCTCTAATTATACATTTAAAGATTAGCTGCTCCATTTATTTCAAGATTGGAAAGCATATGTATTGCATAACTTTCCAAAATGCAGCTGACTCTAATCCTGTGAAGCTTCATGTTTTCTGCAAGCCTGATTTCCCAAAATTAAATAGGAAAAAGTAGCCTCCAATTTTGCTTCTTACAGATTGTCACTGAAAACATGTGAGCGCTTGTTTTCAGTAAATGCAACAGAAAAGGGAGACAGTGTCTCTTAGACTAAAGATTAAAAAATACAAAAAAATCAGATGTGTTATTTTTAAAACTCAGTGGGATTTCTTGAATGCAATCTAATTGTGTGTGTGTGCATTTTTAACTGCATCATTTCCCCAAAATATTTTACAGGACTGTGCTTTAAAATAATCATCATCATCTGCCTCTTAATTACCACTCCAGTGTATACCATTTATCATTTAAAAGCATAAAAGAAAATTGCTATCATTAAAACCACACAGTACTCTCAAAATAATGAGGCTTATGAAACATCAGCATAATAGATTGTTGTTATATTAAAATAATATTGCATTTTAGGACTGGTTTCTGATCGGTGATAGGGATTGATTATAATTAATATATTTTCCATTACCCATGGTGCTGTAATGAGTCTGCTTGCAGAGATTTAAGTTAAAAAACAACAACACCAAACCAACCTCCCTTCGTTAACAGATTGTACAGTCTGTTTAGCTAGACATTCAGCTCATGTGCATCAAACAAGCCACACCTTGCTGTATTCAACAGTAACAACAAATGTTAGCAGCCCAAAATGACACAGCCAAAACACAGTCACATTCAAAACATTTACATCCTTGAATGATCTGAATTGAGCAAAAACTAACCTGTTCAAATGGTTGTTTTTTCCGATCCATGCGTCGTCCTAATAATTATGCACCCACCCTGGTTATCATTTTGTAGTTCTGTGACGTGTTATCTGCCTTCCTGGCTCCTGCAGAATCTCCTTAAATTTCCCAGCTCTCTGTTTTATTGCCGGTACCATATGCTTTATTGTTCAGTGACAAGAGCTACACTCTGCACAAAGACTCTTACCTACTGCTTGCTGAGCAGCTTCAGTCCCTGTGACGCTGCTTATGTGATCACATGGGAGTTTTGTGTGATAAAACTGGGCACACTACTGATTTCACTGTGCATGGATATTTTTTTTTTCAATCAGCTAAGAGTCTACTATGAGGAAAGAATAACTAACGATAAACCTGCTTTAAGTCATTAACACAACACAAATAATGGAAATCCCTTCACAATCTCTCTTCATGCCTATTACAAATCCCTTCAGAACGTCCTTCACAAAACACAGATTCATTAGAGATTTGGAAATGTGTTTAATACTCTCTCTCTCTTTTTTTTTTTGGTAGTCTAATGACAGTATGACAGTATACTTATCTTTATGCCAGGTGTAATTTCCATTCCTGCAGTTACTCATCAAAAGGCAAAATGGCATCTTGCCAAGTAAATTTATTACACTTTTAAGTTCCTGATACGATACAAAAGAGTTTAGATTGCAATCCTAAGCAAACTTACTCAGTAATCAGTGGGGTTTATTTCTAAATAAACATGATTAACATAGGAAAGCTTTATTTATTCTCAAAGACTGGACTATATTTTTTTCTCCTCTTATGTTAGTGATTAGAATGAATTAAATTTGCTCAAATAAGGATACAATGCTTTATGTGCTTACCTTGATGTAATTCTACTGAACTCTGTGGGGCTACCTAGTAAATGTTCACAGAATAATGTTGTAAATAAAACCATTTTTTTGGGATGAAATTATGTATCACATATGAATGAAATTCCATACCAGAGAAATATGTTTGTAAAGTAATTTCTGAACTATTCAAAATAAAATAATGTACATTTAGATTTAAAGATTCATAAATGGAAATAGAAATAATTTCTTTCTGCTTATTAGTTGACTTGGAGGCTCGGTATTGATTGCCTCAAAATAAATCTATAATAAAGCTGTTAGTCTTTTTTTTTAAACTGCCATTCTTAGTTATTTTATTTCCTCAAATGTAACACAGAATTGTAAAAAGAACATATTCTGCCATCTTCAGGGGAAAAACCAAAAGTAAATTTTAATGTAGAAAATGTGAAAACCACAGTTTGTTTTAATTAATAATTTTGTGTCAGAATTTATTCTGGGTTGAAAGGATTTTTAGGAGACACCTGAATGAGGCTCCTTTCATGTCCCCAAGTGCAGCTCTCCGGTATCAAAACCTGACCTTCTAATCTCCAGCTGAGTACCTTAACAACTAAGCCCCAGAGGAAATACTCTATATCTGTATTTTGCTCTGAAAACCAGCCTTACCTAAATAATAAAGTGTTCTGTCACTCGCAGCATAAAACTTCTGGTTCACAATAAAATAGTGATTGATTTAATAAATAGTTCTTAGAATTACATCCAGATTTTCAAAGTAAATACTGTAAATGACAACTTATAATGTCATTTACTCATTAACATTCTGCAAATAAAAAAGCCTACTTGTTACCCTTTTCAGTTTTTCACTGATTATCATAAATACGTGACAGCTTGTTGCTTATTAAATGTTGGAAGTGGAATGGGTTAAAATATTTACTTTAATTCAGGATTGGACTCAAACAAAGGCACTGCACTAGAGGTCCAGTTCTATGCTCCATACCCTTTATCTACAGTGCTATGCACTGCAAATAAGCTTGCCATGGGGAAAACAATATATTGCAAAGATTAAAGGATACTCCCATTCAAAATTAGAAAGGAACGCATAGAAAAATAGAATTGGTTGCACTTTGGCTATCCATTTCAATAATCATATAGTACAAAACCTTTAATTGCAATGTAATGGAAGAAAATATAACATGTAAGTTCTTCTCTAGTCCTGCAGGTAAGAGAAGGAAGTTAAATTGTCATTGAATTACCTCCAGATTCCGATTCTAATTAGTGTTTCTTTTATACCCAAATGACACGGGTAATAATTGCTTTATGTGCCACCATTTTGGTGAAAACACATAATTAAATTCTAACTGAGAAGATGGTTCATTGTGAGAATGCATAAGGGCAAAGATGGTAGCCTCTTATATTAATGAGTAAAACTGAAAATCAAGTAGGCTTATTTTTAATTAAGAACTTCTTTAGTTAATAGTGATGCTTTGTTAAAAATATTTCACAAAATATAGAGTACATAAAAAGGGAGCTATTTTCCTGTAGGAGACAGAATTAGAAGCAAATGGAAGAAGTTGAAAATGGAAGAGAAGCAAACATCATGCTTGTTCACTGGCATTGAAAATATTAAAATACATCCTTATAGGGCATTTCTAACTAAATGCATTGAAGTTGGTTTACCTGGGAACAGAGATATCATTTTTTTTTGCATATGATAGGATCTGTCCAGAATTTGAGTGTCAACAAATTTAAAAATACAATTTTGTAGACATTTCCTATAATCCTGATTGTTGTGAAAGGTTTGTATAGATAACTAACTTTGGCTAATTGGAACTAAATGATGAGGTGTGTCAAGGCAAATCTCAACTGTGCTGTTAGGCATCTGACCAGGCATATGACTGAAATATGCTTTGGCACCTCATCAGTTAGTTTCAAAATTAAGAAATGCAGTTGCAAAATTAAGAAATACAGCATATGCAGTGGGTAAAAACAACCGAGAGAATATACAGGGTGGCCAGTAAGTCCCTACCCGGGTTGTAGAGATTACAGCTCTGCTGGAGGAGGGAGGAAGTGCTCTCATTGGGCTGCCAGGCAGAGTGGCAGGGCAAACTGTGCTGGGAGGAAGGAGGAAGCACTCCCATTGGGGTGCTGGACAGAGGGACGGAGTGAATCCTGGGGAGATGGCACATGTGACCACAGAGAGGACGGGTAGGGACTTACGGGCCACCCTGTATAGGAAGCAGACATGCTTTTAGATACAGAATAGTTCCACATCAGCCTAATATTATGTAATGTCCATGTCTCATTGACTAAATTTTACAGAGACCTCACATGATATCATCTTCTACTTATGACCCTGTCATATTTTTCCACCACTTCTGTTTTTCCCATTTGTGATAGAAAATCCATTAATAATTTTTTTAAAAATAGCTATATGCTATCTCATACTTGATAAGAAGAGAAGACCTCAACTTGACAACATTCAGAAACAAATAATTAGTAAATTGGTGGAAAGAGGAATAGATAGACAGGCTGGGAAGAAAGAGATTTAAAATAGTCTATCCAAGGTGGGAAACTGATGACAAACTGGTGAAAGAAAAGTTGGATTCAGCATTTCCTCCTGTCAGTAGCATTTTCTGAAAGAGTTCTGCTCAGAATGTTCCACAACAGTGGAAAGCAAGGATGCGATCTTTACCAGCTACTTTGGAAGATAACTCCATCCCAGTATCAACTCAATGTACCTCTGTAGTATGGAGATAAACTAAAGAGTATGGAGGAGGGAGAGTCATTATTATTATTATTTCATTATTATTATTTCAAATTTATATCCCACCCTACTCAGGAAAACCCGACTCTAGGCGGTTTACAAATCATAAAAATAAAACACAATGCATACAATATAAACAGCAAATCAATGATATACAATAACCAAAATACACCATGAACAAAAAGTAACAGCATAACATCATACAATATACAAAATACAATTGGAAACAGCATATAACAACATGAATAAATATAAAATTAATGGTCAATGTAGTTAATAAATCTTACATAAAAATACAATAGAATAAAAAATATTATACTCAAACTGGCAGGAAAATTATACAATATAGTCAATTACAATACCAAATTCAAACAGTCTCTCCACCCCAGCCACAAATCAGAACAGGGGCAGCTGTGACAAAAATTCCACTGCCCAGCCCCAGCAGGGGCAAGTCCTGTGCGCCAGTGGAGATGGACCCAGTGCCAGTTGTCATGGCGTCACCCCAGCGCAATCCCCAGGTGTTTCTTTGGCAACGGGGGGGGGGGGGAGCAAGGTCCTACCGCCATGGCAGCTTTTAAAGCCCCAGCAGGGGCGAGTCCCATGCGCCGGTTGCCGTGGCATCCTCCCAGCGCCATCCCCAGGTGTTTCTTTGGCAGCGGGGGGGGGGGAGCAAGGTCCTACCGCCATGGCAACTTTTAAAGCCCCAGCAGGGGCGAGTCCTGTGCGCTGGTTGCCGTGGCGTCCTCCCAGCGCCATCCCCAGGTGTTTCTTTGGCAGGGGGGGATGCATGAGACTGACCACTGGAGGTGCACATGCATCAATTGGTATTTTAATGCATGCACACTGACAAAGCAGCTGGTCACCTTGGAAGGATGGAAGGTTGTGTCAACCTTGATCCACATCAGGAGGATCAAACTCACAGTGCTTTGGCTGCAGTGCAGGAGTTTAACCACTGTACCACCAAGGCTCTATTTGAAAACTCCAAAGTTTTCAAATAGACAATGCACAAGGACGGGATAAATATTTGTGAACTTCTCAATAGTGTAGAGAACATGGAGAATTTTTTCCTCATTCAATATGAGAGTTCTAATCTTCTCTGGATACTGTAATTCAAAAGACATGCAACTATTATTTCTTTTTTTATGGTGTTTTTAAAAAGATTAGAAAAAGCAGTGAAAAACATGGGAGACTTATCACTTCTGAATTCTGTGTATGTAGCAGGGATTATTGCACAATAAAAGCCTTGTCTAAAAGTATCCACATTTCAGCTGATTTGTTTTAGATTCAGCACAAATGTAAAAAAATAATTTCTAACAATCCATAATTAATTTGTGGAATACCATAAAATGGAGATGCTTTAAAATTGTTAAAATGGCATTGAAAGGGGGACTAGACATATTTTTTGACGAGAAGATATATCAATGGCTAACTCCTGTGTGGATCACTTTGTTGATACAATATGTGTATGAATGAGGAATATACATGGGAATGTTTCCTCAAAAATTTAGGCGTCTCCAGTTTCAGTCTTTTCAAGGTATGTTCCAGATTGCATAAACTCTTTATCTAGTTGACAAAAGACATGGAATAAAACACACGTTCAAATAAATTTGGTATTCCCATTATTCTCTCTAGCGTATCTTTGTTAAACGTGTCTTTGCAAATAGATATGAAAAGAAAGCTATTGTTTACATTTCATTGATAATTTCCATACTAAGTGTATTTGTACTTTTACTGGGTTTTCACAATCATACATTTTTTCACCACTTAAGGGAGTACTGTTTCTAGATTCCAAATCAGTATCCAGTCTACTGAAATGCATTGTTAATAAGGGAAAAGAGGATGTTTCATGAGTAATGGGAATATTTTTATTGTAGATTCTGTTTGGCACAAATTCTACATATGAGGTTTCCTCTTTTACATTAGCAATTTTTGGCTTTTTGATAGTATTTTTGGCATCAATATTTTACTTACTGTTTTATTTATTATAATATAGTAATACCCCGGATAACGTTATGACGTGGTTCCACAAGTCATGACGTTATCCAATTTTTAGCGTTGTCCAATGCATGCATCGAACAGCGCTAAAAAAAAAAGCCCTGACTTCAGGGACAAACCGCTTTAAAGGCAGGCAGGGAAAGAAAGAGACCCAATCTGTTCTCTTTTCCTCCCTGCCTTTAAAGCCACCACCCACCCACCCACAGTGGTCTCTGTGACTGCTTGTTTCTCTTTCCCTCCCTGTATTTAAACTACAAGGAGGGGGAAAAGAGAGACGTGATTGGGTCTCTAGAGAACCAATCACGTCTCTCTCTTTCCCCCTCCCTGTAGTTTAAATAAAGGGAGGGAAAGAGGCACAAGCAGTCTCTCTGTCCCTGTAGTTTAAATACAGGGAGGAAAAGAGTAAGACGCGATCACGATTGCATCTTACTCTTTTCCTCCCTGTATTTAAACTACAGGGAGGGGGAAAGAGAGCGACATGATTGGGTCTCTAAAGAACCAATTACGTCTCTCTCTTCCCCCCCTCCCTGTAGTTTAAATACAAGGAGGGAAAGAGACACACTCAGTCTCTGCGACTGCAGTAGGGTCGAGGGAAAGGCGCATGCTTTTCCCCAACCCTACGGCAGTCGCAGAGACCGCTGCAGGTGGGGGGTTGGATTGGGTAGTTCTACCCAAACCACCCCACACCCGCAGACCATTGCCTCAGATAACGCTAAGAATCATTATCCAGAATCATTATCCGGTGCAAGTTTTTTCCAAAAAACTTGCATCGTTATCCAGTTCTAGCGTTATCCGATGCAATCGTTATCCGGGATATTACTGTACATGTATTTGCTATTTTTGGTATTGATATACTCACTGCTGACTCATTGCCCAATGGAGGAGCCCAGCTTGCCATTCTGTAGTGACCTCCACCCACTGTTTTGATTAGATCGCCCTTGAATATCCTTTCATAATTTTGATGGTTGAATTGTAGCTTTGTACCTTCATGGTACTGTATATAGAAATTTGTTATGTCTCTTTTGTGTTTATGCTTTGTGATATGTTTTAAACTGTACCAATAATATTTCTTCCAGCAATAATTTCCTTAATAAAGTAGGAGTCAGATTTTATTCCAAAGTGCTTGGACAAATCAAATAAATGCACTCTTTGAAAATTGGATTTCTCTCTTGCTATTTAGCACAATAGCTAAATGAAATATACTGTAGTTGGTAATGCAGGGTGGAAAAGGATGAACAGAAAAATTGTGGTAGTTATTGCTTTCATACCCTCCTTATGGGCTCCCTTGTTGGAAACACTGTGTGGATTTCTACTGATCAATTTGTCTGACCCAGGACTTATTTCTAAGATGGCCATGAACACCAGCCATTTTGTAGCAGTAAATGTCAGATCAAGAGGGTATTTTGCCTCCCCTAATGCACACAACAAAATCCTTGTAACATTGTATGGAAGGCTAAGGAGCAGAAGCTCCCTGAGAAACCAGGGAAGGAA
This sequence comes from Furcifer pardalis, assembly GCA_030440675.1. Classification (NCBI taxonomy): domain Eukaryota; kingdom Metazoa; phylum Chordata; class Lepidosauria; order Squamata; family Chamaeleonidae; genus Furcifer; species Furcifer pardalis. Next base: position 143,477,349 of record CP126894.1, on the reverse strand, counting down.
ATGCTACATGAATTTGTCTCAGTCCAGTCTTCTAGATGTAAAGTAGAGAGCAGAAGCCTCCCTATGGGTTGGCAATCTTAGGCCTGACCTAACATGGTGAAGATTTCCTGACATAACTTCATTGCCATCCTTCTTGTGGCAAGAGAAAAAGAAGCTTCCTTATGGCCTAATTCAGTAGTTCTCAACCTTTTTAAGCCGGGGACCAGGACATGCTCCCTCAGACAGCTTTGGGTGCCAAGCCAAAGGGCCATTTTGCCCTTCACCACATGGCACTTCCTTGTGTGGTGGAGGCAGTGGAGAGCCACATGAAATGGCGCAGAGAGCCGGCCACAGGTCACTGGTTGAGAATCCCTGGCCTAATTATTTTAACTGTTACATTGTGAAGGATAGGACTTGAGGAAGGAAGGGCATTATGCTTATTATGTTACAGTTAAAAGGTCAAAGGTGCTGTTCACTTAACCAGACATGTGTGAAGTAAAGATGTAATGAATCTCCAGAGATTTTTATGTCCTGGGCATCAATCTTGACACGCTGAGATGCCCTGTCAAAAGAATGGGTCCCACTGTGAGATTTTTCATTCTCATGTAAAAACGAAACGAATGTCACTACTTTTGTGTACAACCGCATTTACACACACAAAATGCACAGAAAATATATTTTGCCTTTAAAATCTTGCGTTTTGCACAAAATACAAGGTTTTTAGTATTACAGTCAAACCTCGCATAACAAATTTAATTTGTTCTGCGAGGCTGCTCGCTATGCGAAACAAACTCGTATAGGAAAAATTCGTATGAGGAAACTCACATAACGAGCATTTATGAGGGGAAACGCACATAGCGAAAAATTTTCTCTATGCGAGTTTTCCCCATAGAAATGCTCATTATGTGAGTTTTCCCATGGGGAAAGTCCGACTCGCATAGCAAAAATTTTCGTTATGAGAGTCGGATTGCTTTGCGAAAAACCCTCTCATTATGCGAGTTTTTTGTTAAGTGAGTTACTTGCTAAGCGAGGTTTGACTGTACAAACTTTTGCACAAAACACTTCTGTGACTTTTGAAACAACGAAGAAGATGTCTTGCTTACATGTTTCATCATTTCAGCAGAAAGCACACTCACAGATATGCACTAGAAAATATTATAGTGGAGAGCTTATGGCAAATTAATGAAACTCTAGCCGTTATGCTATCATCTTCCAGTAAGTAAATAAAAACCTCCCTTGTGCTCCTCTCATTTGCCTGTAAGTGCCTTCCATCTTTTCAGCAGCTGTTGCTGAATACCTGTGCTTCCCATAATAGATCTTTGCTGCAATCCTAACTGGACAAAGAGCCTGGTCATATCGAGGAAGAGCTATGTGGATTGCTTAGTTTAGATACTAATTACATTAAATTTAACATATAATACCTGCCTAGGGTTATATGCATTCAGTCTCCTTCCTTGAGTAATCACAGCAAAAGAACTTTCTGGTTAAAGCAACATATCCTTCAGGTACTAAATATTGCAAATATTGTTCTTAGAAAGATTAAAAAATTAATTCAGTATTGCTATCAAAACATTTGGCTAAGACTTTGTTCCCAACAAATGGGGAATTTGATTATAACCCAAACTGGAAAGACACTGCATTTGACAACTTGGGAACATATACAGCTTTCTCAAAGAGTCACTTTCTATTTTAATAGACATGGAAAACATTATGCAATGGTTGGTGGGAAACAGGCATGTGTATACACATAAAACCTTGAGGATAGTAGTAAATGGCACTCAACAGCTGTAAGATGTCCCAAGCACTCTGTACACTGTTTACAGAGTCACAACTGATTTACTGTTTCAGACATGTCACTATTGCCCCAAATAATTAGGGCATGATGCGCCTATCTGCTGCATGCCATCTTTCATCTTGGCACATTCACACTTTACAAAGGCATTGTTATATTCTTCTATTGTGCAGAATTTGCTATAAAGGATATCAAGTAAAGAATTTGGTCATGTGATGTCATGATACACAATTGATAAGCAAACTCAACTAGGCCTTGTCAAATCCAGCAAGGTATGCATACTATCTGCAGCATGTCACTTTTATTTTCTTCATTTCACTCTCTTCCTTACTTTCTGACCATATTTCTGAAAGCCTAAAATGTGATTTTTTTTAAAATGTTAAGTTGCTAAGGAATAAATGAGCTTGTTGCCATGCTTTATGCAAGCCCCTTTTTATATGTTGATTGAAGAAGAAGGCAAAGCGCCAACCTCTCCTCTCACAATTGGTATAATATGGAAAACAAAATGCTATTTCTACCTATCCTACTGAGCAGTTAGGCTTAGAAACAAGGCAACACCTTTATTTTTCATTACATGGTTCTTTTTTGATAGCCTCCTGACCAGAGACGCCAAGTGTTTATTTCTACTCAACATGCACACTTTTTAATTCCCTTGAGATTTGAAGGAGAGCATTGCAGACATGAAGACGCTAAGCGACAAGCACAGAAACTTCATCAAACTCAACTACGCCCTCCACCAGCGATTCAATGTAATGTGTGTGGCTGCATGTTTCATGCCAGGATCGGATTATTGAGTCACCAGAGACACATCCAGCAACTGAGAAAATGACTTCCAGGAAAAATATATGCTCGGATACGAGTAGCAGCTGACGACAATTATACTTCTGTTTGAAAAGCCGTCACATCTCTCAAGCATTCCCTTCCCACCCCCTAGATTTACACTATTGCTAAACTTTCCTTTTTCACAGCATGCCTGGCACATTTTGGCCAAGTGATCCCTGAGAAAGCTTTTTGACTGCAGTGGAAAGAATCCTGGACACTGCAGCACATGGACATGTCTAGATGGTAGATGATAGCAGCTTTGAAAGAACTGGTACTTGGGGTAAGGTATTTATTACTGAATGTACTTTGAAACCTTATAAGGATCAGCTAAAACAAACCATGAAGGTGTCAGGTATAAATCCACAAACTTGGGAGGCAGTGGCCAAAGGTTGCCCTCTTTGGCGCCAAACCATCTCTGCTGCTACTGATCACCTTGAAGGGGAACTCCACAGACATGAAGAGGCTAAGCGGCAAGCAAGGAAGTTTCATCAAACTCAACCACACCCTCCACCATCTATTCAGTGTAATGTGTGTGGTCGCATGTTTCATGCCAGGATTGGCTTATTGAGTCACCAGAGACACACCATCAATTGAGAAAATAATGGATTTCAGGTAAAAATTTATGCTTGGACCCGAGTAGCTGCCGCCGCTGATGTACTGGGCTCTCCTTTTTGTCCACCCACATCTGGAATTGTTCACTAATGTCTCATTTCCAACACATAACTGTCCATCCTTTTTGCCTTTCTTCTCTACACTCTCTCCCTGCCTCCTTCACTCTCTCTCCTCCTTATTTTACTCATTAATGGAGCATAGAGAGATGGAGATTGATCAGCTGGAAAAATACATGGCAAGAAACATCATAAAACGAAACACACCCACAGAATGTTTGCATCAACACAGAACAACACACTACTAAGGTCCTTTTTCCCTCCTGTTTTAACTCTGTTGACATTAGTTTCAGTCTTGCATCATGTAGACATTAAGATGCAGTACCACGGTCATGCATGCAAGCAAAGCTAAAGCAATATTCAGTGTGGGTGAGCATTCACTCAAAATAATAGAGTTGAAATTGTTAAATATGAAAATAATATCCCTGTTTAGTGCCAGACTGTGGGTTAACAAGCCCCTCACAATATATTAAACACTTTATAAAAATATTATCTATTTTTAAAATGGGGTTACATGCAGTAGCGTCACGTGGATTTCAGCTGCCCAAGGCTTAAGCCAAATTTGCTGCCCCCTGGTGGATGCTATCTCCCACTCCCGCTAGGGCTTCTGGGAATTGTAGTCCAAGTTGATAAGTATGAATAAATAAATAAATAAACACCCATAGCCCAAAAAGTGCCGCCTGGGGCAGGCCTCCCCCCTGGTCCCTCCTACGCGACACGACTGGTTGCATGTGCTTTGAAGTCAAGCCCCACTATGGACTGGGTAGAGTTTTCAGTACCTGTTATGAAATTGCTGGCCCAAGGTAACAATTCATAACACACACACAGACACACACAAAATGCCTCGAAGACTGGGATTTTCCGATTACTTTTTCAGAGATGTGCCCCACTGAAGGAAAAAAAAGTATCTTGACTTTTACAATGTAATGATATTTTCCACTCAAAGCAATTTTCTGTTTCTCACAGGGAAGTTAAAGATCCTTGGGGGAAAATCTTATTTGGGAGAGAAAAAGATGCATTGAGGGGAAAAATACCTTTTCAAAAGCTGAAAAGAAAGCAAGTACAGTATGTCTTTGATATAAAATGAGATGTTACTAATTCTGTTCATATTGTCATTCAGTAAAGCAGGCTACGCCAACCACTCTCTCAGTAGGAGACTTAAACGGTGCCTTTCTTCTGCACTGCTTGCATCAGGAGTTGTGTTATTACTTGTTGCCAGTGTTACCTCATCACATTTCTACTCTTGGACCTAGGAGCATAATGGAGAGGAAAATGACACTTCTTTGTAAGGTTTGCTAATGTCTAGATTCTTTCCATCAGCTGCCAAACTGCTTCTATGTTAGCATTAGTGTTGACATCAGATTCTACCAAAAACAACAGTTAAGGATTCCTCTTGATGCAACACATCTGAGGCATTTCAATCCAAAACCATTTCTGAATCATGTCTCTGATGTCCAGATCTCCAACCTTTATTTAAATTTGTGTTTCTACTTTGCATTTAGAAGTGTTGAAACCAAGAAATAAATAAGGCAGAAGGCTAGAGGAGAAAGAAAAGGAAATTTAATATTAATTACATTATGAATTCCTTATCTTTACAGTCTGCCTTTGTTGCTGCTTTTTTATGTAGGTACACAGAAGGTTTTTTTAAATCTAGCTATAAGAAAATCTGCATGTTACAATGGCATGCTGATGTATGCCTAGGGCAGACAGAACCAAACTTAAACAACAATGTGCTTAAAAATATCTCTCCCTCTTTAACAATGTGACTTCAGGTCTTATTATACTTTGGGATAATAGCCATTTCATCTCAGTCTGGTAACTTCTCCCACGCAGCTCATATAAAGGCTGCTTTTAAAAGCTGAAGAGAAGACATTATGCTTTCACACATATGCCTAGGAACTTTTCTTAAGTTGTTCACTGTCCATAATACTCTTCCAGTTGTTTGGCTGGAAGGAGAGAAGATTTTCCTTTAACAAGTGTTTCTTTTACATTGCCAATATCAATTCCCACCTTCAAGTGGAAGACAAAATCGATGCAAGTTCTTATTTACATCATAGTGTCTCTTATCACAAACAACTGAAAGCCTATAAAATGTTCTATAGTGGGATGGGATTGGGTGAAAGATTAATGTAACCACATCTATTGCCTTTTGTTCCTTCGACCTTCCCTTCTTCCCATGCTACTTCCAAATTCTGTATCCATCCTATCATCACCATAAACAGATCTACAACCCTGCCTTTGTTCAAGCCATCCTTTCCTCCTCCATCTCTGTCTTCCAGCTTCCTCTCATTCTTCAGCCTCTACTCATCACATTCCACACCCATACAGATTTTCTTTGTTTCACTGTTATAACCTCTGTGTCCATTCACCACGCCTAAGGGGAAAAGGCACAGTGGCAGTAAATGAATGTATAACTAAAACTAGGTATCTTAATGTTACTAATCACACCTTCTTTCCATTTACATTGTGAGTAACTGTCCCCTTTGCTGGCTTTTCTGTATTCAATTTAGATTGTAAACTCATTGAACACTATCAAGTACTATGAACACTGATGGCACTATACTAAGTAACAATACAGTAATTATATTCATTAATAGGAATTAGAAATTGAAACCAGTATGGTAATGGGATGGGAGCTCTGGTCCCTTACTAGGTTTAAGGATGTAGGTGAGGGGCATTTGTAGGAATCGTTTCCTTCCTAAAAGGCAACTCCAGGTTTCTAGAAGTGAGTACTTTTTTTAAAATTTACCACCATGCAAGCAAGCCATGAGATGAGAGAGAGAAAGAAGCAACTACCATGCCACTGTGCTAAAGATGTCTCCCATTAGAAAATTTGACCATTCTTATTCAATTTCTCCTCAAAAAAGAATTTCAAAAGAGAAGAAATGTTGGCTAAATCCTCACGGATTAACTGCAACTTTCTTATTCTTTCCTTACACATGAAGTGGGTAAAGAATGCAACTGAGAGTCTTATCTTTCATGTTCTGTCATTTTTGTATCAGCCAACAATCCTCCAACTTTCCACGTTTTCCTGGGAAGATGTCACAAGGGAACTCCCTCTATGAGACTTTTCTAAAATGGAAATGTAGGGACCAAGACAGTGGTAGAGTGGCCAAATGATTTACCTGTAAAATACAGTATTGTGCAAAAGGCCACCACCAGCTGGTATGGGAAAAATTCAGTAAGAGACTTGTGGGTCATAACTCTGATATCCTAATTCCAAACTTCACCAAACCTGGAGAGGGTTGGAAGGAAAGTCGGCAGAAGACTTTCTCCAATTTTGGTGTGTCTATGTGGCTGAGCTATGCCTCCTCCCAATTACTCACTGAATTTTACCCCAAACCAGCTAGTGGGAGCTTAAGATTTTTGCACAGTACTGTAAATTAGAACAATAATTATGGCACAGCACCAGCTTCCCTTTTTTCCTGAAAGTTGGCATTGTGCTGCCCTTCTTAATACCAACTTCAGGGGTTCTGGTGAAGAAGCTGTCCTGTAAGTATCTGCAGTAGGAACATGGTTTATCTATAATGGCTTACAAAAAAATTATAGCATTTGTAAGACTTAGCAATGGCGCCTAATTGTCCCCTGAAGAATACATTCTGGTGCCAAATTTCTCAGAAGACATTTCTCTGAGCATTTCCCACAGAAATAAAAAACCACTTTGCAGAATTATTTCCATTTAGCTATTATTTTTGTGGCTCCCTCACCCTTGCTTGAAAGCCAGTTGTTGTTCAGTCACACAGTCTAGTCCGACCCTTTGCAACCCCATGGACCATAGCATGCCAGGTTCCTCTGTCATCTGCCATCCTATATAGCCCACCCAGGTCTACGCCCACTGCATCAATGATTCCATCTAGCCACCTCATCCTCTGCCACCCCCTTCTCCTTTGATCTTTCCCAGCATCAAGGCCTTCTCTAGTGAGTCCTCTATTCTCATTTGGTGGCCAAAGCATTTCAGCTTCAGTATTTTATTTGTCCTTCCATTGAGCAGTCAGGGTTGATTTCCTTCAGGATCGACTGATTTGATCTCCTTGCAGTCCAGGGGACTCTCAAGAGTCTCTTCCAGCACCACAGTCAAAGGCTTCTATTCTTCTGTGCTCAGCCTTCCTTATGGTCCAGCTATCACAGCCATACATTACTACTGGGAAGACCCGTTGGTTTAACTATGTGGACTTTTGTTGGCAGGGTGACATGTCTGCATTTTATTATGCTGCCTAGGTTTATTATGCTGCCAATACTCTGCCTGGCTTCTGCCCAGCTTAGACCTTAGACCTTTTGCTCCTCTCGTTCTCGGCCGGGAGGTTGAGAGAAGCCAGAACACCTGGACATTGTCCCGCCGCCACCCAGAGACCACCTGGGGATAGGGGGTAGGATCTCGCCGCAGCTGTACTAGGACTGAATTGCGGTTGTGGTAGAGAGGATGTATATTAATATTGGGGACAGTATTTCGTATTGTTAAATCGATTATTGTATAATATTATTATTTTTTGTATTGGGTAGGGATTGTATTGTGAGTATATTGTTTATTGTCCATTGGTACTGAATATGGACTGTATCCTGATTGTATTGTGGTTATATTTATTTTGTTTTGTTACACTCTATTTTATATTGTATCATTATTGAATTGTTATATTGTATTTAATTGTATGTTGGGAGCCGCCCTGAGTTGGTTTTCACCAAGTAGGGCGGCATATAAATCAAAATAATAAATAATAAATAATAAATAATATTATAACCATGATTTTTCTCTGGCCAGTGGGTACTTGGCAGTGCTGTGGGGAAATTTCTCCCTGGATACAACCTACCCAACATTCAGGTCACTCTGGCTCAGGTATCCCTCATTAATCACTCTCAGCTGTTAATAGCCCCAAGGCTGGCTCTGAGGAAGAAGGCTACTTTCTCCTGATCCTCCCAGCTGCCTCCAATTTTAGTACTTCCAAAGCCATTTGGTCTCCTTTCTTTTAGCCCATTTAATATCACCATTAACCCTTGAGGGCACATTCTTCACAACAATAGTGTGTTCTTAAGTCACTTTAGATATATAGGGACACTTTCCAGGTTTTTTTTTTTAGGTAGAGACAACATGGAAGTGATTTGCCATTCCTTTCTTCTGTGTAAATCCTGGAACTATGCAGCTTGCCCAAAGCCACACAGGCTGGCTCTTCTCTGAGGAAGAACAATGAGGAAATGAAATCCCAACATCTGGCTCCATAGCCAGATACCTAAACCACTGAGCTATCCAGTCAGCATGGTACACTATATATTTAGATATCATTATTAGTAATACTGTATTATTATCATTTGTACAAAAGGCTTGTGAATAATCAAATATCCTTTCATCAGCTCATAAGCTTTGTTTTCCAATTGTTTGGTGGTGCTGGCAGTTGTTAGAACAGTAAAATTGCACATCTGGGCCACCTATGAGTGCTGAAGCCACCTGAATATGTCACAGCTTGTTTTTGACCTTGTAAAGAGCCAGATGGAAACAGATCCTTTATTGATGAAGCCAAAAGAGGTTTTTCCAACTGACCTTAACCAAGCTGTTGAACAAGGATGGTACAGAATGATACACTTTCTTTAGGCAGTTCCAATCATGTGCTGAACTATCAGTATCATAAAAATGTAATTTTATTTTAGGTCTATGACTGGGAACCAGTGGTGGGCTCCAAAAAATTTCACTACCACACTGTGGCCGTGGTATGGTGTGCATAGCCAGGAGGGAAGCCCTGCGTTGCATCTGAATTAGGACTACTTTATTTCAAAACTTGGATGGGCAGGGCCAGCTAGAATTTCTGCTACCGGTTCTGGCGAACTGGTGTGAACCTGGTGATGCCCACCACTGCTGGGAACCATGGCCTGGCCCACTGACCCTAATATAAAGGTGGGAGCTAAAAAGCATTCATTTGTTACGGCAATCTGCTCTACATGCAAAGCAGTAAAATTATGTGTACACATTCTAAGAACAGGAAGTCTAAAAACGGTTCAGGCGATTTGCATCCTTTGCCACAGATAATTCTTCCCTACATTGCTGTAGAAATGACTGTGTGTTCCACAGGAAAGAGTAATGAGGAATACTTGTCAAACCACACCATTATTTTTGCTACACAGTGCAAGGCTTTTCTCAGCAACCTATCAACCTTCTACGTGCACCGCTCTCTGTAATGAATACCAACATACAGGAAAAGAAGGAATGCAGAACCCCTGCTGACCTTTACTGCCCACTGGTGTTGAGCTTTTCGACCTCATTAGAGTTTTAGGTATGGAAGCCTAAATCAAGACTTGTTAATACACTTGAGGAGGGATTGATGAAACAAGAATTTGCCAGGTTCGGACACTAGTTATACATTTTGTTGCAAAACTAATTTACTCTGCTTTTCATCAGGCAGTCCAAGAGATGGCTTTTCTTCCGCTTCATGTGCAAAGGGAACTAAGGGGACAAAAAAAGTCTAAAGCTGCAATCCTCTTGATTCAGAACTGGTCCCTTTATTTTAATGGGAGTCCCTCAAAGTAAATGGCTTGAGGATTGACACCTGAAATTTACCCTGGAATCAGTAAAATAAAACAGCTCTCATCATGGCTGTACTTGTCTCTTCAGAGCCATGTATGAATGTTGGGTAGAGTCGGGCATTATTAGCTGTTTTCACACATGGCCCTCTAATGTAATGGCAACCATCAGATATGTTTGTGTTGTGATGTCAGAGAAACTAGTGAATCTCCTCTATTTGAGATGCAGCATGGTAGCGGTGTGGCTGGGAAGCCAACCAGAGAGCCCCCGTTCTGCTTCCAGCCACGCTGCTGCTGTGAGCTTCGTAGTGGCAGTTTGGTTGGGGGGAGATCAGGTATGTGCGATGTTTCCTCAGTAGATCTCTGCCCCAAAGCCCGCAGGGCTGGTCTCCAGCCCTGCAGGCTTTGGGGCAGAGATCCATGTTGGGGTATTTGAGGCAAACATTTGCATCACACAATGTTATCTTAACGTTGTGCGATGCAAATATTTGCCTCAAATTCCCCAACATTATCCGATTTTAGCATTATCCAAGGTCAACGTTAACCGAGGTATTATTGTACTTTATTTCAAAAATTGTATGGGTGGGGCCAGCCAGAATTTCTGCTACCGGTTCTGGTGAACTGGTGCAAACCTGCTGATGCCCACCACTGCTTCCAGCTTTGCTTTTCTAAGATGGTGGTGGTGATAAAGATGCATCAATGCAGGTATTCCAAGCTGACTATTTCACGTCTTGGAGAAGCAGTTTACAGTTGGTTACCACCATCCTCAGGAAGAATACTATAATATATAACTGAAGGTTCTCATTTTATTTGAGAGTTCTATTCTCTGGTACAGGATAACATGGTTGGATCAAGGTTTGAGTTCGCTCCATGAATGGGATCTGACTGATGACTAACACATGAAACAAGAGATTAGACTGAGTCACAGCCTGCTGCAGCTGCTGTGGACCTGATTAGCTCCACCTGACAGTCCTAGGAGAAGAGTTAACTGAAGTAGTTTACCTTTAGGGCTGGAGCAAAGGCAGGAAAAGGTCTATGCAAAGCACCACAGAAAATCTAGAAACAAACATAATTACACAGGGAGCTCTATCTTGATGAGGTACCCCTCACTGTGCTCTTTCAAGGTCTGATCCAAGGCACATTCTTCTACCTCCTCCTGTTTAACCCACATTTAAGGGGTAGGTTCCTGGTCTAAACACCTAGCTCCACCACCCCCCATTTGTCTAACCCACCCTCATTCTCTAATGCTTCTGTTATATAGACAAATTAGTTATATAGTTATAGCTAACCATAAAAGACATACCCTAGATCAGTGATAGTGAACCTTTGGCACTCCAGATCTTCTTGATCTTCAATTCCCAGAAGCCCTGATCAGCAGGAGTGCTGACTTGGGCTTCTGGTAATTGAAGTCCAAGAACACCTGGAGTGCCAAGGTTCGCCATCACTGCCCTAAATATATATCTCGATTTGATAAATTAATACAGTTATTTTGGAGTCACAATAATTACACATGAATCCAAGAATATTCTATTTATATATCATAATAAGAATATGGTTTAAAAATGAAAAATCCCTGTTTAAAAGCATGCTGTTAATTTGGAATAGGCATAGGAAAATATTTATACAGTGCTACCTCGGATAACATTTACCTCGGATAACACTAAAATCGGATAACGTTGGGGAATTTGAGGCAAATGTTTGCATTGCACAACGTTAAGATAACATTGTGCGATGCAAATGTTTGCCTCAAATTCCCCAACATTGAACTCTGCCCCAAAGCCCGCAGGGCTGGAGACCGGCCCTGTGGGCTTTGGGGCAGAGATCTCTGCCGCAATCGCAGCCTTGGGTTGGAGGCTGAACCGGCGGTTGCCCTTCCCACCCTGTTGTTTCAGCAGGGGGGCAGGGTGAATCTCTCTTGCTGTTAGGTTTGCCTTTAGCCGGAGAAGCCTCCAGCCAAAGGCAAACCTAACAGCAAGGGATTTGCCCTGTCCACCCTGTTGTTTCAGGGGGGCATGGCAAATCTCTGCTATCTGGCTGGTTTGCCTTTGCCTTTTGGTTTGAGGTTGAACCGGCACATTGGATCACTGGCTGGGTTGGGGGGAGAACCGGGGCGCACACCAGTTTTCTCCCCAACCTAGCTGGCACTTGGCTCGATCCACCTGCCTCTTTGGAAAGGGCAGTGGGGATTCCACATATGGAATCCCTGCTGCCCTTTCCAAAGAGACAGGCGGATCACCCCCCTGTTTTCCTTTCCTTTTTTTTATGTTGTGTGATCAATGCATTGCACAACGTTAAAAACTGGATAACGTTAAGACTTGTGGAACCAAGTCTTAACGTTATCAGAGGTAGTAGGGTACCATTATTTTCTTTATTATATCCAGGTGGAAGAGGTGGAAACATTTCTAGGAAAAATGAAATAAAATATGAAGAATTTATTAAGAAAGAATCAGGTCATTATGTTAAAAGACTGGTTAGATAAACCAAGGAATAGATAGAAAATAAAAAATATTAGGAATAAAATATAATCTAATCTTAATACAATTTTGGCTTAATCTTAATTTTAATTAGAGTAGTGGCCAAAGGATTTGGTAAAAAGAAATACAGTAGTAAGTGTAGGGGACTCACAAAATATGAAGAAATAGAATTACAAGAAAAGTGGATAGAAATAAAATGAGAGGCATAATAAGTAATATTTATAATATATTATTGGAAGGCAGAGGATCAACAAGGATCTGTTTAAAATGTTATGGGAATGTGATTTGGGAGAAAAATAATGGCATTTGGGAAAATATATGCAATGTAAAAATATTAAAATCTCTGAAAGAATAAAAGAAAACTTTTATAAATTAGTTTGGAAATTATATTTAACTCTGTTAAAATTAAAGCTAATAGATGGTGATTACTCTAAGTAAACCATGTTGCAGACAATGTCAGAAAATAGGTACAGTATTTCATTTTTGTGGTGGTAATGTGAGAATATATTTAAATCTTGGTAACTGGTTTTCAAGGAATAGAGGTATGGCTAAAATAGCACTTTTATCGGTATTTGATAGGGAGCAATGTAGTGAGACATCTGAATAATTAATTTCTAATTTATTAACAGTGGAAAGATTAATGATAGCTTGGAATTGGAATATGAAATATAATTTTAATTAAATAAATGATATAGAGACATTTGGGATATAATAATTAATGATAATTAACATGTAATATTAAACTAAGGAAAGGATTGATAAGTAAGAATATTTTCACAAATATTTGAGGAAAAATTATTGACTATATTATTAAATGTTAATGTGCACCATTGCAAGAGCAGAAACAGTTCTGGAAGAGAAATGGGACTCCATGAAGGGAGTAAAATAAGGGGTGGGGCACAATTTGCTTTGTATTTTTTCTTTTCCTTAAGTGTTGTTATGTGTAAGATTTTTTTCTGTAAAATTTGTGTGATTGTTTTATTTTATTTTCAGTGCATTAAAACAAGGTTCCAATGGAATTCTCTAAGTGATTCTTGGCTCATGAGTTCAATAGTCAACCAGATAATATATATTCAGACAGAGATACATTTCTATGTGTTGCTATGTCTCTATGTAACACAGGCTTGTTCAAACCTTTTCTGGAAGCATAAAGATCTTTATAGTCCCATGCTTTCACATTTATTCATGTTGCTCAAACTGTAGCCCCATCCCAATTACCTACAGTCCAAAGGTGGGATGGTATCCGCCATACCATGTGTAAGGTCAAGAACCTTAAAATGCAGGAACAGGATTAAATGACACTGCAGTACAAAACAGCTGAGTCTCATCTATACAACATCCTTCATTGTTGTTATTTAGGCATAAATAAGGAATCTAATGTTCATCATATAGTCACAGCCACTTAAAGGATAGGCTCGCAGCCTGTAAATCCATTTTTTGCTCTCAAGTCATGGATTATCTTAGAATCATCAACTTTTGCTATGGAGGTTGCTTCCTTGTTTTCTGTTTTAAAGGTTGAGTTGAGGGAAGCTCTTCTGTGTGACCAAGGAGAAACTGGAAGTAAAATTATAATCACCTAGCAATTACTCCCTTTTATGTGGAACAAAGGCAACACCTATGTAATTAACTGCACTCCACATCTTTCCAAGATTTCCTCTGAATCCCCTGATGTGAAAAGAGGAGAAGTGGGGGAGGGGGGAGAATAAAACCAAGGCCTGCTGCTTCCACTTTGAGGGACTGAGTCTGAAAATCGAAAGTCATCTCATACATCCAAGAATGTCTCTGATTGCCCTTACTCACTGATTAGCATACAATTAAAGCAGTGTGATTGGTGTTGACATTCCTAAAGAAGGCCAATCCACAGGGGGAGATAAAGCCTTCTCATGTACTGGGGAAGCAGAGTTTACCATCCTGTGCAAAGTGGGAATTAACTTGGGTACGAACAAGGAGAATTATTTTGACGGGCAAAAGATTTCGCAAATGTGCTAAAACACTGCACAACAACCATTTTGCTACTGGGAATAACACGTGATTTACATGATATCGAATGTGCCGATTCCAAATGTGAACTCAGAATTTGCCTATCATGTACAGATTTTAAGGCATGCTATAGCTATTTAAATGGTTGGCAATTCAGTAGTGTATTTTTACATGGGAACATTATAGCAGTTGCAGCTACCACTATGCCTGCTGCTTCCTCAGCTGAATCACGTCCCCTGGTGGCCTACATGTTCGATCAGCAGCTGGGCATGTCTAGGCAAGTCAGTGAGCTGACATCAGAAATAGGTGAGATGGACCAAGGGCTTGTCTCTAGTGAGAAATAATCTTATTGGATAGTACAGCTAGGCCATAGTGAGTCTGTTTTGAGCTAAAGATGAGTAGGCACAGCTGTGTTAACAAACTGGACAATTTTTGCTACATTTGTGGCAAGTATACCTCGGGTGATCAATGCAAAAACTTAACCAAGAAGGTGAGATTTGCTAACTTAAGATCCTGACATCCTATGCAGAAGAATCGGACTTCAAATTTGGATTCAGCGCATTTGATTTAGTATGGGACATGTGGATTAGACCAAGTAGCAGATAATATTTATTTTTTGTGATGCAGTGAAATTCAGGGCAAACTTTCTGTGAAAGTAACTCCCAGTACAGTAAAACCGCAACTTACATATGCCTTGAGTTACATAAAATTCGACTTACATATTGATTTTGTGCTAAAACCATGTCACGATTTACAAGATTTCCTATGGGTTTGCTTTGAGTTACATAAAAATTCATTTCCTTATGGGTTTGCTTCGATTCACATAAGAATTTCATTTTTCTTATGGGTTTGCTTCGAGTTAGGTAAAAAAAATAATTTTTCCTGTTGGTTTGCTTCGAGTTACATAAAAAACCAATTTAAGCAAAAGTCTACGGAACGGACTTTTATCGTAAGTACGGGTTTTACTGTACTGTACTCTTCCAGTTTAAGAGACAAGTGTATTTTTTTCTCTTCAATATGTCCTGACTTGATAGATGTCAGCATTGAACTAGCATTGTATCATCTGATAAAGCAAAGCTCCTACTAAGAAGACCAGGGCAGTGGTATCAAGGCCTGGTTCGCATGTTTCAGTATGAAACAGAATACAGTAAAACACCATACAATGATTGCATTGCACAGTGACTAAATCGTACAACAATTGCCTTTTTTTTGGGGGGGGGGGGCATTGCATCATACAATGACTTTAGTCGATGAGGATTCATTTTCTTGCACTGACGGGGCTGTGGTGTTGTCTTTGTGGCCAGGGGGGGGGGATTCCCCCCCTCTGACCCCAAAGGCAACACAGACACCACATGTCAGTGCAGGGAAACAAGGATTCATTTCCCTGCACTGATGGAGCCGCAGTGTTGCCTTTGTGGCTGGAGTGAGGGGGGAAATTCCCCCCAACACTGACCCCAAAGGCAACATCGTGGGTACAGGTGCTGCCAGTTGGCTTGAGGAGGTCTGGGAAATATCCCTGGTCTCCTCGCAGGCCAACAGGCTGAGTCGCGAAGTACAGGTACTTGCAGACCCAGGCAGCTGACTTGCAAGGAGACTGGGGATCTTTCCTAGACCTCCACAACCCAACCGGCAGTGCCTGCAGACCCAACTGGTTGGAATCCAGGCAGCTGCCTTGCGAAGGGGCTGGGAAGACCCCCGCCTCTTCTGCAAGGCAGCGGCCTGGATTGGGGTCTTCCCAGCCCCTTCACAAGGCAACCGCCTGGATGGATAAGTGCTTACCGATCCAGGTGGCTGCTGTGTGAAGGGGCTGGGAAGACTCCCACCTCTTCTGGAATGATTTTACGATGATTTTATCATACAATGACTTGCACGGAGGAATGAATTAAAATCGTTGTATGGGGTACCATTGTACTACTACTCATCTTAGCTATCAGTATGATGACAAGAGAGTGCTAGTAAAAGATAACAATTATAAAAATGTGTACCATGGTTAAATGGTCATGGTAGCAAAGTTTACACTACAGAACATTCACATATCCAGACCAAAGCAAGTAGACTAATGTTCAATTGTGCAGAGTTGTATTTTTGGGTTATAATTCCTAGAGTCCTGGAACAGTTATTTTCTTTACTGCGGCTCCAAGAACTCTATGAGGTGGGGCCCAAAACCACATATGTGCACAGTCCTGATCTTGACAATCCCATGTGGCTGATGCTGCCTTCTCCCACATTTTGGGAAATATGTTATATAACACAAAGCCTGCAATGTACCAAAAGTAACCATAGATCTCTAGCCCGTAAACTGGATGTGGCCCATGGTGACATTTCATGTGGCCACCCCACCGCCTCCACCACACCTGGAAGTGCCATTTGGTGGAGTAAGGGCAACATGGCCATCTGGCCCCCGAAGTTGTCTGAGGGAGCGTAACCCGGCCCCCAGCTTAAAAAGGTTGAGAACTCCTGCAGTGTACTATCAAGAGCCCTGGTAGTGCAGTAGTTAAACTGCTGTATTGCAACCAAAAGGTTGTGAGTTTGATCCTGATCAAGACACAAGGCTGACTCAAACTTCTGTCCTTCTGAGGTCAGTAAAATGAGTACCTAGCATGTTGGGGCAAAATGCTAATTAGTTTGTGAACAGCCCAGAGAGTGTACTAAGTGCTATGGGATGGTATATAAGTGTGTTTGCCTTGCTTTTGCTTTACTAGCAACTCCAGTCTCTGTGAGGAATGGTCAGACATGGGAAAAGTTTCATTTGGACTGCAGCTCTCAGCATCAGTGCTGATACAAGCTTGTCCACCACTGCCCTTCTGACAGTGGTCTCACTGGAAGAAAGGAAGCAGCACAAGGGAGGTAAAAGGTGCCTTCTCTCCCCTGTTGCCCAGATCTCTTACTGAAGCACTCTTTGGTCTTCTCAGGAAATCTTGATCCTAGATTCCACCAAACATAGCATGATGGGAAGGACCATCCCAATCTTCTATAATGCTTCAGCCTCAGGTCCCTAGGACTGGAGGATTATTACCTAAAGAACAAACTAAAGAATGGCCAGGCTGGGGTGGTGAGAGATGGCAAGGTGAAGCAAGAGACTGGTTACAGCAGCAACCCTCTTAGGCAGTGGAGAGTGGGTGATGATGCCTCTGCTGCCATCACTCTGTCACCTGGGGCAATTAGAAATTGTTGAATTGGTCCTAAACTGAACTGCCCCTAAACTGGACCATAAAGAAAGCTGAGCGCAGAAGAACAGATGCCTCTGAAATGTGGTGTTGGAGGAGAATTTTGAGAATCCCCTGGACAGCAAGGAGAACAAATAGGTCGATCTTAAAAGAAATCAACCCTGACTGCTCCTTGGAAGGTCAAATATTGAAGATGAAGCTAAAGTACTTTGGACATCAAATGAGAAGAAAGGATTCACTTGAGAAAGCCTTGATGCTGGGAAAAGTGGTGAGCAAAAGAAGAAGGGGGCAACAGAGAATGAGATGGCTCTATGGTATTGTTGATGCAATGGGCACAAAGCTGGACGGGCTGAGGATGGTGGAGGATAGGGGTGCCTGGTGTGCAGTGGTTTATGGGGTCACAAATGGTCGGCTATGCGACTGAACAACAAAAGAACTGCCCTATCTTGGGATACCACCTGCGATGAGGCCTATACTGTCTGGAGTACATTGGGAGTTATGATCCAAAAAGAAAAGAAAAGAGAGAGTAACTTTGCCCACCCTTAAGGAAGTAGTAAGCTGCACTCTAAATTTTCTCAGAATGTATTGCAATGCAAAATCACATTACTTTTACAATCATTTTAAAAAGTCACCTTTCTTTCAATGGTCATAAAATATCTAAGAGTGGTTCACGATCTCTTACAGTTTATTCAGTATTCTAAATTATTCAATGCATTTTCAAGTATTGATTAATTTCTGCAAACTTTTTAAGAGCGCCTGGAAGGCAGCAATGATATTTATTATTATCCTTGATCCAGTATAAATCGGTGGATCCAAGACACGCCAAATAAATCAGCTTGGCATGCCCATCACTTGCTGAATACTTTGTGGTCCCTAAGGTTCACAGCAATCTCGCGAATCAAAGAGTGGTAGGCAGTTTAAATAATGTATTTCAGTGCAGGTATTCAGTGGTGGGCAGCAAAAAAAAAATTGCTACCACAAAGTGGGCAGAGACTATGTCATGGATGGAGCGTATGTCATGGGTGGAGCCTATGTCATGGGTGGAGTCTGCATCATGGGCAGAGCCTATGTCATGGGCGGTCTAGTCATGCCTGCCATATGACCATGTATGAATCTGCAAACACAGTCAGCACTGGCTCTGTGGATGTAAATGGAGATGAGCACTGCACCCTAGATATGACTGGCTTTTGAGCAAGGGAGACCTTGAACCACTTGCAGGGATAAAACCTGATGTCAAATTTGAATACCAATCAGGGATCTTCTGTTATTAGGTAAAGGTTGCCCTGGTTCGAAAGCCAGTCGTTATCAACTCTAGGGTTCAGTGCTCATCTCTGTTTATAGCCAAATTGCCCGTGGACTTGATCTTATTCTGGGCAGGGCAGGGAGGTGGGTGTGGCAATCCAATTTCGCTCCCCCCCTCGCCTGAAGTCCACCCAATTTTGCTACCTCCCCCCTGCCGGGGTGGGTGGGTTGCAAACCTGTTGCTGCCCACTACTGCATGTATTACATAAACAAAACCCTTCTACCTTTCCACCCCCAAATCTAATTTTAAATTGCACAAATAGGTCCCAATACAAGGTGGCTTGGCTCACTTGTGTGACTGGAATAGTGCATTGTTTGCAGCCAGGAGTCTTCCAATCGCCCATTTTCTATGCTACTTCCTGTGTGCCCTGACGTTTTGCTATGCAGTGGACCCTTGACAGCAGTGCAGCACACAGTGGAAGAGAACTGACGATGAGGGAGGGAAGTGCCAAAAATCCTCCTTCTTGTTGAAGAACTCAGGGTATGAAACAAGCAACCTCTGGCTTGTTGGCTAGATATTAGATCCGGTAAAACAGGAAGGATGCCTCTAGGTCAGTGATGGCGAACTTTGGCGAGTACTCCATGTATTCTTGAACTTCAATTCCAATAAACCCTGATCAGCAGGAGTGCCGACTTGGGCTTCTGGCAACTGAAGAGCACCTGGAGTGCCAAGGTTTGCCACCACTGCTCTAGGTATTGCTTGCTGGAGGGAGAGGTACCTGTGAGACAGAGGGTACAGTTGAGCTCATGTCCTTCATGTCATGACCTTAGCAAGCTCCCCATAGATAACAGACCAGTGGTCAGGATACTGGGCTAGATAGGCCTTTGGTCAGCTCTATCATGCCTTTTTTCAACTTCCTGCATTTTTTCTGATCCAAGTGATTATTCCAGTATTTCAGAAATGATACACACGTGTCCAGTAGCATTTAGTTTATGTACAAACGTCCCTTAAGAAATAAATCTAACCTTTTTGACCATTTCTGCTGCATTTAGTAAGAGACTTCTTACTTGGGCATTTTGAAATGTGTTCGTGGGTTATGTTTGCAATAAAGCCAGCACACAATTTCTGTTCACAACTTCATGAGTGTGCAAGAAGACCTACAACATGAATTTGTAGAAGTGAATTATAATGCGATTAAATGCAATCAATTTCATTATGTTACTTTACAACACAAACAGAAGTGGGGAATGGCTTGGAGCTGGTATTTCCATGAACGCAACACCTGTCATTCCTGTGTAGATGAAAAGGGGCAAGAGAAAATTCTAGCCCAGTGATGGCAAACCTTGGCACTCCAGGTGTTCTGGAACTTCAATTCCCAGAAGCCTTGATCAGCAGGAGAGCTGACTTGGGCTTCTGGTAATTGAAGTCCAAGTCAGCTGGAATGCCAAAGTTCACCATCATGGCTCTAGCCGATTCCTTTGCTGCTATCACTCAAAAAGAAACCATTCTGGCAGTTGGGAGAGCCCCCGAGAAGAGTAGGGGAGATCATTTAGGGCCGTGATGGTGAACCTTGGCACACCAGCTGTTCTTGGCAGTAAACCCATTCGTGTGACTCACAGGGACTTGGGCTTCTTGGAATTGAAGTTCAAGAACAGCTGGAGTGTCAGTGTTTGCCATAGCTGGTTTAGGGGCTGAGGAGCAATCAGCCCAAATTGCTACTCTCCCTCCTCAATTAGATGTCAGTTTCTCATGTAGCCAGAATGAGCCTTCCCTTTACAGAAGGAACATAGTAGCCAGCTCAATAGACATACAGAAGTAAATCAATTGCAACATGTGAATGAACATTTCTGCATAGTCTTTTTACTACATAGACTCCCAGCTCTCATTAAAATGTATAGTAAATGCTGGCCTGTCGACAGACGTTACTAAAGTGCTCCAATGTCTTTTGGACATTTTGAGTCCCACAGCAATATGCTCTTGCCTGCAGGTATTGATTTCAGAAGGCCTTCCATTACAAACTGTCTATAGCTTTCCTTGGGTAGAAGGAGTGGCTGGTCTGCAGACTTTTCTCATGGTTCATCATTTTCCTGATTTCTCTCCCCCCCCCCCCCTTAAAACCCACCTACTTAGCTGATATTCAGGACTAGACAGCCATTTCTAAAAAACTTTTCTACATTACACTTATCATAGTATTTCCCTGGGGCACTGTCTGATATTTAAATGGCTGCCCACATGGTACTGCTTGGAGCACAGGGGCTGCTACACAACAGTAAACAACAGAAAGTGGTTGCAATGAGTTAAAAAAGGAAAAGGTGTTGAGTATATTAGAGGAACCCCACTATGCCATGGGTTGTTAATGTAAATTATGTATATAACCAGGAAATCAGAAGAGTCTTTCTAGTTTCCCTGCCTCAGAGTCACATGATATAATTAAGCTTGTTTTTCAGGTCAGTTATGCAGGTTTTTTTAAAGTGCATGTTGTTTCAGTTATTATTTTGCTGTTTTTTTTCCTCTCTCTCTCTCTCCAAACGATTGTCATACAAGCAAAGTATGTTTTTCTAAGAAGAAACCTATTGCAAAGCAACTGTTCATTAATCTTTCTAAAAGCAACTGTAAGTAAAGAACTATCTTGTTATATTTCCAAACAAGTTTGGAGAATTTATGCTCATGGTTACACATGCCTTAGTCACCACCAGACTTGATTATTGTAATGCGCTCTACATGGGGCTGCCCTTGGTGACCATTCGGGGGCTACAGCTGGTCCAGAACATGGCTGCACGAGTGGTGTTGGGGTGCGGGCGTTATGCCCATGCCTCACCGCTGCTGAGGGAGCTGCACTGGCTTCCAGTTTGCCTCCGGGTGCAATTCAAGGTGCTGGTTATTACCTTTAAAGCCCTACATGGTAGTGGACCAGGATACTTAAGAGACTGCATCGTCCCAAGGACATCTGTCCATCCCACCAGAGCGGACCGGAGAGGCTCTCTAGTTGTGCCATCAGCCAGAGAGGCGCACCTCTCTGGCACTAGAAGGAGGGCCTTCTCTGTATCCGCTCCGGCCCTGTGGAACCTCCTGCCAATAGAACTACGCCTGCAAACGGAGCTGCTGTCCTTCAGGAAAGGATTAAAAACCTGGCTGGCAGGTCAGGTCTGGGGAATGGATCGATCAATTTCCCCAGCTGGCTGGCTGGTTTGAAACCCAGTGCCTCCTAGCTATAATACCTAGCTATAATGCCTGGTTTTTAATGCTAAGTTTTCAAGCTTCTTTTAAAACATTTAATTTCTAAATTGGTTTTAAATCGTTATCATTCTGATTGTGTTGGGAATCGCCCTGGGTCCCTTCAAGGAGTAGGGCAATAAACAAATTTAAATAAATAAAATAAAATAAATAAATGTGGCTAGAGTGGGGAGCGCAATACAGTACCTGGAGAACTTGCAAACTATAACTATTTCTAAAGCTGCCCCACCTACTGCTGAAAGGTAAAGGTAAAGGTTTCCCTTGCTCAGAAACCAGTCGTATCCGACTCTAGGGTTCAGTGCTCGTCTCTGTTTATAGCCAAAGAGCCAGCGCTGTCTGCTGCTGCAGACATTTCCATGGTCATGTGACAGGCATGTCTAGACATCGGAGCGCATGGAACGCTGTTACCTTCCCACCGAAGTGGTCCCTATTTATCTACTTGTAATTTCTTGCCTTCGAACTGCTAGGTTGGCAGGAGCTGGGACAAAGATGGGAGCTCATTCAGTCCTGCAGTACTTGGGAACCAAACTGCTGACCTTCCTCCTCCCAGTCAGAGTCCTAGTCACTTGAGCCACTGCAGTCCATGCATATTTAAAAAAGGTAACAAAAGGGAAGGCCCAGAATTGAGAGCCCTCACTGGATCTGGAGCTAGTTCTGAGCAGAAATAATAAATCCCCCAAACACCCAGCAAGCACTGACCTGTTTCCTTTGCTACTCTATCCAACATTTCGCTTGTCAACGTCTCCCACTTGCCTCTAAAAATGCTTGTGGTCTTCCTGGTTTTTGCCCCAAAGACTCCTTCATGCTACTTTTTTTCAATATTGGTAGCAGAAGCGGCAGCAATGGCTAAATGCCAGCTAATGATATTGCTACTGTAAGAAAGCTTCCTGTATCCTCAAGTTTTTCTGCGGAGCCTGGGAAATTAGCAGCTGTGGTTTGCCGTCTGATGTCAATAGGAATTCATATTTATACGGCGTCCTTGCAATTATGGTACTGATTAATGATAAGTGCCCTGATGTCTGCAACCTATTCCTTTGAGGGAACCACACTTTATGTTCCAAAAATGTTTTATATCTCTTAGTAATGCATTGTTATTCTTTGCAGATCAAAGATCATGGTTGTCATGGAAACTGCAAAAAGTAGAAAGCCAGTCATGACATAGCAATGGCGTAGTGGGGAAGATCTGCTGGGAAATCACTCACTAGCCTAGGGTTTTGTGCTGGAAATGCTTGGGTGAATTTAAGTGGAAAGCCAAGTTGTCTCTGAGATCTGAAAGCGCAGAAGTATTAAACAAAAAGTATCAATAGCTGTTACAGTCAATGTGCTGGACCGTGTGCAATGCAGCAGTTCCATTTTCCTGTCTTTTTTTTTCCAGATGGAGGTCACAAACAATTAGGTTATGCCAGTATGAGATTCTAAAAATTTCAGCAAGCTTATGGGGGGAAATAGAACGCTACACTTATTAACTGAACACACACTCCCTTGAATTAGGCATGGTAAATTTAAAAACAAACAAGGGGCCACCTAAAATTGTAATGATTTTAGACATAGAAATATTTCATTCTTTCTTTTTTGTTGCAAACCACAGCCAATTATACACCTTTCCACCACCCACAAAACAAACACAGATCAGGGATAAGAACACGAGACTTTGACAGAAGGAATTCTTGATTTAGAGAAAATTTGCAACAAGTGTATTTCCAATGTCTTATTTAGAAGCATTGCTGTTTTAGAATTTTAGAAAAGGGAGGGTATCAACATTTAAACCTTACAGCAAAACATCCAAGTATTATTTCAGACATACCGTACAGACATTAGTATATTGAGCCTAAACTCGGTCATTCTGGTGTCAGAATAGTGTTATACGCACACGTTTGGGGTACTGAAATCTTTTCATTTAATTCAAGGGAAGCTAAGTCTAGGGGTCGAGGGAAAGAATATTTTTGTCAATTTTCATTTCCTCTACATTCTCCAGCACCATTCACAGCACTGTTCTAGTGCCTCCCTGGCTTTGAGCGTCTGGATCCAACCCGTTATTTCTACAAATCCATGAGAACATGGGGCTAAAGGCAACAAACTATTAAGCAAGTAAGCGATTAATTATACACTCTATATTTTGAGAAGAAAGGCTACAACTACTGAGAAAGGATATCAAGTATTTCTAGGTATCTTTAAACTGAAGGGAATAATTTCCCCATAAAAGGGGGGGGGGAGAATTATTTTATTCAACTGAAAGGAAAATTGTAATCTCCATTACTACATATACTTTTTAAAAAAATTAAAGTGTCATTTGTGTTCACACACTAAAATATTTATGGTAACTGGCTAATTAATCAATTAATGAATCACTAGCAAGCCAAATACCTGTTCACAAAATTTACCCAACTAACAAGTTTATTCCAAGAAATTTATTATTCTGAAATCTATAGTTTATTGCAGTCTGCAAGGAAACAACCAAAACAATATTGATTTGTCACATTTCCCCCTACTTTTCTATTTTTATTAATCCCAGAAAATTCCTCACTCCTGGAAAAATCCCTGACGCTGAATTTTAAGGCTTTGGATGCCTATTTAATTGGATCTAAATATCCCAGAAAGAAAGCATTGCCACAAATATTAAACCGGGAAAGTGGGGGTGGGGGAGTCTGGCATCTTTTGTTTGTGTACTTACAATGATCTGGAGTGGGCAGATTGACACTCTCACCATCGTCAGCGCTTTTCCTGTTAGAAACACCATCGTCTGATTCCCACACAGAGAATACTGAGGAGCTGCCAACTTCTTCAAACTTGCTCATTAAAATTCCACTCATAGCTTCAGCATTGTCACATGTACCTGCCAAAGGAACAGGGGAAATGAAGCATGAAGACATTTAACCGCTGACCGTGCTATCAAGATCTCCAAAGTCATTGCTGGAGGCTGGCAGGGTTGTTGGTTTTTCAAAAACTTTGGGTTTCTGCCTGGAACCTGGCACTTTTAGCTGCAGTCAGATAGACTGAAGAACATATTTCATGGTATTCTCTGCTTTACTCCACTGAATTAAGTGTGGGTGCACATACACGTACCCTCTTAAAAGAAACAATCTGTTTTGTAGTGTGGCTCAGACACTTGTGTCGGTAGCAAGCAATCGCCTTTTAAGTGCTAAAAAAGTTGGAGCACTGACCTCCCCTTCATAAAAGTGACAATGCTTTTCATGAAGAAGGTCACAGTTCAATTCTTGGCATCTCTGGGCCAGTCGTGACTTAGGGACCATACTAATTGGAAATCTAATTACTGAAAGCTGCACATGCTGGGCTTCAAAGCATTTAGATCCTATCCATGGTATGTCCCAACACACAAACCTTTGCCAACACATCATTTCTATTCCTTTACCAGATTATTCCACACTGGCATGGTCCCACTTTAAAGGGTTAGTAAAAATTTTAACCAGAGCTCTTTGTTTAGACTTGGTTCTTAAACTGTGGATGCAGTTACATTAGTGGCAGGAAAAAGCTAACGGGACCTCGTTGGAATGGCCAGTGTTGATTAGAGCAATCTAATCAAACCCTCCCATTCACAGAGAAATTACTCTTGCATCCCCTCTTTGCCTTCTCTTGCTCATTAAAATTCCACCACTGTGGATTCAGCTGCTGGCAGTTTCTCAACCAGCCATTTACAATGAAGCAAAGAAGAATTCTTAAAAATAATTGGTGCAACACATCAGTAATGCTCTATTACACAATCTTTTAAACATTCACTTTTGCCTCCCTGCTGAAGAGCAGAGGAAGTGATTAATTTGCCAGTATCCTGTAGTGGCTCGTTTATCAAGCCACTTTACGATATTGGCAAATTCAAATGGGAAGGCTTGTTTTGGATAAATTCCAACAATTGCACACTCTGGAGCCGATTGAAACTAGAGTGATCCCTACCCGCACCAAAAAGTAGAAGCCTCTGATAGAGGCTTAGAATAGTATGGATAGGATTGCTCTTGGGGTGTGGCGGTTTGCTTCAACAAAGATATTGTCTGATCACCATCTTGACGAGCAAATCAGCCTGTTTCAGCAGCCGAACAAAAAGTAGGCTACATGTTCATGTCATCAGCCTTGGGTATGTGCGCATTGTTGTTTTAAAAAAATTATTCTGCCTTAAATTGTTTTTCTTTCTTTTAATGTTGGGGAATCCAGGGAGCATCTGTTAAGGGTGATATAGAGCAGTAGAACAAACTACCGTATTTTTCGGATCATAAGACGCACTTTTTTCTCCCCCAAAGTGGGGGGGATGACGGTGCGTCTTATGGTCCGAGGGTTCAGAATATTTTTTTTTCTTTTCCTGCTCTAAAACCTGGGTGAGTCTTATGGTCAGGTGCATCTTATGGTCTGAAACGTATGGTGATAAATTTAATTTTATTTTTATTTGGTTTTAACTTTTTCATTTTTAAATCAGTCTTTTTAAAAAAAAGTAACAGAAAATAATCAAAATGTAAGGCCAGTGCAATAATTAAGGCAACAAGTTACTTATTCAACACAGCAATGAGCAACATTTTATGTTGACTTTTCAAACAGTTGCCAAAAATTCTATTGTGCTTTTATGCTGGTGAAATACAATCATTCTAAATCTTAGTGCAAATTGCCACAAGTAAAGAAGTTAGTGTTGGCCTTTACGGTTGTGTGGCAGGTCATGCAACACGGCCTATAAGAACAAATGTCTACATTGGCTTTTCCACTTGAGGCCAAATCACTACCAAGATTGTTGTCAATTGTATAACACTGTTAAGCATAACTTATAGGAATTTGAGCAACAATGAATAAAGGACACAACATATTTTCAAGAGCTCACTTTCCAAAATACCCTTTAGTGCTCAGATTTCCAAGTTCTGAATCAATTTTATTCTTCCCTGATATTTTTTCATTTATTTTGCTGTAGGTGAACCTTCAACAGCATATTCCTCTCCTTCTCCAACACTGTCAAACCTGTTTGCCCTTGCAAATTAGCATGAGGAAAGAAACCCAGACCATCTGTTCCAAAAGGAGTAGTAGATTACCTTGGACAGATGTTTAAGATTCTGCTGTATAGAATGTTGCTTGTTTTACTAACTTAAATGGTAAACCACCTCAAAAAAAAGTATTGACAGAAAGGTTTTGTACAAATGCAGTAACAGGCAAGCAAAAAAACCAGCAACAGCCCCATTTTGCTGTGTTACTTGTGAGTGGGAGTGGCCATTTTGGAGGTCACGAGTGTGCAAAGCAAAATAATTCAAGCTCACAAGGGCTACAGACCATGACATTGCTTCTAGTGCCATAAGCTATGCAGAGAAACACCTCCCAGTTTGCTTTCTTCTAAGTTTGCTTTGAGACAGAGTGCTAAATATTTATTATATTATATAAGAAGAAGGGTGCCAAAACGTACTGTATATACATTTTAAGAAAGGAAAAACTGTATTAAAATTGTAATAATATATACCAATAAAAAAGTCACATTTGACTTCTACAGTTACAAGAGATACTCAAAGTGGTGCATCAGCATCCAGCCACTTCTGGTTAAAAGAAACTACTGCTTGAGCAACATTGACCAAAGTGTCCACTTGTATTGCTGTGCATGCTTTTTCAAGTCCTTCACAAAATACTGACCATGTAGCCAGTTTTCTACAGTACACCCCATCCTTTAAGGTCTCCCATAGGTAGAAGTCAAGGGGTGTTAAGTCAAGAGAACGTTAAACTCAAGTGTACCTCTTCATCTTATCCATTGTCCTGGCAAATTCTCATTGAGGTAAGCTCTCGCGTTTCAATGGAAGTGCGATGGAGCACCATCTTGTTGGAAGTAAAATCAATCATTCCCAAAAGGACTTCTGTGTCAAGTGTGTAAAGTGATCCAACATCATAGTAGAAGAACCAGGGCTTGTTGCTATGCAAGGACACATGGATCTTCCCTTGTGCACATCGCATATAGTACCATACTTCTCAAACATATCATGAATGCATGCAACTGTTAGGCACATTGAAGGTTCTGTTGCATACTCACACCTCCATTGTTGTACTTGCACAAATTCCAAATACCACTTCAGAATGGTCTTGTGCTCCTTGAATGACAACCATGCTTCTGAAATTTTCTTTGACTGTCCTGCCAGTTGCATGGTAGTAGTTTAATGGATCTACATGCTGTCAAAATTGGATTCAGGAAGTGACGTCACACCATGTGCTTTTTGTTTACCCACATGACCAGAAATGACATCATCACCATCATGTTTGTTTACCCATGTGGTCAGAACTGACATCATGGTTTCAAAAGGGCCGTCTGGGGAGGTCGTATAGGTTATAGAGGGTATCACGTGTCCCTACATAGCCAATCTGCGCTAGGGTTGCCCTGCCCTCATTCTGAGGTCGGCAAGCCACACATTCCCTGGGGTATACCTGAGGGTGGCCATTTCCACTTCAGGGTAGCCTTTCCTACCACGTGGCATTCACCATATCGCTTCCGGTCATGGAGGCTACCAATTGATGTCATTTCCGATCATGTGGGTAAACAGGGTGCATTGCTACTATGTCATTTCTGGCGCACATGGCTGTGACACCATTTCCAACCATGTGGGTAAACAAACATGGCGGTGATAACATCATTTCTGATCACGTGGGTAAACAGGGCACATTGCTACTATGTCATTTCCGGCACACATCGCTGTGATGCCATTCCCAACCACGTGGGTAAACAAACATGGCGGCGATGATGTCACTTCTGGTCACGTGGGCAAACAAAAGTGCATGGCATGACATCACTTCCGGAATCCAATTTTGACAGCAAGTAGGTCCATTAAACTACTCATGGTGATGCTAGCATTCATTCTTTTGAACGAATGACATCCTATGCATTGCTACTATAGTTCAATGCAACTTTAAAAAATAAGACATATGTATACATTTTTGGCACCCTCCGTACTATTATATTATTGTTATCTGTGATCAAGGTAAGCAATGTATTGTCCTCTAATCTAGACATTATCTGGCAACTAATGCCCTCCAGACTTAGCTGAGGGAAGATGTTCTCCATCTCTGTCCTGGATGGTATCCTGTGCTGAATTCTATATTAATTGAACTGGAAGCAAGAAAACACCAATTCAGGTGTTGAGCTGCACCAGGATAGGAATCATTTAGTTTAAAAAACCACCAAAACCTGTTTCTGAATTGATTTTTCCACAAATCCCCGATTCAATATTGGTACTACTGTATAAAGAGAATATTTTTCCTAACACCAGAGAAAGAAGGCTGATGCAAAATTATGCAGTCAAAACAGCATCATGATCAGAGAAGTCATAATGTATTATAAAATCCAGCTATCCATTTAAAGAACAACCCAATGTATGTGCCTTCAGATGTTGAATCTTACTGTATACTCACAAGAAAAACCATATAAGATTGTAAATTTAGAGTAGAATACACAGCCCAATAAAATTAGCATGTTTCAGTTTCAGTACTAGATTAAGTAATTTGTGTATGTCACCAATAAAAAACTAGTTATTTATTAGATATTTGTGATCAAGATTGTCCACAGATACTAACTTCATTGAAGTGTTTGACTTTTTTACATAGAGCTTAGAATGCTAAGCATTTTAAAGCACGGAATAACACTGTACCTAAGCAAATCTTTATTCATCTTCTAGATAAAGGTATCTGTCCTTTTTATTTAAAAATTAGTTATTAACAATAAACACACCCAGCCTGGCTAGGTGAGAGACTTGTTGAGGCTTGGGTGGTCTAACTAGGCAGTGTTGCGCATCACTTGTCAAAACTTGGGGCTAAAACTCACCAAAGCATCCTCCATCTGATCCCTTGGGCCAAGTGAAAGCAGAGGGCACACATCATAGTCCATGTAGCCAGCAGGGGACATGATATCCAAATGGCTAAAAAAATCGCATGCAAATGGACTTGATTTCTCAAGTCCATTTGCATGTGCAGAATATTGTCGTGGAGATGTCTACCAATGTGCAGACTCCTCACTAAATAATGATCCCAAGGTATTAATGATAACAGTAATGGTTTCCAGTTATCTTCAGTGACAATTGTTTTTATGATATGGAACAAAAATTGCTCTTCACAATGATTTCATGTTGCACTTAAATTTCTCCCATATTGTGTAGGTCGCTAGAATAGCAGCAAAATAACAAACCTAACAAACACAGCAAATAACAGACTATTAGTTGGTTCTTCAGCTCTTCCAACTGTACAGGAATAAATTATTTTACACCTTCCTGAGTGCCACTTGTCTGTAGCTTTTGAGAGCTGCCGGCACAGAGCTAATTATAACCCAGCTGATGTCTCTTGGCATCACATTCCCCAAGTAAAATAATTGTGCAGCACAGATGCAAGGCAGAAATGCTAATGGAGACAGCAGACAAAGAACTGCATGTTTATACCGGAGGCAGTGATGGGAGAAACCACATCACTTTGTCTGAACAACTGAAGCAGTGACACACATCCACTTGTTCTTGTCTCTGCTGCAAGAGTTGTGACTGTCACTATATGAAGCAAAAAAATAAAATAGAGACTACAGAGAGAAAAACAGGAAAGAAGTGTGTTTTTTTCTTCCATGCCTAGGCTAGACGTGAAACTGCCAAAATGAAGCCACCTTTTGGTGAGTCTATTCTGCAGTTCCTTTGACCTGAGCTAGTGTGAGAAAGATTAGCTGGCAACACAAGGGTACCGTTACCAAGGTACGCTCAATTGTGGTTCAAAAATAACACAATCTTCAAGGAGGCTCTTTCTGTGTACCCATACCATGAAGACTGTCCTGAGAGTATAATGCAGTGGGCTTTCATATGCCTCTCGAATCACAGTGTAACAGCCTTACCACTGATCCAGTTCCGCGAGTCACTTTCTGGTCCGGAGTCCTTTTGGCACACAAAGTTCTCCTCAGCCTCAGGCCAGTATTGATGAAGCTGCTGCCATCCATCAAGATGAATTCAAGCGAGATTTATTCCACTTGGGGACCATCACCCTTCCCTGTGGACTTCAGCACCCAAGGCCATGAGTCTTCAGGGTGGTCAGGTTAGTTAACTCCCACCTGACTCTCAGAGTTGAGTCACTGCCAGTATGGTCTACTCTATTCGCACGATAACCTAGCCAGACAGTCAAAAGAAGTGGTAGGGGATCCCTATGGTCCTGAGATGAAGTGTGTTAAAAATATTTTCCTATCTTCCCACTGCCTACATAAATCCTTCCTACAAGAACAAGGTTTTCCTGCAAGATATGCAGCACTATATTAAAATTACGTCCACGGCAGAAAAATGGCAATATGAAGAGTAAGACTTTGTGGTTTAGCCTTAGGAAAGGAGTTAAAATGAGCTGAAGAAGAAAATAGAAATGCTACTTTTTTATGATGATAATAATGCGCTGGAAAAAAGGTTTGTGTTCACAGAACACAAGAGTTAGAGCCAAACCTGTCTGATAACTCCATGAAAAGACAAGGATAACAAGAAAAAGAGGGAAATGTATTCCTAATTATATGCCTGGTCTGATCCCATAACAAAGTAGAAATCAGGAGAACCCAGATTGTGGGAAAGTTTCATCTGACTCATGTTTTAAGGCAGACTAATTTCTTGCTAAGTCAGCATAGTCAAAGCAATAGTATGCCCAGTAGTAATGTATGGCTGTGAAAGCTGTACCATAAGGAAGGCTGAGCAGAGAAGAATAGACACCTTTGAACTGTGGTGCTGGAGGAGGCTTTTGAGAGTCCCCTGGACTGCAAGGAGAACAAATCAGTCGATCTTGAAGGCAATCAACCCTGACTGCTCATTAGAAGGACAAATAGCTCAAGCATTTTGGCCACAAAATGAGAAGAGAGGATTCACTAGAGAAGGCATTGGTGCTGGGAAAGATAGAAGAAAAAAGGAGAAGGGGACGCCAGAAGACGAGGTGGATAGATGGCGTTATAGATGCAGTGGGTGTAGATTTGAGTGGGCTGAGGAGCAAGGTGGAAGACAGAGGAGTCTGGTGCACGATGGTCCATGGGGTCGCAAAGGGTCATACTCGATCGTGCGACTGAACAACAACAAAAATATTATCACTTTAAAACCAACGCATAAGCCGAAGCTGAGTTGCCTTTTGAAATTTGTACTTCTCTAAATTTGGAAACAGGTTATCCAGTCAAAAATACATGGAAAAATAACAAATTCATGGAAATAATATTCAGAATGAGTTACATTAGAATAACTGCTTGCAAAAATATCTCTACAGTAATTTGGCAAAATTGCCTAAGGAAATATATGCATTAGGAAAAGTATACAGAACTATATTTATGACTTTCATAAAATTTGAAAGTTCAGGGTGAACCCAGGTTAGGATGGGGAAAAAAAGAGATGCTGGGGGAAATTGAAATTTACAGGTGTGTTCATTTTACCAGGTCCTACTCTAGTCATGCCTGCCACATGTCCACGGAAATGTCTACAGATGTAGACAACACCAAATGCTAGAGCACTGAACCCTAGAGTCAGATACAACTGGTTTTTGAGCAAGGACAACCTTTACCATTACCTTTACTCCAATGGTGGGATTCAACAGGTTTGCCCCAGTTTGCCAGAACTGATAGCAGAAATTCTGGCTGGCCCTGCCCATCCATGTTTTGCAATAATGCAGGGCTTTCCCCTGGCCACACCCACCATACTACACCTGCAGAGTAGGTAGTAAAAAAAAATTGAATCTCACCATTGCTTTACACTAATTGTGACTCATTTTAGCATAGTAAACCACAATTAGAATATGCTCATTTGAATCAGTGGAACTTGCAAAGTAGTTGACTCATTAAATCCCCATTGATTCAATGGATCAAATAAACAAAATAAAGCTATCCAAAAAGTACTTGTAGCAACAGATATAATGGATAAATGTGGATGAAATCTCTTAGGCATATGTCCCATGACAAACATAAAAAAAAATTTACCATCACCATCAGAATCCATGCCCTTATTTGTATCCAAATTTTGCACAAGACTGTGGCCAGAGCGGCTTATAACATATCACATGAAAAATCATATTATTATTTATTTACTTAATAAATTGCAAAGAAGCATAGGCTAGAATCCACTTGATGCAAAGTTAAAGACAGCTATTTTTTTCTATGCTATGTTTCTCTGAAGTTAAACAATAGGTCAAACTTTATTAGAATATGTACAATTATATATAAAGAGAAGGTCATATGTACACACACTCGCACACACAGGCCAGAATCCTATTGCAAACTTTATGCTGCACAATTCTGATGGCATCAGCAGCCATAGCCATTTAGGGGGAATTAAAAATATCATATATCTTTAGGATCCTTTACATCCTATGAAGCCTTTGGGAGTTGCAGAACAGGGGAAGGAATTATTTAATGCCTGAAAATCACTAGCAACTGTCATTTTGGGGTATTAAGGCATTCCCTCCCACATTTTAAGCGTTCAAGTTCCCTCAAACACCTATGGCTGATTATGTCAACACACCCTAAAGATGCACAACAGAAGTCCAGCCAATCAGAGAGACAGACAAACAGAGAGGAGAATATTTGAAAACAGTCATCTCTCTTTTTCTGGGATATAGTCACAATTTTTTTAGGTCTCCTCTCTCAATGACATTTTGAGAAAGAGAAGCCTTGCAAGCAAACCTCTGAAACAGTGAATGAGTCACAGTTTGATATTTCAGTTGTCCTCAGATGCACTGCAGGAGCCTACAAAATGCAGATAAGGTATCTAGAAGCAGACCGTTTTGCCTGTGATTATAAATGGGTTCTTTTGTATATTAGCATTATTAACAGCTGAATGCATGAACCAGATGTTACATTTTTAAAGAACTGCTGTGAAATACTGGGTTACTCAACATCTATCATACAGACAAATAACCATGTGTTGCAAAGTCATAGCTTGGAAATACAGTAAAACCCCTACTTACGTAAAAAGTATATTCCGTAGGCTTTTATGTAAATCAGTTTTTTACTTAACTCAAAGCAAACCCATAGAAAAAATTATTTTTACATAACTTGAAGCAAACCCATAGGAAAAATGAACTTTTTACTTAACTCAAAGCAAACCCATAGGAAAATTATATTTATGTAAATCAAAGCCAACCCATAGGAAAAATGAATTTTTTTACATAACTTGACGTAAACTCATAGGAAATTGTGTTTTGTAAATTGGGACGTTTATGTAAATTGGGACATGGTTTTAGTGCAAAAATCATTATGTAAGTCGAATTTTGTGTAACTTGAGGCATATGTAAGTTGGGGTTTTACTGAATTGTGAATATTAATGACTGTTGCTTAGATAGCTTTTGTTGATCTTAGTTTTTCATGCACATTAGAAAACAGAATGCAATTTCTCTCACTAAACTATGTAAGATTTCTGGAAGGACAAAAATGATAAAGATAATGTTGGAGGATATCTTATAACCAGACCAGCATTTGCCAATAAAAGGTCTGGATCAGAGGTTTAGAAAAGCATCTTATTTTATTTATTAAGTAAAATAAACTGGGCAAGCATCCAATAGATACTATTCTTGCAATGCTGCAATGACAATAAAATCCAAACACCTTTTTATAGGCATCCAACCAAGGTCCAGTAAATTTCCAGGACCTGATATTCTCACAAACAAAGATGATCCCACAATTTGATGTCCTGACCATAAATCCCTTTTGGCAATACAATACAATGTACATTGTTACACTTTTGTTTACATTGCTTCCTGTTTTCCTCCACACACGTGAATTAAAGAGACTTTTGTCTCTTGATATATTTTAAGTACCCTCATTTTAACGTCTTTTCCCTTTGCTGTTCTATGCTGGTCTTGGACGGTAATAAAGATTTTAAAAAAAGAATAAATGTAGGATAGTTTTATAGTATACAAGGGAAATCTATCAGATACACATAATCAACAAAGCAGCAAGTATGCACAGTGTGACTCAAATAACAGTATAGCAAGAAATGCTCCGTGGACAGGCTGGTTCATGTGAGCACTTATGTCATGTGGTCACTGGGAAAAGGAATGAACCAGCCCTGAGAATGGATCAAACAGATGGACAAAGGTCCATCTAGTCACATTCTGATTCAGTCCTATGGTCCTATGATGTTATTACCCAAAGGCTGTGGCCTTATAACAGAAGGGATGAGCTTTTTGGATTTTCTGTACTACAGATACTACCTATCTTACAGACACCTTACGAAACGTAAATGTTATACACTTGGAAAAAAGGGCTGAACTGGACGGCTTTGAGGCTTAGCTAGGCCAAGCTCTGCCCATGCTTCCTACTCAGACATAAAGACCCCAGTTAGCACCAGCTAAGCCTCAAATCCTCCCAGTTTAGGCGTTTGTCCCAGATGCATCACATGTAGGTATCTGCAAGACAGGAACAACTTCAAGAATATAGAATTGTGGTATATGTAGTAGACAAATCCCAAAATCCCATTCCTATCAGTTAGGGTATCCAGTGGTGGGCATCAGCAGGTTCGCACCAGTTCACCAGAACTGGTAGAAGAAATTCTGACTGGCCCTGCCCATCCAAGTTTTGAGATAAAGTAGTCCTAATTCGGATGCAATGCAGGGCTTTCCTCCTGACCACACCCACCATGCCACGCCCACAGTGTGGTAGGTTTTTTTTTTTTTTGAGCCCACCACTGAGTGTATCCCTTTGGCTTCCTATTAGAGGCTACCCTTTTAAAAGTAGAAGTAGGATCGCTTTGTTTTGGTTTCAGCTTGCTTTCAATTTTAAAGAAAGTTTAAGCCACTTAATATTATTGGGAAATTGAAAGCTTCCTCTGCTTCTCTGGTGAGAAGAAGGAACAGAAGTGTGTTTTCTTTAAGTCCTTTAGGGAAACAACTGAAAGCTTCCACTCAGGAGGAAGGGAGGTGGGCTAAATAGGATCCCTTGAGACAATATGGTTTCCTGATTAAGTGTGAATGCAGTGATCACACCAAATAGAATACTGTACCTCCTAGCAACCTTAAGTGACTCTATTTAGCCTGATCTAGCTCACTCCAACTTAGCTGTAAGATTCTTGATGTACTGATTACCTTAACGGTTGCTGGCTTACTAGGGCTTCAGGCAGATTGTTTTCTTGCTCAACACCCTGCTTGAAGATCTCAGAAACTATTACTGTATAATAATCTCGTGTCAGAAATTATTCTGAGTCGAAAGGATTCTTGCTGGAGAAACTCCACTCAGAGGATGTCTGAATGAGCCTCCTTTCATGTCCCCAAGAGCTGGGACAGAGACGGGTGCTCAAACCATCATTCAGTACCCAGGTCTCGAACTGCTGACATGCCAGCCTTCCAGCTAACAAGGCAAGCTTCTTAACCACTGAGCCACTGCAGCCCCTATCCCAGAGACTGAACCTGAGACTTATTGCATACAAAAAGAATAACAGTTCCACTATGGCCCCTCCTTGCTCTGGCTTTGATCCTCTTGTTCTCTACCACTACAGATACCAACCTGGAGAACTCAACAGCTTTGTTCCAATGCGTATAGAAGCCACATGTTTTGTGTGATTTTGGACACCATAATAAAAAGTAGCGCAATACTGATTCATTGAATTCCTCCAGCAGATCTATTATATTACTTTTTCTTGCAAACATGCTTTATTGCAAGTGAGACAATGTCGAATGCTGGTTAACTATCCTGATGCCAGTGAAGCACAGCAATCTATAAATCTGTAGGATGAGACCACTCAGTTTATGACAATGGCAAAGGACTCAGGATAAGAAGTAATTCCTGCAGTGCTATACTTCCCTGACAGGTGGAAACATTTAACCAGGGAATGCAACGCCCGCTAGCATCGAAGGAATATTGCCAACATTTCTCTAAAATTAGTGATGTGCGGATTGTGTCATGTTGCCTCCGGTCTTCATTTGTTGCTATGCAACAGATGTTGTTCTTTTCTTAAAGGGGAAATCTTCTATATTAATTTCAAAAGCAAGAGATAAAAGAAATACCTGAACTTTACAATCCACCTACAAATCGCTTTCTGTGTTATATAGTGTCCATATGCTCTTTCATAAAGAAGGAATCCTGTGTACTTTAACTTTGAAAACTCAATGGCAAGTAACAATATAGTCTGGGGAAAAGCTGGCAGGGAAGTAGAACAAATAATTGTCCACACTATTAAATCATCAATATTTAAATAAAGACACATTGTCATTTGCAGCTGAATCCTTAATGGAAAATTAAATAATTTTTCACAATACTGTACAGTTAAGTAAAAAAAAATACTGTGTTGGTTATACAGTATGTCCAATAGCAAATAGTATGGAAAATAATGGAACAGTTTTCTGCCCCATGCTTGCCATCTCTGACAAGAAAAAAGCTAGCAGTTCCATATAGAAGCAGCACACAAATTCTTTTCTGTCGTGGTATAAATTTTTCAAAGATAAAACCAATAGCTTAAATCCTGAATAATTCTGAAGCACTTCAGTCCTGAATGTTTTGAAGTCAGTTTCAATGACCTCATTTATATGAAGTGCCTTTGCATTCTGAATGCTTTCCAAAGAAAACATTCTAACATGTTAAAAGAGAGATTCAAATAGCAATAATAACTAAGAGTGAAGCTATAATGACCAGAATTAATAAGAAAATCAAATAAAAATCCTGTCTCACAGTCAACACTCTGGATTTCTCACAGTGGCATTCCAGATGTTTCAGGGGAAACCCACAAATGTCACACAGCTACAATAACACAATATGCAGGACTTGTCATAGCTATTCTGCTATCGAATACCCTGATTTAATATTTATTAAATTATTTAAGCATTGTATCTCTTACAATCAAGGAAACTAATGGCGATGGATATTTTTTAAAAAATCATAACCTCAAATAGCAATCAAAAGTAAAAACAACAGCAAAAATAATAGCTTCCATTACAATAAAGAGCCATCCATATTATATAGCTAACAAAAGAGGAATAAAACGAGGGCGGGGAGGTGGGTGGGTCACTAACAACATTAAGACAAGACATGGTACCATAGCCTTTCTATAAACATTTCTAAATGCAGGTTTTCATCTATAATGTTTGAGAAGTGACAGTGGGGTTTTTCATCAGGAGGTTGTTCCAAATATTACATAAAACTGCTTAGGTAGCTCTTTTAAAGTCCCTTTAAACCTGAAGAAATGAGTCTGTGGCTAAAATCCAGTACACAGCTAAGTATGTCCATAACCATTTGAATCAATGGGCCTCACTGTGTTTATTTGTTGGATTGCTATCAAAGGTGTTCAGAATCCAATTGCTGGCCCAACCTGAGAAGAACCACCAAATCACCAGGTCTTATGTAAGTGTTGACTTTACCATTTGGTAACTCAAACAGGAAATACAATAACTGTTCTTCACGAGAATGAAAGCTATGAACTTTAAGGGTCCTGCAAGAAAATAATTTGCCATTTTTCATACAGATCAAATTCACTGCCAACTCGCCACCCCACCCCCCCACCCCACACACACACACAGCATTCAGGCAGAGCCTCAAAGGCTCAAGACGAGGATTTATTTTGCTCCTGTGTAAATGGAAGAGGGTGGGTTTGGATTAGAGTAGCAAGCCAGGAATCCCAAAGGGTTCTGCATAGTATTTTCCCCTGCATTTGCCAGTCACCCGCTTTCATAGTGATTGCTTTGAAACCTTTTTATCTCTCGCCCTCCCACACAAACACGTTTCCTTCTCCCCAGTAGGGATTGGAGCCAAGGAAGCGGGTGGGCTTATCTCCATCCCGCACGGCTGATGAAAGCTTGCCAACAGCCAGGATAGGTAGCGCTGAATAAGAAATTACAGGTCTAGTGTTTGCACAGAGTAACCTTAGTTATTAGAGAACTTTCAAAATTAACATGGCAAGCCTATACGTAGCTCTCCCCCATTCTCCCGCTTTCA
Organism: Furcifer pardalis; assembly: GCA_030440675.1. Taxonomy (NCBI): domain Eukaryota; kingdom Metazoa; phylum Chordata; class Lepidosauria; order Squamata; family Chamaeleonidae; genus Furcifer; species Furcifer pardalis. Next base: position 143,438,643 of record CP126894.1, on the reverse strand, counting down.
GCTCTTTGTTATTCTAAGAGGGGCTACGTGGATATTTTTAGCCACAGAAGGGCAAATCCATCTGCAGCCGAAGGTTTCCAAGGAAACGGAATAATTGAAATATGTGTTGAACCAAGATTTCTTCTTACCAATTTCTCTTGATTACTGGAGTAGCTCAGGGAAGTTCACCATATACTATTCTCTCTCTCTACCCATCCCCTTTTTGTTGTGTTTGGACTTGGAGACTGTATAGTTTAGGTCTGTGATGGTGAACCTTGGCACTCCAGGTGTTCTTGGACTTCAATTCCCAGAAGCCCAAGTCAGCACTCCTAACCACAAATATTCTGACAAACTCTACAACATTTTTCAGTGTGGGGAAAAATACCTTACAAGAAAAATCTTACTGCGAGGAAAGAAAAAATCAAGTTTCCCCCTCTCCCCAGATTCAGTCTGAGAATGAAAGGCTAAGGTGCACTTTCCTACACTGAATAACGGTCAGGGAGGTTTAAAATGTGAAATTTCAAACACTGTGTATAGTTATTAGCAGTGGTGGGTTGTCAACATCTTCGCTACCCCATCGTGACGTCATCGATGTTGTGGGCGTAGCCGATGTCATGATGTCATGATGTCATGGCCCGAGCAAAAAAATTATTTTTAAAAAAAAAATGTCTGGGCATGTGTCAAACCTCCGTTTGATGCATGCACAGTTCTTTTTTTTAGTGCACATGCATCAAACCTGTATTTGATGCATGTACACTAAAAAAATAGAACTGCGCATGCATCAAACGGAGGTTTGATGCAGGCACAGTTCTGGGCAACCATTTTGGCTGCCCGGAAAAACATTTTTGGAGGGGGGTGGAGTGGCGACCGAACTGGTCACCTGGGGTTTTACCACCACCCCGGCGTCCCCTCCTGATGGGATGCTACTGGTTCAGGTGAACCGGTCCGAACCGGCAACATCCCATCACTGGTTATTAGGTATATGGAGCCAGAGGTTGGAGTTCTATTCCTCATTGTACCTCCATTGAGAAGAGCCATCCCGTGTAATCATGGACAAGCTGCACAGCTCCAGAGGACCCCAAGAAGGAGGGAACATTTCTATTGTTCTCTACCTGAAAAGAATTGCCATGAGTAAGAATTGACTTGGCAACAGGCAGTTATTATTATTTTACTATTTTACTATTTACTTCACACTAACATCTGGAGTGAGGCAGGGATGCATAATATCACCACTATTATTTATCACCTATATAAACAGCATAAACAAACAAACAAAAACAAAGCCCATGACTGGAAACAATATCTACAAATTACTTCTTGCAGATGATCAAGCGTTGATAGCAAGTACGGCTAAGGAATTACAGCAGCACCATACATTCATGAACCAAGAATACAAGATGAGAATCAGTATAGAGAAGACTGAGGTAATGGCAATAGGAAGGAAACAGTTTCACGTCTGGTCTAGGCATGGAAGAAGAAGAAGCATACTTTAAATATTGAAATAGAGGGAACAGGTATAAAATAAGTGGCAGAGTTCAAATACCTAGGAACAACATTTACTGAAGATGGCAAAATGGGTAGAAAGATTAACATATCAAATATTGGGACAGTTAGCTCTGCTCTTACAGCATAAAGCAATAACGACCAGCACAAAGAAACACATCGTACAAAGCATATTTATTTCCACTTTATGTTATCAGTGCCAAACATGGACACTTACAACAAAATATAAATGAAAGTTGATCACCACAGAAATGAGATGTGTGAGGAAGGCTGCTGGAGTGACTAGAAGTGATAAAATCAGGAATAAGATTATCAGGGAAATACCGTCAAACCTTGCATAAAGAGCGTCTCGCTTAGAGAGTAACTCGCTTAAAGAGCAGAATTTTCTCTGAATGTTTGCTTCACTTAACAAATAAAACCAACCAAAAACTTGCTTAACAAATAAATTGGGGTTTCACAAGCAACCAAATGGGATAAAGAATGAAGTTAGGAATATAAACACACAAAACAAGGAAAGAAAGAAACTCCTTGATTCTCAGTGGCTTTCTATACCATTGACCATGGTATCCTGCTGGAACGGCTCCAGGGGTTGGGAATCTGGGGCACTGTGCTGTCCTGGTTCTCCTCCTTCCCGAATGGCCAGACCCAGTCGGGGGTGGGGTGGGGGTGGAGTCGAGTCTAAGACAGTTCATGTGTGGGGTGCCTCAGGGCTCGGTCCTCATGCCCCTACTCTTTAATGTCTAAATGAAACTGCTGGGTGAGATCATCTGATCCCATGGGGTAAGATAACATCAGTATGCTGATGATACTCAGTTGTATATCTCTGCCCGTGGTGATCCCAGTGATGCAGTCAAGGTCCTGACCAGTTGCCTGCAGGCGGTTAGGGTCTAGATGGGGGACAACAGACTGCAGCTGAATCCTAGCAAGACTGAGTGGCTGTGGGTGAGGTGACCTGGCCCTCATGAGGAGTTATCACTGCTGGTTTGGGATGGGGCATTATTGCCCCAATCCATCCCGTTGTACAACCTGGGGGTCCTCCTGGACATACAGCTTCTGCTCCAGGAGCAGGTTACGGCTGTGGCCAGGAGGGTCTTCAGGCAAGTGCATATTATTAATCAATTGTGCCCACTCCTGGACTGGGAGGCCCTGCTCATGGTCACAAAAGGAGAGAGATAGCACAAGTCTGGGATTTGTTGAATCTGCCCAGAGCTAAACCACCGGGCAAAGTGGGCCATGTTTATACACTGGCTGAGAGGTCCATAGTGAGGAAATCACCACTTCCTAAGACCTGCTGGCTAGCACTTGCCCAGGGCAGGAGGTATGAAGGGGTCTGTGTATCCTCAGACACTCTAAAAATCTTACCCATCACCACCAAACTGGTTGCTGGTTTGCCTCCGGGTGCAATTCAAGGTGCTGGTTATTACCTTTAAAGCCCTATATGGTAGTGGGCCAGGATACTTAAGAGACCGCATCACCCCAAGAACATCTGCCCATCCCACCAGAGTGGACCGGAGAGGCTCTCTAGTTGTTCCATGGGCCAGAGAGGCACATCTCTCTGGGACTAGAAGGAGGGCCTTCTCTGTGTCCACTCTGGCCCTATGGAACCTCCTACCAACTGAGCTACGTCTACAGATGGACTTGCTGTCTTTTAGGAAGAACTTAAAAACATGGCTGGCGGGACAGGTATGGGGTCCTGGCGGTACCATGACCCCAACTCGCTGGTTAGTTTGAGCTCCCTCTCTCCCCTGGTCTTTTAATCTTTTAATCTTTAAGTTGTTTTTAACTTTTTAATTATTATTGAAATCTGTTGATTTTTATATTATTGCATAACCTTTCATGGACTACGACCCACATCATCAGATGAAGTGTTAACCTCAGATATCAGACCAGGGGGGAGAGGGAGCTCAAACAAGCCAGCGAGCTGGGGTCATGGTACCGCAGGGACCCCATACCTGTCCCGCCAGCCATGTTTTTAAGTTCTTCCTAAAAGACAGCAAGTCCATCTGTAGACGTAGCTCAGTTGGTAGGAGGTTCCATAGGGCCGGAGTGGACACAGAGAAGGCCCTCCTTCTAGTGCCAGAGAGATGTGCCTCTCTGGCCAATGGAACAACTAGAGAGCCTCTCCAGTCCGTTCTGGTGGGACAGACAGATGTTCTTGGGTTGATGTGGGCCCCCAAAGCTGTCTGAAGGAGCGTGACCCAGCCCTCGGCTTAAAACGGTTGAGAACTCCTGGTACTGTATAGGCTAATGAGCATCAAAGACCATACGCATTGTGAAAAATACAATTCCTTCCCAGGGAAGGGAACAGATGTAAAAAGCTGGTTCTAGATTTACAGATACTTATTTAGAGCAGAACTGTTAAAGACCCACTTGAATAGATTTAATGGGTCTACTCTGACTAAGTGTTGACCCAACGGTCTATCACAGTGATGGTGAACCTTGGCACTCCAGATGTTCTTGAACTTCAATTCCCATAAGCTCTGATCAGCAGGAATGCTGACTTGGGCTTCTGGGAATTGAAGTCCAAAAACACCTGGAGTACCAAGGTTCACCATCACTGGTCTATCACATTCACAGGTGAAAGATAGCCTTGCATTTTGTTGGCATTCAGTTCTGCATAATGTCTACAGTCTTAGACAAGTTACCATCTAGGCATCATTCTTAGCAGAATTGTCTGCTCTTACAAGGCACCAGGAAACCTATCCTTTGCTACCATGATCACACTACTTGGTTGCAGCAGAAAGACCAAGCACCTTTGCCATGGGGATTTTTTGTTTACAAAGCATGAGATCTACAATGCATGCCGCAGCATAAACTCTCTTCACAGTAATTGCACAATATACATTGGAATTCTTATTCATGTACAGTATAAGACATTTCCCACCTGTGTTTTGATTTTAATACATTTACTCAGAAACGTAAAAATCAGTAATGAACAATACTATGAAAGAAAAAGAGGCATTTAACGCTGTGTGTGTGTTCCCAGTTAACTGCTGCCAGGAATTTCCTGAATTGCAATACGTGTTTTGAATTTTCTCAGATGCAAAGGGGTATTAATAACTATTTTAAATAGCCCACAAATTTCAGGAAAGATGAGAATGATTGTATTCATTTGGTACTTTGTATGGTTATCTCTTCAGTCTAAAATTCTACTATGAATAAAGCTAGAGGAAATACCATGTGTTGAACGTTTCACTGAGATAAACTATCTAGGTCAGCATATGACCTGATCGTCCCCATAGCTAAATGACAATACAGTTCAAGATGCTGAAGCGCTGTTGTTCATTGCAGCATTTGCAATTAGTGCTTTGTCAGCTTAAAAACAAGCAGTGTTATAGTAGGCGCACATATATTTCTGGAACCAGTTTACAATACAGAAATACTTTAATCTAGATTATTAGAACCTGTACTTTCCTGTCCAGTAGCAAGCCCAGGTTTATCTAATTAATTGCTTGATATCTTGTTTTTCAAATTGGGGTTGAAGGGGAGGTATTTAAAAAAACTAGTAGAAGTAATTTTCTCAGTTCATTCAGGGCACATTTCTGGATTAAACTATCCAAATAAACAGCCTGGGTTCAGACTGAAGTCTCTAATTTTCTAAGCTTCAATAAATGCTCCTTTTTTGCCTCTACAATACAATGATCTCTACAGTCGAGCTTTATTTTCCATGGGTCACCTTGTAATCTGCGCATCACAACAAGCCCCACTTTCACTTAAGACTGCCAGGTCAGCACTCCAACCCAAAAGTTGCCAGCAGGATTTGCAAATGCTACTATTTCCCTTGACTGCCCAGATTGCTCATTGGAAGAGGAAAGACCAACACATTGCTGAATTGTTCCAAAGCAAAAAGCATTAGTTCCCACCCCTGGAGTTTGCAGAAAATAATGTACAGAAACTTGTTTTGTTTTTAAAAGGCACAAGCCATACTCTAGCTTGTGCAACCAAAAGGGTCTGTTCTTCCCTCTTGCTCCCTCCTCCTCCCTTATTGGAATTACCTGTGATTGGGATTCTGCTCTTTCAGCTCCATCCAGTCGACTGAAAGGTTTATTCATTCTTCCCCTGGCCATTGAGCAGTGGTCGGCCAATCAGAGACAAGACATCCTGGCATCCTCTGGATGCGCTCCCTCTCTCGCTCTGCCTGTGCTCTGTGAAAACAACATGGGGAGGGAGGGAAGAGTGTGTAAAGGAGGAGGAAAGGAAAGAGCAAAACAGGCTGCAGTCAAAAAAATGGAAAGGGAGAAGGATTTTTGTACTTTGAAAATGGTTAGACCAAGCCTTCTCCAAGACAGATACTATAGAGAAAACTAATAAGATTTCTGCACACAAAGCAATAATTTCTCACCACCTCAGGAAACAATTTTGGGGGCAGGCAGGAGGCAAATTCACTAATTAGGGATGCTGGTGACTAATTGTTTGGATGAAGATTTTTAATCAATCGACCATTACTATAAATCCAGCTCATCAGACACCCGTTTCCCTAAGCCAGTGACTGTCAGTTTCCTCATCTAAGGTTCTGCTCTTCCTCCTTCCATTTCATCAGGCTGAAAGCAATGGCTAGTGTCCTTTTCAGCATTTGTGCATGAATTGAAACCTAGTGCCGCTTCAATATTTACACATGTAGAACTCTGCCTGTGGAAGCTGTGGTGGTGATCTGGCACTATACCAATTATAGGCCAAGGTCAAACACAACTGGCAAGTCATCAGATCTGTGTAGCAATTTCTGCAATTGGAGCTTTATGTGCAGACAAATATTGAACAGAATACAAGCTATTATTTGTTAAAGTCATCTTCCTATACTACTACTGCATTATCACCACCATTGTCTTCATCATCTTATTAAGTTCCCTTCATATGATACAGGAATTATTGTTACTGCAGTTATCAATTGAATATTTTTAAACTACCAATGCAGGGATGGAGGAATCAGAATTTGGGATCAAAATTGCTGGGAGAAACATCAACATCAACAATTTGAGATATGCAGATGATACCACCCTAATGGCAGAAGGTGAGGAGGACTTTAAAAAGCTCCTGATTATGTTGAAAGAAGAAAGTGCAAAAGCTGGCTTGAGACTCAATATAAAGAAAACCAAGATAATGGCAACAGGCCCTGTCAGTCCCTGGAAAATAGATGGGGAAGAAGTAGAAGCAGTGACAGATTTTACTTCTCTGGGGCTCACTGCAGATGGTGATTGCAGCCATGAAATAAAAAGGTGACTGATTCTTGGGAGGCAAGCGATGAGAAACCTGGGGAACATAGTGAAAAGTAGAGACATCACATTGCAAACAAAAATTTGTATAGTCAAAGCAATGGTATTCCTGGTGGCAATGTATGGTTCTGAGAGCTGGACCATAAAGAAAGCTGAGCACAGAAGAATAGATGCCTTTGAGATGTGGTGTTGGAGGTGAGTTTTAAGAGTCCCCTGGACAGCGAGGAGAACAAATAGGTCAATCTTAGAAGAAATCAACCCTGACTGCTCCTTAGAAGGTCAAATAGTAAAGATGAAGCTAAAGTACTTTGGACATCAAATGAGAAGAGAGGATTTGCTTGAGAAAGTCTTGATGCTAGGAAGGGTGGAGGGCAAAAGAAGAAGCGGGCAGCCCAAAATGAGATGGCTAGATGGTATTGTAGACACAATGGGCACAAAGCTGAGTGAGTTGAGGGGGATGATGGAGGACAGAAGTGCCCTGGCGGACAGTGGTCCATGGGATCGCAGAGGGTTGGAATTGACTGTGCAACTGGACAACAAAAACCAAACATTCAGAGAAAATTCTGCTCTTTAAGCGAGTTACTCTTTAAGTGAGGCGCTCTTTATGCGAGGTTTGACTGTATCACCCAAAAAGATCTGTGATGGAGAACATCTTTGTGGGACATAGGGTGGGGATGAGTGGGTTGATGCAAAGCTGAAACAATTACAATGGCAGTTACACAGAAGAATATACTGTAAAAGCTTATCTCCAAGGCTACGAGACCTAAGCAGAACAATGAAGGAATAAACCACATGGAAGACGATGGAATTTATTTGTGAGTCAATATAACTGGGAATATTGTGCTACAGAGCATTTTTTTTTAAAAAAAAATGTTTACTCAGGTGTTGGTTGATCCTAACAGGGCTTACTTTGTGGAAGGCAGGCGTAATAATTCAGTGTTAGAATATCTAAGTTCATTCACACCTTTACATATCCGGTGACTTAAAAAGCACCTGCTGGTTTGGGACTAGAGTCAAGGCTGCCACACGTGAATCATGTTGCACAAAGCCAGGAAATTCTAAGCTAAGACTGGTGCTGCAAAGGTTTGCTCTGTGATCAGAAATAGTAAGGTCAGGGCTGGGGCCAGGGCCAGGGGGGGACGAAAAACCTCCTGAGCTAACAGGGCCCCCCTCCACCGAACCTGTGATGCCAATGTTATATATGTGAGTGTGACATTGTTGCCCCTTCTGAAATGTTTTTTGCCCCTCCTGAAAAAACTCCCCCCTTCCCATGGGTACGGCCCTAAGACAAAGGTCCCCCTCGCTTGAAAGTCAGTCATATCCGACTCTAGGGTGCGGTGCTCATCTCCATTTACAGCCAAAGAGCCAGCGTTGTCTGTGTTTTTACCTGTCTTTCTATCTGCCTTTAAGCAGCATACATCCAGCACAGTTCCTTCTCAAACTCGATGCTATTTGTTAGACATGAAAGCTGATGTGATCATGATGTGACATCTAGTGGTGAGATTAAGCCATGACTGAGGCTCAGGTCACACATTTAGGCAAACGCTTGTTCCTTCTTATTTCTCCCGACAGACAGATTTGTCAGTGCAATGTTATCTGAAACATCAAATAGACAAACAAAATCATGCTGTCTCCCAATTGATCCAATGGAAAATAAAGTGTGCTAATTTCCCAAACGCAGATTAAGACAAACACATGAATAAGCTTCCCTTTTTCTCTTGAGGACACACTGCTTATAGATGCAGAATTGGCCACCACTACTCCCGCGCCCCCGCCAGTTAGTGAGGCCCTGAATTACACCACCTATTTTCTTCTTTTAATAAATTGGGCAAAAACTCAATTTTCTCTCATTTCACGTGGACAAGGACAGGATAATTTTCTGTTTGAAGATGTCCTATACCTGGAGTGCTGTCTAATTCAAACCTAGTTAATAGTGAAAGAACTTTAATTACAGTTCTTGAATTTTCCCACCAGCTGTTAGCACCTGGACTGTGGAAACGAAGTCTACCTGCCTACAGTTTTGAGAGATAATGTATTGAAATTGTTGGGATATATTGAGTTACTATTTAATTATGTGATATGTTTCTATGTAGAATTCTGCAGTCCTTTATAAATGTACATCTACATTTATAAACAAATGCATGCACATTTTAGCATATATATATTTATAATACTTTTTTGTAACATTTTATTGTAATATTAATACTTTCTGATTGTTACTGTGTTATTGATATATATATTGCTGTGGGACTTCTGTATTCTGACTGAGATCATTCTGTCATTTTAAAGATTATACCCCACTACTGCTTTTTTCACTCTTTTATTGACTATTATGGCCACTCCATTTCTCCTAAGATTTTCTTTTCCACAGTAGTAGTTGTGATGGTTTCCAGAGCTGAATTCACCCATCCCTGTCCATTTTAACTCCCTGATTCCTAAGATGTCAATGCTTATTCTTTCCATTTCATTTTTTACCACTTCCAGCTTGCCTTGATTCATAGATTTTACATTCCATGTCCCTATGCAGTATTGTTCCTCATAACACCTTATTTCTAGCTTCTTGTATTTGGATGGCCCCCACAATTCTTAAGTGCTTGCTTGACATTTCATAAAATTGAGCCTTGTTTAAATACAACAAAAATATTGACAACTGGAAGGTCAGCAGGTCAGCAGTTTGAGACTGGAGTACTGCACAATGAACTCCCGTCTCTGTCCTAGCTCCTGGCAACCTAGCAGTTTGAAAGCAAGAAATTTCAAGTAGATAAATAGGTGCCACTTTGGTGGGAAGGTAAACAGCATTCCATGCACAGCTTTCCGTTTCTAGGCATGCCTGCCGCATGTCCATGGAAACGTCTGCAGATGCAGACAGCGCTGGCTATTTGGCAATAAACAGAGATGAGCACTGAACCCTAGAGTCGGATACGACTGGGTTTCAAGCAAGGGCGACCTACTATTTTAGTATCAGTTTTTGTGGACTCCAAAGCCAAACCCTAAAACACTGAACTTTGACACTATGTAAGGATTAAAATACAACATGTTAGTTGTAAACAAGATGTAAAGGCCCTGTTGAAGAATTCTGGAAAGATGGCTAGCCTAACTCACTAAATGTATTTTATTATGTGTTGAATTTTACAAGCTTCAAAAGTAACTCTATTAATATGTAATAAATGTCCATAAAACTGAGCTGTTCCCACCCTGAAGATTTTCTTTATAAGCTGTTCAAGAATTACAGTTTTCATTGCTGCATCTGATTAAGGCTGGTAAATAATGATACATCAAATATAACAATTGAACTATAAAAATTAGACTCCCAGCTGCAATTGTTAAAATTGGTTTTTGAATGCTTCAGGATGACAACTAAAACAAGTGATAATGCCATGCATAATGGGACAGTGTAAGAGGTTCCTAAAAAGAATTAACTTTCTGAAAGGAAGGATCTTTGAGAATTACTCCTCAGGTGCCAAGCAGTATTATAAAATATTTTAATCCTAGTTATCAAGGATATATATTTTGCTACTCTGTCTGTCTATTATTATTATTATTATTATTATTATTATTATTATTATTATTATTATTATTATTATTATTATTATTATTATTATTATTATTATTATTATTATTATTATTATTATTATTATTATTATTATTATTATTATGCTGCCCAATCAACAAATGTGACTCCGGCTGGCTCACAACTGTACACAATGCACAATAAAATCACAATAAAAACACTCGCAATAAAATACTGATTGTCCAAGTAAAAAAGTTCTAAAATGGCCACAGACAGTCCAGGAGCTAGGCTGGCTGGGCTGGCCAGGGAGGCAATGTCTGGCCCCCACCCCAACGGCCAAGTCCCAGCACCAAAACAGCACAACTCCAGCCATGGGCGTGGTCCGGAGTTGTGGTAGCGTTACTGCCACCCAGAGCGGTGGCTCTTCAACCTCAGCCATGGGCATGGCCCAGGGTCATGGCAGTATTCTATAAACAATTAAAATCTTCTCTCGAACTAAAACAAGGTCGGGGATGGAAGCACAATAAAATTGCCCCCTCTATCACTTAAAAAGTATGATGGAGTATCAGCAGTCGCAATACCACTGAATGGCTACCCATTTTAAATACATTTAAAATGTATTTAAATACATTTAAATACATGTACAGTCATACCTCGCATAACGAATGTAATTCATTCTGTGAGGTTGCTTGCTATGCGAAAAATTCGCTATGCGAGTCTGACTCACATAATGAATTTTTCGCTATGCAAGTTAGACTTTTCCCTATGGAAAAACTCGCATAACGAGCTATGCGAGTTTTCCCCATGGAAACGCTAGTTAGGCAAGTTTTTCCATAGGGAAAAGTCTGACTTGCATAGCAAAAAATTAGTTATGCAAGTCAAACTGCTTAGCGAAAAACTTGCTCGTTATGCAAGGTTTGACTGTAGTTAAATACATTTTAACTGTTATGAGCACTGAAATGCACTGTACACATTTGCCTATTGTTAGAGGAAAGTTTAAGAACTCTAGGTAAAAATCTGTGGGGAAAGTTAAGTTAGAACAAGTTCTTAGACTAGACTTTAAACTATGTCATGCATTCAGTTTCACGGCTGAAACTGCACGAATCTTTGAATGTCTGACAAGGTTTAATTGGCATATTCACTTCTTTGGAACTGATTCTTATCACTGCTGGTTATTTTGTCTTCTACTAAAAATCTAAAAATGGTTCTAAATATTTGATGATAGGTGCTTGAAACCATATTTTCTGATAGGTCTTCAAGAATTGCAAGGTTACCAGGTTTCAAAAGAGACAAAAACACTTAAATGCAATCTGTGATCCCACAATTAGGACAGTTGTGGTTAATATTCAAACATGGCTAAGTCCTTCCTCAGTTTCTTTGATCAATAAACTCCTGCCAGCCCATATCCCCCCATAAAGAGACGGCATTACAGATGGCCTTGTTCTGTGAAGATAAAAAAACCCAAGGTTGCCATGGAAACAGCAAAAAATCACTCATGGCATCCGAGTGTTACAATGGAATGTATTTTGTGCTCAAATTTCAGAAATGATTGGCTGAGTTTCAGAAAGGTCTTGTGTAGAAGAGAGGGGAACAGTAGCAAGGGGTTGTTAAAATGATAAATTGCTCATTATAAACACAACACCATCTACTCCGTCCCCCCACAATAAACAATATTTCTATGTGATTATGGGCTTTCAATAGTATATTATCACACAATTGTTGAGCAGGGAGTTGGACCCAATGGCTTAAATGACCCCTTCCAACCTAGTGATTCTATGATAAAGATTTGGAAAGTATCAAAAAGAATTGCACGAAATGCTTCACATACGGTATATTACACAGATCACTGGCTCAACTGGTAGAAGCATCTGCATGTATATCTGCAAAATTCTTTGCACCAGTCTTGATTTCATTCCTAAGTCTTTCTTTCACAAATTTCCACAAGAGGTTGTCAGGGCTGGATTTGTGCCTGGGTTCAGCCTCATCCAAGATGGAGATCTCCATGCGTGGGAGAACCTTTAACACATACTGTACTGGGATTGGAATGTGTAAACATGCTGGCCTCGTGGGTTGGAGGAAATGAAACCTAATGTGTGATGGACATGTTATACTGTATGGCCATTGGCTAGATTCCTTTAGGGGCATGGAAACGGGGTGGACCAGGTATAAGGAGATAAAACCCAGAAGGCGGGGCCAAGACACTCTCTTGATCCAATGCTTCAAGCTAATGGTGAACTGCAAACATGTAGGTGCTTAAGCTAGAGCGGGGGCCCTTAGGCTTCCTCAGTTAGAGAAGTTTTATTTTCTATGATATGCTTTCTGAACTTTTGATAAACTTACTTCTGTAACTTACTCTGATTACAATATTTATATTTATTATTATTCGCATTTAATATCCCGCCCCAATCGGGAAGACCCGACTCTGGGAGGCTTACAACATACATTACCGTCATAGGTAATGGTCATAACAATATATAAAAACCTTAAAAGTTCATAATAATTCATAAAAATTTTAAACACTAAAACAGATAAAACAGCTAAAAACCGATGCAAATACAGATACAGATGCCAAGTGGGGGGAAGGATGGCTGCCCTTAAATCAGCCATCCTAGGTGAGAACCTGCATTACTGTGTCCCCACACTTGACCCGCCAGCCAGGTCTTTACGCCCTTTCGGAAGGGCAGGATCTCCGTCTGCAGGCGCAGCTCTGTCGGAAGGAGGTTCCAAAGGGCCAGGGCGAACACAGAGAAGGCTCTCTTCCTAGTGCTCGTGAGGCGAGCATCCCTAGCTGATGGAGTAACAAGAGAGCCCCTCCGATCCGCCCTGGTGGGACGGGCAGACGTTCTTAGGGTGACACGGTCTCTTAGGTATCCTGGCCCACTACCATATAGGGCTTTAAAGGTAATAACCAGCACCTTGAATTGCACCCGGAGGCATACTGGCAGCCAGTGCAGCTCCCGGAGCAGTGGTGAGACCCGAGCATAGCGCCCGCACCCCATCACCACCCGAGCCGCCGCATTCTGGACCAGCTGAAGCCTCCGAATGGTCACCAAGGGCAGCCCCATGTAGAGCGCATTACAATAATCAAGTCTGGAGGTGACCAAAGCGTGTGTGACCATGAGCAAGGCGTCCCGATCTAGGAGGGGGCGTAACTGGCGTATTACACGAAGTTGTGCAAAAGCCCTCCTGGCCATGGCTGCCACCTGTTCTTCGAACAGTAGTCGTGAGTCCAGGAGGACCCCCAGATTACGCACCGGGTCCTTCTGGGGCAGAACCGCCCCATCCAGAACCAAAGTTGGCAACTCCTGTGATAGCACAGGACCCCTCACCCATAGCCACTCAGTCTTGCCAGGATTCAGTTGTAGCCCGTTGTCCCGCATCCAAACCTTCACAGCCTCCAGGCACCTGGAGAGGACTTCCACTGCACCGCTTGGGTCCCCACGGGCCGAGATGTACAACTGGGTATAATCTGCATATTGATGATACCTCACCCCGTGGGAACGGATGATCTCACCCAGTGGCTTCATGTAGATGTTGAATAGGAGAGGAGAGAGCACCGAGCCCTGAGGCACCCCGTATTGCAGGGGCCTAGAGCTGGACTCCTCCTTCTCCAGCCACACCGACTGGGTCCTGCCCCTCAGAAACGAGGAAAACCAGGACAACACAGTGCCCCGGATCCCCAATCCTTGGAGCCTTCCCAGAAGGATACCATGATCGATGGTATCGAAGGCCGCTGAGAGAACGAGAAGAGCTAGAACGGACGGATGGCCTCCGTCCCGCTCTCTCCAGAGATCATCCACCAATGCGATTAGTGCAGTTTCCGTACCATATCCGGGCCTGAATCCTGACTGGAAAGGGTCCAGATAATATACTTTTAAAGTATCTGAAGATGACTGGAGTGTTTACTTGGCTATGCGCTACCTTATCTACACTAATCTAAGGTTGCAAAGCTAGAGAGGTAGCAGCTCAGAAGCAGGAACCAACCACTGGTGGGCAAGAAGTTCTACTCATGAGTAAATTTGTTTCCTGACAGAGGTGATCAATTTAGCAGTATTTAGGAGCGTATTACATGTATGCCTGTTGTCCTTGTGTTTAATGCAATATTATGGCCTGTATACACCTGAAAATTTGTACAAAGTTCAATGGCTCTTCATGGGGATTGTCAGCTAGTTAAGGCGTTTGGGCAAAACTGACCTGGTTGTGCTCATCTAGGGCAAAGAGTAAACCCCCTTCTCCTTTGTGGATTCAAGCTTCCTCCCTGGCTGTTCGCTTTTATATATGGCTTCATTCCTGGTCTTCCTTCAAGCACTGAATTCTACTTGCAATCCAGGCAAAATCAAATTGGAAAGTTGTTGTTGTTGTTTCTTCTTCTTCTTCTTCTTCTTCTTCTTCTTCTTCTTCTTCTTCTTCTTCTACTACTACTACTACTACTACTACTACTACTACTACTACTACTACCCCATGCCAAGGGAGATTGCTTAACAAACGGCTCGGTTGACACAAAAATCGCATAACAAAAGGAAATTCATAGAAAATAGTGACTGTTAACAATTTTTTCAAAATTGATTGATTGGTTTTCAATGCATTCCTATGGAAAACCGCATTTCCATTAACAAATTTTAATTCTCAATGTGTTCCTATGGGAAAGTCACTTTGCAAATTTTTTTGTAGTACAAAAGGTCCTGGAGAATGCATTAAATTTCTTAAGGTTCCACTGTATTTTTAATTTACAGAGCTGGGAGTTGTATGGAAACAGACCAAGCAGCTGAAATTAGTCTCAAAATCTTGTGTGTAAACAAGAGAAAAGACTCCAGGGTCTACTAAGTGACAGATGAAAGGAAAGCAGTCTGAGATGTTCGGAGACAGCATCTGGCTAAAACAGCAGTGGGGATCTCTACTGCTACAGATGCTAGAAATCTATCAGGTTATAATATAATTGCACAGAATACAGAGCAGTAAATGTCCCAAAGCAACAGCTGTTGGTAAGGACATTGCAATAGTTGCCTTGTGTCACAGCATTTAATGGAAACCCTAAAATAAGGATATCTATTGTGAAATGCCCACAGCTGTGATTTTGACTGGCACTTCATACAAATGAAAAAAAATATATTGATTTAATCTGTGTGATCTAATGCATCAATGAAAGCCTAGGAGAGTAAAAAAAAAATCAATTTCACTTTTCCTGCCCCTCTGCAGAGGAGCAGGAGAAGTGCTTGATTTACCAGTATCTTGAGGTGGTTTGTCTATTAAGTCATTTCATGGTATCAGAAACTGACCCTGGAAGGAGCCTTTGATAACTGTAAGACTAAATATTGTCTATTTGCAGGGATCACACATGCTGGGAATTGATTAGACTAGAGTGCTCCTCTCCACACACACAAAAGTAGAGTACTCTCTGATAGAGGCTCAAGAAGGTACAGGTAAGTGTTCTCTAGGGGTGGATTGGTCCACTCTTGTGATCAAGTCATGGGATCACTGGAAAAAAGAGTGGACCAGCACACCAAGCAGCAGGACAAATGTTTGCCTCAGCTTAGAGGGAAGCTATGGAACACAAATGGTTCAGATAGAATAATATGCTATTTTATTATTACATTCATGAAGCTGGCAGGTCCCTTCCCTCCAAAGCAAAATGCTCAAATGTACATACTTTTAGCCTTAACTATGTTGTTACCTCATGCACCTTTTCCTCTTTCATTTTCTTGCTTCTAGATGGGTGTGGGAAGTTGAGGAAAGTGGCTTCTTACTAGGCTTCCAGTTTGAGCACTGGTTAAGAAACAGGCCCTCTTCTAGCTTATTCCTTCTGAGCTAGGGTGGCAAAAATCTTTTCAACCCAGAATAATATCTGACATGAAATTATTATTATAGTGTAGCTAATCATTAACTGGCTTATCATATTTAGTGAGTCGGACTCGACTATGCAACTGAACAATTTTTTTTTATTTCTACAAAAAATACAATATTGCTTATAAATTGGATCTAATGCTAAATTGCTGCACATTCCCTTTATGCAAACATATCTTCAATTTTTGTTTGTTTGTTGACATGTAAATACCACCTACCTGTAGGCTTCCATTGAAAGCTAAGGACCACTAGAGAGATTTATCACTGAGCAATCACCTTCCTTTAAAACCACAGCTTGCCTCTAGGGGAGGGCAAGACTACAGGTAGTTGTTACTTGATAAGTGGAATGTACTGTCTCTGTATATAGGCAATATCAGAATGTGGCATTAATTCTAGGCTTCGATGGCATCGGTGGGGGGGGGGCAGCAGACTTTAGATAAATAGGAACTGATGATGTAGGAGAATCAACACTGAGTTATTTGTGAATGGAGGAAAGTATATGAATATCCCAAATACAGTAGGGAAGGAAGAGGATTGTTTTTAATCTTGTTTCTAAGACATAACGATATTGAGAGAACTCTTATAGGGCAATAGTTTTAATGTTATGATTTTAAAAGTATAAATGTGATTTATACACACTCCAAGTGCAAATACCAGCTACCTTTTGGCTCAGTAGATAAGAAAATACTAAAATACATTTAAACACAACCTTTTTTAATTTAAAAAGAATAGTAATTACCCTTTTTATTTGCAGCAAACTCATCCACTAGTTGTGGAAACACTGACACTTTAAAAACTGTTCTTTAACACAAAACCAGCCATTTTTGTAACTCTGGAACATGCTAGGTACAGCGATGGGATGTAACAGGTTCTCACCAGTTCGCCAGAACCAGTAGTAACTTTCCCCAGTGTCCTGGAGAACCGGTAGCAGCTTTTGTGGGGAACCACCTTTGGGGCTTACCTTTTCACTGTTTCCCCCACTGGTTGGGTATATTTTAATGTACCGTATGTATGTATGTATGTATGTATGTATGTATGTATGTATGTATGTATGTATGTATGTATGTATGTATGTATTTATTTATTTATTTATTTAATTTATTTACGGGTGTTATGGGTGGGTAGGTTGAGGTGTGTGTGTGCTTATTTTTATTTTATTATTATTTTGTATTTTTAATTTTTTTTTCTTTGGTCCCACCCACAACATCATGACATCATGATGTTAGCTCCGCCCACACTGATGATGTCATGGTGGGGTAGTAAAATTTTTGACATCCCATCACTGGCTAGGTAGATGGTTTTTCCTCTTAAAAGGGCAGACAGTGTTGAACATTCTATGATGTCTCCTGTCTCCCTGCTTTAAAGAAGCAGAAACATGAACAAGCAGATCTTGCTTTGCATAGTAGGAAGGCAACTTTTCTTCATATTTCCGCTCACTAGTTTTTCACGTAAAGGTTCCTTCATTTCTTTTGAGCAAATTTCCTGTCTGCTTCTTTTCTTCTCACAATCTTATAATTATGGACTACGTTATTATTGATGATATATCATGCTAGAATTAAAGACTCCATGTTTTGTGACATGGGAGTGGATGGCAAAGACTTTCGCACACAGGGAAGAGTACGTTTGAGGAATGCCTGCTAAGCCCAAGTTATGAAACTGAATGAACTGTGCCAATTGACATCCGCACATCTCCTCCAAAGAAATAAATCGCAGCACAACTGGAAATTTTATTTGCATTTCCTCACCTATTCCTTCACCTGGTCTTTGGAGTGGCATAGATCAAAGTGCTGACAGGCTGGGCTTCTTACCTGTTGGTGGTGGCCAAGAGTCTCTTAAACTGCCCTGTCACCTAATGGTTGGAGCAGTGTCCCATGGGGAGTGGGAGGGGGCAGAAGGGTGACTAGGATGAAGATTTGAGTGTGATCTATAGTGCAAAGCATGCAACATGGAAGAGGGGGAGAAGAACACTCTTTTCCAACATGGTGGCACTGATTCACTGCCTGACCTTTTGCCTACTGTTTATGTTCTCAGTTGTAGAAGAGTTAGGTGACTTGGACGCTAAATTTGGAGATCTCTCCATGTAGCCTCCCTCACAGGGTTATGAAGACCATTTGTGCTACTCCAGCAACTTTGAGAAAAAGTGAGAAATGAAATAAACCACTTTTACATTTTCTCCTACAGTTGTAAATGAGATCTCCCCACACAACCTATTTCACAGAGGTGTACTCCTTTTGTTCTCACTGCTATTTACACTTGTCAAAAGGCAGCCATGGCAATTGCTTTGTGTTTGGGTGGGAAGTGGTTAACAGGTGAAAAACAAAATCAGCTTCTGGTTTTCCCCTTTGCTTGGTGCCTCTTTGTGAATGGTAATGAGCACAAGAGGGTCTCTTATAAACCATCTTGACTGCTGCCACTAATGCTGTCAGTATTCAAGGTTGCCCTTTGCTATGTAAAATTTAGCATTCTTTTTCTTCCTGGTAATGCAGGTGCAATATGGTGCAAGAATATTGGGCCATTTCCTGGTGTTCTGAATCAGGGATACAGAAGCACAATATCACGTATTCATAAATCCAGAGAATTGAATTACTTCTAAATTCTGATCTGCATCCAGTACAGCTATTGACTATCCTACATGGGAAATTATGAGAGTTGTAGTCCAGCCTATTTGATGGGTATCCAGAACGGAAACAACACAGTATTCTATGTTATGTTTTATGACTAGGGTGGGAATCTCCCCCTCCAGCATAATCCCTTGAGGAAGGGGTTCTCCAGCAAATAAGATAAAAAGGGAAACATCAAGAATTTTTTTATTATATTTGTGTGCAATAGGATTAAAAGGCAAGTGTTTCTACAGATTAAAAAAACACACCAAAATCCATCAAGTACAATAAAAAAATGAAGTCTTTATTCTTTTGGCTCAACTGTAATGTGGCTTACCGTTCTTTATGGTAATAGCATTTTCCTGCATGCAGTTCACCAACACACAAAGTCAACAGTTTCAGAAAAAGAAGGAATTAACACTTAATTTTTGCTTGTGAATGGAATATTTAAAATAAATGTCCGGATGTGATCAGATATACAATTTCGCTACTCGTAGAGGAAAATTATAATTGTGGAACTGTGTATAATATTTAGAAGACTTCTAGTGCAGCATGAATCAACAAGAATAAGAATAGTCTATGTAAACAAACACTGAAAAAGATCAAGGATTTTATGAATAATAAGACTAACTGCTGATGCAGGCAGTGCTAGGTTTTCAGACAAATCTTTCCCACCACATTTCAATTGCAAGTTATAGCTATTTTGAAGCAAGTGCATTTTGGACTCAGTCTGAAAAAATCACAATATGATGTGTGCAAAAATACAGTACTAATTTTAAAAAGCAACCCAGGAACCTACCTACTACCCCCATCCTCTCCTTTCATTGTTTTCGTCTACTTTGTGAAGTTCTTCAATTAAAAAGTGTTATGGACAGAAAGTAACAACCGTCTGTAACATCAACCTGAAGGTCAGTTTTGTTTTGTCAGTTATGTACAAAATGTTGAAAACTGGATGAGATTTGTACACTATTTATATATTTTTTCCCTTAGAAAACTCTAACCATGTGTTTTTAACAGATTAAACTGCTTTGCAAATATGATGTGTACAGCTGGCTACACACTATATTAGACTCACTCGAAATTCAAGAGAAGAATAAAATAAGTAAGGGTAGAGCAAGAAGCTTCCCCCCCTCCAACCCTGCCTCCCCCCCATCAGATGCAAACTACTGCTTAATGAAATGAGGAATGGTGTCTGGTTGAACCAATTGTTTCACTTTTACCACTGACATGTGGCTTCCCATATTAGATTTCGGAACAAATCCAAGAAAAATACAGCAGCGAAGGCAAGATAAACGACATGCATCAGTGATAGCCTCCAAACTACTTAAATTGGTACAGAATACATCATATTTTCCTGTTCAAGACTTGCAAACTACACTTATTGTGGTACATATTTGATGCAATAAATACTGTGCACAAGGTCATTATTCCTTTGCTCAAACATGCACCACAGGGCTAAATTAACTATTTACATAGACAGCATCTCATCGACACCTACCATGTCAACTTGGCTGAGAGCAGAAGATGGCTAAAAAATACCGCAGGACAAATTAAAAACAAACATATATATATATTTTGGATTTTTTTTCACCCCACCCCATGTCTTTTGGCCAGTTCTGTTGTGCTAGACCTTTGCTAAGTGAACACATTTTGTTTCCTTTAGGACACTTAAGAAGAACACACATTCTTTCCCTACAAAACTTCACATTCAGGTTGCTGTCCTACACATACTTACTGGGGGGGGGGGGGGGGGCTCCCACTGAACTCAAGAGAGATTATTTCTGAGTAAACATGTATAGGATTGTGCTGTTGAGTAACGTTGATGTCAATTTAACTTTACGGTTGAATGGTACATGTGTGGGGGCATCTCTGCAGAGGAACTGTTGATTTTATGAGACTTACAGGCACATTGAAAATTGTCAGGACGAGACATAAAGATGTAGACTATTATTAAGCACCTCAGAATCTGGATCCATCCTGAAACATGGAAGTATTTAAAACTCTTGTGCAAAGAAGTCTTATCAGTTTCCATGCATGGTCTATAAGTGCAGCATGCCTTCATGCAAATCTGCCTGTACATTACAAGAGAACTAGACAGAATAGCTGGTCCTCATGTCCCCCCCTTCCCTTATACCCCCGCCCCACCCCTAGAACATAAAACCCATTTACAAAAATAGTCACATATAATAGTAAACAACCTGTGAATTAAAAAAATGACAACCTCACCAAGACTGTTTTTTGTAAAAATATGGCAAAAATGTGGTAGTTGGAATGCAAACAGTGGATACAGTTATTGTACTTGAGTGTTTTATGTTATAAACACACATAACACCTCACTTTGCACCTCTCTGTCTGGTCCCTACAGTCTGGGCAGCGATTTTTCTTTTCTCCTCAGCAGTGTCAGCTGGTAAGATAAAACAGTTACCTCCTGTCAAGTTCGCCATCCTGTTTTACGGAGCAGCATCTGGATTGACGAGGGGTCACTGTCTTGTTAAATAGGCACTGACCTTAAGTATATATCTAACATTTCTATATATATTTATAGATATTTGTGTGTTTGTGTGTATCTGTGTGTGTGTACATGTGTGCAAAAGCAGTCAGTTTGGCATAAACCTCCCATGGGAGTCCTTTTGAAATAATACTTTACTTTCACAAGCTGTAAACAATTTGTCATAAAGTAAATTGTCCACTTTGTTCATTTTTTACTGTCCCTGCTATCTTTACCTTTATCTTCTTTTTCTGATTTATCTTTTTCATACTTCTCTTTGTCAGGCTTTGTAACACTATCATAGGAAGGTGGGGAGGTGGTGGAGGGTGTCATATCATTTTTTTCAGGAGTTGAATTCTCATTGAGCTTGTCAATGATCATATCTTCTTTGATAAGAGTGTCATCGCCATCTTTGATTCGATCTTTGTTGAACATAGATATTTTTTTAATTTTTTGCTTTAAGAGGTAGCGCCTGAAGGCTCGCTGAATAATGACAGCAGATACTTCCTCTTGTTTTCGCTTTAATGTGGTGGTAATGGGTTCATAGGAGGCTTTCGAAGGATTGGCTTGCATGAAACGATCTTCCATTTGAACACGAAGGGCGTCCATTTCATCACTTTCACCCAAGACACGTTTTGTGAAAGCAAACAAGATGTCAAGGCAGTGAATTCTGTCCCCACTTACCATGGGCAGATCCATTGCGATAAGTTGAACTTTGTTTGGTTTTGGTATTAGAAGAGGAGGATCCAGTGATGCAGCAAAATCAGAGAGTTTACAAAATTCTATAAACTGGGTTGCATCTGGATCAAACTTTTCCCAGACCTCATAGAACATCTCAAAGTCATCTTCACTTAAAGGTTCTGCACTTTCTTCAGTTGCCACACTGAAGTTCTCCAAAATTACAGCAATATACATGTTTACTACAACTAAGAAAGAGATGATGATGTAGCTGACAAAGAAGAAGATCCCAACGGAAGGATTGCCACAGTCTCCTCTGACTGAGCTCCCTGGATGGTGTATCTCAGGGTCACAGTCTGGGGGTCCACTGTTGAGGATGGGGGCCAGCAAGCCATCCCAGCCTGCGGAGGTGGTGATCTGGAAGAGGCAGAGCATGCTGTTGCCAAAAGTTTCAAAGTTGAACATGTCATCAATGCCCACTTCTCTCTTCACGTAGGCAAAATTGGACATTCCAAAGATAGCGTAGATGAACATGACAAGGAAAAGGAGGAGCCCAATGTTGAACAAGGCAGGAAGGGACATCATCAAGGCAAAGAGCAGAGTGCGGATCCCTTTAGCACCCTTGATTAGACGCAGGATCCGACCTATCCTGGCAAGGCGGATCACTCGGAATAAGGTGGGTGAGACAAAGTACTTCTCAATGATCTCTGCTAGGAACATACCTAAAAAGATTTTAAAATAGGTTAGTTTCAGACATGAATTACCTAAGAGACCGCGTCACCCCAAGAACATCTGTCCGGCCCACCAGGGCGGATCGGAGAGGCTCCCTTGTTATTCCCTCGGCGAGAAAGGCGCACCTCGCCTGTACTAGGAGGAGAGCCTTCTCCGTGTCCGCCCCGACCCTCTGGAACCTCCTGCCCACCGAACTGCGCCTTCAGACAGAGCTCCTGCCCTTCCAAAAGGGTTTAAAAACCTGGCTGGCAGGACAGGTTTGGGGACCCGGGAACATGGGTTCCCATACCAAATGGCTCATATAAGGACTGCCCCCCTGGGTTGGATTCTGGGAACATTGGAATATAGCCCTGTGTTGTTTTTAACTTCTGATGGTTTTAACTCTGACGTTTTAGTGTTGGGTTTTATTTTTGTTTTTATTTTGGATGTAAGCCGCCCAGAGTCGGGTCCTCCCGATTGGGGCGGGGTATTAAATTTAATAACTAATAATGATGATGATGATGATGATGATGATGATGATGATGATGATGATGATGATGATGATGATGATGAATTACATCTAATATTTGTAAAATGCCAAAAGCTGGCCAGGTTATCCTGCTACTCCACCATGCTGCCAGGGACTCAACACTGAGTGTCAGGTGGTGGTTACTAATGTGACAACCTTGAGGACTAACGGCCTTGAATGGCGAAGTTCACAGGGAAGGGTGATGGTCCCCAAGTGGATTAAATCCCACTTGAATCCATCTTGATGAAGGGCAGCAGCTTCATCAATACTGGCCTGGAGCTGATGAGGATTTTGCATGGCTAAAGAGATGAGGACCAGAAAGTGACTCGTGGAACTGGATCTGGTACGGAGATCACACTGCAATGGGAAGGCTGATGAAAGGACACTGCATTATATTCTCAGGATAGTCTTCATGGCTGATCACCACAAGGATCACCAATATTTGGATTTAGATATGGCAGAAGAAGAAAAGCTACAAACCCCTGGTTTAAAATTATAACTAAAGGTTAAGTAAAATTTTGTTTAAATTGTTTATTAAAAGTACTTCCATTTATTTTCCACAATTTCTATTTATTATATTATCATACTATTTTTAATTGAAACAGATTTTTACTTACCCACAATAGATAAAATGACAACCACAAAATCAAAAATATTCCAACCAATGGTGAAATAATAATAACGGAGTGAAATCAATTTCAAGACACATTCTCCCGTGAAAAGAACTATGAAGATCAGATTAATTCTGTATAAGTTGGTTTCCATTGCATCCGTCTGATCATCCGTTTCCACCATCATAGTGACCATGTTAAGGCAGATAAGAATCATGATGCTGATGTCAAAGGCCTGCTTTGTAACAAAATCGAAAACTATGCCCTGGAATTTGTTCTGTAGATGAAAACAAAAAAAATTTATTTCATTCCTGTTTTATGATCTACGAAGAAAGTCATTGCAGGTTTTACGGACAGATAAACTATGCAAAATATCCATCAATTTGCTGCCCAGTGTAGAACTTAAGATAGATGAAAGAAGGCAATGGTGAGCAACACACAACTCTCTAGGTCTCCTGAGACCCCCAGGTTTGCCGTATCCCAATTTTTTAAAAAACCTTGTTTTTGGTTTTTTTAAAATGGGCCAAAGATTCTCATTGTGTCTCCTAAAGGATAGGTGATAAAATATTTAACCACACCCACTCCAGCACCCCTAGAGTCCATCCTTTTTTTAAAAATTGGCAATTCTTTCATTTTGTTAATTTAAAAACATTTTTGCAAGGCAAAAAAATTGAGGTATGCAGAGTTGCAAGGGCAAACCACTCTCAAAGTCCAGGGATGGGTGTTTGCAGCATCTAGACCTCCATGGCACTCAGAGCTCACTCCACAAAAGGGTGGAAGTCCTTGCTGAGCCCACCACTGTAGTAAGATAACGAGTCTACAAGAGGGGAAAGTTGTAACTACTTCCTATGTAGGAAGCTGGAAAATGAGCTCACTAAGCAAGGAATAACATTAAAGGAGGATATGGCTGAGGAACTCAATCTCCCCTACATCACTTGGAGGACCCTGGATAGGCTGAAGGTTGGAGTCCCTAAATGCAAGACCAACATGGGGGCTGCTGGCGAACAGCAATACACTGTGTGAATGTGGAGTGACACAGAATCCGTCTAATTTGCTACCAGAAACATGTACTGATATGGGCTTAAGTTTGGCCAACAACAAAGCCAAGAAGGTGGCTTCATTTTGGCAGTCCAGGATTTGATTGGGATATGGGACAGCTTCAAACAGCTCACATATAAGATCTTGTGGTCCATGGCATAAAAGAAACACAGCACAGTGGAACCTCTGTTAACAAACAGCTCAGTTAACATAAAAATTGCATAACAAAAGGAAATCAATAAAAATAGTGGCTCGGTTTATGGAATTTTTTAATTGGTTTAATTGGTTTCCAATACAATCCTATGGGAAATCATGTTTCAGTTAAAGTATTTTGGTTTTCAATGCATTCCTATTGGAAAATGCATTCAATGCATTCCTATGCATTGCTGTAAGAAATGTCCTGGAGAACGCATTAATGACTTTAACCGAGGTTCCACTGTAGTTCAACAACGGCAGTATTACTATTTGCCTTTGAAAGATAATGCTGGTTATTTTTGTGATAAGAGGAAATATCCTTTAAAGCCCAGTTATAAAAGTTAATTTGGACAATTGCTGCCTTGTTTTCTTCTAAATCATCACTCAGTTGCAGCCTGTATCTTAAAATGGCAGTAAATATATAATGGTAGGAAAAAACGTCATGACTTACTGCTGGCCTTGGTATAGGTTTCTGTGGTTTCTTGGACCCCAGTTTTTTCATTGCATTGTAATATTTCTTCTGTTCTTCTGTCATAAATATGTCTTGACCTCCAAAGTAAATAGATGAAATCAAAACTGGTTATAACCAGCTTTAAAAAAAGTGTTTTCATATTTATTTGTATTTTAATGAGCAATTTCTTCCACAGGATCTCTTGCTTCAGGAGTATAGGGCAGTGTTGGCGAACCTTTTAGCAACTGAGTGGCCATACTCAACAGGTGGCCATCTGCAGCACAGAGGGGCGGGGACAGGGTGAACTCTGTGCTGAGGGGAAGGAGGAAGCACTCCCATTGGGCTGCTGGGCAGAGGGGTGGGGCAAACTCTGTGTTGGGGTGATGGTGTGATGGTGTGTGTACAGTGATGAGATGTTACTGGTTCGGACCGGTTTGCCCGAACCGGTAGCACCCCATCAGGAGGGGTCACTGGGGAGGGTTGGTAAACCCCCGGGTGACCAGTTAGGTTGCCTCTCTGGCCCCCTCCAAAAATGGCTGTCCGGAATTACACATGCATCAAACCTTTTGATGCATGCACAGTTCTATTTTTTAGTGTGCATGCATCAAATAGAGGTTTGACACATGCACACTTAAAAAAAGAACTGCACATGTGTCAAACGGAGGTTTGACACATGCACAGACATTTATTTTTTCCCCGCCCATGACATCATGATGTCATGACGTCGGCTATGCCCATGATCTCAATGACGTCACGGTGGTGTAGCGGGAATTTTAACAACCCACCACTGTGTGCATGCCCACAGAGAGAGCTCTGAGTGCCCCTTCCTGGACATGTGCCATAGGTTTACCACTACTGGCATAGGGTGAGAACGAGAGGATGGCCAAAAAGAACACAGAAACCACTGCTCAGCCTTCCAGAAGGATATATGTACTGTATTTTATGATATTCTATTTTTTGAATTATTGATGTATGATATTTCATTGTGTTGTGACATTTTATTGTTTTATTGAATTGTTGCATTGTATTTGATTGTGTTGTGAGCTGCCCTGAGTCGGTTTTCGCTGAGTAGGGCGGCATATAATAATAATAATAATAATAATAATAATAATAATAATAATAATAATAATAATAATAATAATAATAATAATAATAATAATAATAATAATAATAATAATAATAATAATAATAATAATAATAATAATATATTATCCGGATCACACACATTCCTTGGAAGAAGTCTATTTTCCTATGGATGTGAGAAATTTGACATGCCCATACTGTGACACAGCATGAAACAGCTATATCAATTATTTTGACCAGAGAAAATCCAGTAATTTCCTTTGTGTACATGAACAATTTCTTTACTGATGGAATAGATGCTGCATATAGCACTAATTTTTGCAATCAGTTGTGTAAGACTTTGAGGTAAGGTGCTCTCAGTGGCCACCAGTCCGTGACCGCATTCACCTCCTCACTGTTGCTCATTCCAACTTCTTCCCTCCATCACTCAATCTACAGCATCTCCCAGAAGGAGAAGGTATGAAAGTGATATAGGCTTCTTACCCTTCTCACGGCACACAAACTCCAAAAGGGAAGATTTTGGCAACAACAACAGTAAGAAGAAAGAGGATGATGGTCTTTGGACTGGGGGTCACCTGGTGAGCCTTGGCAGGCCCCACACTGATGCTGATCTACATATCTAAAGCATTGTATATGTTAAAAATCAGTGGTTCTCTGGAAGAGAGTGTTTGCTTCAAAGCTGGTATAGGGAAAGAACATAAATAACCAGCATGCCTTGACATCATACTACATGTTGCTGTTGCACTGTAGTGTTCCAGCCCTTGGACATTTTTGTCCAATTCTTTTCTTCAAAACAGTTTTGAAAAACTAATGGTGGGCTCCTTTCATTGCAGATTTTCATTTCAATGCATTCCAGCTTTCTTGTTTGACCTACAACATTCTCATTTTTAGGAATTCTAGAAACCTCCATTTCCCCTTCAATCTTTATTAAGCATACATGGTTCAGGTGAAGTATTTATTTATTTATTATTTATTTAGATTTATATAGCCGCACCTATCGCCTGAGTCACTCTGGGCTAACAATTCATAACCCATAATCACAATAAAATGGCCTGCTATCATTAAAAACTGTTACACTAAAGAAATAAGAACCCAATTAAAAACCCATTATCAAAACATCCGTAACGCGAAAATCTGAAAATCCAAAATCTAACGTGGTAGTCATTCTCATGGCCATATAAACCAGCGGGGAGAGGGGGCTGCTCCTCCCACAGCCCCCCCCCACACACACACACATCATGAGCCAGTCATGTCTTCAGTCCTTTCCTAAAAACCAACAAATCTGGCTGAAGACACAGGTCAGTCAGCAGGAGGTTCCACAGGGCCAGTGCAGACACCAAAAAGGCCCTCCATCCTTGTGCTAGAGAGGCAAACCTCTCTTTGTATTTACTTATTATAAATAAAAATTACTGAATCTTGGAACTGATAATTGTGTACTCCAAACAAAGACTTACACAATGAAAAAAATATTTTTAAAAACAAACCCAGGGATCATTGGTTTTAAAAACTGAAAATACACGCAGAAGGAAGGAGGGCACCATAGCTCCCTTATTGCCATCTGAAGCCCCATGGCATGTGTATTGAGAACAGAGTGATACAGAATACTTATCTTCTTTTTCTGTTGGTTAAAATTGTCTATGATTACACCAATAAATAAGTTCAAAGTGAAGAAGGAGCCAAAGATGATGAAGATGACAAAGTAAAGGTACATATACAGGTTGTCCTCATAAAGAGGTTGCTTTTCCACCTACAAAACAAACAGAACAATTAAAGAAAAATCCTGGGAAAGAACATTAGTAGCAATATAAATTGAGGTTGTTTTATTTGCATGAATTGTGCACATTGTATGTGACACTTAATATATTTACCATGAGTTTTATAAAGTTATTTAGAATTGCTACAGATCTCTGCTACCTAGATTTTATTTTGAATTAATTATGGTGCATGACATCTGAATAATGTTGGCCTGCCCCAAAAGAGGTACCATGCATAACCCAACATGGCCATTCCTCTCCTTGATTCAAATGTTGCAGAGATGATAACCTTTCTTGGGATAGATCACTTGAATAGCAGGTGGTTAACTAACCTGACTCTCTAAAGGGGCCAATGGCTATGGGTGGATTAGCCCCTTTAGGTGGGGAAATGCCCCTGGAAACTATCATATTGGGCCCAAAGGCAAAATGAGTGGAGGAGGAAGTATGATTCCCAACGGTCATGGAAGCGGAAGAGGCCATGCCAAATGGACTGACTGTGAGGGCGCACCTTGTCCATATCCTCAAGACTGCGGCAGTCCATTGCAGTCCCAGAGTTAAATTCTGCATGTCTCATTTTTAGTGTGCCACTGGAGATGGCTCCGAGATCATAGTGTGTGGATCACTTCATGGCAAGCTGGGATCCACCTTAAACAAATTGACACCAATGACACTGGAAAAAAATGCATTCTCAGATACGAGTTGCAGTCAATGACGAATTTGTTGCATTTGCATTTGTTCTGAGCACCAAACTGTACATGACTTACTTTTTTGGGGGGTGTAGCATGGCAGTGTACAATGTACTGATTCTAATTGGGAAAAGGAGGTGGCACCCACCATCCTACTGCTGCCACCACCCTGCATGGTATTGGAAAGAAGAGCAGGCGGAGAGTCCTGTGCATAAGGCAAGGACCCCCCCCCCCTCCAATTCAACTGTGTACATGACAGAGACTGAAGCACTCCAGGTTTCCAGTTCTCAGACAGAAGGAAGTGGGCAAGGAGCAGCTAGATGCAATAGTGGCAGGGTTTCTCAACCTTGGTGTCCCAGGTGTTCTTGGACTTCAATTACCAGAAACCGAAGTCAGCAAACCTGCTGATCAAGCCATCTGGGAATTGAAATCCATAGATGCCAGGTTCCAGCTTTCCTGGGAAATCTTCAAGACAGGGGTGGTTGAAATATGAAGATCAGACCAATTCAGTTGTTACTTAAATGGACGAAAGCTCTGTGTGAGCAAGAAAATGCTGCAGTCATATACTTACATTTCGTGAATCCACAGCTGCATACATAATATCCATCCAGCCTTTGAAGGTAGCCTGCAGGGAGAACACACATTTAATGCCTGCTCTGCAAATGTGTGTGCGTTCTAAGTATATGTGTTGGGTGCGTGTGTCACAAGTTATATGAGACTGTCCTTAGTTTCCTGCATTTTTTAGTGTCGGGAATTTCTTGAGTTGAACTAAGCCTTTGTGGATCAATCATTTCCACCTTCATCTTGCCTATTTGAGCCCCCCCAACCCAACCCTCCCTCCAACAAAAAAAACCCCTTTTCTGTTTCCTCTCACAGAAGTGCTGACTTAAGAGGACACTATATAGCCTCTTTCACTTTCTGCTCTTCCCATCTCCAAGATAACCATTATCTTAGCCTTGGCATTTCTAAGTCCCATGTTCATCAGAGGTAACAATGAGCCTTCCCCAGCCTCTCCACCATCCCCTTCAGCATGTGAAATTGACAGTCTGAGGAAGGGAAGGCTAGTATATCTAGCCTTTAAAAAAAAACATTGCATGAGTTGCCCTACACAGAGATGGTGGCCTTCTCTCTCTTTGGAGTGTCTCTTCCACAAATTGAAAGCAATGACAAACATAAAGCTTGTATACGCCTGTCATAGTGCCTGGAGAATGCAGGCTTTAACAAAGGCCAAACAAAATTTCAGCCTAATCTCTGAAATATAATTCACAGAATGAACAATGTCCAGCTTTATTCTGGCAATAAAGGAAGGGGCTTGCTCTGTTAATTAGCCATATGTTAACATATGCAATAGATAATGTAACTTTTTATTGATTAATAAATAAATAAATCTTCCCATAATAAAACACAGGAATTTTTTTTAAAAACCCTGTATTCAAATTAAAACAGTACCAGTTAACGTACACTAATGAATTGTTCTGTGAACATGCTTCATACGTGCTCTACTGTGGTTGCTAATCATAGACTGCCTCAGTAAAGGAAGTTACAACCTTTAGTCTTCGCAGCAGTACAGTCAAACCTCGCATAAAGAGCATCTCGCTTAAAGAGTAACTCGCTTAAAGAGCAGAATTTTCTCTGAATGTTTGCTTCGCTTAACAAATAAAACGAACCAAAAACTCGCTTAAATAAATTGGGGTTCACTATCCCCCCCAACAATTGGTCATTTACAATGGTGTTTCACTTAAAGAGCAATCCTGTGGAACGCATTATGCTCTTTAAGCGAGGTACAACTGTATGAGGGAACAAGGGCTTTCAGGGTTGAAGTGCCTCAATTTTGTATTACCAGGGCAACCATGTCAACTCCTCCTCCTCAATTCTCTCAAAAGTCCTCAGAATGGGGGTGCTAGTGGTATTTTTTGGGGAAACGGTGATTTGCCCCTGGATATAATGTAAATTATTTTTGAGGTCCTCCCTCTTAGATGACAACTAAGGACCATTCGCTTCAGAAAAGAACTGCTTCTCACACAAATGTAAAGTAAACATTCTAGTTTCTACAAGTGAATCAACATAGCTGCTTGTATGTAGGTGGTACCTATGGGGACTGTCATGATGAATGGTCTCTCCTACAAAACCTGCCACTATGCCACTG
Organism: Furcifer pardalis; assembly: GCA_030440675.1. Lineage (NCBI taxonomy): Eukaryota > Metazoa > Chordata > Lepidosauria > Squamata > Chamaeleonidae > Furcifer > Furcifer pardalis. Next base: position 143,407,629 of record CP126894.1, on the reverse strand, counting down.
CTCCACTATTTATATTTATTGAAAAGACACCATTGCTGAAGAAAAGAAATTAGAGTATCACTTTTTAAAATGGAAAATATGTTTTCTTTCAAGAAGTTAGCTTTAAGAAGTACAGAGAAAAATGGCTACTTACTACTTGGAGCAAAGAGAGGTAACCAAGTCCCACATTATCAAAGTTGACCTTCACGTTTTTCCATCGGGCCGTCTCATTTCTAGCTATGAGTTCTTCACACTGAGTCTGATTGTCAACTTCTTCAATACTAAACATTTCGCCACTTGTAGTGTTGACACAGTGATAGAACTTTCCAGCAAAGAGATTCACCCCCATAATGCTGAAGATTAGCCAGAATATAAGACATACTAGAAGCACGTTCATAATAGATGGAATCGCTCCCAAGAGGGCATTCACCACCACCTATAGAAAGAAAATGGAGCCCCAGAAGAGATTGTGAATGTAAAACAGCCAAGTATGGACGTAATACTTTCTCACATTGCTGAAGAGGTATTTCTGAAAGAAAGAAAAAAGCTCCTACAGTTGACTCATTAACCCTACAGCCCCTTTGGATGTCACTTGATGGTTGTATGATCAAGGAGCTCCAATACAGGATTTTCTTCTGAGTATACCTAAAGTGCCAATCCCCATCAACATCATCATTAGAAACCAACTCTTTCCTAGCTTTGGTGTATCATTACTGAGTAAATCACTTGAGCCATATATCTCAACACACTATCTGTACTCTGCAAAGGAAGATAGTCAATGTTTCACAGATAAGAGACAGAGACCTATGACAAGTAAATTTTGTATTATGCAAATTATGTGCTACCTTGTCAGCATGCTTAGTGAGGAAAACTGGGCCTCTGAGTTACAATGGGAAAACATGCAAACTGCTGGCAGCTATAGAGATCCATCCAGATCACACCACTGCCAAAAGTGCCAGATGGGTCTGTGGTATGCACTAAATCATAAATCGAGTGGTCCCCTCTTACACACATGGAGCAAACCAACCATATCAAAGGATGGTTTTGGCATCAGTCATAAATTGGGCTTCAGTGACTATTCTAGAGCTGTGAAACTCTGCTTGAACAATCAGACACCTTCTAGAAATTGGTTCATTGTGAACACAGATAAGCATACAACAGCCAAGACCATATATAGCATTATTTTGCTTCATTTCTTTTTCTATTCTTTTTAAAAATTGGGTTACCATCCATCTTCAATGGAAGCAAACTAACAGTGTAGTAGACAACTGGCTGCAAGGTACAAGCATTGCCAAGCCTGCAGGATATATATGTCTCATTCTTCTAGCTACATGATCACTCATGTGTTACTCCTTCCACAACATCTGACCTACATTTCCCCCTTTTCTGAACCCTGCAGCTGTATCACCCACTTACAGTATGAAATCTTTTAAAAAAACTAAAAATATAAAGTGCCAGACACATGCTAACATCGACCAGTATGACATGTGGTGTGCATAGGGCCCTAGGAGCAGACAGCGCTTGAGGAGGCAAAAAGGCATGAAATACAGTTTCCTCTTGGGTATAAGAAAAGGGGGGGGGGAACGTATCTGACCTACATTGTGAAACAGTTTATCCAAACCACAAATTTACACATTTATAGCTAATGTAAGAATTCTATGGAGGGATTCTCTTTGAACATCTTTTGGTGCCCTTGAATATCCCTTCAAAAGCATGCTGCAGCTTGTAACTGTGGATTCTGAGTTACTGGGTCATTCAGACTATGCGTCTTAAAACAAATCCATTGGCCACCCCGGACCTCCCTTCTGGAAGCTTTACATAGTTCCACTTTCTGCCTCTTCTTTTTCAGGAGGGATTGACCAGTGACGGGGCTTGACATCTTATCCTATGGCCTTTTTTTGGAATCTTTGATAATAAAGTTTCTATAAAACATTTTGAAAGTCTGAGTAGATAAAGGTTGCCCTTGCTTGAAAGCCAGTCATATCTGACTCTAGGGTTCAGTGCTCATTTCTGTTTATAGCCAAAGAGCCAGCATTGTCTGCATCTGCAAACGTTTTCATGGACATGTGGCAGGCGTGCCTCAACACCGGAGTGTACAGAATGCTGTTTACCTTCCCACCAAAGTGGTACCTATTTATCTACTTGCAATTTTCTTGCTTTCGAACTGCTAGGTTGGCAGGAGCTGGGACAGAGATGGGAGATCACTCCGTCGTGCAGTACTCGGGAATTGAACTCCAGTCATCAAGTTCAACGTCTTAACCGCTTGAGCCACTGAAACCAAGTCTGAATACATAGCCTAAACAAAAGCCCAGGAATATAACAGAGTAAAACATGAAAGGTTGAAACAAACTTGGCGGGCTGCATGAGGCCTCCAACCCATTTCTTGGAGTCCCTCACAGGACACATTGTTACTTTTGGGTCAAAAGAAAGAACTGTCTCTCATGGAAGCCTCTAGTAGTACAACTGTTCTCTAAAGTGCAGAGGCCTTCTAAATAGAACTGGTCCAAACGCAGCACTCTTTTCCCCCTGCCTTGTGCTGGTTAGTGCCACTTGTTGCTGGCTGAGCACAGATCTTAACAGGATTTCTTTTCACCTTTGTTTCTTAAAATCTCATTTTTCTTCTAAGAAATCAGCACTCAAAATTGATCAAGAATATTTCAAAAACTTGGAAGGTACCATTCAGAACCCTCTGGTCTGCTAGCTTTTTCTTCCTCTCTTTAGTAGATTAGCTTTAAAGCTTCCAATGGATACCAGCTGCTAATTTAACACAGAAATAAGCTATCTTCAGAAACATATATTTTTAAAATAGGAAGAGAACCCTAGAAATTATCTTTTCTGCTATGGTTGCAGTGATGGGATGTAACAGGTTCTCACCAGTTTGCCAGAACCGGTAGTAACTTTTCCCAGTGTCCCGGAGAACCGGTAGCAGCTTTTGGGGGGAACCACCTTCGGGGCTTACCTTTTCACTGGTTCCCCCACTGTGCATGCGCGCCAAGCACTTGGTGCACATGCACGCCTACAGTGCTTGGCGGATATGCACAGCCTCCTTCCTGTCCTCCCAAGTGGGGAGGATGAAGAGAAGCTGCTAGCCTGAAGCTCCCTATAGCCTGCTCCCCAGGGTAAGTGACTCACCTTTGGATGTGGTGTGTCTGTGTGTATTTTAACGTGTATTTAATACCTTTACTTATATTGACGTACTACCAAAGTTCCTAAAAAGGCCTGGCGGCCTGGCTTGGGGTTTTTAAGCAAAGTCTTGGAGTTACCTCATCAATAAGCTACACCTGTGCTGTTCCAATTGCTGTTCCAATTGGAGAACCCTTAAGGAAGTACAGCTATTTTACATTTACATTAAGGCACATTATCCTAGAGAACTGGTTAGGCAAAGACTTAGTGCCTAACTTCTTTAACTGTTGAAAAGTTGAAAAGTGTCAAAATGAAGCCATCTTGTGGTGACTTCAATCTGTAGTTCCTTCCATCTGACCTAGTGTGAGAAAGATTAGCCAGAATACGCTTTAAGCTCTAGTTTTAAAACTCTGGTTGATTTGTGTTTGGGGTGGGTGGGTGGGTGTATTTTAATGTATTTTTTATTTTATTTATTTAATTAATTAATTTACGGATTTGTGTTGTGAATGGGTGGGTGGGTTGAGGTGTGTGTGTGTGTGCGCGCGCTTATTTTTATTTTATTTTATTATTTATTATTTTATTTTGCCCTGCCCACAACATCATGACGTCATGATGTTGGGTCCGTCCATGACATCATGACCTCATGACATTAGCTCTGCCCACACTGTGATGACGTCACGGTGGGGTAGTAAAATTTTTGACATCCCACCACTGTATGGTTGTATGTACCTTTCATTTGTTTAAGTGGAAGAGGGATAAATTGAGAACTGGCAACAAGTAGGCCTTCCCCAGCAACTCTTCTTTGGAAATCAGTCCTCATTACCATCAACTTCATTCAAAATCTTGCCGAAACTCTTTCAAACTGATCTTTTCTGTTGAAAGTTTTCCCTTTTCTTTGTTAATTAATGGAACAATGGTAAACTGACTATATCTGATCACAAAGCTCTTACCACCTCACCTCTACTGTTGATATAAACTAGTGAAACAAACAAAAAGATCTCTTTAAAAAGGAGGTCAAGAAAAGCATGACAAAACAAACTTTTTGTCACACTGTGTCACACTTGACACACAAAAATACCAGTATCATCAGTGCACAAATTGAAGGAAAACGTTGCATCTATATGAGCCTCTTAGTTGGGAGGCTAGTGAGTTCAAAACAGTGGTGGGTTGTCAAAATCTTTGCTACCCCACCATGACGTCATCAATGTTGTGGGCATAGCTGACGTCATGATGTTGTGGGCGGAGCAAAAAAAATGTTTGCGCATGCGGCAAACCTCTGTTTGACACATGTGCAGTTCTTTTTTTTAGCGTGCATGCGTCAAACCTCTATTTGACGCATGCACACGAAAAAATAGAACTGTGCATGCGTCAAACGGAGGTCTGACGCATATGCAGTTCCAGGCATCTATTTTGGCTGCCCAGAAATACATATTTGGAGGGGGCTGGAGAGGTGACTGAACCGGTCACCAAGGGTTTTACTACCCCCATGGTGACCCCTCCTGATTGGGTGCTACTGGTTTGGGCGAATCGGTCCGAACCTGTAACATCCCATCACTGGTTCAAAGTTATACTTCAAAGAACTATACATTTTAAAAAATGTATGGAAATTAAAGTAATATAAGCCAATGACTATGTTTTGATTTTAAAAAATTTTTTAAACAAGTTAGCAAAAAACAAACAAACCAGTATTGAAAATAATTGCATTTTCATAGTACGTTTCAAGCACGCAACATTAGGCTGGAGGGGGTTATGAAGAATGCGGGCTCTATGAAATTTAATCTAAAATGTGACTTTTACTGGTGGCTTTGTAGTTCATATTTCAAATATGTCTTCAAGAATATGCTCTGAATGGTCATATTCCATTCATACATTATTTCAAGCTTTAAAAACTTATTTTTCTCTTACCCTCATTCCTTCAAAGCGTGACAAGGCTCTTAGAGGCCTCAAAGCTCTTAAAGTTCTAAGCGATTTAATTGCACCAAGTTCAGAGTAACCCAAGGCATTAGCAGTTAAGCTAATTAAAGAGACCTACACATGGAAAAGAAAAGAGAAAGAGAGATAAAGGAAATTAATTCAGCAGACATGTAAGGACTACTATGATTTCTTTTCTCCAGAAATCTTTTTTTGTAACTTTGAGCTTTCCAGTCAGTTATACTTGAACAAATACATGTTAAAGATGATCCTCATGATACAATCATGTTGGTAACAAGGAAAAATGCCCGATTCTTATTATAAATGGAATTGAAGAAGAATTTCACTAGCGGCAGCCCAGGCCTAACTAGGAAGTTCAAACAGGCTGTCTGAAACAAAGCAGTGGAACATACGCACTGATTTCTGGTCTGGAGTCAGGATAAAGGCATCCGTTCACGTTGTGTTTCTTGGATGTCAGCAGTCATTTCCAGCTTCAGGCAAGGTTATTTGAGATCATATGGAAGGTTGTTCTATAACTGGCAAACAACCACAATGCTTCATGACCCTGATTCTCTCCTTCATATGTTACTCATTGAAAGGCACACAGAGTGCTACAGCCGAGCTGTGCCTCCAAGGTTTTTGTGTGTAGGTATAAAAGACCATCTTACAAGTATTAACTATCATGCAAGAAGAGGGTTCCCAAACACATGAAAATTAAAGTGCTAGGGTGTCTCTTGTACAGATGTCTTCTATGGATGGCCAGACCATGGACACTGGTGTTGGACTTGAGTTAATAATTTATTGTGTATTGTGCAAAAATCAATGGTTTAACAACAGATAACTAATGTATTATAACTCATTTTCATGAAAGTCAAAACACTTACATCTACAATGAGGAAATCCAGCCAGCACCATGCATTGGTGAAATACACCTGAAAGCCATAAGCTACCCACTTCAGAAGCATTTCCAGAATGAAGATGTATGTAAAAACCTTGTCCGCATATTCCAACATGGTCTTAATGGTCTTGCGCTGTTCAATGTATATGTCTTCAAATGCCTGTGAAAAAGAAGGGGGAAGGGTAGATTATGTTCACTGGGTTATTCCATCCAGCATCAAGGCAGGTCAGAAGAGGTGTGTGTGTCCCGTTAGTCTATAGGGATACCATCAAGGCCAACAGGCTCTTTGACTTGAATTTTAATTAATTTTAGTCTATCACAGCATATTGCAAATTTTTTGGTATTTTATTGCCATTTTAATTTTTTTATTGTTACCTTGTGGGTTATAGGGGTGGGTTAATTGTTGGATATTATTGCTGTAATTGGCTATCCAAAGTAGTAATGTGATAGATAGATAGATAGATAGATAGATAGATAGATAGATAGATAGATAGATAGATAGATAGATAGATAGATAGATAGAAAGAAAGAAAGAAATTTAGCTATTTTGTGATGCAAAGATGCATTTTTCCCCGTGTCTGGAATAATTTTGACCTCAAAACAATTTTCACCACTCACTTTAAAGGCCTAAAAGATGCAATATTCTTTTTTTAAAAAGTAAAATTATCTAATTAGAAATATTTGGGCAATGGATGGTGAAGAGAGGTTAAAATGCCATAGTATACATGACCTCTTTCTGTAGGAAAATAGAATGGTATATGTCATGGGACCAGTGATGGGATGTCACCGGTTCTAGACGGATCTCTGGAACCGGTAAGACCAATCCCGGAGGGTTCTCCGTGAGGGGAGTCCACTTTTGGGGCGTCCGGTTCCGGACGCCTGACCGAAAGAAAAAAAAAATTAAAATCGGAGCTAAAATGGCTCCAATTGACTGCGCATGCGCAGAAACTCAATCTGACGCATTGCACATGTGTCAGATTGAGTTTCTGCGCATGCGCAGTCAATTGGAGCCATTTTGCTCCGATTTTTAAAACATTTAGAACTTTCAGGGCAGCGGCGGCGGCAGCAGCCCTCTGAGGGGGGCGCCTCCCCGCGGCACGTTGAGGGCTGCCTCGGCCGTCCGCTGCTGACAAGCCCCATGCCCTGGGGACGCCCGGCGGGGTACACCGCTGCCGCCGCCTCCGCCGGGCGCCTGTGGGCCGGGTGCCTGCACCCGGCGTCCACAGCCGCCGCCCGCCGCCGCCGGAGCTGCCGCTGCCTGAATCCCTGTGGACTCCTTCTTGGGTCGGTCCCTTTTGAGCTCGGCTGCCGCGTGCTGCAGAGGAGGAAGCTGTAGGCGGCGGCGGTGCGGCATGGGGACGGCCCAGGGAGGCGCGGCAGCCGCGGCTGCCCGTCGCCCCTCGCCATGGCCGGAGCCGGGCTAAAAAGGTACCGGCCCAAGGAGGACGCCACAGGGGTGCAGGCAGCTCCGGCGGCGGCGGCGGCTGTGGACAGCAATCGGGGTGCCGGGTCCCAAGAAAGGTAAGCGAGGGGTTTTTATTTGGGGTGGGTGGGTAATTTATTTGTGTTTTGGGTGGGTGGTTGTTTTTATTTTATTTATTTATTTGTGTCTGGGTGGGTGGGCTGAGAGGGAGGGGTGTGTGTGTATGTTTATTTTTATTTTTTATTTATTTTTATTTTGGCCCCGTCCACAACGTCATGACGTCCTGACGTCGGCCGTGACGTCATGACGTCATGCCATTGGCCACGCCCATGACGTCCGTGACGTCATGGCGTGGTAGTAGATTTTTTGTCATCCCATCACTGCATGGGACATGCTGGGGAGCAAAACTCTATACATACAAAACCATTGTTTACAGTCTGTGCCAACTCATAAAGCAATAAACACTGTCTAAAATATGCATGCATTTTCAAACTCGATCATTATGCATTTGAACTGCTTGCAATTTCTGCTGTAAAAAAATAATTTTCAAAATTACCAGAGCACCGCTGCTGAGTAGAATCATGAAGACAATAAAGGTTTCAAACCAGTTGTGTTCAACTATTTTGTAGCAGGTTTTCCGGAGATTCCACCACTTTTTTCCTTTTCCATCTTCTACACTGACTCGGCAGCATTCGAACCTCCTCATACAGCCTGGCAAAATTAGGCAAGAGGAGGTTACAAGCAAAAGTATGGTAAGCAAAAGCTTTTGAATAACTTGCACTGTAGTCTGTCTTGAGTGGAATATATTCTTAATACAGTTTGCCTAGTAAGATTTAAACCAGTGGTGCCCAAACTAAGGCCCGGGGGCCGGGTGTGGCCCCCGACGTCAATTCATCCAGCCCGCGAAGCCCTTGTCGCTCCTGAGAGCGGAAGTAAAACACGCCTGTACGGACGCGCTTTACTTACACTTCCAGGAACGATGAGGACTTTGCAGGCCGGATGAATTGGCATCGGGAGCCGCATCCAGCCCCCAGGCCTTAGTGACCGGCTCCCTGAACCACATGATTGGCCCAAGGCCCAAAAAGTTTGGGCACCCCTGATTTAAACCCTCACATGCCGTGCCATGTTACAGCACATGTAGCAGTTAGGTACTGTACTTTGTTTTGGAGGAAGAAAAGATAATCAACTTAATGACAATTGCCTCCTGCCTTGGAGTCTCACCTATTTCTTTTACATGCTATGAAATCTACTCTTTTTGATCTCATCTGGAACTGATTCTCTTATGATATATCATATGGTGGGTGGGTAATATTGCTATGTTTTTAAGGGTTTTAAAATTGTTTTATATTGGTTTTAACTTGTGTAAACCACCCAGAGTCCATTTGATAGGGTGGTATATAAATATATTAAATTAAATTAAATATATACCAGGGGTTCTCAACATTTTTCAGCCACTGGCCAGACCATGGCCCCTCAGGCAGCTGAGCAGGCCAGACTGGTGGTTCCTCCCACCATAAATGCTGCCATAAAGCATGTCTGCGGCTGTCGTAAACACGTTTACAGTGGCTGCTGCTTCATTTACAGCTGTAGTAAACATGTTTACAACAGCTGTGGACTCATTTACAGCTGCAGTAAACATGTTTACAACAGCAGTAAATGAGTCTGCAGCTGATTCCGGCATGGGCGGGGGCAGCTGGAGTGAGACTGTGGGCCAGATTATTTGGCACCATGGGCCAGATCTGGCCCACAGGCCATAGGTTGCGAACCCCTGATATATACTTAAGATTAAATTCAGTTTTACACCTTCCAAAAGAAAATCCACATTGCTTAGTGGGATTAATAAAATCCATTCATTTCAATGGGCCAGCTCCAGGTAGGGATAATATTGGATGCTTGTGATGTTCACAGATTTGTCTGAATTTGAATAAAAGCCACTGAACTTTTAATTTACAGCTTTGTCTTATCAGAGGTAAGTGTAGAGAGCCATGTTGATGTAGAAGCAGAAGATGAACCCTACCCACAATATTTTTACCTTCATAGTACTTCAGAAGAACACAAGCAAAACTAAAGCAAAGCTGGAAAAATGGATTAATTTGAATGGATTAGTAAATTGACCAGGATTTCTGGATCCCAGCAGTTTAGCAATAATAGCATCAAATGTCTATCTTTTCCTACATTATAATACTGAAATAGACTGCTGCACCCTTGAGAATATGGACAAGGTGCACCTTCACAGCCAGTCCATCTGGCATGGCCTCTTCCACCTCCATGACCATTGGGAATCAGAGTTCCTCCACCACTCATTTTGCCATTGGGCCCAATATGATGGTTTCCAGTGGCATTTCCTTCACTGAGGGGACCATCACCCCACCTAAAAGGGCTCATCCACCTGTAGCCATTGGCCCCTTTAGGGAGTCAGGTTAGTTAACCACCACCTGACACTCGGCATTGAGTTGCTGGCTGTACGGTCTACTCCATTACCGTAGCGGGATGTCTGGACATTGCAGTCTTGGTGTTAAATCCTGCATGTCGCGCTTCGAGTGTGCCATGGGAGGTGGCTCTGAGATCACAGTGTGTGGGTCACTTCATGGCAAGATGTGATCCACCTTGAACAAATTCATGCCAGTGACATTTTCCAGCTTCAGGGGAAAAAAATGCATTCTCGGATACGAGTTGCAGTCAACACACAATACTGAAAAGAAAGCTACAGACAACCATCATTGGATGGTGTTTTTTGTGTTGAACTACTTGGTTCTGTATTCTGCTAAAATGTTCAACTCTAAGTGTGTCTTAGCACTAGACTCAGGTTGGGAGATCACATGTTTCTTATTAAAAAAGACACTAGGTGGATTCTACTAGCCTGAAATTCCTTTTCCTCAGACAAGAGAGGACATGCCGAAGATTTCCTCTATTTTTTACCACTCACCTTCAGTAAAACAAGCCTCTGGTTCAAGGGATTCTTCAGGCTCAGCTTCAGGCTGTTCTCCTACTTGGGGAAGTCCAACATCAACTGTGCTACCTTCAGATGAACTAGACGCATTTAATTTCTGCAAATAAAGCCCCATGAAACTCTTAATGAGTCTTCCATTTGTTGCAGTACTGGCTATATTTAAAGCATTCCAAAATGCTCTCTATTTATTTAGGAGCTCTATGACAAAGAGCAGAACTTCTCGTGTATAGATGTAATACCAGTTTGGTGTTGTGTGTTGTTTTTTTAATGTCAGGTCATAAGAATTTGAAATGACATTTACATTCGTTTTCTTTGCAGGGTCAAGGGTTTCTGTATAATTCTACAAAGATCCACCAATTTGAACCAATGTACTAATTGGCTGAGCTATGTATAGACCAGAAAATTCTAATATATTTTATTTACAAGAGGAAGAACTAATCGCCTAATACAGAGAGCACAATGAATTGCAATGTTTTCACACCCCACCCCTTGCAATTACGACCAAACCAACTGAAAGCTGAAGGAAGTATTTTCATGTCAAATGTGGACAGAATATGCATATGCAGCAAACTATATTTCACATGTTTCTTCCCAGTGACATGAAAACACACATTATCAGTGTATAAGTACTTCTAGGTTTCTGTAGTTTCAGAAAGGAAAGCAGCATATTAAAGTTCAGAGCGGGAGCCATTACTTTGCATTCTCTTTTGCCAATGCACTTGCACAACTGACTGTGCATTTTGAAACTACTTTTTATTCTTGCATGGTACACATATGTGTTCTTTACTACATAGTGAAAAGCACTTTTTTCAAACCATACCTATGGAAATAGAATCTTGTTTTGGAGGGAAAGGCATTACGCCCATGATAAAGGAGGACATCAGCCAAACTTCCAGCTTGTCTCCTGACACTGTTACCAGAACTAATGCGGTTCCACATGAGTAATAATAGACACATATGAGTGCCATAGTGAATAAAAGTAGTATTGATCATTGCATTCTGTAGCCTTATACAATGTTATTACCATGTATAACATCCGTAAAATGGCTGCATTGGTAAGTAACTATCTTGATGTGGAAAATGATATAAGCAGATGGTGAATAACGCATACCTGTGTCAACGTACTGTTATAAAAGATAATCCTTCACATATCATTCCAGACAAAAGCTATAGGCATTATAGATTCAAGCATTTTCCCCCTTCCATGAATGCTACCCAGCTAAAATATTGGCTTGAGGAAGAAAATACTGTACCAGTTTTGTTCAGGTCATATGAGATTTGTTTTAAAACAAATACAGCAGAAAGAGTTGGTTACCATTTTGAAGTCAGTAAAAAGATCTTAGATGATCCAAGTCACTACTACCAATTTAGAAAATGACCTGCTCATTTCAGGTAGTTCAACCAACCTCTGTTTAAAATTAGTTTCATTTTTTCCAGGATAATATTTGTAAATTCTGACTGGTTCTGTCAACTTTTGAGATACAGTACTTGAATTGATTTTATTGATTTCATGATATTAAGGCTTGCCTCTTCCCATCCCTGCTTTTGTAGGTGTTTTAAAGATAAATGATGACATTTTATACTGAGTGGGGATAAAAACTCACAGAACTAGATAAAGGGGAATCCTCTGGCTCTTTTGAGTCCTATGGTTTGACATGAATCAACAGTTTGATGTTAAGTTTGTATGTTCAAAGAAGATACAAATAAGATTTTTAAAATGAGCATTAATACCAATAAAGAAAATAAACATTCATTTTTGGAGAACAGCAATTACTTTTTATTTCCTGATATTATAAAGCTTTGTAGGATAACTTCCTTGGAACAATGTAATATTCATTGATGTAAAATATAATGGAAGAACAAGCACTATACACTTTTGTGTACTATAAAAGTGACTTTCTACACAGAATATTTTAAAGTAGTAAGAAAAATAGAAGAAATTTTCACTATTGTCAGTACACTAGTACCCCGGATAACGTTATGACTTGGTTCCACAAGTCATGTCATTATCTGGTTTTTAGCGTTGTCTGGGGTATACACCGAACAATGCTAAAAAACATCGGGCGCGCTGGCGCGCGCGCGTCAAACGCAGTTTGGGGAGGATACGGAGATTTTCTCCATATCCTCCCCAAGCCGCGTTTGACAGGTGCGCACCTGCATGGTGTTTGGAAAGGGTATGGGGGCCCGTACCCTCCCCAAACATCATGCGGGCGGGCCCGGGGGGGGGGTTGGATTGGGTAGATGTTCTACCCAATCCAACCCTCCCCCCCCACGATTGTACCAGATAACGGTAAAAATCACGTTACCCGATACAATATTTTTCCAAAAATCTTGCATCGTTATGCGGTTTTAGCGCTATTCGGTACAATCGTTACCCAGGGTATTACTGTACTTCCATTTTGGGCTTTCTTAAATCTCAGAACATGAAAACCTAAATCTATTTATATAGTCCCAGTAGCTTTTTTAAGGTGGACAAAAAATTGATTGTGTGATCCAAACCACCTTCAAAATATCTGGAAGCAGTTTATCCAGATCGGTGAGTAAGAAACAGTTTTGGGAAATCCTAGGACTGTATATGAGTAACATTGTACATTGTGCTTTGGATTCGTAACTTAAAAATGTGCAGCATCATTTGTGAAGAGTACCTGAATATAAATATTTATCTTTTCCTAGTAGATGTAGACAAGAGTTCTGTTTAACGATCACTTAAAAAACAATCAGATATCACTCACAAATGCACTCTTCGTAAATGACATACTGTACCTAAAAATTGGTTCCTGAGAACAAAGTTGATAATCTGAAGTTAGATTCTTCTGAAATCAATTGGCCTGATTTCTGAATAAACAAGTTTAGAGTTAAATAGTCACACAGTACAGATATGCATACCTAAATCTCTGAAAACTTAATAACACATAGGTACACAATATACAATTTAATAAATTGGCAAATCTTTATATTGGGTAGAGCCAATTCATAAGCACAATGGATGGCATATGATAACCAGATCCCCCTATTGCAATTAATGGAGCCATTCACAGGCACCTCTGTGCATTAATTGGAGATTCTATACTCATTGGACATTCTGGATTAAGGTGCAGATTCTTATCATGTTTCTTAACGTAAGAAAATCATGCTTATTTAATAAATAGGTTAAAATCCTGATAACTGTTTTGTTGTTTGAAATTATGTAACATTTTGCATGTTTTACTTCATCCCATACAATTTTTGTAACCTTTATGCTATCAATTAGCAGAGCAAAAAGTCAAAAACAAATTAAAAATAATGAATCATCATTGTCTTTGGATTGATCATTTTTGAAGGATTTTTTCCCCATTAGTTAAATGTATTATAAAGAGTAAACAGATATTAATCTGATAGAATCACTACTGATTTTATTCCTTGAAATTATGTACAGGTTATTCACCAAATTAATCTGTTAGATATTTTACTTGCAAATAACATGACCAGGCAAAAGTTAGAGACGTCATCAAAGATGCAAACAACCACTCTACATTCATGTTGGCTGAGGTACATAAAGGTCGCCCCCCCCCCCCCATCTGTGGATCCAAAAATATTCAATACAAAATCCCATATGTATTTCTATGGTGCATTACCAGAGCTAGCTGATAAAAGACACTGTCTACATTAAAATGTTTATTACAAGGCATGGATTTTGTTATACTGCAGCCATCTTGTTAGCACACATGTAGAATGAAAGAGGCACTTTGCATACTTCTATGACTCAAGTATGTGTGCTTAAATATGGGGTATCACTGTTTTTCAAGTATCCACAGAAGATCTTGGAATGTATCCCCCTCCAATATTTTTTTTTGGGGGAGGGGCAACCTGTATCTATATTCTATCAATGGTAAACCAGCCTTTAAAGTTTGCTGTCTCTTTAGAAATGTAATATGTCTCCTGTCATGCGTAGTAGTAGTAGTAGTAGTAGTAGTAGTAGTAGTAGTAGTGGTGGTGGTGGTGGTGGTGGTGGTGGTAGTGGCAGCGGCAGCGGCAGTACTACTACTAGTAGTAGCACTAGTAGTAGTAGTAGCACTAGTAGTAGTAGTAGCACTACTACTAGTAGTGCAGAGGATATAAATAAAAATGTAGAAAAATATCCAATGGCTAATGAAAAGTTGGAGAGTGCTGTCTTTATAGCTTTGTCCATTTGATAAGGCAGGCATGATAGCAGCACATAAAAGAAAGTGACCAACCCATTGCCATCTTTCGTCAAAGACTGTAAATGGAGCCAGGGTTATCTACCATAGTCTGAGAACCAAGGATTCCTAGTGGTTAACTGCTAGCACAGTGGTTAAAATGCTATACTGCAGCCAGAACGCTGTGAGTTTGATCTTGACCAGGGCTCAAGGCTGACTCAGCTTTCCATTCTTCCAAGGTTGGTAAAATGAGTACCCAGCATGTTGGAGGCAAAATGCGAATTACTCGGTGAACTGCCCAGAGAGTGCACTAAGCACTATGGGGCACTATATAAGTATAATTGCTATTGGTATTAAGGATTGTAAGAAAGTCAGCATATAGCTGAATGGTGTACAGATTTAGATTGTGCCCCTTGGACACATTACTATTCTCTTTACTTTGCATGGAGAAGATCACATAAGCTGATCTGCTCTAGGTCTCACCAAGCACCAAGTATTTCCATTACTGAGTTGGAAATCCTGAGGATACTGATCCATTTAAAGAAAAACGAATTATATGATTAGTGTGCATTTCTGGATCTGGAAGAACCAATGAACATATTGGCACTGCCATACAGAATGATACGCATCTGTACAGGAACTGTCCCATGGCATGGAGATAAATTTAGTGTGGGTCTGGGCTTTAAAAGGGGACTCTTTTAAATAATGACTTCCGGGGTTTCCAACCAGCATCATCACTGGCCTATATTCTTTGGAAAGAGTGTTGCAGAAAGGAAATGGGTTAATCACAGGGAATACGCATTTCTTTTAATGTCTAATTTGACCCTGAATGTGCACCAGATTGCAGTCTTCCTTGCAATCTCATACATACTTTCTGTGAACAGATAAATTTGAAGTGCTTTGCAATATAGAATGTCAGCCATAAAGAGCACTCAGGAAGAGCACTTATGCTGTAGAAAGTAAACCCCATTGAGGGAGACGGTTAATTTAGACACTGTACAAATTTCAGTGGTATGTCTGTTAGCAAGTGAGATATATCAGATGGTATGCAGTGGTGGGGTTCATTTTTTTTTTACTACCTACTCTGTGGGCATAGTATGGTGGACGTGACCAGGTGGCCATGCGACTGAGTGGGCATGGCCAGGTGGCCAGGTGATTTGCTGGGTGTGACCCGAGGCTCTGGCAACCAGATGGAGGACGCACAGGAAGGCTGTGCCATTGGTACAGGAGGCAGGTACAGGCCTACAATCTGATGCTCCGGCAGCTGGATGGTTGGGACCAGTCAGAATTTCTACTACCGGTACGGGCGTACCGGGGCATAACGACAGAATCCCACCAATGATGGCATGCTGAAAACAAACAAAAAATAAGTGCATTCTGTTAAAACTGTAATGTTGTTTTGATTTTTAGATGCACCTGCTTTTTATACAGGAAGGAAAACAGCACAAACTTAGAGACATAATGTATGCTTTCTGAAGAAGTGGGATTTGTAATTGAACTTCTCTTCAAGTTCCAGTGATGTAAGCAGACTTACCCTGCTTGTGACTTACTATGCTAAACAACACAAATTCAGCCATTATGTATTTGTGGAGATGATTTTTTTAAAAAAAGAATAGTAATGCTCCCTTAATTTAGAATAAATCTGCTTGTCCACATTTAATGGAGAAACTGAGTCAGCAAACAGAAACACTTCTGTATGTCACTTGGCAGTAATAGATGCAAAGCAGACTACTATACAAGGGAAGTGGGCTGTGTTCCAGGCACCCTATCACACAAGCTAATCAGAGGAAAGGAAGGGCAGCACTTAATTATGGGGATAATGCCTGAGAATTACATGCACCATGCCACTAGGGTACTATGAATAGCCGCTTTTCATAGTTTGCACAGGAGCACAGACTGTTTCTCTAGAACTCCTGGTTCTATCTAAGACCAGGATATATACGTTAAGATTCAATATTCAGGCTATGTTAAATGTATGCATTGGCACTGAAGATTCATTTTACAGTTTTAAATGGGAAGGGGAGGCATGTGTGGACTGGAACCAAGGCAAAAAGTTTTTCTTTTAACTCTTTATCTGTGTGCTGAGATTCTAATAAATTGTTTAAATTGTCGTCAATGCTGATGTGTTGTGAATCGCCCTGGGGCCCTTTGGGGAGGAGGGCGATAAACAAATTTAAATAAATAAATAATAATATAAATCATGCTCAGACAGTTATTTTCTTTAGATTTGGGGCAGTGTATTTTGAACATGAACACAGGAATTACTTGGTCTACTTATTGATAGAGTTACTGTCTTACAATTTTGCATCTCTCCCTCCCCCAACATATTTTTCTGTCATTTTTGGAGGCTATTTGCTTTGTAGTAGCAATTCAGCTTGATGGCAGAATATAATTGATATATGGATTTAATCTTACCAGAACCCCAAATAAATCAATAAAAATGGTAACCTTGATTTTCAAAAATCATACACATCAGCTATCAATATCAACCGTAAAGCAGAATAAAAAGCGACCGAGCTAAGCAACGAATCCTTTCATTTGCCCAATACATTTTGTTTTCCTAACAACCTCTAACTAAATGAGTGCTTTCAATGCTGAATAAATAAGAGCATGCACTTTTTGCTTGTTAGAATCCAGCGGTTAAGACACGAGTTAATTGAAGCCTGAAATCCTAACACATGTTGGGGTTGCCAATCCTGCCCGATCATGCTTAGATATGAGTCATCCGACTCAGCAGAGAGAAGCCGTGAAGATTTCTACAATATTGCAATGGATGGGGAAGGAAAATGGCTGATTAACATGCAGGCCAATCAATACCCATTTTAAAATGTGGTCATTCAAAGGTAGAACTTGCTTAGGTAACTTGTGCTGCTCGTTGCTCTGCCTGATTAAACAAAAAAAGCACCAGAGTTGCGTTCTCGAATGATCCAGCTTGATTTTAATCCTGTGAGAAGTAAGAATGGTAGGAAAGGAAGTTTACCATACAGTATCTCTACTTTTAATGGCTTCTTACGTAGGCTTACAGATATTTTTACTACATAATACTGTATCTAGCGTAATACGGGGAGGGGGGATCTTAACTAAATATGACTAGCCAACGCTCCAAAACACGCACCCATCTTCTTAAAATGTTATTCTATAAATTATAAATTAATTAATGGGTAAATCTTAAAATGGTGCATTGTCTTCAAAAGATGAAGTGGCAAGTTTGTTGGAATCCAGAAAATCATTTCAAGATCATGCAAACGGTTGAAGTGCTCATAATGACATTCAAGGACAACTTTCCTGTTTATGTTCAAGACAAATAAAATATAGAATTTTACAATCAAGCTAATAAAGAAATGCCACCTAAATGTCTTACTCTAAACCAGGGGTTCCCAACCTATGGCCCATGGGCCAGATCCAGCTGCTGGGTCAAATTCATCCCAACTCCTGGCTGAATTGCCGCTGATGCCAGAAGTGCTTTGATGACACTGGAAGTGCTGAAATCGCAGCATTTTTGCTCTGAAATGTTGTGAAAACATGGTGAAAAAAATTCAAAATGGCATGAAAATGTCCCCCCCCCTCCCCCACTCCCTCCTCCAACGGAAGCAGCGGAGGTGGGAAAATGCCCAGAAACACAGCACAAATGCACACACTGTTGCTGGAAAAAACCACGTGGCCGGCCCCTCAGCTGACTGAGGGAGTGTGGTCAGGCCTATGGCAGGAAAAAGTTGGCAACCTCGGCTCTAAACCAACAGGTGACAATCTTCTTTATCTTCTGTGCATAGGCCAGATGTGAAACTATCAAAATGAAGGCACCTTTTGGTAGTTCCATTTACCTGACATAGTGTGAGAAAGATTAGTACACTTGATTGTGGTTCAAAAATACCACAATCTTTGAGAAGGCTCTTTCTGTGAGGGGTGAGGATGATACAGAGTTAGAAGTGTGCAACAAGGTTGGTAGAAATTGAGTATACCCTCCAGGCTTTAAGGCAGCTGCTACTTCTTTCCTTAAAAATGTAATTACTGGTGGGATATCCTGATGAATAGAAAAGGCTATGCTTTGTGGTGTAAGAGACTAAGCAGAAAGGGGTGAAGCACAGCCTAAATCTGGACCCAGCCTTGTAATTTAGGTTATTAGTAATAATTCAACATAGGAGCGATAATTCAGTTCCATGGTTTTTGAAAGATGTCAAAATAAAATCCTGGAATTGTACTATGGACAGAATATGCAGAATCTTGTAACTCATAGTCTGTCTGCAGCTAAAAAGTTTTCTACTACCATGTAATCCTTCCACAAAGTTATAACTATCTTTTCATCAATCAAACTTTTCATTTTCCTCCACTAAAAATACTGAACACATTGGCCACATGACCAATAAAGTGTACCACAGAAATAATTCTAAGATCTCCAAATGAACTCAAGAGAAAAGAGTTTTCTGATCTGACCTTCTTTCATACCTACAAATCATCCAAAATTGTGTAGCAGACAGTGAAAAGAAGGTTTGAGTGTGTGGCCATACAAACACTGTGGTTTAAGCAGAAACCTAATATAAAATGTAATTAGTCTTTTACTGATTCCTATTAAGCAAAGGGGAAGACCTAATTGGCACAGTTTTTATGTCCATGAATTTCTCTTCCTGTTGCTAACAGCTGCATTGTAATCTGTACAGACAGATAGTATTGCCTAGTTGTAACAAAAAAACTTATAAGAACAAAAAGTAGCTGTCTGCCCACCTCATATGAGCAGACAATTTTTATGCTTGAAGCATTAGCAGAAGGATATGGCAGAGTTTATTGTTAAACAATGGCTTCAGAGTTTGGGCTGTAGGCAGTCATAAACAGAGGGGTGCTTCTACAGCAAAATCTCTGCATGCCATGCTACGTAAATCTACTTCCCTAAATTCGCTCTCTAATTAAGCTGACATGGGATAAATTTTCTTTCTAACCATCGTGCCACCGAACATTCTATTACAGGGGTTCTCAACCTACGGCCTGTGGGCACCAACTCATCTGGCCCACGACTTTGCCCAGCTGCCACTTCCGCCACCGCTTCCGTGTCCCTAACGGCACTCCATAGCTTACAACATCTGCCCTGCTATGGATTGCCATTAGGGACATGCCAAGCAAAGCAGGCAAGGATTGAGTTGGCAGTGGTGGAAGCAGAAGCAGTGGCCGGAGCGAGGTCGCGGGTGCCATGCAGTTCCTCCAGGCCGGTAAGCAGCATGTGGGGGAGTGGTGGGTGGCTTAGGGTGGTCGTCATTGTTGGCAGTGTGGGTGGAGTGGTGGGTGGTCCCGCTGCCCCTGGTGGTGGCAATGGGGGGAGTGGGGGGATATCCAGTCCACCAACAGTCAGAGGGGACATGATCCTGCCCTAGGCTTAAAAAGCTTGAGAATTCTTGTTCTATTAGATGTCCAGGAATCTTAAAGACTCTGGGGAAAATGTCTTCCTTGTCTCAGATAGCTATAATAGAGACATTTATGCAGACGTTTATGCAGCAAATTTCTCAGTTCTGTCTCAAGTCCAGGGAAGCCTTTTCTTTTCATAACTATTAAAGGGAGGCAAAGGCAGAAGAAATATATTCTTGTGCAGCTGTTCCTAGGTAACATTTATGTGGCACAGGATTATTAAAAGGTTTCAGAAAACAGATAAATCTGATTTCTGAAGCATGTATCTCTGAGGGACAGAAAATGTATTCATCAGAAACATATAATAATTGTGTGCTATCAAGTCAATTCTGATTTATGGCGACTCTTTCCAAGGTTTTCTAGGTAAAGAATACTCAAAAGTGGTTTACCATTCTCTTCTTCTGTGGGGGCCCTGAGACTGTGCAGCTTGCCCATAGCTCCATAGGACTGATCTACTCATAAGAGGCTCACTGGGGAATTGAACTCTCAACTGCTGGCTCTGTAGCCAGATACCCAAATCACTTAAATCAGTTAAGTTTGACCTTGACCTAGTCACAGTGAGGCACAAAATCCCACCAGATTTCTGTGGCAAAGCTAAATCTGTGTGTAAAAGTTTCATCATATTGCCTTTATCTGAAGAACTGTGTGAAAGCTCCTGTAACATAGGAAACAATGTCTTTCACGATACTACTCTTCATGTAAATGAACCCTGGATATTATACACGCCAGGAGAAATAATCAAAACATGCAACAAAACACATATTGCTCACTGCAAAGGAGTGAGGCAGAGTGGCTGCTGTGATCCTTTGTAATATGTAAACTGGAAACTGATGACACCAGCCACCACCTCACTTTTCTTCAGTAAGGAGGGTGTTACAGCTGAACACTGAATGGAAAGCAAAGAGGGGGCAAGGATGAAAAATCCTCCTCAGTTCACTCTCTTTCTTTTTGTGTCAGGTATGAATGAGTGTCTATGTCTCATCCTCTGCAAAGACATAACAGGACCAGGACATAACTTTCTCCTGTAGTAATAAACCAGGTCTCACAAGCATTGAACTATAGAACTGTAGAGTTGGAAGTGATCCCCAGGGTCACCAAATCCAACCCTTTGGCAAAGCAGGAAAAGCACAGCAACAGTATCCAGGAGCTTAGCCTTTAGAGCAGTGTTTCCCAACCTTTGGTTTTTGGACTTCAATCCCCAGAAGTCTAAGTCAATTCCAGAAAGCACTGATCAGCCAATGTACTGACTTAGGCTTCTGGAAAAAACAGTCCCCCTGTGGGGGTCTTCTGATGTAGACAATACACCTTAAATCCTTTCTGCTGATGGAATATTCTTCTACCAACTCTGTATAACATAAATATGTAAACAGTATAATCGCCCAATACCCTATTGATCTTTCTCTGTCAGTATTTCCCAACCTTTGGTTTTTTGGACTTCAATTGCCAGAAGCCTAAGCCAATTCCCCAAAGCACTGATCAGCCAATGTACTGACTTAGGCTTCTGGGAGTTGAAGTCCATCAGTGGAGCATGGGCCCCACATTGGGAACCACTGCTTCTAAGTGGAAAATCTTATTGGCAAGATAGTAATGCAGAATTATGTCACTTGCACAAGCGTGACAACCACTGTCTGTTCAACAGCAGCACTTGTGCGAGTGGCACCTTTCCACATAGCAACACCAGCAAAAAAATTTACTCAGGGGAAGTTCAGTAAGCCCCTGGTCCTAATGACAAGGCCCAGATTTCTAAAATGATATTTCACCAAGCTATGGAACTTTGCAGTTGCATAACCATCTTAAAATTTAAGTAAAGCAGTATTCTAAAGTTCAGGCAGACTTCTTGGAGAAATGCTAATATGAAATGACATCGTTGGAGAGATTCAGTATTTGTTTTTAAGCTAACATTTAAAGCAACACAGAAGATCTTAAAAGAGGGAAATTATATAATAAAGAGTTGGTGAACATTAATAGTGCATGACTGATGAAAATATAGTGCTCAAGAACCCTTGCAAAGCCTAGTAGTCTGTGAAAAGAAACTATGTTAGGAATCAACAAATTAGAGCATTCTCTAGTCAAATGTCTTTAGTAATGTAACACATTTAAAACAAATATTTCTGCTCTTCAAAGGATGATATGGCTGGGCTTTTTGCCTGAATAAACTAACAACAGCGGCACAATTCAACCAGGCTTCCCATGTATTTAAATGAGATTTAAGCACATAGGCAACACTTTCTTTAAAGTCAACAGGAGTTGCAAGATTCAGCACACTGCAGTACACCGCAGTCATTATCAGTATTAGATTGTGTAAAACACTTCAGTCCTAACAGATCCTAAACCATTACTCTACAAATCAATGCCTATTAATGTCTGTGAAATTAATGCTTTTAAATATAATGCTATAAATCCATTTGCCTCACATTGGAACCATAGCTGACAATCACTAAACATTAAAAACTGAAAAACTGTCTAATCCCACATGCCTTTCCATAGAGCACATCATTTATAAGTCAGTTTTTACTGAGTAGAGCGGCATACAAGTCTAAATATAATAATAATAATAATAATAATAATAATAATAATAATAATAATAATAATAATAATAATAATAATAATAATAATAATAATAATAATACTGCTTAAATTAGCTGAAGAGAATCTTGCATTAATATCTTCCTAAATTCTGCTGACAGTAAAGGACATTTAATTACAATGCTACAATATTATCACTGCTTTTCACTTATTTTACAGATTATTCATTAGAACAAAGCCCTAAAGAATATGAAGATAAATATTAATCTTCAAAGAAGTGCCAAAGTATCTAGATCAGTGGTTCCCAAACATTTTGGCCTCATGCCACCTTTCTGAATTTCTAGAAAACTTATCTATCCTTCCGTTACTATCATCTGCCTGTTTGTTTAAGGTAAACAAAAATCAAATCTTAATTTAAAATGTAAAATAAATATCAGAAATTAATAAAATTATTCTACGTTAAAATATAGATGTTTTTTCTTGAGGAATCCAATATACTAACAATATCTACCACAGAAAGTTAATCTGATAAAAAAAGCCACTTATTTGTTATGAAAATGTCATCTTCTCATTGCCCCCTCTGGAATTTCTTCCTAACCCCTAGTTTGAGAACTGATGATCAAGATTAACCTAAGAATGATGTTAATACAGTATAATCAATTACTGTATAAATACTATCTACTTTTGCATTTAAAAGAAACACATGCACACAGTAGTCAATTATCTGCAGAGTATGTAGAACAGCAAAATGTCAGGGTCAAAGATCAAGTTTCCCATCACAACTGTTCCTGTTTTTAAAAAAGAGAGAATTTTAAAACAAACTGGGTGTTGTGTATTAAACCCATCTTACCTCTTTGCTTTCTTCCAGGTCTGACTCACTGCTAAACTCCTCAGTGTTTAAATTTTCAAAATCTGATTCTCCAACTGCAATGGGCACGGTCACCGTTACACTTGGGTTGTTTATGAATGACATGTAATCACTTTCATCAATGATATATTTTTCCACACTGCTGCCTATGCCGCTGGTAGTTCCATTGCCATCTTTCAGGTAGTTGAAGTCTTTGCCAATATCTACTATGGTATGGTTAGAAATACAGCTGTCTTTCTTGTTGTTTAAATCTTCAAGGGTTTTGATTTCATCCAAAGCCTTTTGTTTCCTCACAAAGGCCATTTGGACAAATTCACGTGCTTTTCTTTTTATATAATCGACACCTCTCTGAATCCTTCCTACGGCTATCTGGAGATTGTTCATTTCGTTGTCATCATCTGTAGCAGCAAGATTGTCTGAACTGAAAGAACTCAGCAGCAAGGCTAGAAAGAGGTTCAATACCTACCAAGGCAAAACAAATTGTTGAGATGTTACATCGAATGACAACAGCTCCTTTCTGATTGTTTCAGTGCAACATTTTTGTCCCCAACTACTACTAAATTGGACCATCTTGATGTCACGCTTCTCTGTACCCAGTGGTATTATTCTATATCCAATGGCAGTAGAATCAGGATTTGCTTGCTCTGCCTTTTCCCCCCAGTTAAGTTCTCGTTTGTGCCCAAAACTTGTTTCAGAGTCTTTCCCAGTCTTCCAGAACAGAATTTTAGGGTTCATGGGGGACTGGAAGGGAAAGAAAGTGGCACTGTTTCTAGCAGAAGTTGGGATCCAATTGATGTACACCACTGCATTCAAGATAGGTATATAACCTATCTGGGACACAATGAACCAAGATTGGATCAAATTAATGCTCCCATGAACTTAATACTATGTCAAGCTGGTTGATACTGTAGGGAAAATATGTCCAGACATTGTAGACCAGGGATTGTCAACCTTTTAAAGCCACAGGCTGGGTCATGCTCCCTCAGGCAGTTGAGCGGGCTGGAGTGGTGGTTCCCCCTGCCGTAAACGCTGCTGTAAAACGCATCCATGGCTGTCATAAATGCGTTTATGACATCCATAAGGGCGTAAAAAAACATTTACGACAGCCAAGCCTGCATTTACAGCTGTTGCAAATGTGTTTACGACAGCCATGGCTGTGTTTACAACTATTTCTGCCGTTTCTGGTGGCAGCGGCAGCAAGGGTGGTGGGCCACATGAAATGGCACTGTGGGCCAAATCCGGCCCAGAGGCTGTAGGTTGAGAACCATTGTTATAGGCTGAATATGCAGTTTCAAATTTGCAAACTAAGAACTCTGTAAACTCCATGTTCTACAGATAAATTTTCTATAATATATACTTTGGTTTAAGTGACTGGGTGGTGTTTTGCATCCAAGGGGTCCCAGGTTCAATCCTCAGAAATTGCTGGGAAGGACCACTTAATGCTGCTGCCACTTAATATAAGCAATATTGAGCAAGATGATTCAGTGCTCCGGTTTGGCATAAGGCAGCTCCCCATGTTCCTATGCACACAAGGGAAAGGGCATGATAATTTAGAAGGCCATTTCCAATGTATTGAAATTCTTATTTTAAAAGGAAAATGGCAGTCCCACAGCACACAGGATCTGGATACCAACTTATATGACCTCTTTAGTACAGGCATTTCTAGGAGCATAAAGAGAAGGAAGAAGATAAACAGAAGGATCATCTGTTATATTCTCCACTGACACGGCTGGTTTTTGAAAACTGAGTGTCTATATTTAAATACAAAATCTGTTGAATGTTATAGATATAATAGTGAAATGGCATCATATGATCATCTTTATAATTTAATCATTAATCAACAAACTCTGGGGACTTTTTAAAAAAATCACTCCACATGCAGTTTTAAAATATATAAAAATCAAAGTGTATTACATTGTTTAAATTAAATAGTCATTTGTTGGATACATACTACAAGGTTTCCAATCACCATGACCATCATGAATACTGTAAGGCACATAGTTTGTCCAGCAACTTCCATACAGTCCCACATGGTTTCTATCCATTCACCGCAAAGTACTCTGAAGACGATCAAGAAAGAGTGGAAGAAGTCATTCATATGCCAGCGTGGAAGTTCACAGTCACTGGAGATCTTGCAGACACATTCCTTGTAGCTTTTCCCAAACAGCTGCATTCCAACCACCGCAAAAATGAAGACAATAATGGCCAGGACCAAAGTCAGGTTTCCCAAGGCACCCACGGAGTTGCCAATAATTTTGATCAGCATATTTAGAGTTGGCCAGGATTTTGCCAGCTTAAAGACTCGAAGCTAAAGAATAAAAGCACACAAGCTTTAGTATGTGTATTCATTATTCTTGCATTTGAAATGACAACAGTATTACAATTTGCTGAACGTCAACAACAATCTACAGCTCGCTTTGGATTTATTCAATGGGAAAAGATAACATAAAATCAGATGCATACTGGTGATCTCCATGATTAACAGCTTTAAAGGAAAAGGTTTCCCTTGCTCGAAAGCCAGTCGTATCCAACTCCAAGGTTCAGTGCTCATCTCTGTTTCAAAGCCGAATCCGTGATCATGTGGCAGGCATGACTAGATACCGGAGCACACGGAACGCTGTTTACCTTCCCATCAAGTGGTCCCTATTTACTACTTGCAATTTCTTGCTTTCGAACTGCTAGTGCTCAATCCGTCATGCAGTACCAAATGTTAGTACAAAGTTAGTATTTAACTTTGGAATAAGTTCCCTGGACTGGATGAAATTAACTTTCAAGTAGAAATGCATTGTGCTGTGCTTTTACCACTTCATTTAGGGGCATCTAGCGTTTATCTATAGGGATAGCTAATGCCTTAGAAGACAGGAACAAAATCCAAAAAGTTCTTGACAGGCAGGAGCACTGGGCTGAAAACAACATAATTAAATTTAAAAGGGATAAGTGCAGCGTTCTACACCTAGGGGGGGTGTGGGGGGGAGGGGAGGGGATGGGGGACAGGACCAGATGCACAGTTACAAGATAGGGGACACTTGGTTCAGCAATACAATGAATGAGAAGGCACCTGGAATTATTGTAGAACATTAACTATATGTGCGCCAACAGTGTGATGTGGCTGCAAAATAGACAAAAGTTATTTTATCCTGAAGTATAGCTTCCAAAACCCATAAAGTGCTATTCTCCCTCTATTCGGCACAGGTTAGTACTTATTTAGATTACTGGCTCCAATTCTGAACACCACACTTTAAGAAGGATGCCAACAAACTGAAACAAGTACAGAGGAAGGCAACAAGGATGATCAGGGTATTGGAAAGCAAACCTTCTGTGGAAAGACTGAAGGAACTGAGCATGTTTAGCCTTGGGAAAAAGAGAGCAAGAAGGGATATGATAGAACTTTTCAAATACTTGAAAAATAATCATAAAAAGGATAATCTGTTCTCGATTATCCCAGAGTGCAGGACACGTAATAATGGGCTCAAATTACAGGCAGCCAGATTTCTGCTGACTATCAGGAAAAATAGACCATGAATTAGCACAGTATGACAATGAAACCAATTATCTCAGAAGGTGGTAAGCACTTCAACGCTGGAGGCATTCAAGACAAAATTGGATAATCACCTGTCAGATCTTCATTGATTTGGATTCCTCCATTGAGCAGGGGGTTTGAGTCCATGGCCTCATAGGTACCTAACAATTAAATTATCCTATGATTCCATAGATAATAATCTCCTCATGCAGTGGTTTAGGTATCTGGCCAGAGGCTGGGATTTTGATTTCCCATTGTGGTTCTTCCAAGCAGCCAATCAGTCTGGCCTTGAGCAAACTGCACAGACTCGTACTTCTGTGTATTCTCTACCCAGAAAACCCAGGGAAAGGTTACCATAAATCAGAAGTGATTTTATGACACACTTTTATCGGATACAAATCAACCATTTGGTTCACACTTGAGGACTGAAATAAAATTAACAGTTCAAGCCCTAACCAAGGACCTAAGAACTGTTAAGGTAACATCTGAGTATATATGTAGTTGTTAGTAGAATTGTTTTTTGGAGAGTTAGGATGTTCAAGTCTGATAAGTCCAAAATTTCCAAATATTTGGGAGTTCTTTAGGTATTACTCCAAGGGCTCCGATCACTACGGGAACAACAACAGATTTCATAGATGCTCGACTTTAATTTGCAAACCACAATATTTTGTTATTTTCTTCAGTTGTTTGTCTTCAATTTGTGCATCTCCTGGTATAGCAATGTCAATAAACCAGACCTTCTTATTCTTATTCTACACATTCATAATCTAACAGGTAAGTACTTGGTGCTCAAACTGTATGCTAAAATGTCCATAGCTTATTTATGTATTTACCAGTCTGAAGGATCTTAGGACTGACAATCCTTCCACGTTTGCAAGGCCCAGTTCCATCAAGCTCAGGCTGACAATGATGCCATCGAAAATATTCCACCCTTCTTGGAAATAATAATAAGGATCCAAGGCTACTATCTTTAGGAACATTTCTGCTGTGAATATGCCAGTAAACACCTACACACAAAAATATGATATGTCGTCAGTTCTGAATGACATTGATAATAGCCCTCAAAATATGTTTTGAGCAGGACAAAAAAAGGGCAGTGTCAAAATCAAGTGGGAGGGTGGGACCGTCCAGAAATAAAACCCTTAATTGTGATGTTGAGAAATAAGCAGTTTAGTCTCATATGCAAGATATCCAGCACTGTTCAGCATAAACCTTGCACTAGATCGAAGATCTTTCTATGGTGTGAATCTGTTCACTGACACAAATGGCACAGCCTCAGACTGGACTCTCAATGTCTTTAGTAAGAAGTAGAAAAATAAAAGAAGAAAGAACTACTGGAAAAGAAAGGCAGGGAAGCTAAACCATGGCTACCATACCCTAACATTCACTTCCCATCCTAGATATTACAAACCAGCAGATTCTGTATTTGTCAGACACCTGCAACTCCTACCCCATTCCATAAACGAATGTTCTGCCTACTGGTTGCAGTTAGATCCCACTGAAATCAACAGGACTTTGGGGTGTTGTTCTTCAATGGTCCATTTGAGTCCAACCCTTTGCAACCCCATGGGCCAGAACATGGCAGGTTCCTCTGTCATCCGCCGTCCTCCAGAGTCTGCCCAGATCTACACCCACCATGTCAACGATGTCATTTAACCATCTCATCCTCTGCCACCCCCTTTCCCCTTTTCTTTCAATCTTTCCTAGCATCAAGGCCTTCTCCAGTGAGTCCTCTTTTCTCATTTGGTAGCCAAAGTACTTGAGATTCAGCTCCAGTATTAGTCCTTCCAAGGAGCAGTAAGGGTTGTTTTCCTTTAGGATTGACTGATTTCATCTCTTTGCAGTCCAGGAATCTCTCAAGAGTCTTCTCCAGCACCACAGTTCAAAAGTGTCTATTCTTCTGTACTCCGCTTTCCTTATGGTCCAGCTCTCACAGCCATACATTATTCCTTCGAAGACCATCACATTAACTGTGTGGACTTTTGTCGGCAGGGTGATGTCTCTACTTTGTATTATGCTGACTTATGGTATGCCTCACTAATTAATTTCAATGGGATCTAAAGGTATTTTACCTAATCTAGACCCAGGATAAGAACTCCAAATAGTACGCTAATATTTCAGTAAAGATAATTATTTGCTTTCTGCTTTTTAAGAAAGCAAAATGGAAGACTTACCAAGTTTCCAACAGATAGTACATTATTAAACTGAGGCGTCATTGGATAATGTTCCATGGCCATAAACAGTGTGTTCAAAACAATGCAGATGGTGATAGCAAGGTCAACAAAGGGATCCATCACAATCAAATGAACGATGTGCTTTATTTTTAACCACGGAGGATAGCAATCCCAAATTAAACACATGTTAGCAAATTTATACCAGCAGGGAGGACATTTCTGCCTGGATTCTTCAAGTTCTAGAAAGGCAAGGAGAGAAAGAAACTAAAGATGCTAAAAAGGAATCATCTAAAAAGCAATCCACTTCATATTTTTCAACACAACATTGCTGCCATGGTGATCGATGATAGTCAAAGGCAAATTTTGAGAGCTGAGATGTAGCCCCTACTGGGATGGTAGAAATAGTGCAGCCTTCCACCCCAAGATATTGTCAATCTTAGATATTTATGTCTACAATTTCTAATTGGATGCTGCAATCTACTACTGTTTCTATGTACAGTGCCCACTTCAGATCTTCCACAGTGTCTCTTCCAAGACTCCTCCTCCTCTGACCCAGCTGTCTCAGGGTTGCCAAGCCTGGAGAAACTCCTCTGCAAGTTCTTTTTTTGCTTAGCTTGGGTCACTCACACCATTGTTAATAGATGCTAGGTCTGAAGGGTAAACTCATTAGCAAATGTGCAATGTCACAATGTTTGTCTTGCATAACCATTTACAATTCAACAGGGCCAAGCTTCACAGCAAATCTGAATAACAACCAGGGATCGTCTGCTATTACCAGTTGTAAAAAGCCACATTGATTTGTATACTTATCTGTTATGCTAGCCAACCATTGTGTACCTCAGTACCTGATGTGTATAAGTTGATGCCATGAAGTCTCACTCTTGTGTCTAAGGGAATGGACTTGTTCCATGAAAACTAACATTAAAATACAGCAGTTAATCTTTAAGGTGCTACAGCATTTTTTGTCTATTTGTTTTGTTTACTCTCTGATATGCCTGCACAGACTAACACAGCTACCATTACAATAACTTACCTGTTCTATTCATATCCTGCTTTTCCTCCAGTGTGGTGAAGGCAACATAAGTGACATTCATCCTCCCCTAGTTTATCCTCAGAACAAATTTAGGCAATAAGTTAATTTGAGAGGCAGTGACTGGTCCAAATGTACCCAAAGGGTGAGGACTGTAACTTCCATCTTCGCTATACTATACTATACCAGCTCTTAATTTCACTTACCTTCCATTGTGTTGGTAAGAATGCTGGCTATGCTCATGGCTCTTTGCCTTGTGGTAGGATCCGAGAGGAAATCCATAGACAT
Source organism: Furcifer pardalis (assembly GCA_030440675.1). Taxonomy (NCBI): domain Eukaryota; kingdom Metazoa; phylum Chordata; class Lepidosauria; order Squamata; family Chamaeleonidae; genus Furcifer; species Furcifer pardalis. The sequence goes on along the minus strand of CP126894.1, from coordinate 143,377,391 downwards.
GTGATAAGAACTTGAGCGCCTTTTTCTTAATTCTGTTTCTGTAGTGGTGCCCTGTAAAGAAATTAATTATTAAGGTAAACACTTGGTAGAAATTTTGTGCAAAGCAAGGGCATGTGCTGAAGAATCCATCATAAGTGGCTGTGGGAATAAGTCCAGGGTGGCCTATGAAATTCCAACCCAGAAGCTAAGCAGTTTAGGACTTGGCCAATACTGGAATGAGACAGAATCATCAGTGAATCTCAACTATATGACTGTGGATTCTTTGAGAGAGAAGGGGGAAATTCAAGTATTAAAAATAAACTACAAGCTACCAATTATCCAACATCCCATTCTTGCTTTATAAATCAAATAGAAATGGACATGTTAGATAGTCCTACTCTAACCTAAGAGTCAACAATGGAAAATATGCATTATTTTCTCTCCATCAACCTTCAAGGGATCATGAGTCACCTGGATAAACCTGGCATAATATCTCATTGGACAGTTTGGTCCAATACCATTGTGGTACAGAGCAAATAACTTGCCATAATTGTATCATTCCTACTGTGAAAACCAAAAGCCAGGTGTATAATAGTTTGTTGACCCTAGAACAGGAAGATCTACAGTCAAGTTCCTTCCTATCTGTAAATATGGCTAACTTACCTAATTCTCATCTTTGAGTGTTTGATAAAAAAATTCCCTGCAACTGAAGATGACTTGAGAATTGTTCAGTTTATTGACTTGGCACTAGAATCAAGTTGTACTGTCATTCAAGGGGAAATGACAAAATATAGTCAGAAACATTTTCACAAAGGTCATTCTTCAGAACTGAACACACAAAGTCAGGAGTAGAGAAGGTATAACCTACCTAAAGTGAGAAAGTTTTGGACACAGCTGCATGCAGGGTACAAAGCCCCTTGCCTAGCGTGGGCTCTCGCAGACTGTTTGGAAAGCTTGATTACAGTTAAGCCTAACTAAAAGAATGATGATAATGCCCAAATTTTCTCCCTGTAGGTAGGGTATACTTTCTCTACTCCTGACTTCGTATGATCAGGTCTCAATGGAGACTGTGCACATTCATGATCCCCTAGAAATCTAATCTCTTCTTCCAGTCTTTTCCTGGGAAAATCAGGGATGAGCAGACAAAACAAATACATGTGTGCCCAACATCTCCTGTGTCTTCTGCACAATTTGTTGCCCCTTCTAAATTTTGTTAAAATACCTGAATAAAGTTATTGCTTCAAATTATTTTGATGAACATGAGTTGAACGTAGAACTCTTCGGTATTTGTAGTCTGTCCTTCTATGGAATGCTATTCCATTGAAAAAGTGGCTGTTACTATGCAAACGGAGCTATCATGGCCAAACAAGGGCATCCTTCTAAATCAGTGGCAGATTCGTCTACGATTACCTCTGGCAGAAGTTGTCCAGTGGGCGACATCAGGGCTGTAGGCCCACCCACTAAGGACACCACTCCGTTGCAGTCAACAGTGCTGTGCATCTTCCCATTGGCTGGAAGCACAGGGATCAGCCTGGATGATCGGCTAGCTTGGCTGATGTTGCTGTTGCGGCGCTCGCCATGCCTGTGAGGTACAAAGAGAGAATCCCTTCTGCTCTCGTTGTCTTCGAAGGTGCTGTGTTCATCGTCCGCAAAGTCGTTTTCAGATCCTATATCCTTTGCTCGTCCTCTGAAGCTGAAAATGCTCGCTTTGCTGCTGCGCCTTGGGGAAAAGAGGGATCCACGGATGCTCAGCAAAGACTGCATGGAAATACGAGAAGGCAACCCAAGATCAGAAATATCCATGAACCGCAGGCAGGAAGATGATGAGGGGGGAAACTGAACATGTTAGGCTGAATCCAGACTTAGATTTACCAATGACTAACATAGTCCCATTAATCCAACAGATCTTTTATAAGTAGGAAGAAGTCTTTTTAAAAACACAAGTGCAGCAAAGTACAGTGTGGCATGGTAAAATCATGTTGATGTGAGGCTCCTCCTTCCCCTTAACTTTCAAAAGGTTAAGGTCTCCCTTGCTCGAAAGCTAGTCGTATCCGACTCTAGGGTTCAGTGCCCATCTCTGTTTATAGCTGAAGAGCCAGCACTGTCTGAGTCTGCAGACATTTCCGTGGACATGTGACAGGCATGCCTAGACACCAGAGTGCACGGGACACTGTTTACCTTCCCACAAAAGTGGCCCCTATTTATCTACTTGCAATTTCTTGCTTTCGAATTGTTAGGTTGGCAGGAGCTAGGATAAAGACAGGAGCTCATTCCATCCTGCAGTACTCGGGTATCAAACTGCTGAGCTGCTGCCTTCCAGTCAGCGTCTTAACCACTTGAGTCACTACAGATCACTTTCAAATTTCAAAGGAAACTAATAAATATAGATGCATTGAGGTACCCTTCAAAGAGCATCTGCATGATTTCTGTTAATATTGGACATCTATTTATTAAATGGTTCTAATTTTAAAACAGAAAAAGCTCATTTAGCAGAGCTCTTTCTGTCTTCTTTGCTTGTTTATATAATGAATTACAAATGAATGAAACCACAGCCAAATAGTGCTTATTCTATTCCCCCCCCCCCAAAAAAAAAAAAATTGGTTTCAGCACTAGCATCAACGGTTGGCATCATTAGGTAGCAGGTGAGGCCCTGCTGATCTCTGGAGCCCTGTACGTATTATTGCTCTTTCTCCCTTCTCTTCCTACCTTCAGGTAGTAAGGAATGAGAGCAGAAAGGAAAGATGAGAAGGAGTATCAACCAGCATATGTCATGTTATTTCTATCTGGAAGGTGGTGTAGATTGGGTCTGGAAGGACAAACAAGTGAACTGAGAGGAGCAAAAATGACAGGGAGAAGTCATGCAGGAAGGTCCAGGGTTAGGATTTACGAAGAGAATCAGGCCCCAGGATTCTCCAGAACCTGGACAATATATGTGGGCGAATATATACTCAGTTTTCATGATGAACAGCTGAGCAATGTAATAGGCTAAGTAAGATTTTCCTTGTTGTAACCATCTTGTACAGAAATGGTCATATGGCACTGGAAAATGCATGTACCACTGACAATCATATACCAGGAAATGATCAATTCTGTGGCCCAAGAAATGGGCACAAGAAAGAAGGCATTGGACCTGAGATTTGGTCACAGACCATCATGCCCTTATTTGACATAACTTCCAAAAGTGATCTGGAGACTCACTGTATCCAAAAGAGGAAGGAATTACTAGAAATTCCCCCCAACTCCTAATATATATTGTTTTAAAAATCAAGCACATAAAATTCCTTCTGAATATACAGTCAAACCTTGGATAACCAAGGGTTTGGATAGCGAAAAACTTGCATAGTAAAAGGAAATTAAACTAAACCAGCACCCTCGGATAATGAAAAAAATTTAGAACAGTTTTTTTCATTTTCAATGCATTCCTATGGGAAATCGTGTTTCAGATAATTAAAATTCATTTTCAATGCATTCCTATGGGAAATTGCATTCAATGCATTCTTATGGGAATTTCAGTTTACAAAAAATTTCACTGTATGAAAAAAGTTGGAGAATGCATTCATTTCATTATCTGAGGTTTGACTGTACATATGCAGGTGGAAGGCTGATGCCTTTCCAACCGGCATAATCAAACTTGCTCTGCAAAGAGCACAAGATTCATTCCTCATACTTGGTGTGGGGAAGAGAACCTCTTCTCATAGGTCAGTCTGTTCCCTTCAATGGAGAACCGAAAGCCCTTCCTGCGGATGCTGTCCTCCGACTCAGATTTGTGAAATTCATCTTCCTCCTTTTCCTCCCCTTCCAATTGTTCACGCTGTTTCCTCTTCTTCCGCCTGTTCCTTCGCTCTTTGGCACTTTTCGAACTCAGCTTGGATGTTGCTGAAGAACTCTCCGAGAACCCTCCCACACCGCCAACTTCGCTGAACTCTCGGGATTCATCCGCTACAGCAGCTAAAGCAGCAGCCTGTTGAGTGACAAAGGGATATTTTAAGACGTACAATAGGTAAAGATCACCTTTGCTCAAAAGCCAATCATATTTGACTCTGCAGATGTTTCCATAGCCATGTGACATGCATGACTACATGCTGGAGCAAATGGAACGCTGTTACCTTTCCTGCCGAGGCAGTGCCTATTTATCTACTTGCAATTTCTTGCTTTCCAACTGCTAGGTTGGCAGGAGTTAGGACAGAGATAGGAGCTCCGTTATTACCAAAATAGCCCACTACAGGCCATTATACACAGTAAAAGGCGCATTCCATTTTCCCAGTGTATTTTAAGGGGAGGAAAGTGGGTCTTATACATCAGCAAATACGGTAGCTTGAGGTTCATTATTCTAATCCTGAGTTCCAAGAGAAAAAGAAAGAACTAATGAAACAATCTGGTAGGTAGAAAAATTTCAGAAGCATGCTTAGACCCCCACAAAATTTATCTCCAGAAGCTGCCCTAAGACATTTTGCTACCTGAAGCAGTCGTATTCTCTCCTGCATCCCAGTTCTAAAAGTTTTGCTGCAAAATTCAGATACAATACCATGTGAAGCAGGTCACATCACTTTGCTGTCTGGCCAAATTCATCCTAGCTTAGCTGAATGTAGTACTGAAAGCATACCTCTCGGGCAGTTTACTCATCATAACCCCAAAGAGAGAAATGTGGGAATATTAATCAATTGTTTAAAAAATAACAGCCCCCTTCCACTCTCTTATACCATTTAAGTACCATATAGTGGGGCTGTGGTGGTTCAGTCATTAAGAAGTTCATCTTGTAAGCTGAAAGGCCGGCAAGTTGGCAGTTCGAGACCCGGGTACTGCATGACAGATTGAGCGCCCGTCTCTGTCCCAGTTCCTGCCAACCTAGCTGTTCGAAAGCAAGAAATTGCAAGTGGGACCACTTCAGTGGGGAAAGATCTTGGGGACATGAAAGGAGCCTCATGTGGGTGTCCCTTGAGCAGAGTTTCTATAGCAAAAATCCTTTCAACCCAGAATAATTCCTGACACGAAATTATTAACATTATAGCACCATATAAAAAGGAATACCATACCAGGTCTTCTCTATTAAATACTCTTCATATTTGTTTATTCCTAATCATATTCCTCCCTGCAAAGTATATTTTACTCTTTTGGAAAATGAAAGATGGGAAGAAGAAAGCTCTTGGCCCATATCTGTTAATGTCAGACCATTTGTCTCAAACTCCCTTTTCCTATCCTCCTCACTGTCTCTTACTTGGGTAGAGTATGTGCACATGCCTATATGAAGTAGCTATCCTGACATCTAAAAGTGTCCTACTTAAACACAACAATTCCTGGAATGAGCAGGGAACAAAAGCTTAAGAGACTGTATTCCACAATAATGCAACCTGAGCTTCTTCTTGCTGTTTTTTCAGCTGCTCCAGCATCTGCTGAAATTCTGCCTCTTTCTGCTCAGCTTCTTCCATGGTTGCCTGATTCTGTTCTTCGTAGGCCATGGCAACAACAGCCAGGATCAAGTTGATCAGGTAGAAGGAGCCCAGGAAGATCACCAGCACAAAAAAGATCATGTACGTTTTGCCAGCAGCACGCAGAGTCTATAAAAAAAATTAAATGACATGAAATGAATTACGGTATTTAATCTCTGTTTCCACTTACTGTCACATACAGGCCGGTGGTGGCTATTTTAGACACTGGAACAAGTCCCGGTGCACCACAGGATCTGGCACCCCCCAGAGGTGGGCAGAGGTATGACACCAGGTGGCTACATAATGGTGCAAGTCGATTTCTACCCAAGCCGGAACCTTTGAGGCAGCAGTGAGCTGTTTCTGTGGGGCAGATATTGCTGTGCATCAACCAGCCCCAGCCCCACCATGGCTGGTTGGTGCACAGTGATGCACCAGCCCTGCCCCCCGCCATGGTCTCAGTCATTCCGCACCCAATTGCATAGGCTCCGCCCCTCCCCCCATCCACCACCCTTTTAGCATTGCTAGCACGCCCCTGGTCACATACAATATGTGAAAGTGTCTATCATCATCATCTCCAACAATAGCAAATCCTGGCTTTGTAATAAAAAGGATGAAACAGTAGATCATCTGATCAGCAGATGTAGCAAATTTCACAGACTGATTATTTTCAATGCTATGACAGGGTTGCAAAAGATATTTATTGGAACTTTGCTAGAAGTTTGGATTTGAATACAGTAAAAGTCATTGGGAACATTAGGTAGAGAAAGTTTATAAAATGAAAGAGTTAAGATACTGTGGGACTTTAAAATTTCAACAGATGGACATCTGACTCACATAACTCCTGATATAACTGTTGTGGAAAAGGTCAGGTTTATTGACATTACTATACAAGGAGATGCGTGAATTGAAGAAAAACAACTGGAGAAAATCACAAAATATTATGATTTGCAAATTAAAGTTGAGTATCTATGGAAGAAGAAATCTGTTGTTGTATCGATGCTGCTCAGAGCCCGTGGAGCAATACCTAAAGGACTGCCTACATCAAGTGTTCCCAACCTATGGCCTGTGAGCCTAATACGGCTCATGGAGCTCATTAATCCAGCCTGCCGTGGCTACCCGGGCACCTCTAGAACTGGCTACCACCACCAGAAGTCAAAATATGTTACTTACCATGGCGGCAGGGACAGGAATCATACTGTTTTAGTGGCTTCTTGCACAGCCTCCGCTGCCTCCCAGGTTGGCAACTTCCAGTGCTGGGCGGAGTTTACATCAGTGCCTGGGTTCCCAGTGTGGAACCAGGAAGTTGCCAGCAGCTGTAGTTTGGCTGCTGAAGCATAGCGGAGAAGAGGTGGGGAAAAAATCCCAAAACGGAGTGAACATGCTCCAAAAAGCCTCCTGCCACCCTGGGAATCAGTGGAGGCTGTGCAAGAAGCCGCTAAAATGGTGCGATCCCCACCACCACCACTGCCAATTTCGATGAAAACATAAGCAGTGGGTGCAGCTATGCCTCCAGCCCGCACAGCTGAGTGGTGGGAACTGGGCCCTGGTGGAAAATCTTTGGGAACCCCTGGCTTAGATAATTGGAAATGTTGGATTTATCAGACTTGAACATACCATTTCTCAAAAAACAACAACACAACAACTTTACTAGGAACTGTATATATACTTAAATGTTACCTTAACAGTTCTTAGGTCCTTGGTTAGGGCTTGAGCTGTTAATTTCATACCAGACCTCGACTGTGACTCGAATGATAGGTTTGCATAATAATAACATGCAATCAAGTTAATTCCAATTTATTGTGACTCTTTCCAGGGATTTTTAGGCTAGAGGATTCAAAAAGTGAGGCATTCTTCACGCTACACAGGCTGGCTCTTCTGCAAGGCCCAATGGGGAATTAAATCTGTATCCAGCCAGCCAATGCTGTGAAGATAATTCTATTTAAAAAGGGCTGTAAGTGTTGAAAGAATGGTTAGCATGCTCCTTTAGTTCACATGTTTATCCAATAAATGAATAAAACAGGGTACTCAGTGTGATGTAGTGGATGGAGAATAGATTAGGATTCTAGAGAAGAGGATTCAAATCACTGCTTGGCCATGGAAACTCACTGTGGGAATGGAACTATTAAAACTATTTCTTAATATCTCACTTACCTTGAAACCCCAGTTCTGACTTGACAGCACATAAATATTATAGTGCAGATCTACATAAACTGGACACTGTCCACATTCTTATGGTCTATTTTCTTGGGAATTACTGTACCATCATTCTCCCCACTCCTGGAATAACATTTCAATTCTTTGGAAGCAGAGTGATGGAAGGAAGAGGACTTCTATAGAGATTCTCACCAGTTGGTAAAGGTTTTCCCAGTAGTCCTGAGTCATGAGGCGAAAGAGTGACAAGAAGGCCCAGCTGAAGGTGTCAAAACTTGTGTAGCCATAGTTGGGGTTTCTACCAGCTTTTACACACATATATCCTTCTGGACATTGGCTGTGAAAAAGAGGGAGAATCATTTTTAAAAGACTTTTCTAATCAAAATATGTGTCACTGCAGGCTGATGCTGGCTCAAATGATAATTTTATTTTATGACCACCATGCCACCAACATTTGGATGCCTTGCCTGAAGAAGTGATTATGAATCATGAAAGCTTGCAATGAATTTTTTTAATTTAATGATCCAGAAAAGGTATCACCTACTACTTCTGCACATGTTTTATACATAGATCACACAGCTGACTTTGTTTATTTTATGAGTTTACTGTGAAAAACTCAAGAAAGCTGATTGCATGGAAAGGTCTATAGCTGTGATGGTGAACCTATGGCATGCGTGCCAGAGCGGGCACTCAGAGCCCTCTCTGTGGGCAAGCGTACCATCACCCCAGCACAGATTTCATCCTGCCCCTTTGCCCAGCAGTCCAATGGGAGTGTTTCCTCCTTCCCCTGTCTGGGGTAAGGCATGTGGCTCACATGCGGCGTGAGGGTGCAGCGCGGATGGCATTTTGGGAACTTGGTCTCTAAAAGGTTCGCCATCTGTCAGGAAATGGACCTATTTCCTAATGTCTCCCAAGGCTTGAAATTGCCAATTTTCAAATAGGCCTCAGAAAAAATCCTTTGTCTTCTCTGAGCCTTTAGGCTGTGTTACAGACAGCCTGTTTTTCAGTATTTCTTATCTTTTGTAAGCTAGCCGAGAGCCATGTTATGGCTAGCCCCAGTGCATCCTGTGTGCACGTGTATAAACAATGTACTGTTGTTTTGAGAAAGTTTTCACTGTTACGTGATTGGCTAAGCTGTCCCACCTGACTGCAAATTCTCCATTTTGGAGAGAAGAAGGAGTTCGTCTCTGTTTCTTCATGGATTAAGACCTGTTTTTGATTAGAGAGCTTTTGTTTCTGGTTCTCTATGGGCTAGCAATCTTTAGCCTAGGAGCTATGCATTTTTGCTCCTTAAAGATGGTTACCTAAATTGCCTGTGGACTTTATTGGACTGACTTATGCTACTGACTTTTATGCTTTATGAACCTGATCAATAAATCTTCATCATTTTTCTGAACAACTTGTCTTCATTGGACTAAAAAGGGTAAGAGCTGCATTGAATTCCACACACAACATTTGAACGCTACCAAATTAAAAACCCCTTAAGAGCTGATAAGCAGCTGAGAGTTGTCTCTCTGTTCTAATTAGCCGTCCAGCCCGCCTCGGTTGTTTTGATTTTGGTTTCCAGGGGTTTTCCAGAAGTGTGGGGGCCGGCTGGAATGTGACACCATCACTGGGCTATAGGATCAAAACTTTTTCACCATTAATAATGAAAACCTATCCACTACTTTATTCTAATCCTTAACATACTTCAGAGAGTGCTGTCCTACAAGGTTATTTGCTAGCTTTAAGTTCATTTCTCTTGCTTATACAACAGTCAATTGTAAGAAAAAATGTGGGCTGCTTCCGATCTTGGAGAAGGAGTTTATTATTGGATGGGTCCTTGCTGAAAAACTAGGGAACTACTTGTGCAATGGGATGTTATATGAGTGGAAAGAACAAATAGGATTCTGCTCTCTGTTTTACCACAAGACCAAAACCAAGGCTGGGCAACTTGTGATTTTACATATACTTTTGGACTGTAAATTCCATTATCCCTCACCATTGGCTGTACTGGTTGCAACTGATGAAAGCTGTAGTCCAACAACTTCTGGAAAGCCACAAGTGACTTATTCTCTGGACCTGGAGAGATATCTAATGCAAAGGAAAAGTCTCCCTTTGGATTCAGAAATGCTTCATTAGTTTGAAAATGAAGCTTAGAAATGTTATTTTCTGGATAAGACCTCTCCGAAATTCTTGCAGTCTACAGGATTCTAAGAGATGCAGTTTGAGAAAGCAATATCTGCTCCTCTCTGTGTGAAACATAACAGTGGTAAGATTGGGGTCAGGACAAGATATTAGAGTAACACGTGTTCTCTAAATGATAATGGGCTAAATACATCATCCTTCCCTATCTCATCTCCACAAACGTAGATGCTCACGCACAGATAGCCGTCTCCTGATCCCAAAATATTAGAGGTTTAACATTTGGGAGATATTAACAAAATTTAAATTGGTCAACTGTAACCAATCACTGCTGCATCCAGCATCTATGAAGACAAAGCGATATAAAAGAGCATTCTCTCACCCTGCGTCTGAGCCATTGCCACACAGTAAAGCATCATTCTGTCCTTCCAAGAAATAAAAGTTATCTGTTTGGAAAGAACAATTGATAAAATTAATTGCACTGAAAATAACTGTTTGAACGGACTAATCAATTAAAAAGACTCGTGGCACTTCAAATGCTAACAAATTTATTATGGTATAAACCAGGGGTGCCCAAGCTGTGGGCCAGTCAAGAGGTTCAGTGGACCGGTCACGTGGTTCCTCCCACTGGAAGTGAAACACACTTTGCTATCTGTTTTGCAACATATATATTTTGTAACAGGATGAGATAGATTTTAGGCTGCCATTTTCTCTGCTTAAACCAGGGGTGTCCAAACTATGGGCCCTGATGTCATATCTGGCCCCTGAGGTCAATGCATCCAGCCTGTGCCACCCTTGTCGCTCCTGGGAGTGAAAGTAAAACATGCCCCGTAGGGTGCATTTTACTTCCGCTTTCAGGAGCAACAAGGGTGGCATGGACCGGATGAATTGGCATTGGGGGCCGGATTTGGCCCATGGACTGTAGTTTGGGCACCTCTGGTATAAACTCTTATGGCTGTAGAGTCTTCCATATATGACATAATCAGTCAATGCACTGACTGAGAATATCAAAAATAATCCAAGCTAAATTAAGCTCTGTTACAGTCTCTACCACTATGAATAGTGTCAAGTGTGTCCAGATGGGTATACAATTTGGTTTGGTTTGAACCAAATTATGGTATCCTCATGTATTTTGATTTAGAGAGCTTCTATCCACCTCTTTTTAAAATTGTCCTGCTCCTTTCTGGCACAACGTTGGGGCTAGAGGCTTCTCTCAGTGGCATTCTGAATGTTCCTAATTATCCCCTTCTGTTATTTTGCACCCAAACAGCTGAGGAGATAACCCTGTGGTATATTTGGTAGGTTGTGGCATTGAAAGGGATGAGGGAAAGGCAAGATTTCCCTCTGGGCAACTAAAAGCTTCCCTACTTTTTAGGATAATAAAACCTAAAACCCACATTTCAGTGGGAAAGGCGGTGGTGCCTGTGATGGAATGAAAGCCCAAACTACACAACAGTAAATGAAGGTTTCTCATTTATCCTTGAGGGGAGGACATGCTGTACCTCAGCCTCCCTAGAATGCACCAATGTGTCCATGTCTGGATTCGAACCTCTCTTTTAACAGAGCCCTTTCAAAGGGGTGGGCTTCAGCAGGTCCGCCCCAGTACGCCAGAACCGGTAGCAGAAATTCTGGCTGACCACGCCCATCCAAGTTTTGAAATTAAGTAGTCCTAATCTGGGTGCAATGTAGGGCTTTCCCCTGCCCACGCCCACCGTACCATGCCCAAAGAGTAGGTAGTAAAAAAATTGAATCCCAACGCTGAGCAGGCATCACTAGATCACCCACCCAGTCACATGACCACGCCCACATAGTAGGCTACACCCACAAAGTAGGCCATGCCCACAGTGTGGTAGTAAAAATTTTTTGGAGCCCACCACTGCCCTTTCTCATGGAAATCTGAAAGCTATCACCCAATAAAACATGAAAATTATACAGTATTCTCAATAAGCATGTTTGTCATCCCAAATTGCAGTGTATTTCTCTACTACCTGATTTTTAAAAACCCATCTACATTTTTTCATAAATTGAAAATGGAATGCATTATTGCAGGAGCAAAAATATTTGTATCACCGGGTAGCTGATACAGCCGATCAAGATTTAAGAAACAGGCAAACAGTATTGGTCTCATATTGCAATGATAAACAATATTGTTGCAAAATATAATAAGCAGCTATACCACAATCACAATCAGTATCTGAAGTATTATGGTTGCAACCTTAAGCCTACTTATTGGGGAGAAAATTTAATGAATGAATTTGATGTCCTAACCATACAGCGTGTGAACTTTTTTTTTTAAGAACAGCACAGTCCCAACTATGCTTCATTAATTAATTAATTAATTAGTTAGTTAGTTAATTCTAAAGAAATGTATTTGGAATTGTGCCATTCATGACAAAACAGTTCACTCTGTGTGTGCTTAGGGTATCTACTTACTTACTTACTTACTTACTTACTTACTTACTTACTTACTTACTTACTTACTTACTTACTTACTTACTTACTTACTTACTTACTTACTTACTTACTTACTTATAAAGAAATATAGTTGGGATTCTGCCGTTCATGACAAAACAGTTCACTCTGTGTGTGGTTAGGACATCAAAGCAGCACAAATGTGTTCAAGAGATTTTACCACAACCCAGTGAAAAAGCTAGCAGCAACTACCCTCCACTAAAAATAATAAAATAAGCTGATATAGGCAAATCTCAGGGCAGTTTTGACAAGAAGTGGTACTTGTGACAAAAGGTGGTAAACTTTGCTCTGTCTCTCAATAGAAATCCAGGCCCTAATTCAGTTTTTATTTCTTTCACATGTACCCCACTTTGTCTCCATAGAGGTCAGGTGGACATAAATGGATTCTATCCTTGATTTGCTACCCTGGAGTTTGCCTCACTCAACAACCTGAGCTTGGACCATGTGACACCATGTGTCTTCAGACTAAGCCCTAGGACAGGGCTTGTCAATGTTTTCCCACCACAGGCCAGACCATGTGTCCTCCATCAGCTGAACAGGACAGACATATGGTTCCACCCAGCGTAAACACTGCCACAAACCATGGTGGGTGCGTTTACACAGGCATGTTTACTTCTGTTGTAAATGTGTCCTGTCTGCTTCCAGGGGTTGCCACCACAGGCCGGATGGTTTGCTGCCGTGGGCCAGGTCTGGCCTGTGGACCATAGGTTGCGAATCCCTGCCCTAGGAACTGTTGAGATTCTGAACACTGCTCCTCAGCTGATACAACATTGGTTGTTTAAGTAAATCATAAACTGCCATAGTTACCCAAATGACTTTATCTGAACAATGCAGTTCTATCCATCTCTGCTTGGAAGTAATTTTCAAAATATTCAGTGGAGGATGCATTCATGATTTTCACTGCACTCATTCATTGCTGCCTTGGTTATGCTACACAAAAATAAATAATTCAGCCTCCACTCATGATGCCAGCGTTGTGATATTGCTGATGACAACTATGGCTTCATATTAGCAGTAGCAGCAGCCGTATTATTTTAAACACATATAAGTCATCTAAAATTTACTTAGCACTGAACAGATTTTAAAAGATGAGACAGTCTTAAGTTGCATGTTTGCAATCAAAGAGACAGGCTACAAAAGGAAATGGAGAGGGGAGAGGTATCCAAGACCCCTGAACCCCAGGGTTCCAGATCAGTCTGTGAAAATTAGATGTAGTAGAAAAATCAAGTAGGCAAATTCATTTCAGCTACACCGATTGAAATGCCATCATAAAAGGCTACAGGCACAGCGGACTGTATCAATGAAACTAATGACAGCAATGGCCTTGAGAGGATATATATTCATGATTTTCACTGCACTCATTAAATGAAGGCTGTACAACCCTTGAGGAGACCTTAAACTTGGGGCATAACCACACTGACACGCTGAATCAAAACAATTACGCTTGGCTTTAATTTGATTCAAAGCTTGTATTATATCTTTAATTGGAATTGGTGCTTGCACATGAGTTGTGGCATGTTTTGGGAGTTCACAGTTTGTACTGGATGCAATGCAAGTCACATTCTGGCTCACAGATCCCCTTCTTTCCTTTGGTCCCTCCTCTGCCCATCCTTTCTTCCTCTGTCCCTGCCTTTGTAAATCCTTTTATGATTGTCTGTCTTCCCAGTTTTGTGTGCAGAGAAAACAACACAAAATACAAAAGGGAACCTCCTTAGTGAACTATTAGTATCAACCCACAATTGTTACAATTGGTCTAAGGGAAAACAGTCAGGGCATTGCAATATGTGCACGCATGCACACACAGTATTTGAAACCCCACTACCTCTCCTCGATTCTGGGCTTTGGAAGAAAGAAAATAGTCATTGCTTTGAAATGTGCAAATACACAACTGGGATTCCTTCCCACTATTTCACCTTGGATCTGTCTCCAATGGTGGTATCTTTGCTCTTGATAAAGAGAGAAGTCCCTGAAAAAAACCTTTTATAATTCCCATCTCAATTATTTACATAGAGACAAGCTGAAAAGCTGATCTAGCTATAATCTCAAATTAATTATTTTTAAATAAAAACAGGATGGTCAGGGGAGAGGAAAGAACATAGAGGGCTGGTTCTCCCAGTTCTGAACATCACTGCCCCAAACACCCACCCCGTTGAAACATCACACACCCACACCACACCCACACATAGGATTGCCATATGTCCTGGAAAACCAGGAATTTCCCGAATTTTGATTGTCCTGGTTGTTTCTGTAAAAATCCCTGAAAAGTCCTAGATTTGCAAGGTTTCAAACCAAGCGGCATGCTCTTAGTTTGAAAAAAAATTCTAGCCTTTTTCTTGCTGCCGTAGAGCGGTGCATCTATTTAACCACCAGTCAGCATCTGTAGCAGCAGCCACAGCAGCTTGGTGGCTGAAGAAGAAGGAGATTGGGTTGCTCAATGTGGCCTGATCATCAGTAGGCAGAGGTCCCTAGTGGCCGGGGGGGGGGGGCCTTCACTGAACCCACCTCCCAGCTGACAGGCAGCTTGGTGATGGGATAAACTGAAGGTCCCTGAAAGGAGAATGAGGAAAAGGAGGGGTGCATGTGGGGAGGAGGAAGACAAAGGTGCTCTAGTAGGTCTCCTCGACAGCCCCATCTGATGCATGCACAGTTTGAAGAATGCAATGACATCACATGGCTGTCCTGGGTTGTTGGGAAAGAATTATGGCAACTCTACACACACACACACACCTTTACAACAAGGAATCACAACTGGTTGTAGTTGAAAAAGCTGGATCAAATTGTTCCGACACAAAGAAGTGGAGGCTCCCACAGTGGGGGGGGGGGAAAGGGGGACTGCTTTGGGAGCAAAAAGCACCAGATGGAGTCAATTCAGCCTTTGCGTCAGGAAGGCAGTAAAAAATAAAACGAATCCACCAGTTTTATAAGTGGTTTTTGGATGAAGAAGTATGATACTTAGCAATATGAATAAGGATTTGAACTCACAGGGCCAGATGCTTTCTATCAGCTCAGTACCACCAGCTACAAATACATGATTCTTCACTTGTGTACATAGATAAATTCTGGCAGCTGAGGCCAAAATGACAACTAATGTACTAATACAATTGGCTTGAATAATAGATTGACAAGTGTCTGAGAACATAATGTAGGAAGATTCTATGTAGACCAGTGTTTCCCAACCTTTGGTGTTTGGACTTCAATTCCCAAAAGCTTAAGTCAATTCCACAAAGCACTGATCAGCCAATGTACTGACTTACGCTTCTGGGAATTGAAGTCGCTCTGAGGGGGCCTTTTGATGTAGACAATAAACCTTAAATCCTTTCTGCTGATAAAAGAATTCTATAAATGAAAATCCTTCCAGAGGATGCAATTGTCACAGCATAAGTGACTTTCGCCACTTGTCTCTTTCACCTGTAGTCATTTTCAGCAGTTCCCAAAAAATCTACTCTGGAGAATAGCAGAAGAGATACCACAAGGATGGAGAACCAGTGAAAGTTACCTCTCAGCCAATCTGCCAATAGCAATTTCTACTGGGTCACAAGCCAGGCTCTCTTCCACTCGCAGAAGGGAACCTAGGACTTGACCTATTGAATATACAGTAATACCTTGGATAACGTTTACCTCGGATAACGCTAAAATCGCATCACATTAAGTAATCTGAGAAGGAGAATTGGATCGAATAACGTTAAGGTCCTATGGGATGGATCGGATAACAACCGCTAAAGCCTGTGCGATTACAATGTATCTCTATGGAGCTTTAACGTTATCCGATACATCCCATAGGATTTTAACATGCATCAGATAACACTAAAAATCGGATAACACCAAGACTTGTGGAACCAAGTCTTAGCGTTATCCGAGGTATTACTGTATCTACACTACACATTTATAGCACTTTGATATCCCTTTAACTATCATGCGTTCATCCTAAGAAATCCTGGAATTTCATAATTTAGTGAATTACTTGGAAATGACTGTCAAAGAACACTCCCATGGAGTACAGCATAAGAGCTCTCCTGTACAGAAGTCTAAGTACCTCACTAAACAACATATCCTAAGATTTCCCAGGATGGGGGAAAAAATAGTTAAAGTACTATGAACCTGCTATCACTCAGTAGCATATATATAGTCGCAGACTATATCTCGGGAGTTTTCAACCTTTTTAAGCCGGGGGCCAGGTCACGCTCCCTCAGAAAACTTTGGGGGCTGGACAGTCATTTGGCCCTTCCTCCACCACATGGGACTTCCTGATGTGGTATAGGTGGGCCACATGAAATTGTGCCATGGGCTGCATCCGCCCACGGCCTGCAGGTTGAGAATCCCTGCTATATCTTATTGCAAAAACAAAACAAAGAGAGCGCATATTAAGGTAATAAAAGCAGATTTTCATTGTTTCCCAGCTGTCATTCACACAGTTGACAGTAGAACTAGACACACAGAGGACAAGGCAGAAAAACAGTACTACCTGCTTGTACAATTACTCATTTATTGCAGCAGGATTCTGGTAATAGTCTACAATCCTTTTGAAGGTTCACATATGAAATGTGTTATCTATTTATTCTTTGCTATAGAATAAGCAGAACACTGACTCCAGGCTAACATTTATGCTAGACAACATTTTAAATGCAACTAAAAAGCAATAAAAAGTTGTGTTGTCTTACTGTCATCGCTGACATATTCATTCCAATTAAACGTAGTCACAGTGGTATTGATGTAGGTACCGTTTTCTCCTATTGTGCTATCGAAGTAAGAAGTTATGTTTATTTCAAAAGTAGAATTGTCTGGTGGCCAAATCAGGCATTTATGCCTCAGGTTCCCCATGAAAAGCTGAAGTCCAATTAGTGCAAACACACTCAGGCAAAAGACCGTCAGGATCATGACATCCGAGAGCTTCTTCACGGACTGAATCAGGGCTCCCACTATGGTCTTCAGGCCTGAAAGTGGAAAGGGTGTGCCATTATGTTGTCGCACACTAAACTGTTACAGGATGGTATGTGCATGTGCTTGAATTAAACAAGATTCCATGCAGGATGATGACAAAATGATTATATTTGTGACAGCTTAATGAAAAGCCTGATTGCCTGTGAATATGAATGAAAAGCTGTTAGGTCTATGCCAATTTGAAACAGTATGTGGAAACAAAATAAAGATCTCTCTATAGACATACTATATAATTGAAGAACTACTGCTTAAGCAAACATGTGATTTTTTTTTTTTTTTGCTCTCCATGCTATATTTCAGCCCCTTGAATTTAAAATAAAAATGCTTCTTTTGCTGGTGTCTCCTGCCCAAACCATTCTTGCAGAGACTGTTTTTAAAAGTGTTCAACAGCATGATTATGTTGATGCTGTGTTAGATATTTAATGCCTCTATATTCAGTCTTGTTGGATAAAACTGATCATGGTTTGGAAAGAAAGACCTCTTTTAGAAAATCCCCATGCAGACTCCATGCGCTTTTTCTCTCTTTCCTGTGTATTTTAATGAATAATTTAAAAAATAAAAATAAACAAAGACTCTCTCACAACAGATTACATAGTTCAGTTGGAAGTGCCTACAACAAATGGTAAAATTTGCATCAATATGAAAGCCTCGATATAGTGACCTTTCATTTAAAAGTAGAAAGCTGGATGTCATAAGATGCAAATCATATAGCCACTTACTGCAAATGTCTCATGCAAGAATTTGTTAAACTCAAAGGCTGATCAGGAAATAAAATCAAGCTATAATGTTGAAAAAGCAAGGAATCCCATTTTGCTGAAAACAATGTTGTTTTCGATTCCTGCTTTTCCTTTTTGCTTTTATTGTGCTGCAAGCAACAAGGCTTAAGCTTTGAAATGTGGTTTTGTCTTAAATTGATTTTTTTAAAAAAATAAATCAGCCTCTGTGTTTAACCTTGCTCTCACCTGGAATGACTGAAATTGTTTTCAATGCCCGGAGAACTCTGAATGTTCTCAACGCTGAGACATTGCCCAGGTCCACAAACTCTGTCACATATCTGTAATAGGGGAGTTCACACACAAACACAATGACAGCACACAAGAAACAGTTGGAGATACAAGGGGCCTGCCAACTTCACCAGACCGCTCCACTTCTTACCTGGGATTACAGAAATAGTTTTCAAAGCTCTCAATACTCTGAAAGTTCGAAGAGCTGAAACATTGCCTAGGTTTACAAATTCTGTTACATACCTGTAGAATTAAATCACAGTTATTCAAAATTGAGGCAGAATTTAAGCTAATTACTGGGGGGTGGGGCATCTTTCATCAAGATCTTACCCTCGTTTGCTGCACTTGCCTTGTGCTTATTAATAAGCTTTTGGGGACTTCGAATAAAATCTGTAAAATGTCAACAAGCAAATCGCATTGCTTTATTTAATTATTTATCTGTTTAAATCTTGAGAGCTTACTCCCATTCTGGTGAACAGAAAAAAGACAAGATATGAAATTATCTAATTTCAAAAGGGTAAGCCGGAATTAGTTTCTAATTTATGAATGGCAGACCCGTAATATTCTGGCTCTGTAGCTGAGGATTATTTTGTAATACTAAAAATAAATACTACTGCTAATAAAATAAAAAAAGCATTATCATTGTAACAGGAAATTCCTCCACAAATTTCTTCCTGTCAAATAAAATGTCAATATCAGGTTACTGACTACAAATCCTATTAAAATCTGTAAAAAGAAACTAAAAATACTTACGCAAATGTAATGACGGTAAAGTCTAGCCAGTTCCAGGGATCTCGGAGGAAAGTGAAATTTTCTAAACAGAAGCCCCTTGCAAGAATTTTTATTAGTGATTCAAAGGTATAAATTCCAGTGAATGTGTATCTGAGAAAAATATCAACATAAAAGTTAAAAGAAAATAAATATTATTTCAAAACTATCATTTCCACAATAGCTAATAATCAGGTAAAAAAAAGAATGTGCTAGATGTCTAAAATAGAATGACAAAAATGTTTTGGAGAAACAACTGGCTATCTTTTGGCCTTTTAAGAATTTTATGTCCTTTCTCTCCTTATTCCATTATTCCGCCCTATTACTCCAAATTCACTGTTTAGTGAGTTGGGTTCCTGGCTCTCAGAAATGAGTACAGTACGATTTCCCACTGTACCTTGAGATATCAGATCTAGCCTGCTGTCATCCCCTCCCCCCATAAAACCCCCACAAAACACCGCTGACCTCTAAGAAACAAAGTCTGCACAACATCATGCCAGGAACTTTGGAGACTGTTGATAATTTTTCTGCACTATCCACAAGAAATTGGTGCATGCATAAGGAAGTGATTAGGTATCATGAAAGTTTGTGTAATGTTTGAACCCCCCCCCTCCGGTGATCCGATATAAGTATCACCATTCTATTGCATTTGTTTTGTGTATCACATGGATCACATGTGATACACAACTGTTTTGTGGATCACATGGTTGTCTTTGTTTGTCAAAAGGAAAAAAATGGAAAACTACTTCTGAGAACTCTACGCCTAAAAAACATTGGCATAGGCTAGAACCAACTGCATGGCACATCATTATTATACTATCTTTATCAAACTCCTTAGAAAATAGGCTACTAATAAGAAAGAAACAGTGTGAAGTACTGGCCAAAGAAACAAAAGGAGAACTCTTTAAGTTAGTCTGCATACAAGCTGTGATACCTTCCAGTTCTCTTCCAGCCTGTTGTTTGGGGAGAAGCCTTCAGAACTATATCAAACAGCTTGTCCCCAATGTTCGGCACAGTAGGAGTCCCAATTCTCCCTTGTGCATCCATATATGTCAAACTGATGTAACATCAAAAGCCACCGTTCTATTGGATACTGTATTGTAAAATAAAAGCCAGTGCCATTCTGCATTTTGAACACAGAAAGAGGAAACAGCAGGAAAGACTATTGGAGTCCCTTTAAATTCTACTCTAGAATTAGAATGAGGCCTGCACTGCATTGGTTAGCCAAACCTCTGTTCACAATCTGAGTTTGATCCCAATGTATTTAAGATTGACTCAGCTTTCTTTCCTTCTGAGGCCAATAAAATGAGTACCCAGACTGTGTGTGTGTGTGGGGAAATGCTAATTACCTTGTGAATTACCCAGAAAATGCTCTAAGCACTATTACATATAAGTGTAATTGCTATTTATTTATTAGTTCAAATTTATATTGCCTCCCACTCGCCGTAGCGACTCATGGTGGCTTACAAACAATACATTACATTAAAATATGTTGATGGGGTCAGGGGGAGGGGCGATGAAGTCCTCAACCAGCCCTGACATCTTCTTCCCTGGCAGTTGGTATGGGCACAGGAGGAGGGGCGGCGAAGTCCTCAACCTGCCCTGCCTGCTTCTTCCCTGGCCATTACTATTACTATTGCTAAAGATGATTGGTGAAAGTATTTTGGTGCTTTGGCCCCCATCTTGAACATCAAATCACTGTCAGACACAGAACAGAAATTCAGCACTGGTCTGATAATGGATTCACCCAGCAGGTATAACCATAGATATTTACATGTACGCTCCCATCTTGTGTTCTAAACTTATGCTATTATGCAGGTCTGTATAATGTCATAACCAGTGGCGTGATACATTGTCTGATACAAAAATATGGGTGGGTGACTGCACATACTAAACACAGACATGCATGATGGTAATTAAGACATTATATGGTAATTAAGTTGGACTTACTCTACATTCTTCGTCCACTCTGGAGGGTTACTCATAGTCATAAATACACAGTTGGTTAAAATAGTGCACATAATAAGCATGCTGAATAATGTATGTTACAGTTAAGGAACATAAACTTAATAACACATCATAAGCAAAATTGTCAGCACAGACACTTCTGTTAGACTTCTAGTGTTATTATTTTTTGTTATGTTACAATAATGCTCAAAGACCATCTCAAAACGTTCCTACTTATTGCTCTATAATGAAAAAAATACAGGTCGGGACTAAAATATACTTTCTGAAATACCAAGAAAAAAGTGGATTTGAAAAAAGAAACATGTAGAAAGTACTTTTCTTTTTGAGAATTAAAAAGAAATGGTTCGAGTCACCTATGGGTGGTCAATAAAATGTCAGGATTCAAATATATCTTGGTGAAGGCATGAGCGGCAATAATCTGTTCTAAGCTTTCAACTGCTTTGTAAACTGCTAAGCAACTAGAACTTCAAAATGCTGTTTCAGAATAATATTGCACATTTCATGAATAATACAGCTATCAGCTAAAGAGACAATGGCTCCTACAAGGTTAACTAAATCAATATAAATGTAAAATGCCAGGTACCATTTACTGAAATACACTAGCTCTTAGTTAATTATTACTACTAACTAACCCTTAGGTTCAAATATAGACTGAAATACTGTCTTATCCACATTGGTCTAATAATTCAAAAATTTGACAAAATAGAATGCAGTTTTCCCTCTCCCCAACAAAGAAAGAGAGAGCCCTCACAGCTGTACTGTAGCTGTACTGTACTTTAGCTAAAACTTTGCTGATGTGAGTTTGATCCTGACCAGGCTTCTATCCTTTGGAGGTTGGTAAAATGAGTACCTAGCATGTTGGGGGCATGATGCTAATTACACCTGAGTGCACGGAATGCTGTTTACTTTCCCACTGAATTGGTCCCTATTTACCTACTTGCAATTTCTTGCTTTTGAACTGCTAGGTTGGCAGGAGCTGGGACAGAGACAGGCGCTCGCTCCATTGTGCAGTACTGTACTTGGGTATTGAACTCTGACCACCCAGTCATCAAGTTCAACGTCTTAACCACTTGAGCCACCACAGTCACTACATGCAGTTACCAGAAACCCAAGTCAACACTCCTGTTGATCAGGGCTTCTGGAAATTGAAGTTCAAGAACACCTGGAGTGCCAAGGTTCACCATTACAGTCCTACGACATTCATAATGCATGTAACTCAAAAATATAACCTTGTGAAAAAACATGTGAATTAATTAGTCATGATAGGCATTAAGCAACCACATGATGGCACCATAAACTAAGACGTTTGGAGCTATTTTTTTAAAGGTTTTACATTGGAAACATGTGTGCATGTGTGGTCATGCACTTAAATATTGGCAGTAAAGTATTGCAGGGAACTCAAGGGTAGTGCACAAGGATTTTCCAGGACAACCTACTTAGCTTTTGAGAGAAATGCTTCAGACCCGTCAGCTTTTGACAGATGTCTTCAATGTGGCGGTGATTGTTACAGGGATGGGTTGGGGGAGGTGCATTTAGTGATGCTGCCAAGGAACAAGAGCTCAGGGATCACTGTTCATTTCTTGATTGGAACTGAAAGGCCTTCTTTTCAATGCAAGAACTGCCTAAGCCTTCCCTAAATCTCTGCCAGCTTGCTTCTGTTCTCCTCCTCACCAATCTCCTCCATTCCCCACAAAGGCACTGACCGGCATGCTCCTCATCCAGATTGATCTTGAATCCGACCAGCAAAGACCAGAATGAGACTGGGAAGCATTAGAATAAATACAAGTAGGGGCAGTTGTGCAAGTCCTAAAAAGGTGGACACAACTGCAATAGTATATATACCTACTTGCTTCTATGTTCCATTGGACTCTCCGGGCAGGACAGGCATTTAGGTAGACATTACTAGATTGGTGCTTTAAGTCCATGACCCTATGTCGGTTACCTGGGAGTAAAATCCCATTAACTGTAGGATTTACTAGTGGTGGGTTCATTAGCAAGAGACAACATGTCAGGTATTCCCAAAGCAAAGTCAACCTCATTCTGTCATGAATATTCATAGCACACTATTTTTGTCTTCCATGTTGTATGACATCTTTTAGATAGAAAAGCAGTGGTGGGCAGCAACAGATTTGCACACACACACCGGGAAGGGGGGGGAGCAAAATGTTATTTATTTATTTATTAATCAAATTTATATTCCGCCCTACTCGCACAGGCGACTCAGGGTGGAGCACAACCGGCATGTAATACACTACTAAAAACACTAAAAGAACAAAATAAAAATTAAAAACCAATTAAAATACAACCTCCTTCCCTAGAATGAAGCAACCCGAATAAAAGGAATGAGAGTAGGAATAGGAGGGCAGATGAAGGATGTTAAATAAGCCAGTGGTGTGTGTGTGTGTGTGTGTGGGGGGGGGTGTCAATAAACCATCACTACCCCACACCATTCCTGCCAACCAGGTTTTCAGGCTCTTTCTAAAAGCCACTAACCCCGTCTGGAGGCGCAGCTCCAAAGGCAGGCGGTTCCACAAGGTCGGGGCAAACAGGGAGAAGGCCCTCTTTCTCGTGCCAGAGTGTCGAGCCTCTCTGGCAGATGGTACAACTAAGGCACCTCTCTGGTCCGCTCTAGTAGGATGGACAGATACCCTTGGGGAGATGCAGTCTCTCAAGTAACCTGGCCCACTACCATATAGGACTTTAAAGGTAATGACCAGCGCATTGAATTGCACCCAGAGGCAAACTGGCAACGTGCAGCTCCCGAAGCAGCGGGGATGCATGATAATAACGCCCACATCCCAACACCACCTGTGTGTGGTGGGCAGGGGGGTAGCAAAATTGGGTGGCCATGGCCACCTCCCTGCCCTGCCCCATCAGGTTTTGTCCCTGCAAGTGGTTCAAGGTCTCCCTTGCTCAAAAGCCAGTCGTATCTGACACTAGGGTGCAGTGCTCATCTCCATTTACAGCCAAAGTGCCAGTGCTGCCTGTGTTTGCAGATGTATACATGACCATATGGCAGGCATGACTAGATCGCCCATGATGTAGGCTCCGCCCATGATGTAGGCTCCGCCCATGGTATGGTAGCGAAAATGTTTGCTGCCCACCACTGTAAAGCATTTGATCACATCTGTACCTGGCACTTCATCCAAGATGCTCAGCCCAATCTGTTAACTCTAAATAACCCTGTAGTGTAGATCAAACATAGAGAAACTGACTTGCTCAAGCTCACTCATAAACTTCATAGCCAAGTGGAGAACCTGAATTATTGACATTCGGTCCAAATCTATAGCCTCCACACCATCCAGCTTTAAATTTCTCTAACCAAAAATCTATGTTGGTTTCCCACCATCAATCTCCCTTTTAAGACTAGACATTAAAATGTTATACATTCAGAATGGCAGCTGATTACTGTATTGCAAATTTGGAGTCCACATTGAAATCTCTGTCCCATCAGTTCTGCAGGACACAACCAACATTTCTTGTTCTTTCTCAACAAGAAAAATACAAGGACCTATCTGATCATAAAGAAGGTTTATACTTACCTCAGTGTGCACATACCTGTTTATTTTATTTATTTATACCAGGGATGCCCAAACTTTTTGGGCTGTGGGCCTGACCACGCCCCCAGATAGCTGATTGGGCTGCACACATGGTTCCTCCTACTAGAAGTGAAAGTAAAACATGCCCTCGCATGTGCAGAATGCTGCCATAAATGCACCTGTGGGTGTAATTATTGTGTTAACGATAGCTGTAGGTGCTTTTATGGCAGCATTCTGTGCATACATGTTTTACTTCTGCGGGCCAGATGAATTTGTGTCGGTGGTCGCATTCAGCCCATGGACCATAGTTTGTGCACCCCTGATTTATACTGAGCAACAGGACATAAGTTATATCATAGTCGTTCAAACAGTTCACAGCCCCGACTTTCAGTACAAAGGTTTGGGGATCAGGAGATCAAATAACAGGGGAAAAGAGATGAACACAATAACTGTACACTCTTCTTGTCAAGCTCAGTAGGATCTTCAATCAAGATGCATTGGATGAATGCACAATGTATCCCATTTTACAAATCAAAAGAAAATTTCATTGCCACAATACACCTGGATCACTCATGATTTCATGTTCAGAACACCTCTGTAAACAATTTTCTTTTCATGAAAACTGTAGCGAATCCCTAACTAATTGACCATGTTGTATGCATTGTACCCATAGCAGTCTGAGAGCAGGCTCAGTTCATGTCGGACTCTGATCAGGCTTGTTGGGACTCAAAGTCACCCCACAAAACCTGTAACACCTATGTCAGGGGTGCCCATACTTTTCAGGCCATGCGCTGGTCATGTGGTTCAGGCAGCCCGTTACTATGACCCAGGGGCCGTAGTTTGGGCACCTCGATCTATACCATGCCTAACATTTCTTTTCAGATGCAGATTACAAAGGAAGATCAAGCTGCCTTTGTATTCATCTGATTAAAGAGTTCCTCCAGTACCAGGACAGGTGATATAAACCATTAGTATAAGATTAGGTAATTAACTTTTTGGAATAATAGCCATGTTAGTCTGTGTTTCAGGCGTATGGGGGGGGGGGACCCACGTTGTGGCACTTTAAAAACTAACTCCTATATTTTAATGTGAGCTTTCCTGGATCAAGTCCCTATTGGACATGAAGTGTCCAATGTAGTGGACTTGATCCATGAAAGATCACATTAAAAATATAGCAGTTAGTCTTTAAAGAGCCGCAACATTTTTGTTGTTTTTGTTTTCTGATACGTCATAAGGTAATGAGACTGTTGTAAGAAAGCAAATTGTAAATTAGGGAAGTAAAGGTAAAGGTAAAGGTTTCCCTTGCTTGAAAGCCAGTCGTATCCGACTCTAGGGGTCAGTGCTCATCTCTGTTTCTAAGCCGAAGAGCCAGCGCTGTCTGCTTCAGCAGACGTTTCCATGGTCATGTGGCAGGCATGACTAGACACCGGAGCGCATGGAACGCTGTTACCTTCCCACCGAAGTGGTTCCTATTTATCTACTTGCAATTTCTTGCTTTCGAACTGCTAGGTTGGCAGGAGCTGGGACAGAGACGGGAGCTCATTCCGTCCTGCAGTACTTGGGAATCGAACTGCTGACCTTCCACTTCCCAGTCAGCGTCTTAGTGACTTGAGCCACTGCAGTCCCTTGTAAATTAGGGAACAGGGCACTAAAGGATGCAGATGCAGCAGAAGACGAGAGAAAAGTGGAAAACTGGGAGCAAAGTAAACAAACATGGGAGTAGAAGGAGGACCTTAAGCATTTCATTTGAAAACCCTGCCCACCACTAATGAGGTGGGCATAACAAAGTTGGAAACGGCAAATAGGGGAAATGCATGAGCGAAAGCAAGAAGCAAGGGGCATGCAATATGTGATTCATTATGTGATTCATTAGAATCAAAGATACTGAAAACAAATAAACCAAGATACTGAAAACAAGAGCCAGTCTTATTTAATTCACTGCAAACCAACAACTTGGAAAGGATATGAATGTACCAAAATTTTAATAGCTATTTTTCTAAGAGGGTTGAAAGGAGTTAATAGGTACACGGCGGAAGTGGCACTGAATCGGAAGATCGCCTTCCCTCTATTCAATACTATAAATGTCTGGAAGAAAAATGAAAACACAATGTTGGGAAATTGGATTTAGAACATAACATTGACCTGAGAATCAGCCAAGCTGCATCACGTATACAAAGAAGAAGTCTCCATTACAGAAGAGTTTACTCACACGGACAGCAGCCTTTACCATCCTGTCTACTTGAATTCATGTAACTTGGCTACTTCCAGAAGGCTACTCAAACTATCTAGTGCCAGTTTAAGATTCTTTCTCAAGGTCTCTTCTCAGATCGAAACTGGAGCTTGGAACAGTTTTATTTTCTGGACCACAGCTCCACAAATTGTCAGCCGGTGGCTACACAAGCTACCCAGAAATACACAGACACTAGCACTGATATTCAAGAAGCAATGAATAGTTTAGCTCAGGGCTCTTCCTACCAGACAACAAGAAATGGATTTACCAAGAGAGAAAAACTCATTTTGTTCATTTCCAGCTCTGTGACTGCAGGTCAGCTTCTCACCAAGACAGAGGAGGAAGGGTGTTGATTACACTCAGTTTCTTCTCAACCCCCTCAAACTATGCAGTCAGGTACATCTAAATTGGTCGAGATAAATGAACTTACATAGGCAGGTTTTGTATCTCCGGCTAGCAGCTTGTAACAGATTCAGATATATGGGGTTTTTTTAAATATAAAAGTAACCAAAAAGTGATGATTTTTATTACCTTTGAGAAACAGCAAAGCCAAAGTCAACTTTTTAACAACAGTATACTAACTACAAGTTGTACCTCGCTTAAAGAGCATAATGGGATTGGTCTTTAAGCGAGTTTGCTCTTTAAGCGAAACACTATTGTAAGTGACCAATTGTGACTTTTGGTTGGTTTTATTTGTTAAGTGAAGTGAACATTCAGAGAAAATTCTGCTCTTCAAGAGAGTTACTCTTTAAGCCAGGGGCTCTTTATGTGAGGCTTGACTGTACTTTGAATGTCATGGCTTGAAACTATAACTGTGATTAAACTTTGCAGGCTATTTGAAGGATTGTTTCATCTCACACAAACCAACCCAGCTTTTCAGGTATTCTGGGGATATTTTTCTCTTGGTTCCCAAGCTTGTTTGGTGAGGACTCATGGGAAAGCCTTCTTCTCAGGGTCTGCTCCCAGGCTTGCACTGCCCCAAGAAGCTAAAGTGGTCCCTTCCCTTCTGTCCCTCTGTTGTCAGTCAAAGTCCTTCTTTTTCAGGCAGGCATTTAAACAATGTGGGGTTTAGTGAACACTGAATTTATAAAAGTACTGCTCTGTTCTGATTGCACTCAGATAAAAGAATTTGCACTAAAAATTCAAATGTGTAAGCTGCAGCCTCACAATCAACCTTTTGTTACAGTTTCTTCAGTCTTGCTGTCCACAAAATCATTAAGGACTGATATTCCTGGAAATAACTAAGGAATGTTTTCTTGGAACAATGATTCACACAACACGGTTTGTTTTAATATGCAGGGGAAATCAGAACAGATGACATGGAAGTAATGCAGGAATCGCCAGTGGCCACTTTGGTGGTGTAACTTGTGATGAAGTGATAGGAGTAGCTTTCTTCAGTTTGCTAAGAAATGTGAACACCAAATTTTGCTGCATATCTAGTAAATCCAAATAGCCAGTCAGCACTCTAGGATGGCACTGGTGTATAAAATCAAACTGGGTGCCTCAGTAACCTCTTGTTTTGTGGTTTAAGAGAATTACGGTAGGCTACATTAAACGATGGTGTGGGCAAATTGGGCTTCTTCTACAGTAGAGTTATGTTCTGGATTGTTTCATCCCACATAATTTCTCAGAGCTCAGAATGTGGTTCATTTTCATTATTACATAATAGAAAGGACTGTGGTTGTATCCCTTGTTAGGATGAAATGTTACAATGATGCTCAGTATAAGGTGGCTCTCTAAATTTCCGACACTGACAAACTGTTCAGCTACATCATTATCTTTATTGAAAGATAAGGAGAATTCTGTTACATCCCCTAGCTTGATGTGAGTCACATGTAATTAGTCCATCATATACCCATTGCATAAAACCACCTAGCAGGCCAGTTCCCTTTACCACCCAGCCGGTCTGAAAAAGAAGAACGTCATGACTTGTCTGCTTCCTCGGACTTGTGACCACCATGTGGAAGTGTGATGCTCCCACCACCATCCCTTTTAGCAACTGGCAAGGACAGTCCAGGCTTGGCCTACAAAACAGGGCAGGGGAATAACCTGCTTCATACAGATTTCAAGTGATGCAGAAGGGTAACAAATTATTACCAACTTTGCAGTGAGGGTGTTTTTTAGTTTCAGGAAGAGCAAAAATGCTCACAGGATTTTCTAGCTGGCTTTTTGGTACCACACGCCTTGAGTTAGGTAGGCAAGGAATCCATTTACTATTCTGACAAGAAGTAGCAGCTTTTACTTAAGATGACGCTACTGTATCAATGTGGTTCAATGTACTCTTTGGTACTTTGCTACATGGCAGCTACACTTAAATTTATTTTCACAGTGGTGCTTCCAGCCGAGACCTGGAAGACTTTAGCCGTGAACACTGAAAAAATGTGGCTATCATAAAACACCTAGTGGCACGATACATTGTTTGATGCAAAAATATGGGTGGGTGACTGCCTAAGACTTTGGTGCCTAAACCCTGCCTAGATTGCTGTCTATAATTTGGATGAGCCCTGTTAATAAGCTGCTTCTTTCTAATGAAGAAGCAACCATTTTAAGCCGTCAGCCAGCTCACAATCCCATCTCAGGAGTCCAGAAGAGTAGCGTGCCTTGGCGGGGCCCCATATAAAAATTTGTTTGGGGGCCCTTAGGAAGGGTAAAGATTTGTTTTGCTTACGCACGTTGGGGGCCCCCGTGGCCCGGGGCCCCCATATAATTGATATGGCAGATACGGCGGTAGCTACGCCTCTGCAGGAGTCATACAATCCTTTACAAGTTTACTAAGAAATCATGGATTTTTTTCAAAAAATACGGTAGTATTCATGTTAATCTGTGTTTCAGGCATATCAGAGAATAAACAAAGCAAAAACGCTGTAGCACTTTAAAGACTAGCTGCTATATCTCAATGTGAGCTTTCGTGGATCAAGTCCATGAAAGCTCACCTTGTCTGATGAAATGGACTTGATTCCTGAAAGCTCAGATTGAGATATAAGTTAGTCTTTAAAGTGCTACAGTGTTTTTGTTTTGTTTATTCTCTGATATGTAAGAAATAACTGCCATTGCATTCAGTAATCTTAGGTAAAGGTAAAGTTTGACATGGTGGCCGTGTTAGTCTGTGCAAGCATATCAGAAATTAAAAGAAAACAAAACAGCAAAAAAGGACAAAAAAAAAGTTGTGGCACCTTAAAGACTAACTCCTGTATTCAAATGTTTAAAGCATCACCACATTTTTTTGTCTTTTTTGCTGTTTTGTTTTGCTTACTCTCTGTAAAGATAAAGGTCTCCCTAGCTCAAAAGTCAGTCGTATCCAACTCATCTCCGTTTACAGCCAAAGAGCCAGTGATGTCTGGTTCTGAACGCTCAATCCCACTGCAGAGCCACATTAGATGCATTACAATGCTCTTATCCTATTTACCACAGGCTGCATATGAAATCTAAATTAGAAGTATTTGTGGAATCAGTATGTATTCTGAACAGGAAATAAAGGGAATTCTAAACAAGAAATAGAAGGGATTGGTAAGCTGCATTTTTCACATTTTAATGATTATCTCCATTTTAATGATATCTCCATACTATCTATTTTTAACATACAGTGGCACCTCATACAATGATTTTAATCTGTTCTACGGGGCTTGTTGTTGTACAAAACAATTGCTATATGATGCATGCATCGTGTAGCGATTTTCCCTATGGGATGCATCATACAACAGTTTTTTTGCTAAGTGGTTTTCCCCATTGAAACATTGCTGTACGATTCTTTCCATAGGGACACCAATTTTCCCCCAAAACCTAATTGTTATGTGATTTCATTGCTATACGTGGCGATTGTTGTATGAGTTTCCACTGTATGTTGATATGAATAGTTTGGAATCATCTAATGTACCTATTCAAAATACATCACAAATTCAGGCCACATGCCTTTCTTCATATTTTGTTTCTTCTGTCACTTGCTCCTGGAAGTACAAGTGTATATATCAGAATTACTCAGATATTTGTCTTTAGCCGCAAGAGAATAAATGCTTGAAGATAGTCTGTTTTCCTTCATGCCTGCCAAAACTGCAAGTTATATTCCCCTGCCAGCAGCCAATAATTTATTTGTCCAATTTTCAGCCTCCTTAATGAATTGCCTATGTTCTCTCATCTTTTAGCCATCTACATTAATCAAACAATCATCTATGTTTTCTATTCCCAACCACTTAGAACAGCACTGCATCTAATTTTAAAAATCCCTTTCTTGTTTGAAAAGGAGAGGGAATCCCTATGCTAACAATCTGATTTAATTTAGAAGCCTTGCTTTGGGGGAGGAAGGAAAACTAGCCATGAAGCTCTGAATCCCATCCTCAGTTTGCTTTGGGGTGGCAAATGTTATACAGTATTGAGGGGAAATAGCAGCTACTTCTTCCCTGCTCTGAGTGAGGTGAGAGAAGGGTCTTCTCTGGAACCACCATGATGTGAACATCATGCGCTTCTCAGCTGCAAGAGGGATGAGTAGCCCCATACATCCCTCTGGGTGGGGGCATAAAGCAGGTAAATTGGCTTCATTGAGTAAACAGGAGGCACCTACTGAAACAGCAGTTCAGTAACTGGCTTTCCCCATTCTCTGAATCCTTAGACCTATTGACAACAACAGAAGCAACAACAAAACCACAACCTTCCTTCTGCAGCAACACAGATACTCTAGTTCCGTGATGGTGAACCTTGGCACTCCAGATGCTCTTGGACTTCAATTCCCAGAAGCCCAAGCACCCGGTGAATCCACACAAATGGATTTACTGAGATTCATCTGGCCCGCACTGTACTTGTCGCTCCCGGAAGCAGAAGTAAAACATTCCCATAAGTGCGCATTTTACTTCCGTTCATGGGCAGCGTGGGCAGGATGAATTGCAGTAAACCCATCTGTGCGGATTCACAGGGTGCTTAGGCTTCTGGGAATTGAAGTCCAAGAACATTTGGAATGCCAAGGTTCACCATCACAGCTCTAGTTTTTCAATCTTACATTCATCTCCCTCCCCCTCCCTCCCCTCTATCCTTCTCTCTCATGAATCAGTTCTAGATACGAAGCTACAATGAAATTATAAATCTGTTCTTTCTTGTGTGTGCGGATCATCTGATTTTCAGAGTGTCTTTTCCTTTTGCATTGCATGTTGTGTGTTTGATCCTGGCTGGGATCAAGGTTGACTCAGCCAGCCATCCTTTCAAGGTCAGTAAAATGAGTACCCAAGCCAACTTGGGTACGATGGAGGAGGACTGTCAAGGCTAACTGTGACCATGCCAACTGCCAAAGAATTTCATTTGTAAGTCTTTCTAAATGTACGGCAAAATCTACTGAAAGACTGACATTTAGAATCAACTCTCATTTCCTAGCATATTTTGCCACAAATTTTGAAAGACTTACAAATGAATTTCTTTAAAAGTTGGCATGGTCATGAGGTGCATAAACCTGGGCAAATTCAGGTGTCTATATTCTGTATTAGCTGAAGCTTCTAGCTCATCTCAAATTGTAGCATCACGTACAATACAAAGTATTAATCCAAATGTGAGACTATCATTACATGGATTATTGTACCCAAACTCTCTCTGCCCATAAACATTCATCACTGATTACTGAGCCCACAATAATAATACTGTACATAAAATCATGCCAAACTGTGCATCTGATATTTCAGGAAGAATAAACCCTATTTGAGGCACTTTCAACACCAGTCTCCTAGATCCAGCTACCCACAATGCCTTCATCCTTGAAGAATCCACCTTTGGTTTGCCCGTCCTCCCCCAGCAAACCCAAACACCAGTCCGCCAGTTTCATTACCTCACCTAACTTTCAGGTGGTATGGCATGGGTGTTGTGGGGGACCCCACTCCAAATTCTCAGACAACCTCATTCAGTATCTTTATGTAGATCAGGTTGGGGAATGCGTGGCCCTCTGGAAGCTTTAGACCTGCAAATCCTACCATCCCTAAACACTGCCAATGCTCATCAGGTTGGGAGGAAAGAGAAAAAACTTTATTCAATTTTTTTCTCAACAATTTTCTGTGTGTAAGAATGTGAGAGGCAGTTATCACCAAATCTTATGCCCAACAGAATAAAACCATTTCACATGTAAATATAAGGCAGAAAGTATCCTGTAAAGCAGGGGTTCCCAACCTAAGGCCCGTGGGAACCTAAGGCCCGTGAGAAACAAAATGGCCACTCCCTTTGAAGGTATTGGGACAAAATGGCCACCCCCATTGTGCAGGTAAGTCAAATGGCCATCCGGCCCTCGAAGCTGACTGAGAGAGTGTGACCCAGCCCCGGGCTTGAAAAGGTTGAGAACCCCAGATTTTAAAGGACTGACATTTTCCCCTTGTAGCACTTATTTCTGATCTGCATCAGTGAATAGTGGGGATTATCCAAGGAAATACAGTGGTCACCTGCTCCTTTTTGTCATACTTTTTGGAACAAATCAAAAGCCAGGGAGTTGGAATAATTGTCGCTTCAGATGTTTTGGACTGCAACTTCCATCAGCCCCACCCAAAAGTAAGGGATTATAACTGTAACCCCAGGCATCTGTAAAATTTAAGAGTTCCCTCATCCTTGCTGTAGGGTTCAATTCCCTTAAGCAGGTTGTTTTAACAGCAAACACTCACTTTTTTGTTAAGGTAGTATGGGTCCAGGTCTTCCAAGGGCTCAGACACCATCCCCGGAGGTATGTCTCCATATATAAAGGGCAGTGATTTGCCAGCCTCCAAGTCACTATTGGGTTTTGGTTTATTTTCGTCGTCGTCGAGGTCTTTGCGTTCTTGTTTAGACTTCGTCGCTTTTTCCTCAGCAATGCGCTGTTCAATAGCTGCCAACGACTCTTTCGTGAAATAGTGGAAGCTGTCAGGTCCTGGTGGTACCAGCACTGATTGTGCCATCTTTTCATCCTGCAGCTCTTAATTACAATTGTGCCACATGCATTAAAAAGTGCTGGAATATGGGGTGGGGAGAGAGAAAGAGAGAGAAACACATGAAAGAGGATTAGTGTCATGTTCTGTGCAGGGGGCAGGGGAAGGAACATCATTTCATATCATTGTCTGCAGTGCAGCTTATTGACTAAGCTACAAAAGGGATTTCTGATGTCAACACATTCATTCATATTCCTTGAAGCTAATTTTCCTGGTTTTCCTCACATCTTTTTATCTCAAATGACAGAAAGTTTTGCCCTACCTCTCAGAAACCTCTCTCCAGTGCAATTCTTGTGAAGAGCTCTAGATTGACAATTGTTCCAAGAATGTTCAGCAGCATGGAACAAAGCAATCTTCCAATTATTATTATTTTAATCATTTTATCTACAGAGAACTACAGAAGAAGGCAAGTAAATGAGAAGTCACTGCCCTAAACTGCCTAAAATTTAAATTTAGTCAGTGAAAAATGAAATAGACATTAGAAATGAAGGGGAAGGTAGGAGGATATGGACTAACAAAGGAGTAAATAAGGAAAAAACATCCACATCTGTGTGGGCTATGAGCAAAATTCAAAATCAGGTATGACTAGCTTTGTTGTTCAGTTGCACAGTCGATTCTGACCCTTTGCAACCCCATGGACCATTGTCCGCCAGGCACCTCTGTCCTCCACCATCCTCCTCAACTCGCTCAGTTCTGTACCCATTGTCTCTACAATACCATCTAGCCATCTCATTTTGGGCCGCCCCCTTCTTCTTTTGCCCTCCACCTTTCCCAGCATCAAGGCTTTCTCAAGTGAATCCTCTCTTCTCATTTGATATCCAAAGTACTTTAGCTTCATTTTCACTGTTTGACCTTCTATGGAGCAGTGAGGGTTGATTTCTTCTAAGATCGACCTATTTGTTTATTTTATTTATATATTTATTTATTCAGATTTACATTGCCGCCCACTCGCCGAGGTGACTCAGGGCGGCTTACAGTCAAAACAGCAACAGTACAATAAAAATTATAAAATATAATCTCACAAAATACAAAAAATTGTTCTCCTCGCTGTCCAGGGGACTCTCAAAACTCTCCTCCAACACCACATTTCAAAGGCATCTATTCTTCTGAGCTCAGCTTTCCTTATGGTCCAGCTCTCAGATACATTACCACTGGGAATACCATTGCTTTGACTATGCGAATTTTTGTTTCCAAGGTGATGTCTCTACTTTTAACTATGTTCCCCAGGTTTCTCATAACTTGTCTCCCAAGCATCAGTCACCTTTTTATTTCATGGCTGCAATCCCCATCTGCAGTGATCTTGGATCCTAAGAAAGTAAAATCTGTCAGTGCTTCTACTCCTTCCCCTCTATGACTAGTATGTTTACTAAAATATTCCCAGAAAGATAAATCCTCATGATTTTCCTTTGGGCTGGCCAATAATTTGAGGCAGATGGAGAATTTAAAAAACCCAAAAATCATATTGGCAAAACACTTTATTTAGAGGATCTGAAATGGAACTGTAAGTTCAAAATAGACTGTTGCTGTGAAATATTAGGCCCATTTCTGTAGAAAAAGTGTAGACTAGCAGCTGCCCAGTCAGTGTTTTTTTCAGTTGACTTTTGTTGAAATACTGTACCTGGATCCCATTGTTGTCTGGGAGTAGGCAAAATCTGTCTTACAGGCTGCATGTCGTCTCCCAGAGGCATTTTTGCCATCTGTGGCTTCCCCAATCTCCCAGACCAAACGACAAGAAAGATCATTTTGGCTGGCAATAAACTTGGGATTAGTTGTGTTCTGCTCCATGACTGGGGTGGTGGTGCCCCCAAGACTTTTTCATCCCTCCTCCTCCATCACCACCACCCTAAAACCAGAGAAGTCCAACTAGGTAATTTCTGTTAGGAACAGGACAACTGTTCCTTGCCTGACTCTTTGAAATCAGTAGGGTCTAAGGCAGTGGCACCTTAAGTCTCATTGATTTCTATGGGGCTATAGTAGTTATGGTGTGCTATCTAGATAGTACAGTGCTTTAGGTATCTGACTAACGAGACAGAGGTTGGGAGTTTGATTCCCCCACTGTGGCTCCTGAGGGAAGAGCAATCCTATGTGGCCTTGAGGAAGCTGCACAGTCACAGGGCACCCCCAGAAGGAGGGAAAGGAAACCACGTTTGGGTAGTCTCTACCTAGGAGTTCTCAACCTTTTAAAGCCAGTGGCCGAGTCACAATCCCTCAGACAGCTTAGGGGTCCAGATGGCCATTTTGCCCTTCCTCCACCACAAGGCACTTCCTGGTGTGGTGGAGGCAGTGGGGGCCCACATTAAATGGTGTCATGGGCCACATTCAGCCCATGGTCCGCAGGTTGAGAATCCCTGACTTAGAACATTTGAGAAAGGGCTGCCATAAGTTAGAACTGAGTTGGCAGCACACAATTATTATTATTATTATTATAGTAATTATGACTAAATCTTACTATGGCTTATTCCTTGTTTGTAGTACTGTCCAACATAGCCCTGTTTTAAGTGCTTTGTTTTGATATTAATTCCCTTTATCACAGGGTCAATTAAGCAAGTCATGATACACTAGCCTGAGAACATATTCCCAACAGTAAATGGATGAGTCCTCTGAGTTTGTACAGATAACCACAACTAGCCCCCATATATCTGGCATTAGAGCAAGATATTATTGGATTCCAATTCTCAGCAGCAGCAGAAGTAGTCAGAGATGACGAAAACTGTAGTTCTACATCTGAAGAGACAACAGCTTTCTGCCCCTAGTCAAGGATATTGCTTCTAAATATTGTTTCCAAGTCATCAAACATTATTTTGATCCCAGGCAGCAATAAATAGATTTATGAGCTATACAATGTTAGACATATTTTCACAGAACTCATTCAGGACCGGCTCAAGGTAAATTCAGTACCAGGAGTAAAGAAGAAGACAGCATTCCCTCCTGCTTCATTCACAAAAGCCAAGTGGAGTGACAACGGAATCATTCTTCAGCAGTAGCAATGGAAGGACATGTTATATCACACTTGAAGGCAGCAGGCTGCCATAGGGAGCAATGGTTCTTTCCTCAACATCTTGTTGCTGCCATCTGAGGACACCATCTCACCTTGACTTCAGGGGAACTAGTTCCTATGTAGGTGAAGCACAACTGGTGTTCTGAGCCATGTTTAAAGTGTGCACTGCAAGCTCCCTCCTCTAAGCCATCTTCATCTACAAAAGCCTTTCATCTACAAAAGCCTTTCATCGACTAGGTAAAGGTTTCCCTTGATCAAAAGCCAGGGTTCAGTGCTCATCTCTGTTTCAAAGCTGAAGAGTCAGCACTATCTGCTTCTGCAGACGTTTTTGTGGTCATGTGGCAGGCATGACTAGACACTGGAGTGCACGGAACGCTGTTTACCTTCCCACTGAAGTGGTCTCTATTTATCTACTTCCAATTTGTTGCTTTCAAACTGCTAGTTTGGCAGGAACTGGGACAAAGACAGGAGCTCATTCTGTCCTGCAGTACTCAGGAATCGAACTGCTGACCTCCCACCTTCCAGTCAGCGTCTTAGCCACTTGAGCCACTGCAATCCATTTTTTGACTCAAACGTTGCAAAGAGGATTGCCCTTGACATGAAGAAAGTTTGTGCAGTCCTGAAATCTGACAATAAAAGATCATTTCAATAAACTGGACCGTGTCCTAATTTAAATTAAGTACAACCACAGTCTGATTTGGCACCGTGCTGAGTAAATCAACTATTTGAAGAGGATTACTTTATATATTACCACAGAGGCCAGGTCTGGAGGAATTCTCCTCTAGTTGTCTCCTTACTGTTGCTGCCATCATCACAAAAGCCATTGGGAAAGCCTCATTAACAGAGAAGGCTGGAGGCCATTACTGTCACCTAAAAGATTCATTGGTGTGCGGTATTCCTTATGTTCCCAAAGGAACGTGCAATATGCAGAGAGCAGGTTGCTCCCTCAGAACAAGGAAATAAACTGTGGACATCTGAATTCTGCAGCATCCTGCCTGAGAGCATTATGTGGCTTCGTTTTAAAAATACCCTTTATTAAATTATGAGTTTGGTGGTTTAAATAAAATAAAAGAAACCAAAACACCACAAGCCCTGCTCTCAAGTCCTAAGCCTATTACTTTCAGACGTGTGCAATGTTATTTTCCTGTAACAGAAAGAGATCTCTTCGGTACATCTGCAATGTTAGGATGCTTTAAAATTCTGAGTGTAATCTTTGCCACATCCTTTAAACAACAGCACCAACAAGCCTGGATAAGCAATGCAAGCCGCATTATCCGAGCAATTAAATAGTAACAGCAACGGAAGATTAACAGCTTGAGTGCCAGATGATGTATTTGAATAGCAATTATGATCTGAATATGGCAAGCGGCACCTTAATCCGCGATTTACAAAGACTTTCTCTCTCTCTCTCTCTCTCTCCCCCCCATAATATATACAGTAATAGCAACAGAGAGCATCCGTCGGTTTCATGGATTCGCATCCCCTCCGCGCGTGGAAAAACACCGCAGAGGTCCCCTCGACCATCCGCACCAACGTGCGCGCACACACACACACACCCCGATCTCCTGCAGGTGTACATTGAGGCATCCTGCTTGGCGACTGCGAAACCTTCTGCAGCGCACCTGGGGCGTCGCTCCCATCCCCGTGGTGTGGGTGGAGGTGGATTAGTGTTTATTATACCTAGGGATCGCTGGCTGCCAAAGGGCAGGTAGGCAAAGCAGGATCCGACCGCTTTGATGTGGCTTTGATGTGGAAATGAAAACAGAGGGGGGAGGCTCTTGTGTGTGCACCCTGCCTAGGATACAAAACACACACACGCACACACATTTCTTCATGGAGACTGCAGATGAAGCACAGATGCGCTGCCCCTGGGGGGGAAAACGTGGGCTTAGAATACGATCCCCGGGGGGACTGCAACAAATGTCCCATCATCCTTTGCCTTCCTTTTCTTTTGGGGAGTGGGGAGGGTGTGTGACGGGGATGCTGGTGACATGTTAAAAAAAATAATGCTTCTTCAGCAGACCACACCTAACTTCCTGCGAAAGGATCCTGGTTACCGAAGTCAAAAAAGGAGCATTTCCTGTGCGTAAAGGCGCTGCAAAGCCCGGGCGCCCCACGAGATGGCGCTGAGGAGGGCGAGAGCCGTGCCTGGCACGAGGAGGACCCCACATAGATATATGGGAGCCTCCCCACCCCGGGCTTAAGGCTTTAGGTTTCGGGGAGCGGGATTTGACGCCCCCCGTTTGCCAGCGCTTCGGCGACGGGCCCTGTTTGACCAGGAGCAACCAAGGATTAGGAGGGGACTTTGCCAAAGAGGGGCGCCTGGACGCGAGGTTGCCGGGCTAGGTGAAACCAAAAAGCGGGGAGCAAGAGACGCGGATGGAGGTGCTTCTTTCCAGGCGACTCCCCTAGTATGGATCGTGCACACCCGGCTGGCCCCTTCCCACGGGGTTTTGGAGCCACCGGGAATCGATCGGGTTAACTTGGAAGCAGGCAGGGGCTGCGCGAGGTCCCTTGCCTCTTGGAGCCTCTCCCCCCCCCACACACACACACACCAATGCTGCAGCGTGTGGAGGGCGGGGGAGGAGGAGGGTTCCCTTCTTCTCCCCCACTCCTGCTCCTCCTCATAAAATATTAAGAACTTCACCGCAGCCAATCAAGAAGATGAAAGAGCGCAGCCTATCATTAATTGATGGCATTGACTGTCACCAAAGGTGATGGGAGAGATGGCGGCGGGCTTTAAAAGAGCAGCCGAAGGAGTCACGCAGGGGAAAGAGGAGACGTGGTGGCTGCTGGTCTCAATAGTTGTAGCGCTTCCAGAGTCAGGAATAGTGTATCTTTGGGATGCCAGTGGCCAAGTGTGTGTTCAGCCACAAAACAAAAAGCAGAAGCCTGAGTATTTCCTACCTTCTTTTTTCACTCTGCTAGATGGTAGACGCAATGGGCACAGAGCTGAGCGAGTTGAGGAGGACAGAAGTGCCTGGCGGACAGTGCTCCATGGGGTTGCAGAGGGTCGGAATCGACTGTGAGACTGGACAACAACAACAAAAAAGCATTGGGTTGCAGGGCCATAGCCAAGATTCTAGATGTCGCCATAAGCTAGTGGGGCGGCATATAAGTCGAACAATACAATGTGGGTGGGTGAATATTTTTCCAGGATGGGCAACAAAGTCTTTTTTTTTCAATGCATTCCTATGGGAAACCACGTCTTGCCTGGATGGGCTAAGTGCTAACTTTCACCCCGGCCACCCTCTGGCTACGGCCCTTTTTGGTTGTCTGGTGCGATAAGAGTGATGCTTTGATTACAGAAATATTGGGGTCTCAATTAGCAGAATTCTTAACAAATATGAGGACATCTTAAGGGCTAAGATGCTGACTGGAAGGCGGCAGGTCAGCAGTTCGATGCCGGAATACTGCAGGACGGAATGAGCTGTCTTTATCCCAGCGTGTGCCAACCTAGCAGTTTGAAAGCAAGAAATTGCAAGTAGATAAAGAGGGACCACTACAGAGAATAATGCAGTTAAGGTATGGAGGGGCAGGATCAAGGTAAGAAGCCCACAAGATAAATGCAGAGACAAATGTTTATATTCTCAGTTCCTTCCTGGTTGCCACCATATTTTCTCACATCACAGACACATTTATAGATGGAAAGTCATGACTGTTGAAGATTTTTTTAAATTAAAAAAACAACGCCTTGACTCTGTTGATTAATGTCTTATTTGTGTGGATGTACATGCTAAATCAGTAATGGCGAACCTTTTAGAGACCAAGTGCCCAAACTGCAACCCAAAACCTACTTATTTATCGTGAAGTGCCAACATAGCAACAGGGGAGGAAGGAAACAGTCCCATTGGACTGCTGGGCAGAGGGGCGGGTAAACTCTGTGCTGGGGAAGGGAAGAAGTGTTCCCATTGGGCTGCTGGGCACAGGGGCGGGGTGAACTGCTGGGGTGACTGCATGGGTGCCCACAAAGAGCTCTGAGTGCCACCTCTAACACTAGTGCCATAGGTTCGCCATCACTGTGCTAAATGTTTAGCCCAAGGATGGGCAATTTTTGGCCTTCCGCATGTCACTGAACTTCAGCTCCATCAGCTTTACCCAAAATTCCTAATAAAGTGAGATCTGGTTGGAACTGTAGTCTAAATCTGGTGGGCTTCACGCTGCCCAACTTTTGCTCAGTTAAGAGAAGAGATGAGGTAAATACAGACTTGCCAGGTGTCTTGTATCGCCTTATTAATTTAATTGTTTTGGAATAGTAGCCATGTTAGTCTGTGTTTCAAGCATATTGGAGAATAAACAAAACAAAAATGCTGTAGCACTTTGAAAACTGTTATATCTGACAATGTGGACTTGATCCACAAAAACTAACATTAAAATATAACAGTCTTTAAAGTGCTACAGCATTTTTCTTTGTTTTGTTTATTCTGTGATATACCTATTAATTTAATTATTCTGGCCTTCAATTGAAGCCATTGGTTCAAACAACACTTGACAGAGATGACAAGGATCTCCTGTTATCCCATGCCATTTTCATTTAAAGGAGACTTTATTTTTAAACTGAATTGCTTTCAACATACTACTGTGTTGACTTTCATCATGTGCAGCGACACCTAATGGCTAGCAGCACTGCATTATCTGGATCTTACTTCTAAGCTCCACTTCTACAAATTGCATATAGGCCCTGCAACTGTGTTCAGGACTCCTGAATGATATTTCCCCCCAGGATACCACAGCAAGAAGTTCAAGTAGGCTAATTTACTCCATCTCCCAATCCCAAAACAGATCCTCGTGTTCTTTCCTATTGTGAGATGATGTGGCTCCTGAACATACTTGGTCTTCATAGAACTGCTTATGTGCTTTGCGTTTAAAAGGAATTGTTTTGTATCTTAGACCTGGGAAGTGTTTCAATTTTGGACTTAACTTCTAAAAAACTTACAGCCACTGAGTGGCCCTTTTTACTGGCTGTGGGATTCTTGGAGCTACAGACCTAAAAAGCAGAGACAAGCCATTGTACATGGCCCGTGAACTGGAAGAGGGAAGTTCTTGACTATGTGAGCATCTGAGTGACATAGCAGGAGTTCCTCTTAAATCTGGCATTATGCATATCAACTTGCTTTCTTGATGATTAAGGATTTAAACGAGAGATTCCTTGAAGTCTAATTTTACAAACATGGAAATATTGCCTCAGTCACCTCTTTTCAACCTTGATGTGCTTTCAGCTCTAATTATAGGCTACCTCTAAGTTGTTTCTGGCCCCAGCTTCTGCAAATCTTGCTCTCTTCCCCACCACAACTATCCTTGTTCTCTTATCTCTCAGAGGTTTCATTTTGGCTAAATTCCTGTTAGCATTCATCATCTGAGAAATGAAAAAGCCATCTTTTGAGGTTTGAGAGACACAGACTCTCCATTTGGCTTTAGGGAACTGCCTGTGGGGACACTAAAGAGTTATGTGGTGTTTTATTTGATGGTTGTTGAAAGCCCTGAATAAGGCCTCAGCGTATCTACCCATTGACCTCTGTAACTTGTACTCACACACAACTGCTTCAGTTTGGCATTGACATGGATCTCCAGTTCACTCACACTGCTGTGGGTACACATAGCATTAAACATCCCCTTTGGTTCACTGTATTGCATTGTATGTGCATAGCAGGGATGCCTTTGGAAAGTGTTTGGAGACTCCAGCAGGCCCAGAATGCTGCAGCCAGGCTGTTGACGGGACAATTATTAGCGAAGTTAGAATTCTCTGTTGCAGGAGCTGCTTTGGATATTGCTCTTGTTTCCTGTTTCAATTCAAAGTTTTGGTAATGACCTACAAAGCCAAATACTGGTTGGGTCCAGGCACTCTGAAGGAACATACTGTACTGTATTTCCATCTATGAACCATCCTTGATTTTAATGTCTTTAGGAGATGCCTTTCCTTCTGTCTCACAATCCGCTCAGACATTTGTGGTTGATACCTGGCTGGGAGCTAGAGGTTGGGAGTTGAATTCCCCACTGTGTCTCCTTGAAAGGGACGGTACTCAATGATCCATAGGGTCCCTTCCAGCTATGCAGTTCAATGATGATGATTTGAAAGGAATCCCCTTCCAAGGGCAGCAAACCTGGCCTATCCTTGTACTTTTATTGGCTGGTGAAGACTTTTTAAACAGGCGCCTGGCTACTGATCGAGAGCTTTGAATGTAAGTGGTGTTTTGCTCTTGGGTCATGAGAAACTGTGGATTATTCTGAAAGATATGGGTGTGCCTCAGCAATTGATTGTCCTGATCTGTAATCTATATTGTGGAGAAGAAGCTAATGCCAGGACAGAATATAGAGAAACAATGGTTTCCTATAGTCAAAGCTGTCAGACAAGGGTGCATTTTATCCCCTTATCTGTTCATTCTGTATGCAGAACATATCATATGGCAAGCCTGACTAGATTCAGATAAAGAGAAGGAATTAAAATTGGTGGAAGAAACAATAATTTAAGAAATGCGGATGATACCATCTTAGTGTCAATAACTTTAAACAACTTTTAATATAAGTGAAAGATGAAAGTGCCAAAATAGCAATGCAGTTGAACATTAAGAAGACAAAACCTTTTACTACAGAAGAATTACACATGTAGACAATGAAAAAAATTGATATAGTGAAAGATTTTTCATACTTAGATTCAATCAGCAAGGCGAACAAATAGGTCAATTTTAGAAGAAATTAACCCTGACTGCTTCTTAGAAGGTCAAATAGTAAAGATGAAGCTAAAGTACTTTGGACATCAAATGAGAAGAGAGGATTCGCTTGAGAAAGCCTTGATGCTGGGAAGGGTGGAGGGCAAAAGAAGAGGGTGGCCAAAAATGAGATGGCTAGGTGGTGTAGACACAATGGGCACAAAGCTGAGCAAGTTGAGGAGGATGGTGAAGGACAGAAGTGCCTGGCGGACAGTGGTCCATGGTGTCGCAAAGGGTCAGAATCGACTGTGCGACTGAACAACAAAAAGATTCAATCATCAGTCTAAATGAGGACTGCAGTCAAGAAATCAGATGAAAATGGGGACTTGGAAGGGAAGCAATGAAAAGATTAGAAAAGATCAAGCGTGGCGATGTGTCACTGGAAACCAAGACCATACACACTGTTGTATTCCTGATCTCCATGTATGGGTGTGAAAGTGGGGGAGTAAAGAAAGCTGACATGAAAAACATTTGTTTGAAATGTGGTGCTCAAGGACTGGTGAAACAAACAAGTGGATCCTAGAGCAAATCAAGCCTAAACTATCTCTGAGGGGAAAATGATGAAATTGACACTGTCCTACTTTGGGCACATCATGAGAAGGCAAGACTGTCTGGAAAAGACAATATGCTGGGAAAGGTTGAAGACATCAGGAAAAGAGGAAAACCAAATGTGAGATGGATCGATTTCCTACGGGAAACTAGAGATTATAACTTTCAGGTGTTTAGCAGGGCTATTGAGTACAGGACATTCTGGAGCAATCTCATTCATAGGCTTACCATAGGTAGGAGATGATTTGATGGCACATAGCAAGAACAACAAATGTTGTTTTGATGGGTTTGAATTGATTGTAAGTGTTTCTGAACATTTATCATCCTTCTGAATGTTTATCATCTTTGTATTTATTTTATTTTTATTTTTTTAAATTTTTTTATTTTTTTACAATATTAAAAATAAACTAACAAAACAGTCTACAAAACATAAAAGAAACAATTACACACACACACACAAAAGTAGTTCCCACGTACATCCTACAACGTTAAAAAAAAATGAGAAGAGGAAGAGAGAAAAAAAAGATACATGTCAATATAATATAATGTAATCAAACGTTATTTTTTATACATTTGCTATACTGTATATTTTCATCCTTATATCCACTCTCCTCTTTAACCACCATATTACAACTTTAATATTTTGTACATGGATCCTACCGCCCAGTGCACTACAGTCCTTGAATCTACCAGCCACTCCTTTTACAACTCATTCATTCTGCCAAAAATACATTGTATTCGGAGCAGGTTTTTCTCCTTTATTATCCATCAATGTGTGTTGCAAAAAAGGCTTCCAAATGTCCCAAAATCTATTTTGTTTTATTAACCCCCTTTTTATATTTAATTCCCATGTAAGTTTTTCATTTAATGCCATATCCCAAACATCAACATACCATTTACCAATTTCTAAATTCATATCACCTTTCCAATTTCTGGCTACTTGTTGTCTCGCCAATGTCAAAAAAATAGACAATAACTCTTTTATATTTTCCTCTAAATTCAAATCCTCTAAA
The DNA here is from genome assembly GCA_030440675.1 of Furcifer pardalis. Lineage (NCBI taxonomy): Eukaryota > Metazoa > Chordata > Lepidosauria > Squamata > Chamaeleonidae > Furcifer > Furcifer pardalis. The sequence continues at coordinate 143,332,608 of CP126894.1, read as the reverse complement.
TCCGTTAATAATACTATTTTTTCATTCAACTTTAAACGGATATTTAAAATTTTTTCTACTTCTTGTTCCATTTTATGCCAGAAATTGGAAATAATTTTGCAATCCCACCACATATGTTTGTATGTCCCAATTTCCTGATGACACCTCCAACATTTTTTCGAATTGCTACTATTTATTTGATTTAATCGAACTGGCGTCATATACCATCGCCACAACATCTTGTAGTTGTGTTCTTTAACTTTTGTAGACAGATTTCGCATCATCCTACTTTTCCATTTTTTCTTCCAGTTCTTATCTGTAATAGTAATACTCAAGTCCGATTCCCACATTCTTTTAAGGGTATCCTGGGATTCATCCATGTTGTTTATCATTTTATATAATTTACTTACTATTCCTTTTATCCCCATTGAACCTCTTCTTATTTTATATACCATCTCCTCGAAGTCTGTCAACTGCCTTATTGGCTGTAATTTCATTTTATATTGTTTATTCCACTTATCCAACGTTAGTATCTGAAGCCAGTTCAATTTTAATTCCTTATAAATTTCTTTTTTTGTTTTTTCATTCTCAATTCGATCCAGCCAATCTTTTAATAAGATTATATCATATTTATACATAATATTTTTTATTAATTCTAAATTTTTAACTGGAAATGTTTTAAGATCTTGCAACTCTAATATTGGAGAGGTGTTTGGTGCCAATTTATTTTTCAACTTTATCCATACATTTATCATAGATTTTAGGACATTATTTCTTGGTTTTAAATCAAAAACTGTATTTTCCAGAAATTCTCCCTTTGCACACACATTACTATCTTTCATTTCTATCTCCCTCCATATGAGGTCCTCTATCGTTAAAAGTTTTACCAAGCCTTTAATTTGGAACGCCCTGTAATACGATTTAATATTAGGTAATCCCAAACCACCCTCTTTCTGTGGTTTATACCATAGGCTTTTAGGTATTCTTGCTCTTTTCCCTCCATTACAATAATCATTCAATAGATTTTGAAAAACTCCTAGTTCTTTTTCAGATTGTTTAATTGGAAGGACTTCAAATAAAAAGTTAATCTTGGGTAATAAACTCATTTTACAAATTGCTATTCTACCAAACCAGGAGGTCTTCAATACCCTATATCGAACAATTTTCTTCTTAATTTCCTCTTTCACTTTATCATAGTTTAGTTTCTTCAAATCCTCTACATTGTCAGCTATGTTAACTCCTAAATACTTTATACTTTTCCTAATTTGAATTTTAAATTTTTCCTTAATTCTCCCTATCTCTTCCTTATTTAATTTACTAAAGATTGCTTCTGATTTCCCCCAATTTATTCTCAGGCCTGTTATCTCTTCAAATTTTTGCAAATGATCTTGTATCTTTTCCATATTTTTTATAGGATCTTTCATTATAATTAAAGTATCATCTGCATACAAACTTATTTTTGTTCCATTTATCCCTTCTATGTTCATATCACTCCTTATAGCTCTAGCCAATAATTCCATAGCCATTATAAACAAAATGGGGGAAAGAGGACATCCTTGTCTCATTCCTGCTTTAATTTCAATATCTTCTGTAAATGAGTCATTTACTCTTACCTTGGCATAACTACTTTTATAAAGTTGATTGACTACATTTTTAAATTTTTCCCCAAATTCTACTTTTTTAATTATTTCCCTAATAGTGACCCATTGTAAAGAGTCAAAAGCTTTAAAAATGTCTAAAGATAATAATCCTATTTTACCTTCTTTTCTCTTGTTTATTTGTAACAAATTTAACACCCTTCTTATTAAATCAGACATATATCTTTCCTTTAAAAAACCTGCCTGATCTGTATGTATATATTCCCCCAGAAAACTATTTAACCTATTAGCCATAATTGCTGTAAAAATCTTTGCATCTTGATTAATTAAAGAAATTGGACGATATGAGTCAACCAGTTCTAAATTTTTTCCTGGTTTTGGTATTAATACTATGATAGATCTAAGCCATGAATTTGGAGATTCTCCCCCCTCCAAAATATAATTATATAGCCTGATTAATTTAGGAATAATAATTTGTTTAAATTCTTTATAAAATTCCGCTGGTAATCCATCTTCTCCTGGAGTTTTCCCTATTTTCAATTTATTTATAACATCTAATATCTCTTTCTCTGTAATTTGTTCTTCCATTTTAGCCCTATGTTCTGCTTTTATACTCTCCCCCTTGTGTTCTTGTAGATATTTTTCTAACTTGCTTAAATTTATTTTCTTATCTGTGTACAAATTTTGATAAAAAATTTTAACTATGTTAAGTTTCTCTACTATTTTATTACACCTTTTCATATCCTCCCTTATTAAAGTTCCAATCTCCCCTTTTTCCTTCTTCTCTTTCACTGCTTTTGCTAACATTTTTGAACTTTTATCACTATACTCAAAATATTCCCTTTTCAGATAAATTAAATCTCTTTTAATTTTTTCAATATCCCTTCCTGCTATCTCCTTCTGTAACAGTTGTATCCTTTCTAAGGTCTTCTTCTCCTTTGTTTTGGCATGTTTAATTTGCAATAATTTAATCTCTTTTTCCAACTCCAGTTGTCTATCTTTATATTGTTTATTTTTTAAACTCTTAAATTTAATACACTCACCCCTGAATACTCCTTTCATTGCATCCCAAATTACATTAAAATTTGTTTCATTGTTATCGTTAATTTTCCAAATTTCTTCCCAATTTTTCATTATCTGATCTTTTATCCCCTTGTCTTTAAATAATTTCGGATCATACCTCCAAGTTCTTATATTACTTTTATTTATTTTAAATTGTAATTCCACCATTACTTTGGCATGATCCGATTCCTTAAAAATTCCTACTTCTACATCATTTAAATCCTTCAATATATTTTGTGTTACAAATACATAGTCAATCCTAGAATATGAATTATACACCTGGGAATAATATGTATAAATTCGTTCTTCCCCTTTCAATTCTCTCCAGGAATCTTTCAGTCCAAACTTTTTTATCCACTCATCCAACAATTTAGCTTTCCATCCTTTTCTATAATTAGTTATATTAGTACAATCAATATTTGACCTTGTTAGGTTAAAATCTCCGGCAACTATCATTCTATCACAGTTTTCTTTTATCAAAATATGACTCAATTTAGTCAAGAATTGGTCTTGATTCTCATTTGGTGCATAAACATTGACCAACAATATTTCTTCTTCTTCTATACTTCCAGCTATAATCAAATATCTGCCTTCTGGGTCCCCTATCATTTTTGTTTTCGTAAATCCCAATCTTTTCGATATCATAATCGCCACCCCCCTTGCCTTGGAAGAACCAAAGGCCTTTTCATAATACTGAGTCCAACCAAGATACAAATTATTTTTATCCGCCGCTTTTTGATGCGTTTCCTGTAAAAAAATGATGTCCGCTCTATCTTTTCTTAGGGCCATTTCCAATCGTTTACGTTTAGTAGGACACCCTGCCCCTTTCACATTCCATGACAATATCTTAATATTTTTCATATTTTAACGTTATTTAACCTTTTAAGAAATAGCTGGCAGACTTCAGAGGACGTGTTACCCACTACCCACAATTTAACATATATTACACAAAAATACATAATCTAATTTAATCTAATTTAGTCAGTATCCACTAAATAGTGTAGTTTGCTGCATCTTCCTAGCAGAATCTGCTTTTAAAATATACACTGTAAGCTGCCTTGGGTCCCAGAAGCAAGAACAAAGGGACGTAAATAAAAGATATTCATGGCCAAACAAGAAAAACACTTTCTCAGTTCCTCTAAACCCTCTCCTTTGTCTGAAATACATTCGTGACATCTTTATCGTCTGGACCTATGGAAAAGAATCACTTCAAAAAGTCCATCAGAATTTCTTTCTCACAAGACACAAAGAAGTCTGTCTGATGAAAGGCTCACCTTTACCCACAACACCGCCAGGTTCTGTGCCACAGCATGTAAGATCAGAAGAACAAACCTGATAGGACTTCAGCCAAATAAACTACTAGTGCCACAGCATAGGCTTAGTAATAGTTGTAACACTATTGATCCATGTACTAATTTTACTACTCCTTAACTCTGAGTAGAAATGCTCCCTTTTAAGTACCCTCATTTTAACTTTTGTCTCTTGATATATTTTAATTCCCCCCATTTTAAACTTATGTTCCCTTTTCTGTTCTATGCTGGTCTGGGACCGTAATAAAGATTTGATCCATCCAAAATTCAGTAACTCTCATCTTACCATTAACCTGATTCTACACAAGTCTAAACAATAAGTACAGTAATACCTCAGATAACATTAGTATCGAATAACACTAAAATCGCATAACATTAAGCAATCTGGGGGGAAGAATTGCATCGGATAACATTAAGATCCTATGGGATGCATCAGATAACAACCGCTAAAGCCTGTGTGGTTACAATCTATCTCTATGGATCCCATAGGATTTTAACATGCATCGGATAACACTAAAAATCGTATAACACCAAGACTTGTGGAACCAGGTTTTAGTGTTATCTGAGGTTTTACTGTATACTTTTTCAGCATCAGCACACAACTACACAATGGACATCTAAGTACCACTTTAAACTGAAACTCCAGTGGTATATATATTTACAAGTCTCCAGCTTCCACACAGAATATTGCACAACATCTATTTTCTGTAATTAAGCCTTCTGAGATGACCATATTGTCTTGGATCTGTAAGATAGAGACTCAAATTTCATGGATTTACAGCAGACATTTCTTAAAATATAATACCCATTCAAATAAGGTAAAAAACAATACACAAAACTGAGCAGGAAAGAACGTTTGAGACCAGACAGATCCAGAAGAGAAAATTACAGAACATCAGTCACCTACAGTTCCAACTGAATCTACTCAAATGTATTAACAATTATCTACAACTTACAGACAGTCCTCCAATCTTAAACAACTTCTGAAATACAACATGTCACTTTATTTATTTATTTATTTATTTATTTATTTATTTACTCACTCACATTTGCTATCCCGCCCCAATCGGGTATACCCGACTCTGGGTGGCTGTAACCATGAAGAAATGAAAAGCCCCTGCTACAAACCCAAGTGTCAACTGCGTCCTATTCTGGCAGCATAGTTATGACCCAACATTTTCTTCATTAGAAACACATTTTGCATTGCATGGATTTCATCATGCACAAAGAACAAATGCTTGTTACATGAGAGCCTAAAAATGTGTCCTTTGTCATGAATGATAGCACATGGACTTCCAGATGTTAGCTAGCTGCAACAGAATGTCATCATTGTAGGCCTATAAATGCCAGAAGAAATAATAGCGCAATGCCATTGGCAGGGTTGTGTTGCATATGTGGGCCTTTGGCTGCCCAACCAACAGCGGGTAAAGAGTGTAGGTGGCCGGGTTGCTGCAGCACTACAGTGAAAGAAGCCAGATCTGCCCACCCATTAGCATTGTCTTGGCACTCTTGTTGAGTGGTTGGCATTTTGATTGTGCTGGATATTACATTGGTGAAGCTTTGACAGAGAAAGAAAAATTGTGATATTAATCATGGGTTAGGGAGATGTTACTCTCCAGATATGGTTGGGCTCCAGTATGTATCAGCCTTTACTGCCCTTAACAGCAGTAAGTCCAAAGTACTAGTTCATCAACATCTGGAGGGCCAGAGATCTCCTGGCCCTAGCTCAGAGGGTATTGCACAAATACTGTACTGTCCTTTCTCACACTATTGTATCCAGATACAGAATTTCCCTAATGGGACTGGCCATTCATGGTTTCCCAGGAGTTGGACTGCAACTTGAGGTCTAAAGGCCATCATATATCAGAATGCCAATATGGACCAGGCTGTAAATTACTTCTTAAAAGCCACTTAGAGAACTGTTAGGTGCCTGTTTTTTTTTTAAGTCTGTTTCCTACATTAATAAAATGAGTGGTGTGGTGTGGTAATGTTATAGGATCAATGAGAGAGACCCAGGTTCAAATTCTGGCATTTCTAGCATTTGGGTGGAACTAAGAAAGAATCTTGCCTGAAGCCTTCAAAGATCAGTGCCAGTCAGAGTTGGCAGTACAGGGCTAGATGGTACCCTAAGTTACTAAGAGTTCAAGGCTGTAGGTGGCTCACAACCAGTTCAGCAATGGTGAAATTTTGTGGTTAAGTGCGCCATAACTTGGTCCTTTAAAAAAAAAGGTTATCCAAAAGTTAAAACCAGCCTACAGGCTAAGTTGTTTTAAATTCATTTTAAAGGAATATAATCTGTTCAAGCCAGGAAGCAAACAAAAAGATAGAGAAGCAGACAACATTCCTTTGGGGAGCAATGAAAAGAGCAGGTTTTCTTACGTTTTATACCACCACCACCACCCTTCAGAATCTGGTTGGTTATGGAACTTAAGTATGCCATCTCTTACGTGGCTGTATGTCCTGTTGCTTTGACAACAAAGCAAGCCAGGAGCAGAAGGAAGAGGGGGAGGAATGCTGGACCTATAACAGAAGAAAATAAAGATCAGAAATGAAACTGTGCGGGTGACATTTTTACATTTGGGAAAGGTGGAGTGGGAAAGGTAAGCCCTGCTTCTCAGCAGCAAAGAAGATGAATCAAAACAAAACAAAAAATTGCCTGTTGGGGAAGGAAGCTCTTCCAGGGCTGTCCAGTTGGTATTATAAAATGCTGAGCAGCTTTCCCCCATGGTGGTTAATTTTCAAGAGTTATGTAAGAAAAGCTGAGTGATGATTAATGTATGGACCTGCATTTCTGTGGGAGTTACAATTGAATCTCTTCATGTGTGTTAATGTCTGCATGGATAATCTTAGCAGTCCTAACTACTGTGCTTTGGCACATAGGCAAACTCTCTCTCCTAGCAAGAGAAAGAGTCTTCCCTCTCCTTTTTTTGTGTGGGCAAAACTAGGTTCTTGCTATTTCAATAAAAAGCCAAAGAAAGGAGACAGCCCAACCCCAATAATGGCATCCAAAGTCAAGTGACAATAAGGGTATGGCAAGAGAAAAATGAGTTCATGATATTAAGAGAATTTAATAGATCCATGAATTATAATGACCATATACATCACTAACATGTAGGGTCACCATAAGCCAGAAGTGACTTGATGGCACATAATAACAACCACAGCGTGAGAAACCTTAGACCTTCCAGATTGTTGAAGCAACAATCACACAATCCCACACTGTTGGCCATACAGACTGAGACTTCTTGGAGTCACAGTTCAAAACATCTGGAGGATTAAAGGGTTGTTACATCTTGGGCAGAGCAATGATACTTAAATAATTTTAAAGTCTTCTACTTTAGCAGTATCCAACATTGCTGAAAAAATATATTTTAAAATATATACTTGTACTGTATTTAAAAGTAGGTTACTATCTTCAGGTTGCTGAAGCATTATCCTCCTGCTCCCTTACACAAACCACAATTCAGGCATGTATCCTGCTGGGCTATAGAATTAAAAGCCCTCAAGTGCTAAGGCAGGGGTCCTCAACCCTTTTACACCACCGGCCAGACCACTTCCCCTCAGACAGCTGAGTAGGCCAGATACGTGGTTTCCCTCATCGTTAATGCTGCTGTAAACCGTGGTGGGTGCATTTGTGCATACATGGGTGCGATTACGGCTGTCATAAACACTTCTGCTTCAGGGGTTGCTGTCGGGGGCCGGTCCATGGGTCCATAGGTTGTGAACCCCTGTGCTAAGGGTTCTTTTCCATCTTCCGAGTAGCGGTGAAGGGGGCCTTCTTTCTCATGTTGCAATGGTAAATTGCTGAAGTGAAGGCCCTCATCATGATGTTGCCCACAGCTGTCCCTCAAGGAAGGTGCAGGAATCCCTACCAATTCATCACTTCAAACATTTTTCACCTCCACCAGGAACAGCTCCTTTGTAAAGCTAAGCAGGCCTGAATTGCCAGTTGAAGATCATGCTTAGAAATAAGCACAAAGCAGCAGCCATAAAGGTAGCCTTGCGGACATTAATGCTTATTAAGGAACAAAACTATCTGCATTTCTCAGAAATGGTGCAGAGAAACTTTAGTTTTCCACAGCTAACTTTGTTGTTCAAAATCTCTTGGGTTTGTGTGAATTTGTTGAAAAGATCCCTAAAATGTGTCATACTTATTAATCTGTTCTGGATGAGTGAAAATTGATGGCAGGAGTAAGCAACACATCTCCCTCTAGATGTTGTTGGGCCACTTTATGCATTAGGTTTAGTCTGTGTAGCCAGTTGTGAAGTGCAATCTAACAATATCTGAAGAAGCTCAAGTTGCTCACTCAGTCATAATTGCTTTGATGATAGATACTCACGGCATACAAATGTAGAGTCAGGATCATGACCGAAAATGCATCCTGTGTGCAGATGTATAAAATGGTGTCTCTGTCATCCACATTTTACATGCTCCATGAAATACTGGGGTACATAAAGCTTGAAGCTGTTGCAAGTGCTCAAGCGCAATGCAAGTAGTGCTTTGTTCAAAGCCTTGTTAGGCAGCTTCTGCTGGTTATAGCATTGCTTCTCTTCCAATGTTTCCCAAATGCTGGTTTTTGGACATCAATTCCCAGAAGCCTAAGTCATTTCCACAAAGCACTGATCAGCCAATGTACTGACTTAGGCTTCTGGGAATTGAAGTCCACTAGTGGGCTGTGTACCCCTTGTTGGGAACCACTAGTCCCTTAGAATTCTTGCCTCCAGTTTTGGCCCACACCCACCATCTACAGGAGCAGAGCATGTGTTCTGCATACAGAAGGTCCCGGGGGCAAAGTCTGGCATGTATCTATTATCTCTCTCTCTCACTCGCATTCTCCCTCAGGTTAGGGATAATGGGGGGTGGGTGGGTTATGGACCCTCTTCCTGAGTCTCTAGAGGCAAGAATAATCAGGGTGGGCAACCTGTGTTTCTCATGATTTTGGTCCATAGCATGACGGTCCTTTCTTATGTGTGACTAGGGCTGTTGAGAGTTGAATTCCAACATCTGCAATAGCACAAATTGCTTCACCCTGAAATAGACCATGCTGTGGTTAGTCCCCTTCCAGATATACCAAGGATCCTTCCAGACTTAGGCTTGTACCAATCAGTTTCACTGTCTCTTTCTTGCAAGTTTATAGGAGATGCAGAGGCAACTGTTCTCTGTCTTCATCCCTCTTGAGTGAGGTACACAAGAAGAGCCTCCTCAAAAATACTTTGGAACCACAATCAGGCATACCCTTGTAATTGCAATCTTGTACTGCCAGCTAATCTTTCTCACACTAGGTCAAGCGAAAGGAAATGCAGAATGAATTCACCAAAAGGTGCCTTCATTTTGGCAGTTTCATGTCTGGCCTAGACACAGAAGAAGAAGAAAAATCCCTCTTGAGTTTTCCCATTATTCCTTTCATCTTTGTTTTTGTAACACAAAAGAAAGTTGCACAATGCTTTCAAATATGAATGGCAGGGATCCTCTGGAAGCATCCCACTTTTCTAAAGCATCAGAAGCCTGGTTTTAGTTGTGCTGTATAGCTTAGATTTCAGCAAACGGCTCTAAGGACCAATTTAAAAGCCATTTTAAAACAATGTTAATTTTACATCCCTTAGAACTATCTGGAAAGGGCTTTGAATTGCAGAAAGTACCTGAATGAAAATAGTTTATTGGGTCGGGTGGGGCTTAATGCAATGAACACAGGCTTGATTTGGATGTAGCAAGAAGGCAGGCTTTTGTGGGGTCTCTGGCAAACACTGTGCTGTTGAATGCTACCTACCATATCAATCTGTTCCCTCTTGGCTTCTCCTGCAACTAAACCACAGATCTTTCATGTACCTCTAGATCAGAAGTTCTCAACCTTTTTAAGCCAGGGGCCGGGTCACACTCCCTCAGATAGCTTAAGGGGCTGGATGGCCATTTTGCCCTTCCTCCACCATATGGCACTTCCTGGTGTGGAGGAGGAGGTGGTGGGCCACATAAAATGGTGCCATAGGCTGCATCCGATCCACAGACTGAAGGTTGAGAATCCCTGCTCTAGAGTCTTTCTACCTAAGGCAGGAGTTCTCAACCTTTTAAAGCCGGGGGCCGGGTCACACTCCCTCAGACAGCTTCGGGGGCCAGACAGCCATTTTGCCCTTCCTCCACTACATGGCACTTCTTGGCATGGTGGAGGCTGTGGGGGGCCACATGAAATGGTGCCCGGGCCACAGGTTGAGAATCCCTGACCTAAGGCATAAACTATGGCATTTTCTTTAACTAGTCTGGGGAGAGATAGCATTAGGAAGCAGATCAGCTTAGCTGCTCTCACTTATATGAGATGCCATCCCGGGCATCTGGGAACCATGCAAAAGCCACTGCCTGTCAGTTAAAATCCACAGTTTGATTGTACACTGTTTAGGATCAGGCAGGATGACACAACAGCATGAAGACTTTTGAATTTTCCAGAACTCCACATCAAGCCAAGGGGTATGAAATGGGAGGAAGCAACAAGGGGGGGGGGGGGGAAATAGTCCAGAAGGAGTTTTTTTAAAAAAAATTAAGACAGATTGGACACCATGAGATTTTTAGTTCTGTTCTTTCCCAAAACGGAGACTGCATACTGAATGAATCACTACTAGATGTGTAGGAATCAAGCTATATATATCAGGGCATACTGGGATTAAGAATCCAGGGCTGCTCTCCATTTATGAAAAGCGAGGGCGGTTGTAACTGAGAGATCTCTCTCTGCTGCCTTGGCCAAAGCGCACAAATCCTCAGTGGTTAGAGGAAGTCATTTTCCTGCCATTTGAAGGGACACTGCACTGAAGGCTCCATCTCCTAGGAATCTGGGGCCTGAATTCGATTCTTTGTCCCAACTGGATTAGACTAACTGAACCAATGGGATTTATCTGCCTACCCACAATTCAACAGTTGAGTCAATGAGTCAACTCTCTTTAAGACTAGCAACAGGCCTGTGTGTCTATGTACATCTATAGTCAGATAAAATTCCCACAATATGTATGGCATTGATGCCTTATTGAAGCAAGCCAAAATAGCTGCAGAAATGCACTTAACAAAAGAGATATGGAAAGGTGAAAAGTCCTTAGCACTGACCTCTGAAAGCAGCTGCTCATAAACGCAGGAGTCAGCACTCTGCACGCAGCCAGAGGAAACCAAGAAGAGGATTGGGAGTAGGAAAATAAAAGATGTCATCAGTTGCTCCATGCTGCAGCATAAGCACTATTCTCTTTTGTTGTTAGAAAGTAATGCTTTTTTGTATCAGCTATCTCGGATATGCTAAAGCAAGTGCAAAAGTAGCAGTATTTAAACTACAGGGAGAGAGAGAACTGCTTGTGTCTTTTTTTCCTTCCCTGTATGTAAACTACAGGGAGGGGGAAAGAGAGAGATGTGATTGGTTCTCTAGAGAACCAATCACGTCTCTCTATTTCCCCCTTCCCTGTAGTTTAAATACAGGGACGGAAAGAAAGAGAGAAGCAGTCTCTGTGACTGCAGTAGAGTCGGGGGGAAAGGCGGGTGGGGAGTGGATTGGGTAGTTCTACCCAAACCACCCCACACCATTGCATCAGATAACGCTAAGAATCATTATCCAGAATCGTTATCCGATGCAAGTTTTCCCCCCAAAACTTGCATCATTATCCGATTTTAGCGTTATCTGATGCAATCGTTATCCGGGGTATTACTATACTGTATTATGTATGGGGCACACCTGGGCAAGTGAAGCTCCTGACTAATAGGACACCTTCCCTGCCTCTACACACACATCCCTCCTGTTCTCCTTGTCTTTCACTCTTGTAAACTATAAGAGTGGCGTGGAATAAACCTCTGTCTGAAGTTACAGAAGCAGTATCTGACCACCTCTTTCTACAGGGAATGGAACAGCCTTTCTTCAGCCACTAACACCTTTCCAAGTTTTCCTTTCAAAGGATCCAGGGGGCAAGAATGGCAACAGTGCCCAGGTGATGCTGGAGTATTTGTGGAAAGGCCGGAACTGGGCAAGGAGCACTGCACAAAACTCCCAGGGAATGAGAAGGGAGGAAAGGAGTTGGTAGATTCCCCTACATACAGAAGTCCCACCACATTGCCAAAAGTCATGGTGTGGCAGAGTGTGTGTCCCCCCCCCCCCCCCATTCTGGGTCACAGCCCTTCTAGTCCAGAAATACTTTAATACCTGCACAAAACAGAAATAATTGGTTCAGGGGGTCTCCAAGCCAGTTGGGGGAGGGTGGCAAGGTTATATTCTATACAACGAATATTCTATAGATGTTCCAAAGCTGTTCTTGTGCCTCCAAGTTTTTGTCTGTCTCGCCCCTCTTCTTTATTTTATTACTGCTGTCTCCTTGAAAATATACAATTGCTCCTGTTTTCCTTTTGTCCTCCCTCTTCCCCCGTTTCCTTGGGGGGGGGGGTGTTTGTCAGAAGGGGGGGGGGCTGAGATCCTGTTCGAAAGGCAAACAGAGAATAAATCTCTTGGCTTAAGGACTTCAAATTGTCCTTGACCCTCTCTCACAATCATCCCTGCAACTGGAGAAGGAGACTTTTAGACAATGACTACCAGGATGGCGAATGAACAGATGAGAGAAGACAGTTTGTGCTTGTAGAAAATAGAACAAGTGGAGATTCATGAAAAACTTTCACAGTCTGTGAATTTTGCTCCTGTTCCCTTTTCCTTCCTTCCTTTTCCTCTTCCAGTTACATCCTACCCCTAGCTGAGGAAGAGTAGACCAAAAAGAGACTACTTACCATTATCCCCTCACTTACCCCCTCCACTACACTTCTTCAGTTCATCTGGCTAAGGATTCCCAAACTATCTGATCTGTTGATCACAATAAAGACCTCCTTCCAGATTCCCATGCAGGTAAGCTAGTGCATATCACTTGCTCAATCAGGAACATTAGACATCCATTTTGAGTATGGCTGCTAGCCAACGCGTGACACAGCTGACAGCATGCATGTTTGGATTTGCAGTCAAATGTGCATCTAGAGGGGGATGATGGATGCATTTGGTTGGAAACAATGCAACAGAACTCGGCAGCATATTCTGAACTCTTATGCGTTTGGATGCACATTCTATTTTCCCTACAGCAGTCCTTTAACCTATGAAAGAACATTGCTTTTTGCTTTATAGAATCCTGTGGTAAGTATGGAGCACTGGGACCTGAAGCCAATTCCACGGAAGGGGCCGCAAAATGATCTGTTCTATTGCAAAGGTGCAATCCTTTTGATATCTTAGAAACCTATTAGCATGAAGGGATCAAATGGGGGGGGGAGGGGGATGTGGGGTTCAGATCCTCCTCAGGGGGCACCATATTATTAAAAGTGCAGAAAGATGAAGTCACACTTGCATGAGTGATGAGGGTGCCTGAAAAAGAATCAGGTACTGTAGTTACAGTCTCCTTGTATTGTCTGCACTAGTGCTCTCTCACCTATAAAATTAAAACAGAAATCATGTTATTGTTCTATTAAACCACTACTGCAGAGATTCTCAACCTGCGGCCTGTGGGCCGGATGTCACCATTTCATGTGGCCCCCACCCGCTCCACCACACCAGGAAGAGCCATGTGGTGGAGGAAGGACAAAATGGATGTCCGCCCCCCGAAGCTGTCCGAGGAAGCCTGACCCAGCCCCTGGCTTAAAAAGATTGAGAATTCCTGCACTACAGTATAATTAAGTAATCTCAAACTCCTCATCAGGTTGCTGTTACAAAAAACTTGGAAATGTAATGTGGTGACAGAGAGGCACAACAATCATCTTGGTTTGATGTTTTCCCTGATATTATTATTATTATTATTATTATTATTATTATTATTATTATTATTATTATTATTATTATTATTATTATTATTATTATTATTATTATTATTATTATTATTATTATTATTATTATTATATCCATAATGTTTGAGTAATTCCAGGAAATGTAATGCAGAAAAATCCTGTCTCCCTTTTCTGTTCAAAGCACTAGTTTCCACATAAACTAGCACATACATATAACAGATTGTCAGTCACAAACCATAGGATCAGCCCATCTGAGTCTTCTTTCTCACTTTTTAATACTGTAATACCTCGGATAACACTAAAATCGCATAACGTTAAGTAATCTGGGGAGGAGAATTGAATCCAATAACGTTAAGGTCCTATGGGATGGATCGGATAACAACCGCTAAAGCCTGTGTGGTTACAATGTATCTCTATGGAGCTTTAACGTTATCCGATCCATCCCATAGGATTTTAACATGCATCGGATAACACTAAAAATTGGATAACACCAAGACTTGTGGAACCAAGTCTTAGCGTTATCCGAGGTATTACTGTATATGGCTGGTGATGGTATTGTGGACACAATGGGCACAGAGCTGAGCGAGTTGAGGAGGATGGTGGAGGACAGAAGTGCCTGGCGGACAGTGGTCCATGGGGTCGCAAAGGGTCGGAATCGACTGTGCGACTGAACAACAAAAAAACAAAGTGGGAAAAGCCTTATACTGTATATGGTCACCGGTGAGGTTGCCATGACTCAACAATTCATTTAGGATTCTTCCACCAAAAAGGGAGTAGGAGTCTGTAGATGAATGCAAATTATTGCTTCCCTGCCTTATGCCACTTACTGAAAAAATCCAAGGGATACAGGGAATGATAGGCTAGTGAGAGCTCCCGAAGGAAAACATGACAAACTCCAAGTGTTGCTTCCTTGGTGTCATTAATCTGCAGTAATTAAAAGCCATTCACTGCAAGAACAACCTTATCTGCATACCTTTAAGCTACAAATATTTATACTTTGCTTGCAGCTTTCATCTACAGATGCTGAAGCAGTGTACAAGAATAAAAAGAAATAGAAGCAAGACACAAAATCATAAACTACATAAACACAATGATTACATTATTCATACAACAGATAGTTATACCTGAAAGGCTTGCAAAAAATAGGTAAGTCTTCAACTTGTGGCTAGAAATATTGTAGGAGCAGATTTGATTCCAAAGACAAGAGAACTTCACATAAGCAAGAGATATTATACTTAATGTCCTGTTCTGAATTTATGAGGACGGCCTCACCAGCATGTGGCACCCCATTTATGATAGGAAAGGGGAAACCTTTCTAGATGACAGCAAAGCCAAAATGTAGTATCCTGGGTAACCATGTCTGAAGTTCTTCAGGGCTTTTTATATGGACCACAAAAACATATGCCTAAAGTAGTAGCAAATGGCAAGTCACAAACTGTGCTCATTTCAAAAATTTTTAGACAAGAAACAAAACAAAACACACATGACTGTGAGATGTTAGATTAATCAATCTAATATTACTTGGGACAAAACCTTAACATACTCTCTCTCTCTCTCTCTCTCTCACACACACACACACAGTCACATACTCTTGAACCATTTCCCTGCAAGCCACAATGTTGAGAAGCAGAAATGTCATACTTTACATTGGCCCCATTTATGCAAGGCACTGGAATTCTCAGTGGGTTCAGAAAATATAAAACCTGTACTTTTAAACCTAACCACAACCTGAAGCCTATTACTAACCTTAAGTACATTGGCATTCTCGTGAGATCAGAAAATATCTTGTAACTTTTTCATTTTGAAAAAAAAAGGCATGGTGGAAGTGGGTTAAAAACAAACCCGCAGAGAGCAGTAGTCCAATTGTCGTGCTTACCTGGATCAGTGGAGTTAAGCTATACCTGTCTACAGTATATGCAATAAGCACACAAGGCAAATTTGAGAAAAAGTATGAACCTCCTGTGTCAAGGATGGATCCAGGCTGCACAGCTGATCCTTCAGAAGGAATGCAGCCCCGTCCAGAAGATGTAGCGTACACTTACTGCTTTCTATCTCACCAGGATTGATTCTCAAGGCTTTTTTCTTGTCGCTCTTTATCCAGTCCACCCCTGCAACCAGGCACTGTTCCAAGACTAGCATAACTGCACCTGATTCAGCTCTGACCAAAAATGCATGGATGGAGAGATCAGCATTCTGGGAACACTTTGCTGTAAATCTCCTGATAACTATTCCCGCATGCTTAATTTCCTTTTGGAGTAACCAGCTTGGGTAGGAAGTGCCAATCTTCGTAAGTATTTCATTGTTTCAGCAAAACAATCCTCCAAGCAAGCAGACTTGATAAGAATAACTGCCCAGAAAATTTTCTTTCAAATTAAGCCTGGTTAACAGATTCCACTTTTGGCTATTGCCCAAATCCAGTTTCTGTCAGAATGAACATCAGCAAGAAATTAGGTTCTATCCGAGTGCCACTGAGATTTGCTTATCTTTCCAACCTGCCTCTTTTCATTCTCTCTTCTACAAGTTTATTGTTTTGAATAGTTAACATGATCAGGGCAGCAGGAGTTGCTAAAAATCCCATTTCTAACCTTCATTTCTAACCCACTCAAGTCAGTTAAAACATGACTAAACCAAAGCTGGATTCTGTGTATATCGCTACAGCCTCACTGTATCAAAATCTGTTTTTACATCATCTCTTTATTACTGAAGGTTTGAAGTAATGGTTCTTTGATATTTCTTTCTCAATTCCCCTGACTACATCCTTCTCACTTCAATAGGCCCTCTTGTTCTTTACTTGCAAAAGCATAGGCAAAACTTTTGACTTTATTAAAAATGATGAGTTTCAACAGTGATCAGATGAACATTGGTGTGGATGGCCAATCTCTGCCAGTGTGGAAATTCCAATCTGCTTGATGCATTTACCTTCTAATTTAGGGTGCATAAGACTTCAACTATTTGTTCTGCTTAAGACAAGTTGGATATTTCCCCTTTTGTTTATTTTAATACCAGCTTGTGGCTGGTGTGTTACCTTGTTCAAACATTTCAAAAACAAAACACCAAACCTTACTTTGACTATGAGTGTAGGGGGTGTAGAGAAATTACCTCAACCCCCAGAAAGCTGAGGGATTCCAAGAACTTGACTCCTATTATTACCTGTGGTTGGTGTATAACCAGATTAGGTCTGTTGCATTCATTCTCATGACAACATGTAAGCAAAATGCCAAAAAATATTTCACTTGTTCAACAGAATCCTGAGCAAAGAGATAGTCTTGAGGAAAGCTGGAAAAAAATGCTAAAAGTTACTCTTGTCTGTTTTCCTCCAACCCATTATTTTTCTGTCCTGAGTTTTCCCAGTATAATACAAGAATGAAAAGGTGAGTTTTGGATAAAGTTTGTTAATTCCAGTTCTCACCTATCTAATGGTGCCTGTCTCACCTTTTACCTTCAGAACAATGGTCATAATGACAGGCCATTACACAACATCACAAACTGGAAGCTGCTTGACCTTCATGTTACAGGTCGGCATGATTTACATCCTGAGACAGATTGTCAGTTATACTGCTGCCTTTGTCTTGCATATATTAGATGGAGAGGCCCCTTCTGCAATCTTTAATCTATCAGACCATGAAAAGCTCTTCAACTACTGTACAGTCAAACCTCGCTTAGCGAGTGACTCACTTAGCGAAAAACTTGCATAACGAGCGGGTTTTTCAAAAAGTGATCTGACTCGCATAACAAAAATTTTCGCTATGCGAGTTGGACTTTCCCTATGGGAAAAAGTCGCATAACGAGCATTTCTATGGGGAATACTCACTTAACGAAAAATTTTCACTATGCGAGTTTTTCCATATAAATTTTCGTTATGTGAGTTTTTCCATAGGAATTTTCGCTATGCAAAAAAACTCGCATAGCAAAACCTCGCATAGCGAGCAGCCTCGCAGAATGAATTAAATTCATTCTGCGAGGTTTGACTGTACTTGTGAAGCCTATGCACTGTCGACTAGCTGAGTTCTTGATAAAGCCATGGTGGCAGAATACAAGAAGAAAAAAGGGAGCCTTGTTATAAGCGACATGGTATCCTATATTGGAATGGGCAACCTTGACAGGCTTAGGGGGAAAAGGTTTTGCACCTAGACTCCACCACAGACCATAACTCAGAAACTGATGTTTTGGGCCATTTATTTAGCCAAACCAGAAAGGATTGGGTGGCCCCTTTCATTTGATGAAGATCCCCAAGCCAAAACAAAGACACACTTTCTCTCTTTTTCCACTTCTAATAGTATCTAAGAACAGATATTTTTAAAATAAAAACAAAGCAGAACAAAATAAAATTGATTTTTTTTTTAAACAGAAGCACTTGGGTAGCTCTGGAAGTGTAGATGCTGGTTCCATTTTGGGAGGGGGGCAGTGAATCAACTCTGGGTTTCAGTCCATTTTTATTATTAATCCAGGAGCTAAACTTGTTTTGGGGACAAAGTTCAGGATTGTAGTTAGCTCTTATAAAGTGCAGCCTGAAACCAGGAGTGGAATCACTGCCTCTGTGAAAACCGAGTCACCAGTCTCCTTTGCTTGGGAGCTACAAAAATGGTCAGCCTTGGTCTGCACAGATGCTTTAAGGCAGTGATGGTGAACCTTTTAGAGAATGAATGCCCAAACTCAACAGGCTGCTATCCGTGGTGCAGAGGGTGAGGCAAACTCTGTGCTGGGTGGATGGAGGGACTGATGGGTGAACTCTGCTGAGGCAGTGGCACACATGCCCACATAGAAGGTTCTGGGTGTCCCTTCTGGCAAGCATGCCACAGATTTGCTACCACTGCTTTAGGTGAATCCTTGTTTAATTTTATTGCTGCATTGGTACTCAGACCAGCAGGCCCCTGTTTTGTTCATTTTTATGTAATAAACATTATCTAAGTCTTCTTTAGAAAATATATAGCATATCTTGTTTCTTTGCTTACTCTGCAGGAAAAGCATAGCTCTTCCTGACCAGCAAAGGGAGAAAGGATCTCTGGGGCTTAAATTGTTTATCTAGTCCCCTGGTCACAGGTAGAGAAACATACTTCTCAAAACATGAATGTCCTGGCCTTCTGTCCTCTGCAAAGAAGGAGTCTTAGGAGAAACCTTCATAGCAGTAACTATATAGAGTTGAACATGAAAGTCAGGCTGCAACTACAGTGACAAATCAAATTAGAGTGGTCTAGCTGTGCTATGGCTCGATTTGCAGGCTATTGTATGTTTCTGTTCAGATTAGCTGATCATATGGAAACTGTGGATTGTTTTGGTGTCTGCCAACACTGACCCTTCAATCCAATGCAGTTTCGATGTATGCCACAGCCTACAGGCACCTTCCTTTGACCCCATGCTCTGTCAATCCTCATCTTTGCTTTTACTGTGATAGAGGTACTGGCGTGCAGCGGTCCATGGGGTTGCAAAGGGTCAGACCCAACTGTGTGACTGAACAACATAAATAAAGCCAGTGGGCTGTGTACAGTGTTTCTCGGTGCTAGGGAAAAGGAATAGTTTTTAAAAGTTCTTCATAACACAGAAACATATACATTTATACTACAGAGCAAAGGAGTCCGCTGTAGTTTGTTAAAGTTGTTTGAATTTTACAAATAATAATAATTTTTTTGTCTTCGCAAAGATGATCTAGCACTAAACTAGTATATTAATGTAGTGATAAGATGATCTACTACTGAACTGGATAGTTTAATTTAAAATGCTTTGGGGTCTCTATGGGAAAGATCCTGGGGATGGATGTTCTTGATATCCAAACAATCACATCCAACTTAGTACATCATCAGAATGCTACCTATAGTCATACCCCCATCCTTTTGAAAAACAAAATAATTGATCACTTGGGGGAAAATCTGTTTAAATAAATTTGGCTTGAAATAGTAGGCACAGCAGACAGAGAAACTGCATCAGAACAAAAAGGACTGGACTGATTCAAATTGGCATTTGCATCATGTTATCAATTTTTTAAAATATAATTCATCAATTTTACAACCACAGCAAATTCTACAGTTAGACTGTAGTCGCAGCCTCATTCTCAGAAACAAATGAGCTGACAAGAAATCCCAGACTTCCTGCTTAAATAGAGACAAGCAACAATGAAAATAACTACCGTAAGTCCAAAAATAACTTTACAATGCTTTTAAATGCAAAGATGTCCTGGTCTACTAGTTTAGGATTTTCCTTGGATACCTTGGAGTCATTATTCAGTGAGGAGTCCATGCATTGGTAGACGTCTCTGTGACAACATTCTGTACATGCAAATGGATTTGAAAAATCAATCTGCATGTGGGGTATTTTTTTTTTTTTAGCCATTTAGATATCATGTCACCCGCTCGCTAGGCAGACCATGACATGTGCCCTCCATTTTCACCTTGCCTACAGGATCCGAAGGAGGACACTTTGGTGAGTTTTGGTCCTAGCCAAACCGCATTGACAAGAGATGGGCAACACTGCCTAGTAAGACCACTCAAGCAGTAGAAATACCTTTTTATTAGCTGATCTCAAAGATCTGCCAACAGATCAGTCTACAATCTGCCAACAGAAGAGTAGAAAGGGGCAAGGCAAGATTTGAGTTACCCCAGATGTAAGCCTCCATTCTATGTTCACAGGTACATTGCTGGCACAAAAGTAGACAAGATTGAGCGTAACAGAGAAGTTGACAGTTCTGAACCTGGGGAAGGGTATCACAGAGCTTTGAAAATGTGTACACTATTTTAGGGTGTATTTTCTGTTAGTTATATTCTCCTGTCTTGCTTGGTCACAGGCTTAAGAGAGACATTTCGCATCACACAGGAGCCGTATGCCTGCACAGTTACCTACTTGATCATGGGTTAGGTTAGATGGCTTGTTTTTTTAATCACCATGGACTGTTTTGAACTGTGTGTGTCCCTCTCACCATTTGGCATTGTCACTAGTTCTTTCCTGCCCAATACATAACAAAAAGAGCTGGGTTGTTGTTGTTGTTTGGCCCATTCATCACAGGCAAGCATTTGGCAGGTGTGATTCTTCCAGGTGAGTGATTCTGTGATGTGACAATCTAACAGGTACGAGCTTTTCACATCATTGGATCAGCATGCTGGGTGGAGACTGACTCTTGGTGAATTTTTTGTTGTCTTGGCATTTGTTAAAGCTGCAAGAGCTCCATCCTTTTAAAAAACGTAACAGCCTAGGGAAGGAACATTGGTGGGAAAGACTGGTGAAGAAAACTTTCAAAATGGGTCACTTGCACAGTGAAATGACTACATTACAGCCAGAGCAAAAGGAAGCTTTTGTATGACATGTTTCAGTTCCACAGTGTATTGAATTTATTTATCTCTGTGCTAAAGCTTGGAAAGGTATGGCACTCTGTTGGACTATAGCTTCCATCATCTTTTGCCACTGGCTATGGTGGCCAGGGCTGAGTGAAGCCATAATGCAGCAAAACATAGAGTATCTGATATTCCCCAGCCCCGCTCTATGCCAATTTCATTTAGAAAGCATAAATAACCATTTTGCTGGGTTTACACTTCTGCTTTCAAACAGTTAAAACTTGAACATACACATGCACTCCTACATTATAAATATTTTAAACAAGAGTATGCCATGCTTGAGCATTTCATGGAAAGTGACTGAGTTAAAAACAGGCACAGGATTGCTGTTCAATAATGCTACAAGCCATGGCTTTGCTTTCAGGTTGTAGTGATGCTAAATGTGGAGAGAAGCATTGAAATGTGTTTAGATACTTAAGATGATATTAGGGAGAAGATATGTGGAATGTGCTATAAGTACAGAAGGCATGTGATCTAAAACCTGGGGAACATCTTACTCTTAATTTGGGGGTGAGGCATCTACTGCCTGCTCAAACCACAAGTGGCCCTGGCTACAAAGATAGTTTCAATATGAAAACAATGAAAATCACACTGTGCAGTTAAAGACGGCAGGCGAACAGAGGAAAGGTTCTGAGAGCAGAACAAGGCCAGTTCAACTTTGTTGATGGACGGCTGCCTCTCTGTCGCCCACTTGCATCTTTGATTAGATTGCAGGCATCTAATTTAAGAGCTCCAGGCTGGGAGAAAAACATTGCTGAATCCTGTCTGGTGGTCCTTTTTTTTTTGCTGTGTCACCTGAGAATGCTAAGGAACAGCTACAGATGGAATTAGTCATTCTGCCTCACTAAAAATGTCCATGAACAAATGTAGAGAACGGATTGTGTTGGAATTCCAGCTTCTGTGTTACCAAGGCCTGGGAAGGGAAAAAGAGTGCATTATCATCTCATTATTATTATTTTTAGTTCTCTGGATGTAACATACAAGGCAACTACTTGTTCCCTTCCTTTGATACTGTCCTTGTAGCTCTCCTGAGTCCTGGTTGTACCTGAGTCATAGAAATAGGCAAACAAAGTATGGTTCTTGTACTCTGTTACTCAAAAGAAATATTGTCAAATGCTTTTTTGATTGTAAACTGACACATCCCCATTAGCTAATAGCTGTCATCTTAAGCTTCCCAACTGTGTTGAAAAATACAGCAAATGAAATGACAGAAGAAATGCAGCTACAGAATGCGTCATTTAACCACAGGACTTCCCAGCATTTTTATTATGTCCTTCTTCTGGCCTCTGACACCTTTCTTGACTCAAGCAACTGCTTAAGTGTGAATGTAAAACATTAGATTGACAGCAAGGACTAAGTATTGTATGGAGAGGCCGGTTGATATTTTTACTGTCAGTCATACTTGGTATCTGGTAAGCAAAGTATGTGATCTATAAATTTAATCTATAAAAAAAGTTGTAATGGGTTTTGTGCTTCCTTCTGTACTGAATAACCTTTGCAGTCTCATTCCCTACTATGCCAGTTTTAATTCTAGCAGTGCCTCCCATATGCAAAGGGTGCCAAAATATATACAGTCAAACCTCATATAACATTAAAACCTGGTTCCACAAGTCTTGATGTTATATGATTTTTAGTGTTATCCGATGCATGTTAAAATCCTATGGGAGCCATAGAGATACATTGTAACCACACAGGCTTTAGCGGTTGTTATCTGAAGCATCCCATAGGATCTTAATGTTATCCGATGCAATTCTTCCCCCCAGATTCCTTAATGTTATGCGATTTTCGTGTTATTCGATACTAATGTTATATGAGGTATTACTGTACAGTATACACATTTTAAAAAAGGCAAAAAAACTGTGTTAAAATTGTAAAAGTCAATATATACTGATAACAAAAGATGAATACAAGTCATGTTACAAAAGGTGCTCAAACTGGTTACTATCAGTGTCCTGACACTTCTGATTACAATGAACTATTGCTTGAGAAACACTGACTAGAGTGTCCACTTGTATCATTGCACATGCCGTTTCAATGTCTTCCTGAAGTACAACCAGTGTAGCTGGTTTTCTATGGTACACCATATCCTTTAAGGTACACCATAGGTAGTGATCAAGAGGTGTTCAGTCAGGAGAATGTGGGGGAACTCAACTGCACCTCTTTGTTCTAACTATTGCGGTGGGGCAACCATCTTGTTGGAAGCAAAATCAATCATTCCCAAAAAGTGTATGAATTGCAGGTAAAATGGATATGTATCATATGTCTAGGAACACTTGACCAGTAATGGTAAAAGAAAAGGTCCAATTAGTCCCCTTAAGGAGAGTCCACACTAGACGTTGAGGCCTGAAAAAACTGACTTCTTTTTCCACATGAGCATGTGGATTTCCTGGAGCTCAATACACACAATTATGTTGGTTCACTTTTCTATTCTATTTAAACTGTGCTTCATCAGACCAAACCATTTCCCCCACAAACTCCTGATCCTCTTAGATCATGTTTTGGAACCAGGGTCATCTTCAGTCAGCACATGTAATAATCTTGGGGTGAAAACTTTCCATTTTGCTGTTTTAAGAATGCATTGTAAACTTGTTCTGCCAACTCCTGTCTCACATGCACATTGTTTGGTAGATTTCTGTGGTGAGCATGTAAATTGTTCCAACACCAAATAAACTCACAAAAAGCTGCCTTCATTTTGGCAGTTTCACAATTGGCCTAGACACGGAAGAACACCACCATAGCAGAAGAAGCAGGACTTGTTGCTGCGTGAGGCTTCCTGGATCTTCCCTTGTACACATCACGCATGCAGTGATGGGATGACACCGGTTCTGACCGGATCCACAGAACCGTTTTAAGGATTTCCAGAGGGCTCTCCGTGGGGGTTTAACCGTTTTTGAGGCGTCCGGATCGGACGCCTCACCGGCAGGAAAATTAAAAAAAAAATTGAAGCAAAAATGGCTCCAATTTAGTGCGCATGCGCAGAAACTCAATCTGACGCATGCGCACTAAATTGGAGCCATTTCTGCTTCAATTTTAAAAAAATTGGACCCGGCCGCCCCTGACTGCAGCCTCCTCTGGAGCCACTTGCCGCCGCTTGCTGCTGCCGTCGCCACCGCCACCCGTCGCCGCTGCTGCCATCGCTGCTGGAACCGGAGGAGGAGGAGGAGGCGCGCTCTGCTGGCCTGGGGCGACGGCTGCAGGAGGAGGAGGAGGTGTGGCTAAGCAGGCAGCCCAGGCCATCCCGGCCGCAACCCTCGGTGGGCGGCCTCGGCGCCCGGCAGCAGCCGGAGGAGGAGGAGTTGTGGCTAGCCGGGCTGCCCAGGGCCTTCCGGCCGGAACCCTCAGCGAGCACCCCTTTGCCTCGGCGCCCGGCAGCAGCCGCAGGAGGAGGAGTTGTGGCTAGCCGGGCTGCCCAGGGCAGTGGCGTCGCGCAGCGTTGAGCCGCCTGGGGCGAAGAAGAAAATCGCCGCCCGGCCCCCCCCGCTCGCTGCCCCCCCCCCACCGCTCGCCCCCCCCCAGGCAGAAGGCGCTCCCTCCCCTGCTGAATAGTGGGCACCCCCCCCTGCCAGCCCGCCGCCAGAAGTTCGAAAAAGGTAAAGATCGCGGCTCGACTGCGGGGGTTAGCTGGGATCCCGAGGGTTCCCCCCATCCTCGCCTAATCCCCGCAGAGCCGTCCGCGTGCACGCCCGAGGATTCAAAAGGGTAGGAATACCCTTTCGAATCCTCGGGCGTGCGCGTGGGCAGCTCTGCGGGGGTTAGGCGACGATGGGGAAAACCCTCGGGATCCCAGCTAACCCCCGCAGTCGAGCCGCGATCTTTACCTTTTTCGAACTTCTGGCGGCGGGCTGGCAGGGGGGGGTGCCCACCCACCCACCCAGCCAGCTTGCCGTCAGACTGGGCGCTCGTCGGGGGGGGTGTGGCGCCATAGCGGGGAGCCCCTGGCTGCTGGCTGGGTGGCTGGGGGGGAGGAGGTGGGCAGCGCGCGCGTGCAGGACTTCCCAGGTGGAGGGCGAGCCTTTTGCTGGTGATCGCTGCTCGCCTCCGTCCCATTGGCTTGGGTACTCCTTTAACCGGCCTCGGTCGCCAGCAACCGGCTAGGCATGCCTCCTCTTCCTGTGGCCGTTGCCGAGCGCCGAGGCCCAGGGCCGCCCGCTGAGGGTTCCGGCCGGAAGGCCCTGGGCTGCCCGGCTAGCTGCGCCGCCTCCTCCTGCGGCCACCGCCGGGAGCCGGGCCCGCCCGCCAAGGGTTCCAGCCGGAAGGCCCTGGGCTGCCCGGCTAGCTGCGCCGCCTCCTCCTGCAGGAGCTCGGTCGCTTCCAAGGGTAAGTACTGTTTTGTATTGTTTTACTTTTAAGTGAGGGGTTTGTGTTTGGGGTGGGTTGGTGGGTGTTTGGGTGGGTGGGTGTATTTTTATTTAATTTTTATTTTATATCTTTCTTTTATTTATTTATGGTTTTGTGTTGTGGTGGGTGGATGGGTGTGTGCGTGTGTACGTGTGTGTTTTATTTAATTTTTTTAAATTAATTTTTTATTTTTAGGCTCCGCCCACAACGTCATGACGTCATGACGGTGTCTCCGCCCATGATGTCATGACGTTGGCCACACCCACGACGTCTGTGACGTCAGGGAGTGGTATAAGATTTTTTATCATCCCATCACTGCACGCATGGTACCATGTGTCTCAAACCTGTTATGAATGTGTGCATTTGTTAGGTGTGTTGGAGGTTCTGTTGCATATTCACACCTCCATTGTCCTTGTATTACCATTACATTCTCAAATTTCAAACGCCAATTCAAAATGGTTTTGCACTCCTCAAACAACTACCATGCTTCCGGCATTTTCTTTGACTGTCCTGCTTGTCGCATGATGACACTAACATTCATTCTTTTGAGTGAACATCATACTACACATTACTACTGTAATTGAATTCAGCTTCAAAAAGTAAGACATAGATGACATATTTTAAAACATCTGTACACGTTGGACTATTGTTTCCATCATCCTCAGACAGAAGCAGAGTTATGGGTCTTGTAGTGCAACACATGCCAGGGTCACTATATTCTAGAATGCTGTGATACATCATGCCGTCCCATTGAAGGTAACACCAGGTGTGACTTGGGTAGATCTCTTGTTTACAATCAGGCCTGCCTCAATCACATAGCGGCAAATGTTGTAAGAACTTGTCAAGTTTTCACCCAGAGAGAACCTCTGATGTGTGAAAGTAGGGAAAGGGATGTGGGAACGTAGTAAGGTATGCAGCTTGCATGGGGAAAGGCCCCACATTCAACCACCATGCACCGTTGGGGGAGGTTTCTTCTTGCATTTCTGGTGATTCACACCCTGTTGGTATAAAAGATCACTCTGAGCTAGATGAATCTGTAGTGTGCTCAATATAAAGACACTTCTTGTAGCTGTGATGGTATTCATCCCCTGATGCTCCATGCAACTATTACCTGGTTATAATGATAATAATTATGTGCCATCAAGTCAGACCTGACCTATGGTAACCCTTTCCAGGGTTTTCTAGGTAGAGAATACACAGAGGTGGTTCATCATTTCCTTCTTTGGAGGGTACCCTAGGGCTGTGCAGCTTGCCCATGACTAAACAGACTAACTCTTCTCACAGGAAGCAGAGTGGGGACTCAAACTCCCAACATCTGTATCTAAACCACTAAGCTATCTAGCCAGCCAGTACTTGCATACTCTTGTATTGAAAAGAGAGTCTGCATTTAATTAGTTTAGTTAAATAATGACTGAGAGGCCTTTCATTCACAAAGCTTTCTAGCCGCTTTTTCCAAAGCCATCTAAGTTTCCAGAGTTCCTCACATCTGATGGCAGTACATCATGTGTTTTGCTTCTGACACTTCTATATCCCCCCTTTCATGTGAGTTAAATAGATACAGCTGCTGTTGCTGACACCACTAGCTGCATCCTTAAATTTATTTAAATGGAATTTCTTTTCTAAAGGACTGCCCCTGAAAAAGTAGAGCATTTCTGTAACACGTGACAAATACTGACATCATCTGCTAAAAAATTATTTGGGTAGGAAATTAGGGCATAAACATATTGAGGTTTGGAGGGCCAAATCTTCTCAGTCCCTGACATACATGTGCAAATGTAAGACTTAAAAAAAACTTGTTAATGTAACGGCCTGAAGCTTGATTTAATTTTAATCTACCCTTGAGAGACTTTCTATGTATGGAATGCATAAGAGCTAAGGCTTCAAGATTAGTATTTCTAGATGCTACAGAAGTGGTATGGTGCAGTTAGGATGATTAAAATCAAACTTGGGAGACTGAGGTTCAGATCTCTACAAGGCTGGATGAGTTTTGACTACTCCACATGTCTCGATCTAACAGGGGCGTAGCTACCGCCGTATCAATTATACGGGGCCCCTGGGCCACGGGGGCCCCCAACGTGCGTAAGCAAAAATTAATAAAAACTTCCCAATTTTTTTTTTATTTCACAAGGGCCCCCAAACAAATTTTTATACGGGGCCCCGCCAAGGCACGCTACGCTTCTGCGATCTAACCAAATGCCACAAGGTTGTTGTCATGAAAAACATTAGAAACAGGGCACGATATTAGTGTAATAGCAAACTAAAGTAAGGCCAAGAACATCTTATTTGAGAAATTCAACATACAGATAAAATAAGTTGATCCTAAAACATGCTAAAATGCCTACAGAAGTCCAAGCAGAATTTAGTGATTGCATATCACTAGCCTGAGAAGAAAGAAATGTTTTCTTTCATTTTATGTCAGGAAGAGTCCTACATTTTCTATGGTAAGTCTCTGAGTGCAGAATAGAACTCATCCTTGATAACTGGCTGACAAGAATGAGCAGACCTGTAGCAAATTAATGAAAGAATGTCAGTCAGAAGGCAGTGAAATGAAATGATAAGGACGGACTTCATTAAATGGAAAGAAGGGATGTGTTTGCTATGGGATTTTCTGCCTGCTCTATGAAAAGGGAAGAACCCAGTAGCACTTTTGCTGCACAGCAAAGGGAGTGGGGGAACGGTTGCCTAGCAACTGGCCCTGGAAACTACAGCAGCGTGAGAGAAACAAGGCAAGCCCCCTCATCACCTTATCTGCTTTAGGATTTTAGGGAATCTAGCCTTAAAAGCAGGAGGGTCCTCATGTACGTTATTCTTCCCCCATCCCACATAGACAGGGATCCATCTTCAAGCTTTAATGAAAGTCACCATTGGTTAAAAGACTAAAATAGGAACTATGCTGTGGGGATTGAAGGTGGGCGGGATTCAGCATGCAGACAAAAAAGGGGGAAGAAATGTGCCAAACTTCTTGTAATAAACTAACACAGCAATGTTGCATGTACAGTGGTACCTTGCATAATGAACGCATCGTATAGCGAAAAATGTTCACAATGACTCGTTCATTATGCAATGGTGATACCCCGCATAACGAAAACTTTTTTCCGTTATGCGGGTTTTTTGGTAACCAGGGTATACCTGCTTAATGGGAACCATGGTTAACGAACATTTTTCCAGTTATGGTTACGCGGGGTTCTACTGTATATAGAAGTACATACGGTAGAAGATGGGATGAAGATTTGGCTTTGCTTGAAGGACTTTTGTGTTTCCCGTGTGCCCCCTAGGAGATAGCAGGAGAGAGCAATAGCAATTACACTTCTATACTGCCCCATAGCACTTAGTGCACTCTCTGGGCAGTTCACAAGGTAATGAGAATTTTGCCCCCAACAAACTGGGTACTCATTTTACTGACCTTGGAAGAGGCAGAGTCTACCTTGATCCCAGTCAGGATCGAACTCACAACATTTTGGCTGCAGTACAGCAGTTTAACCACTGTGCCACCAGGACTCTTAAATTCCCCTGAGGCTATGTGATAAAAGGCATTCCCCATTTTACGTACTTTTATAGATCATGACAACCAGTTCAGATGAAGTGGTTTTTAGAAACAATTGCAAGTAGCCAGGAAAGAAGGAAGGAGGGAACCTTTCTTTTCTGTTAGTGTCTAAAAGGTTACAGTGTGGAACCTTTGGCTCTCTGAATATTTTGGTCCACAGTTCCTATAACCTCCTACTATTGTTGATGGCTGCAGCATTTGGAACTTATAAGTCCCTCCAAAAAAAGGTCTGCACCAACTATAATGAACACACGGATCTGAAGGGAGTTTAGCCTTAACCTGGTCATCAACTTAAAATAAGTCAGCTTGCTAGTCAAACCTATCTGGACTGTCTTTTGGCCAGTCTGGCCAGGTTATCCTGCTATAGTAATAGAGTGGACCATCCTGCCAGCCACTCAACACTGAGTGTCAGGCAATGGTTAACTAATCTGGCAACCATAAGGGCTCAGGTCAGGGCCAGAAAGTGACTTGTGGAACTGGATCAGTGGTATGGGGTGTTATGCTGAAATGCAAAAGCCAAATGGAAGACCACTGCATAATATTATCAGGACAGTCTTCATGGCTGCTTGTCATGAGGATCGCCAATACAGTACAGAACTTGAATTTGGATATGACAGAAGAAGAAGGACTGTGTTTGTTATAGGTGCACATATGATGACTAACCAGGAAGAAAACAAAGTAAGTAATCTTGAAGGCACTTTGAGAACAATCGTCTTTGTTGTATTCTACCACTGCTTTTGTTCACAGGCTGCTCCTGTGTGAGAAGAATAAAATGATATGCATATTACTTGGAAGTAAGTCCCACTGATTTCAATGAATCTAACGACTGTGTTTAGAATTACAGCATGATTCGTTGTTATTAACCATGACAACTACAGTTATTTATTTATATGTGAAGAAGCTTTTTCTTTTGTTTGCCCTCATACCTATTTATCCTTATTCATGATTTCTTTTGCTACATTCCAGGTATTTTAGAGTTTGCTGGATAAAATGTGTCATGTTATGAATAGTGAATGTGGTATGAACATTTCAATTACAGTACTGTGTTTTTCTTCAGCAAACACAGAGGCAGCAATTGCAGAAGGTAAGCATTCCTGTTGGTGGGGTTGTTGTGAGTAAACTGGGTCATATCTGTGTGTACGTTTGGCTCCTATAGACAAAGGCTGATGTAAAAGCAGAACAATGGTTCATCCACTCTGGCAATGTGTTTTTGGATGGTGTCAACTTTTGGAAGCTTACAAGCAACTCTCCTCTTCTATGTTATTTCTCTCCAGCATGGTATTTACTACCATCTTGCCTATATCAGAGCCAACCTTTGGTCCCCCAGATGTATTTTTACCACAATTCCTGTAGCTCAGGGTTCCTCAAGCTTGGTTCTCCAGGTGTTCTTGGACTTCAATTCCCAGAAACCTAAGTCAGCACACCTGCTGATCAGGGCTTCTGGGAATTGAAGTCCAAGAACATCTGGAGAGCCAAGTTTGAGGAACCCTGTTGTAGCTCATTGCTGTTGACCATGATAGGTCTAGCTTTCCAATCTCTGCTAGCCAATCTCTGCTACCATCACCATGTCTGATGTATTGATATCATCTATAGCAGTGGTGCCCAAACTAAGGCCCGGGGGGCCAGATGCGGCCCCTTATGCCAATTCATCCGGCCCGTGAAGCCCTCATCACTCCTGGAAGCAGAAGTAAAACATGCCTGTCCGGGCGCGTTTTACTTCCGATTCCAGGAGCGACGAGGCCTTTGTGGGCTGGATGAATTGGCGTCAGGGGCCACACCTGGCCCCCAAGCCTTAGTGACCGGCTCCCTGGGCCACATGATTGGCCCATGGCCCATAAATTTGGGCACCCCTGATCTATAGTATAATATACAGAAAAGGATAAACAAAGCTTAAATTACTGGATGTGAGCTGAGAACAGAAGTAAGTCATTGGAGTGTCCTTTTAAATAATCTTAGAGCCACCACAGTTCCTTCCTGATTGTCATATCTTTTGTAGTAAGTATCATACATTTAGTTATTTATGAAAATACGTTTCCTGCTTTTCATCCTTTCAAAGGGAAATTTTCAACAGAAAACTGTTCCAGTGTTACATTTTTTAGTATCCTTCACTCTAAAATGCAGAGGACAAATACAACAAGAGTATTTGAAAAATATTGTTCATCTATATCAGTGTTTCCCAATGTGGGGTCCAGGCCTCACAGGGAGACTTCAGTTCCCACAAGCCTAAATCAATCTGTTGGCTGATCAGTGCTTTGGAGAATTGGCTGAGGCTTCTGGGAATTGAAGTCCAAAAACCAAAGGCTGGAAAACACTGATCTATATACAGTATGTCAGAGGGCTGGGTTGGCTACAGGTACCTTTACTGGAAGAAACTCCACTCAGGGAATGCCCAAATGAGGCTCCTTTCATGTCCCTAAGAGCTGGGACAGAGACATGTGCTCAATCTGTCATGCAGTACCTGGGTCTCAAACTGCCAACTTACCAGCCTTCCAGTTAACAAGATGAGCTTCTTAACCACCAAGCCACCATAGCCCCTTTTATTTATTTATTTATTTATTTACATTTTTATACTGCCCTTCTCGCCGGGGCGACCCAGGGCGGTGTACAACATCATAAAAGCATAATAAAACCCAACCCAAACCCATTGTTAAAAAACTTCAAAATTACAATTATAAAATTTTTTATAAAAAAAATTATACTTTCAAAAATTTTTAAAATATGAAAGTATAATTATTTATTTTATTTATTCACGTTTGCTATCCCGAATAGCAAATAGTTCCAACTCTATCCATCAAGAAACTATGCTTCCCTTCTGTCACCTTTTTTTTATGTATACAATTTTTTTTTAGTTTGAAATCAGACAGACTTCATCTTAATAATTCTCCTGTTGTGAGATAGTGATGTTTAGGAGATCTAGGAAAGGTGACATTGGCAAAGGCACTAGAGGGGTGAAGTCTGCATTTCTTATATGAGGCATTTGCTTTTAAGTTAGGAATTTTATAAACATATGGAGAGCACACTATTATCCCACTCAGGGGCAAACTGACATTTTCATGGTTATTTGATGAAATTTCTCCCTTGGGAATTAAGCTGCTAGTGACAGCTCCCTGCAGCTGCGCAGTCCCAGCTGCTGCAGTTGATGCTGCTTGGAGTTAAGCGGAGTTGCTTCATGGATAAACAAATCAGACTTGAAGGGCATATTTCTTAGCTTTGCTTCACCTGCCCAGCTGGACATGATATGAACAGTTTGACCCATCTCTGGTAAAGGCACAGCTTCTATAAACTGCAGAGCAATGGGATGAACAGAAATTATGTGCTGAATATGAAATCTGCAATTAGTTTTCTAGACACATGTTTGGCTTTGTTTTAAAACTTTGCCATTGTTCTAGTGCCTTGTGTTGTTCTTTTACTTCCTTAAATAGCCATGATTTTCATTACATTTCCCCCCAACCTAGGTATCTTGAAATACTGTTCCCACGAAGGTCTACTGTGCAAGAAATTCCTAGCACCACTCATGAGACACCATGCAGACAAAGAAAACAAGCATATTGTCTTCTTTATTAGGATTATTAATGACATCTGCTGATATTTTGAGCATGTTTTCATATTAGTTCTGAATATCTGGGGTACACAGAAAAAGCCTCCTTGAAGATTGCAGTATTTTTGAATCACAATCAGATGTACCCCGGGCAACAGCCACCTTGTGCTGGATAATCTTTCTCACACTAGGTCAGGCAAAAGAAACTGCAGAATTAACTCACCAAAAAGTGGCTTCAGTTTGGCAGTTTCATGTCTGGCCTAGACATGGAAGAAAATGACTGAATATCTGTCACTGCTGTTTAGATTGTTTGTCAGCCAAGAGATCAAAGTGGTAGACATAAATTTATCCTATCTAGAACATGTAACACACTTACTTTCTGGACAAAATGATCACACACTTTGCTCCTATTTTGTCAAGATCCAATTATTGGCCCTCACTTGGGCCATTACCAAATGCAGATATTGATCAGCCTTGCCTGACTCAGACAACAAAGTGGTATAGACTTAAGTGGCCCAATATCGGTGATTCCTCATATCAAAAGATATTAATCAGCAGCTTGAAAGAGAAGCTTGGAAGGATGCAGGACAAGGGAGCATCTTGTAGGACCCCAAAAACAGCAAGTTAAAAAGTGACACCATTACCTGTACCTTCTAGGAAAGGGGTGACCAAACTACAGCCCGGGGGCCAGATGCAGCCCCTGATGCCAATTCATCTGGCCCACAAAGCCCTCGTTGCTCCCGGGGTATGTTTTACTTCCACTACCAGGAGTGATGAGGGCTTCAAGGCCCGGATGAATTGGCGTCAGGAACCACATCCAGCCCCCAGGCCATAGTGATGGAGCCCCTGAATCACGTGATTAGCCCGCTGTCCAAAAGGTTTGGGCACCCCTGTTCTATGGTAAAAGGGTAAAATAACATTTCAAAAGTAGCACAATACTGTATATAGGATCAAAACTATTTTATTTGTGTACTAAGTAGTATTTTCTAATTTCTTTCAAAAGTAAAATTTGAAAGACATCTTAAGGCACTTTCACAAGTTTTTGAACTCTTGTCAATCCTATCCCTTCCCCTACAAAAAAAGTAACAGAAAAGTAAAGAGTAGCACAACAAATAACTTATTGTGTGAAATCCTCTTGGCAGAGCTGTGCTACCCCAACTAGAATGATGTCATCTTTTATTGTTGTGCTGTGGTATTTGGGGGCAATTAAACATCAAAACTTCCTCCTCTTTAGAGTCCTTAAGGATCTCCAGAAACTGGGAGGGGGAGTTGTGGCTGATATCCTAATTGTACAGCATAAGTGGTGCAAAAGGAATTCATGCAGTGAGTTACATTTCAACCTGGCTATGAATAACAGCAGGTTCTTTTAAAACACTGTAATGGGTAACAGGGACAAGCTACTTTAAAAACAAGCTTCTCAAGTTATTTATACAACACAAATGATTTTGATTCATGAAGAAAAAACTCTGTTTTACCTTCTGAAACTGACCACTACAGGTAAGAGCTCCATTAGAGAGCTACTTGAAGATGCAATGAAGGGGAAGAATTACCATACGATTGTTTTACTACCAATGTGTCCATAGAGGAAACATGATAACGAGCTCTTAACCTCAGTTTGGTCATACTCACTATAAGACTTTGTACCATGTATTTTCTAGTTCTCATCCTATGAGCTTCATACTCCATAGTGTCTGAATAAATGAGCTAGCTGGCTTGGGTCCTGTGTTACTGGAAGGGATGCTTGCAAGAGACAATGATGAGAGTCCATTCCATAGCGAGGTCAAGATTTCACCAAAAAACTACAGCCTTTTCAAATGGAAACTTCTCTAGAGCATTCAGGAATCCTTCAGATTCCATAATTTTGTTGGGATAATAACAATCTTGCATGCACTAACACTGGGAGAGAGTCTTACAGCCTAATGTGATTGCTCTTTACAGCTATTTTTTTTACCACCTGTGGAATTTGAAAGGAACCTCTGCTCCTCTTTCTGTTTGTGCTTCCATTCTGTTGATAGTTCTTCTCTTCCTTTGACTTTCAACCAAGCAGCAACATGGAGGGGAGGGGAGGATATTTTCCAAGATTAACTGTGGATACCTGAAACCACTGATAACAGGTGAGCCCTAGATTTACGATGCAGACAGTAGCCTCTAGTGGCTTCCACTGGTAATGCACCATATTTTTACTGAATATTTTAGACCTACAGAAAACTGAAACGATAGATACTAAACCTGCAGATATTGGGCACAACCTATATAAATAAATTTTAACTATAAATAAATATACTTTTTTATAAAATGCTTCTGGAGTGTTTTATCATCCAAAGTGCTAGTTTGTGTGGATGAAATGGTGGTGGTTAATGTGGTGGTGGTTAATGAGACAGAGATGATCTCTGCACATTTTTCTTTATTTTGCTACTTTAGTTTTTTCTGTCTCATACTTTTCTAGCTAAGAGGAACAAGCAAGTTCCCCAATAGATTATCCACTGTTTGACTGTCTTAATTGGTCTATCACCTCTGAAGAGTAGAAGATGACCTATCAATCTAAACTTCACCAGGAAGCACTCTGTTGAAACTTTACTTCACCAAGAAGTGTTCTCACATAAAAATAACTCTAGCTTCAAATCTATAGCCTCTTGGTTTGTTGAAAACAGCAGCTCAGGTATGTCCTGCAGAAAATGTGAGATTAGAGATATATTAAGACAGCCCGATGATTGTCATGGTAGCACTGGATTCGTGATACAGTATTCATGAACTGCAAAATCTTCTGATGCAACAATTACATTGTTTTTAACACAGTGTTCTGGTAATACTGCCTGAGTCAGAGAGACAGACAACCAGTAGTGTGTACAATGTACTGTGGAATTCATAGTTCATCATTCTGGCCCAATATAAAATAACAATAATTGTACAAATCAGGTTAGTATTGACATATGGAGCTTCTTTTCATGGTTTTCTAAGTATAACGTACTCGGAAATTGTTTATCATTCCTTTCTTCTGAAAATTCTTTAGTTAGTGTAGTTTACCCATGGCTACACACCCTGTCTCTACCTACAAAGGGGAATGAGTCTCCCAATGATTGGTTCCACAACCAGGTACCCAACTCACTGAGTTCTCCAGCCAACTCAATACCAGATGCAAATATTAAATGCCAGTACTTACTGAAAAAGAGGCATCCTTCACAGATTACAATAACCTACCCCAACTTGCCTCAGACCTTCCAGCCTATATTGGTGTTGTAGCCTACACTACAGGGCCAAATGAAAAAAACAACACACTAGATTAGAACAGCTCAACTTCCAACTCATTGCATCAGGTCTTAGTGATGCAAGGCTACTCAGCTCCTTATCAACAACATAATTGCAGGTAGGTGGTATATGAGTTATTATAGACCAATTTGTCATTAACAAGCACACATGGTTTAAAATGGAATCAAAAACCTATTGGTTGCAATGAAGGCCAGAAGAGAGAATAAATCTTAGCTGTTTTTACAACATCTGTTCTTAAGTGGTTAGTGCAACCTGCAACACCATTCTTCTGTTTCCCTGTGACTGCTGTAACTGCAGTACCTTATATTAAGAAAGAGAAAACACACAAAATTTTGGGACAGGCTGCATATGCCCCATTTTCTACCCCCAAACTCCATGGGCATTACCTACTCCTTTCTTCAAACAAGAAGTGATCAAATTGTCACGCAAACCCTTAAAAGAAAGTCTCTTTTTAGACGGAGGGGCAAAGTGGAAATTGACACTTTCTGGCATGGGTTCTGTTGCTCAGCTTTCCATTTGGAGACCATATTTTTCATGAGAAGGTTGTTCCTGGAGGTTGGGAGACCTCCAGTCACATTCAGCCCCTAAACCTGAGGCAGCCTATTTATCCCACTCTTGCTCTGCATCATCATGCTTGTACCTCAGGAGGGCAATTCAAGGCCCAGGCAGCCACCTGGCAGTGCTGTTGGTTAAAGTGAAATCAAATTAAAATATCATCAAATTAAGCTGAAGCCCAGTTAAAGTGGTCTCAGAAGAACGGACCAAGCTGGTAATCTCTATAACATTATAAATCAATTCTACAATGCCAAGAAGTGAAGTCCAAAAGATGGATAGGGACCAGGAAAAGGAGAGGAATGAAAGTGACAACAGCAGAAGGCCAAGAAAAGAAAAAGATCTAAATGAAACAGCTTTGTACTTCTAAAAAAACTGTGCATTCAACTAGCAGACTAATTTTTTTGGTTACCCCAAGAGAGTCCACCACCACCCTGTACCCAAAGTCAAAGTGCACAATAATCAAAGTCAGTTACATTGTTTTGGCACCATAGGCATGACATACCAGTCTGGGCAGGTTGTCCTGCTATGGTAATAGAGTAGACCATACCACCAGTGATTCAACACTGAGTGTCAGGAGGAGGTTAACTAACCTAACAACCCTGAGGTCTAACGACCTTAGGTGCTGAAGTCCACAGGGAAGGCTAATGGTCCTGAAGTGGATTAAATCCCACTTGAATCCACCGTGGTGGAGGGCAGCAGCTTCATCAATACTGGCCTGGGGCTGTGGAGGACTTTGTGTGCCAAAGGGGCTCAGGACGAGAAAGTGACTTGCAGAACTGGATCAGTGGTACAAGTGTCATGCTGCAATGTGGAAGGCAGATGAAAGGCCACTGCATTATATTCTCAGGAGAGTCTTCATGGGTGATGGCCATGATGATTGCCTATATTTGGATTCAGATTCATCTACAGCAAGAGGAGGAGGAGAAGGGATAGCAT
The DNA here is from genome assembly GCA_030440675.1 of Furcifer pardalis. NCBI lineage: Eukaryota > Metazoa > Chordata > Lepidosauria > Squamata > Chamaeleonidae > Furcifer > Furcifer pardalis. The sequence goes on along the minus strand of CP126894.1, from coordinate 143,295,396 downwards.
CTTAAAAGTGCCTCTTCCAATTTCTGGTAGTAAAAAGTAGAACCATAAAATAATTAAATAATCATGACTTTGCTGCCCTTTCACAGCAACCTAAATTTGCTTCCTGAGGCAGCTACCTCAATCTGCTAAATAGTATGTCTGGATTTGCACTCCATTTTGTATGAGACATAACTATGTCTCCTAGAAAACACATGGTTCTTACTCATAGGAAAGTACATACTGAATCATGACAGCAAAACATAACCAAACAGTGTGATACATTATATGGAAACAGATATAATCAATGCTGAATTAAATGTTTTATTTTTCAAAAAGGAAAACTGAAGTGTGGTTCCAATGATCTGGCTTGTGACACATCATTAGCAGGCTGAATAAGAAGCTCCATTCAGATTTAACATGCTTCTTTTGGCGTGAGCTGAGTTAAAATGGCTCCCAGCTGGATATCCAAATCATTATGCCATGTTCTCACACCTCTTTTCAGTCTCTCAGGAACAACAAGGTTAATCCATTTTAAAAAAATATGGCACCATGGTGCCTATTCCGTACAAATGAAATTTATTTTCTGAAGTAGTATATTGTATGTTTTTTGAAGAAGTGATGCTCTAATTTTTCAAAATGATTGCCCCATTAAAATAAGGGGACATTGGACAACAGCTCGATAGTTGGTCAAAAGACTTGATTATTAATTAATAAATAAAATCATTACTAATTTATTTACTAAAAGATTTACAATTTCACCCTATATCTGGCAAGACAGAGACAAAAGCAATTTATTACCAAAAATTAAAACAATTCAACTGAGTATAATATAATATGAACAGGAAAAAACCAGCTTACCAAGTGGCCTACATTCAGCACGTCACTGTTTTCCATTTCTGATGTATTTGGAGAGAAAGTCCAATGCAGGGTCAAGCTTACACAGTGGGTGTGGGTGTGGCAGGGAGAACCAGTCTGCATAGCATTAACCTGAATACAGCCCACCAAATGAATCTGATAATAATAATAATTTCGTGTCAGAGATTGCTCTGGGTTGAAAGGATTTTGGCTGGAGAAACTCTGCTCAGAGGACGCCTGAATGAGGATTTTTTCATGTCGCTGTGCAGCTCTCATGTATCAAAACTTGGCCTTCCAGTCTCCAAGCTCAGCGTCTTAACCATTAAGCCACCAGGGGAGCTGCTAGTGCATCTGGTGAAAGACCATTGCTTAGTGCAGGGATTTTCAACCTGCGGCCAGTGGGCTGCACCATTCCACGTGGCCTCCCACTGCCTCCACCACACCAGGAAGTGCCATGTGGTAGAGTAAGGGCAAAATGGCCATCTGGCCCCCAAAACTGTCTGAGGGAGCATGACCCAGCCCCCAGCTTTAAAAGGTTTAGTGGCAGAGCACAAACTTCATCGGCTCAAACCCCACCATTGCCCAGTAGGGATAGGAAAGAACTCTGCCTGAAGCCTTGAAGAGACACTGAAGGAATAGGCAACATTAGCTTAGAACAGGGGTTCCTAAATTTTTGAAGCCGGGTGCCTGGTCATGCTCTCTCTGTCAGCTTCAAGGGTCGAACAGCCATTTTGCCCTGCCTGCATGATGGGGATGTGGCCATTTTGTCCCAACAGATTCAAAGGGGTGGCCATTTTGTTTCTCAAATGCCCTTGGAGGTGTGGGGGGCCACATGAAATGGTGCCAGGGACCGGATCCGTCCCACTGGCCTTAGGTTGGGAACCCCTGGCTTAGAAGGACTACAGGACTATGTCTTTGTGTTCCTCTATAGTGGCCCACCCCATACAAAGAAAATGCAAAAATGGCAATGTTGCAAAATCAGAAGACCACAGGACACTTGCCAGTGGGTTTTATTCAGTGTTCAAGCTACGCAGGTCTGCCACAAAGGCAGAGAGAGGAAAAACAGGAGCTGTATATGTACCATCTTCTATAATAGTGTCCATTGCAACATGGTGAGTGGAACACAACGACTTTTCTGAGAGATAACAGAAAACTAGCCAAACATGTGTGTAGGTGCCTCTGACTGAGGTTCAGAAATGACCCCTGATGCAAAATACTGTTGCCATAGTGGTAGCAGGTGTTTGTGTGGTGTATACCATTTGTCAGTGTGGAATCAGCAGAGATTCCTTCTCCCTTGTGTGAAAGATCTGTGTGAGTATAAATCAGCAAGTGCACAGAACCCATTCCTGAACATTTTAGGACTTGTGATTGCTAGACATAGCAGAAGATGCAGGCTATTCCACACTAATCCCAACTCAAGTGCCTGTGAATGTGTGTACTGTATTTGCATGCTTGGCTTACCTGCATCGTCTTCCTGTCATAGATGAAATTTTTGAAATCGTAGCCGTGTTAGGCTGTTTCAAGCATATCAGAGAGTAAACAAAACAAAAAGACAAAAAATGTTGTGGCACTTTAAAGACTAACTGCTGTATTTAAATGTTAGCTATTTTAGATCAAGTCCACTTCAAAAAGGAAAATGGTGGCTTTGAAGAGGACTTGATCCACGAAAGCAAGCATTAAAATACAACAGTTAGTCTTTACAGTGTCTTTTTGTTTTGTCTTGTTTACTCTCTGATATTCTCCCTGTCACTGGCTGTTGTCAAGAGACATTTCTAAGCAAGCAACTCTGTGACTACCTCAAGGATGAATCTGAGAGCTCTGCTTGAAAACACAAAATCCCTCGGATAGATATTTGTCCTTTCCAACCACTTAAAGGAACATTCGAAATTTCTTTTTACCTCTATTGCTTGATACCCCACCCTCAATAAAAATAAGAAGACCTTGAAGGTCAGATTAGACAAGGTAGCAATTTGGAGAGTAAGCAGCCCGATAGTGAGAATTCTTAGTCTCCAAAATATAACCACCAACTGCCCATAGGGTGCTACACTGGATCTGAGTAGAGAGGAGCCATGCCCCAAAGGTATCTTTGAATAATTCTTCCTGTGCCCAGCCCAGCCACTAAGGATATGTTGTGTGATCCTTTGTGGATGGAACAGTAGTAGTAGTAGAAGAAAGTAGAATCAAGGCTAGCATAGTATAGTAGTAAAAGCTTTCGACTAAGTTTCACCAGATCTAGGTTCAGATCTTCATTTACTCATGCAACTCAGGTGATCCTCAGGTGATCCTGAGCCAGAAATGATAAAGTGGGATGAAGAAGATCTATGTATCCTGCCTCCAGTTCACAGAAAGAAGGGTGAAATTTAAATAAAACAAGTGAATCACTGCCTCCTTGGAGCAGTAAGTGTCTGCCTCAGTCGTGCTTGCAAAACTCTGGACTTGGGCCTATGGAACACTCTCATTTCTCACACTATTCACAGCACCCCTAATTTGTGAAATCAGCAATGGAATCATGTTCAGATTTTTTACCTCTGCATCCTGTCAGGAATGTTTGTTATACTGTGTAATGAAAAGCTTAGCCAATAAAAACTGTATTAGGAGACATTAAGCAGCTCTTTATTGAGTTTGTCCATTTAAAAAAAAAATCAAAAGGAAAATTGTCCAGCTAATTGGATCACAATTCAATTTTTTTTTAAAAAAAAACAGCTTTTAAAACATTTTAAACAGCTGGCTAGACTTTGCTTCCTGATGACATATGTAGTGTATGGGGTGACTTAAATTTCAGAAAACAAATGGGCTAATCAGGAATGAACGAGATTTTTTTTAACACATACGTTGTTTTCCTGCGTATATTAAAAATGCAGAGAGGGCAGCTAAGCTGAGGGAGAAACAAAAACCAATCTCATTCTCCTAGGAAAAGGAGAAATAACACTTGGAGGGCCAAAACTATGGCCCATGGATCGGATCCAGCCCATGGTGCCAAATCATTCAGCCCAAGCTCTTGTTCCAGCCACCACCACCATTGGAATAAGCCATTGACTTGTTTATGGCTATTATAAATACATTTACGACACCCGTGGAAGGCAGCCATAAACAATGGGGGTCCCCCAGTCCAGCCCCATAAACTGTCTGAGGGAGCATAATCTGGCCCCCAACTTAAAAAGGTTGGCAACCCCTGTCCTAAGAAGAGAAGAACAGCAAAGCTCAAGGCACTCCTCCTAAACATGTCTCCTAGAGGGTTTTAAAAGTGTTTTACTACTGCTCAGATCTTCTTTACACTGATTGTCTTAACCTAGATAACCTAAATAAGTGGGCAAACTTTAGTCTTACAGGATTTATTTTGAATCCTCCAGATTTACCAGCTGGAGCAAGGGTGTAGAAATAGTGGCTTATGAAAGTTGATGTAGAGTTATTGAAGTATAAGAAGCCTCTGAGTACATGCCAAATCACAAGTTTGTTTTCAGTACCAACATCTGAAACTTATATACCTATCCTTTCATTAACACACATGGGGAATTTCTCTTTCTCTCACTCTCACACACTATTCTCTTCTTTCTGAGTTTAGCTGCAACCACAGAACAGCTAGGACAGATGAGTATTTTTTCAGAAACATTCTCTCCCCCCTCCCCCCTGTAATAACAACAGAGTATTTGAAGATGGTTGCTCTTGGTTGCAGGAGAGCAGTTTAACCACTGCTCCACTAGGGCCACTAGAGTTAAAAGTTGTTGCTCACCCTGATATTCAACCCTACCCAGGACTGCATCCAATGATATTGAAGGAACTGGCTGAAGGGAACTCTGAACCACTTGCTATCATTTTCTTGAAATCACGGAGGACAGGTGAAGTTCTAGACAATTGTAGGGCTGATGTTGTTTCCATCTTCAAAAGAGGCAAATAGGAAGAATTGGGGAACTATAGACCAGTCGGCCAGATGTCAATCCTGGGACACAGGAGCAGATTATAAAGCAGTCACTCTGCAAGCAACTAGAAAACAATGCAATGATAACTAGAAGCCAGCATGGATGTGTCAAAAACAAACCCTGTCAAACTAATCTGATTTTGTTTTTCAATCAGGTAACTTCCATGGTGGGCAGTGGAAATGCTGCTGATGTAATATATCTTGACTTCAGCAAAGTCTTTGAGAAGATATTCTGATTAGCAAACAAACTGGGTGTGGCTTGAATAACACAAGTGTCTAGTGGGTGTACAGTTGGTTACCAAACTGTACTCAGAGTTCTTATTGATGTCTTCTTTTCAGATTGGGAGGGTGTAACAAGTGGGGTACCACAAGTCTCAGTCCTGGGCCTTGTGCTCTTCAACATTTTCATAAATGACTTGAATGAGTGGGTCCAGGGAATACTTATCAAATTTGCAGATGACACAAAACTGGGTGGAATAGTTAATACCTTGGAAGAGAGCAGCAGAATTGAAAAAGATCTTGATAGACTTGTACACTGGGCTGAAACCAACAGAGTGAAATTTAACTGGGAGAAGTGCAAAGTTTTACACTCAGCGAAAAAAAAACAGATGCAGTTACAAGATGTGGGATTCTTGCCTTAGTAATACTACAAGTGAGAAGGATCTTGAAATTGTTATAGATCACAGGATAAATATGAGTCAACAGTGTGACATAGCTGCAAAAAAGAACAACATGGTTTTAGGCTGCATTAACAGAAGTATAGTCTCAAAAACCCTTGAGGAACTAGTCCTCCTCTATTCAGCACTAGTTAAATCACATCCAGGGTACTGTGTCCAGTTCTGGGCACTGCAGTTTAAGAAAGATGCAAATAAATTAGAGCAAGTACATTACAGGGAAAGGCAACAAGTGATTTCCCAGATTCTCTACCATCTTGGTCTGGTCCATTGCAAGGCTGTGTTGCTCAGAAGGTGGATTCCTCCTGGAGCTACTCTAGCAACTTGATTTTAAATTCTCCAGGTGCCTGAAAAATAAAATGATGATGGCTACTTTTTCATAGGAAGAGGCAAGGGTGAACCCTCCATGTGGCAACAGTTGAAAGAAAGTGAATAAAATTGTGGAGTCTTTGTTCAAAAAGGGCGGCCGTTGCCAACAGAGGCTCCTGGAGCTGGCCGGGCTTGCTGATGAGGAGCAGGAACACCTGACAGCAGGGCGGGAGCTTTAAAACTCGGACAGTTTCATCGCCCTCGCCGCCGCTGCCAACAGAGATTCCTGGAGCCGGCCCAAACAGATAGATATTGTCAAATCGATTACAGGTACTGTGTAATTTTTGTATTAGGTAGTGATTGTATTGTGATTATATTGTGATTATATTGTTTATTGTCTATTCTGTACTGAGTATTGTTTGTGGATGGTATTCTGATTATATATGTTTATATTTATTTTATTGTACTATATTTTACGATATTGTGATATTGTATTATTGAACTGTTACATTGTATTTTATTGTATGTTGTGAGTCGCCCTGAGTTGGTTTTCACCAAGTAGGGCGGCATATAAATCAAAATGAATGAATGAATGAATGAACAAGGATGATCAGAAGGCTGGAAACCAAGCCATGTGAGAAAAGACTGAAAGAACAGGACCTGTTTAACCTTGAGAAAAGGAGATTGAGAGGAGATGTGGTAGCACTCTTCAAATACATAAAGGATAATTATAAAGAGGAAGAGAAGGATCTGTTTTCCATCATCCCAGACTGCAGGATGCATAATAACGGGTTCAAACTAAAGGAAGCCAGATATAGGCTGAATACAGTGTTAGGAAAAACTTCTTAATAGTTAGAGCAGTAGGACAGTGAAACCAATTGCCTCAAGACATGGTGAGCGTTCCAACACTGGAAGCATTCAAGAGAGAATTGGACAACCATCTATCCTTCTGCTTTATTTATTTATTTATTTATTTGTTCAAATTTATATTGCCGCCCACTCCCCGAGGTGACTTAGGGCGGCTTACAGTCAAAACAGCAACAGTACAGTAAAAATAATAAAATACAACCTCACAAAACAACCAAAGCAGAACACAGTCTGACTCCCCTCTGGCCATTGTTGTGGGCCCAGAGGAGGGGGCGAGGTCCTCAGCCGCCTGCCAGGTCATGGAATCTTCTCCTTCAGGCCATTGTTGTGGGCCCAGAGGAGGGGGCGAGGTCCTCAGCTTTGATTTGGATTCCTGCATTGCATTGGTGGTTGGACTCAATGGCCTAAAAGCTACCTTCCAACTCAGTGATACTATGATTCTATGATATGTACTGTACAAGACAAGAGAATGCTCTTCTTTTCCCCTTTAAAGGCCACCCTTGCTCAAAAGTCAGTCATATCCGACTCTAGGGTTCAGTGCTCCTCTCTGTTTATAACCAAAGAGACAGTGTTATCTGCATTTCCAGATGTTCCTGTAGACACATGGCAGGCATGCCTGAACACTTGAGTGCATGGAACGCTGTTTACCTTCCCACCAAAATGGTACCTATTTATCTACTTGCAATTTCTTGCTTTCAAACTGCTAGGTTGGCAGGAGCTGGGACAGAGATGGGAGCTCATTCTGGCGTGTGGTACTCGGGAATCGAACTCTGACCATTCACTATCGTGTTCAGCATCTTAACCACTTGAGCCCTGCAGTCCCCATTTCCCCTTTACATCAATGTAAACAACTGAACAGATCAAAGCAATTTTTAAAACTTAGTGCTTCAATAGTCTATTTACAATACAGTACTGTACTGTTACTTCATTTACATCTATAATTTTTTTAAACCAAGATACTACTGGACAGCAAGGTCTCCTTTCCATTTCATGGAAATGTGTGGCTACTTAATTATTAAACTACTGCAGGCCAAATTATAGAAAGGATCTGTCAAACAAAATAGTGTGCATCACAGGTCAGCCGAAAGGAACTGCAAAATGAACTCACCAAAGGTTGCTTTCATTTTGGCAGTTTCACATCTGGCCTAGACACAGGAGGAGGAGGAGGAGGAGAAGAAGTGTCTCTATGAAGAGAAAGGATAAATTTAGCTTGACCTGGATAATGTATAAACACAACTCTAGCCAATATATAAGTCAATTTATCACATGTATGTTTGTACATATAATCGCTAACATGATGACTTAGCATTAATCTTCCTCCCATTTTTTACAAGCATCATAATTTTACTGCATGAAAGATAAATTGATTGCTCCTACCTGAGCTTTGCTCTATCAGCACATCTTCTCTTTGTTTGGAGGGAAAATAATTCTAGTTTGTGTGGACTTTGATTCTTGCCAAAGAAATCTTACGGGAGAGGGGTCAGAAGAAAATGTCCTTTCTTTGACTGGCAGTTATTCCCCTTGCATGCACTGTACATAGCAGTTCTTGAAAGAGGAATTCTTGGGTGTTAAGAGCCACTCTGTGGGTACTGGAATGTCCTTGTCTCATTCGTCTTGCACCTACAACAGAGCTTGGAAAAATTGACTTTCCTCAAACCTACTGGAAAGCAGGAGGTCAGCAGTTCAATTCCTGAGCACTGCAGGACAGAATGAGCTCATGTCTTTGTCCCAGCTCCTGCCAGACTAACAGTTCAAAAGCAAGAAATTGCAAGTAGATAAATAGGGACCACTTATGTGGGAAGGTAAACAGTGTTTCGTGTGCTCTGGTGTCTAGTCATGCCTGCCACATGACCATGTAAACATCTGCAGATACAGACAGTGCTGGCTCTTTAGCTTTGAAACAGAGATGAGCACTGAACGCTAGAGTCAGATACGACTGGCTTTTGAGCAAGGGAAACCTTTACCTTTACCACTCTTAAACACCTGCATCGCCCCACAATCAACAAAGAGACATCCCAAAATATAGTATTACAAAAATAATACTTCTTACCATCCCCACCCCACAGTAATTTCTTCTTTAGATTAAAGAAGGAGAATACTGTAGTACAGAGAGGCCCAAACTAAGGGCCAGATGCGGCCCCCAATGCCAATTCATCCAGCCCATACGGGCATGTTTTACTTCCGCTTCCAGGAGCAACGAGAGCTTCGTGGGCTGGATGAATTGCCATCGGGGACCGCATGCGGCCCCCAGGCCTTACTGATTGGCTCCCTGAATCAGGTGATCGGCCCGCAGCCCAAAAAGTTTGGGCACCCCTGCTGTAGTACATTTGCTAGTGTCACTCCAAATTAATGAGATTCTGCTAAAACAGTGGAATGATACACAAGTTCTGAAGCTGTTAGCAATGTTTCCTTCTGCCTGAAAGAGGGTACCTGCTGTGCTACAATCCTCAGAGGCACTACCTTCCTATGTTGTCATTTCATGGCTCTTACATTCCTTCCGTTCAGGAAGAAATTGGAAACTCCATGAGTCCCAAAAAGCATGGCCAATGGGGAGATATGATGGGAACGGTTGTTCAGCATCCTTTGGAGGGCTACAGATACTTTGGCCTTGCTTAACTGGCCAGGATCCTCGCTCCTTGCCTCAATTTTAAGAGTGTATAGGTCATACTTGTCAGCACAGTTCCATTTTTTAATCATCCTCTACATCTCAGCAAGGAAAATTCAGTGTGATCAGCCAACCAGATATAAAATGCTGTTAAGAGGGCTCCTCTGTTCTGGGAATCTAAATTCTGGTACACACACACTCTCTCTCTTCTACCTTTCCTCTCATCTCTCTTTTCCCTCCAGGCCATACTTTTTAATGTGTGAGCCTAACAGCAGAAACTATTCCTTACTTTTACATAAATATAACACTTCACAGCATACTGGTGCACCAAAATTTAATTACTGTGTTCCCCCAATTTGGAGAAACAATTTTTGTTTGAAAAGCACTAGTTTGGCTTGGAGCTGGGTTCACTGGAACTAAGCAGCACTCAGGTGACGACTCTGCCAGCAGAAGAGGCAAGCTATGAACTCAAGGAAAGGAAGAAACATGATATAAGAAGCCAATATTTGTGATTCTCTCTTAACTTGCCCACATTCTCCTGTACCCCATGAAAACTGGTTCTGAAATGTTGGGGACCCTCCAGAAGATGATGAGGAACGGCTGGATTCAGAAGAGAAAACAAAGAAAGACTTCCCCATCTACTGATGGGAGTTGATACCCAGTCCTATTCACAGAAGGGACTCAAAATCTAAACAGTGATGAAATAACTCAGCCTTTCTTAATGTGGTACCCTTCACATGTGCCAGATTCCAATTTCCACCAGCCTCATTTGTGGACTGTATGACTTATAGTGTGACGCATCTGTTTAGCACCTGGCATGGGCAGGATGAAGTGAAAGGTGGGCAACTATGCAGAAAGTTATTATCTACTTAACTGGCAGCCCTGAGACCAAGAGCTTGTTAGTATAAAGCAGTGGTTCCAATGGGCCAGTCACATGGTTGACCAGGACAGTCACTTGGTTCCTCCCACTGGAAACGGAAGCAAAACATGCCCATGCATGCACATAATGCTGCTGTAAATGTATCTAATGTTGTCATAAACCTGTTTACGACAGCCATGGGTTCATTTATGGCAATGTTTTGTGCATACACATGTGTATTTTACTTCTGCTTACAGGAGTGGCACAGGAGGCATGGGCCGGATCTGCCCACAGCACCAGATAATCTGTCCGGCAGCGCCCTCCCCACTCCTGGAAGCGGAAGCAAAACATGCATGCTGTAGTTTGGCTACCCCTGGTATAAAGGCTATCCTGATATGTCATGGATGGGTGTCACTAGTAGTAAAAATAAGAAAAAGCATGGTAACAAAAGTAACATTTATTATTCTATTTATGTTGTATGACTTGAAAAAACTATTACTAAAGTCTATAGGTTTTTCCCCCACTGTTAACATAGGAAGTAGTGACTTTAAGCTACACTGTATGCTAAACAATGGACACAATACTTTTATTGCTACTGATTGTGACTCCAAAATGAGAATGGAGGCATTCCAGATTATTTAATCGAAGTCTGTACTTTTTAGAAAGAGAAATGCAATGCCCACTAATTTCACTGCTGCACAACTTGGCTGTGGTTATCGTTCTTTGGTATGGAAAGTTCACTTTGATCATGAACACTGAGAGGAAGGGAAAGGACAAAACTCAGGTGAGAAGAGAAAATGCCCTGAAAAAGACAATAATTATAGGGCAAATTGAAGGTTCCAGGAAAGGAAGGAGACTGAACATGTGATGGATGGACTCTTTAAAAGAAGCCACTGCCTTGATTTTCCAAGTGCTGAACAGGGCTTTTTAATGACATCATATTTTGAGGCCACTCATTCATATCATTGCCATAAATTGGAAGTGACTTGATTGCACATAACAACAATAGCATGGTCAATCACACCACCACAGCTAAACTGCCTTAGTAGAGCAATTTTCTGTACACATCTGACTCAAATAAAGGGTAGATATCAATTAAACAAATAAACAAATTGGAATGTGCTGTCTGAAAAGGCACTTGGATGGTACAGTTAACATGTCATTAAGATCATGAAGAAAAAGATTGTCTATTCATTTGAAATCTATTTGTCTCAATCTTCATTTGGCAAATTATCCTAATTTGTTTTGTTATTAGTTGACAAAAAGATATCATGTTTTTGCTTGCACATCTTAAATTTTAGGCTTAAATTTATGTGCTGGCAGGATTAACAGTGTATGAGGAGCAAATCCACATTTAAATTAATGTATAATTTGAATCTAAGATTGTGCTCCTGTCCATACTTTTTGGGAAACATCCTCATTGAATGGGATGAGATTTACAGTAAAAGTAAAGGTTGCCCTTGCTAAAAAGCCAGTTGTATCTGACTCTAGGGTTCAGTGCTCATCTCTGTTTACAGTCAAAGAGGCAGCACTGTCTGTGTCTGCAGACTTTTCCATTGACATGTGGCAGGCATGACTAGACACTGGACTGCACGGAATGCTGTTTACCTTCCCGCCGAAGTGGTACCTATTTATCTACTTGCAATTTCTTGCCTTCAAACTGCTAGGTTGGCAGGAGCTGTGACAGAGATGGAAGCTCACTCAGTCACGTAATATTCAGGTCTCCAACTGCTGACCTTCCAGTCATCAAGTTCAGCATCTTAACCACTAAGCCGCCGCAGTCCCTGAGATTTACAGTACCTCTGCATATACAGTTGTACCTCGCTTAAAGAGCATAATGTCTTCCACAGGATTGCTCTTTAAGCGAGTTTGCTCTTTAAGCGAAACACCATTGTAAATGACCAGTTGTGGGAAGGATTGCAAACTCCGATTTATTTGTTAAGCGAGTTTTTGGTTGGTTTTATTTGTTAAGCGAAGCAAACATTCAGAGAAAATTCTACTCTTTAAGCGAGTTACTCTTTAAGCGAGACGCTCTTTATGTGAGGTTTGACTGTATATGGATAAGATTATGTTGCCCAGAACTTGAAAGACATTAATGAATATCTTGGGTTCACTGATATTCAGGAAATATACAAGGCAATCATTTGAGAAGACAGTAATAAGACAATGTGAGTGATAGGTCTGCAGAAGTTGGAAGCAATCACAGTCACATATTCACCACCCTGTGGTCAAATTGTTCTGTTTTGTTGTGTGTTACACAGCATGACACTAGCCTAGGGAGAACACCATGCCGGCCCAATCCAAAACCAATTTAGGCTGTGTGAAAACAATCTTTGTCTCTCAATATGTACTTCACAGTAAAGCTCAGAATTAACTTATTTCACCAGCTGGTGCAAAATAAAATGCAGGAACAAGTTGTAAGTAGCTAGGAGATAAAAGGAAATAATAAATGTGACCAGAAATCACTGGTGAATTTCCAAGCAATGGTGCACGTGTAAGTCAGTCATTTTGATCTACTATTGAATTAACTAGCTAGCTAGCTAGCTAGAGCACATCCAACCAGTTGCTTTTCTTCAACCTAAGCAAGTGCAAAAGGAGAGTTTAAACTCATTTCTTTCATTCATTTGTAGAACACCACTATTGCTACAATGAACAGCATAGTTCAGCTTTGAATATTAGACTTCCTTGCCTATTTAAGAGTTATGTGAAGGAGCATTAAAGATGTTATGTGAAAAACACATTTGTGTTTGTTTCATTGCAAAGACAGGCACTGGAGAGCTGAAGGCAGCTGTACTATACCAGTACACATTGGAACAAGTGCATTTGCAATTGATCCCCATTATATGTAGATTAAATGACCCTCCATGGATGATCCTTGGGATGGATCCATACACAAAATTTGATCTATCTAGGCTTGCATGCTATACAGCTGACTATGTCAACAGAAAATGAGACCAGATGGACAAATGGACTGTGGCAAAAGAACATGGTTGTTCAGGGTTTATTCTGAAGCAGAAAAGATCTAACTTGTATTCACTTGTACACTACATGGTGGAAGGCATATTTTGGAGAATCACATTTTTAGCAATGTCAGGAAAGAAATCCCTGTAAATCTACTTCTTTGCTGCAGCTTTGCCTCTGGACCATCTCCCCCACCTCTTTTGATCATTTCGGTAAGCAAATTTCATGGCTAATTACATGCTTCTGACCAGGAGCTTCTGACCCTGACATGAACTCTCCACGTAGTGTGCAATAGTGCTAAACTCTGCCTCCGAGAACAAATTCTAGAGCAAAATAATGGCATACTCAAGGGGGGGGATCAAAAAGCTTGGAAGGCAGGGGAAAGTATGGCTCTTATTGCATGAAGTATTATGTCATCTAGTCAGCAATGGGGGAAAGTACACAGTGATCATCACTGAACCTGGCCTTTTACTTCCATCTGGACAAGTGCTGATTGTACTGAAAAAATATTCAGTGGTGGAAGTTGTACTGTATATCCACAGATGCAAGCAGTCAATAAAAGTTGGGGTTGTACTTTAGGCATGTTACTGCATTTTAGCATTGTTTGCTGCACTGTAAAATAGGAATTTCACATGCTAAGAAGTTCAAACATGGGATGCTTTCAATTAGATCTGACTTATATTTTGTATTTTATTAAGCAAAATCCAATTATAAATCTCAACTACAGTAGATCTATTGAAAGAGTGGGGCATATTATGTCAACACATATTAATAGTAACTAATTCAGTGGTTCTATTCTAGCTGGGACTAATAACTAGACTTATTTTATAATGTTTACTGCTTGATATTCATATGAATATGCTCCTTAGAAGGGCAAATAGTAAAGATGAAGCTAAAGTACTTTGGACATCAAGTGAGAAGAGAGGATTCACTTGAGAAAGCCTTGATGCTGGGAAAGGTGGAGGGCAAAAGAAGAAGGGCAAAAGAATATCTATCTTGGAGCTGTATTGACTTCTTCTGTCTGCCTGAAATGCAAGGTTAAACTTTATAATTTAAAAAATTACTACTGAACCTTTTAGAGGCCCAGTGCCCAAGGAGGAGGAGAAGGCACCATGTGTGCCCACACACCCATGTGACATCACCGGGATGCCTCTGGTAAAGTCATGTGGACACACTCCGCCATGGGGTCCTTTCAGAGACCACTTGGACTCCTCACTGCTATTTACAAAGAGTTTTAATATGCAAATATTGGAAGTCAACTCAGTGAGTTAGATGTTTGGTAGCTGAAAATCCAGTTTCCTAGTGTACATTCTAGAAAAAACAGACAGCTGATGTAGCCTTGGGCAAGCTGCACAGTCCCACAGAGTACCCTGATAAAAAGGGAATAATAAACCTCTAGCTAGGATATCCTGAAAGGGTCAACATAACTATCAGCTTAGGCATGATTATTATCAATCAGACTCTACAGGGCAAAATTAAATCCATAAGCTTTACAATAGATTAAAAGAATGTAAACATTATGGTCAAAATCCTGTTAATGACACCCACAAACAGCATAACTTTTGGCAACAAATTGTCTGAAAGTAAAAATAAATAAATCACATAATTAACATTTCCCATTATATGCTGAATTGTTTGCTTTATAGTGCTGTAAAATCCTAATAGGATTTTGGTTATTCAAGTTATTCTCCAAAAGAGTTTCAAAGTTGTAGTGAAAGTGAAATACAACAGTCTATGCCAAAATTATAGCAAAAAAGGTATCAGGTGAGCCTTCCATAGGTAGGGTACTATGATAGAAAAAGCTCTCTCTCCAATTGGCACCTGTCTTCTGTTGAAGAGGACCTTGAGAAAGTCCTAAAGTGACAATCTTGGTACATAGGAAGGCTGGTGTGGAAGGAGACAGTCCAATACACGCCTGATCCTAAGCCTACCACTAGAACTGAAATAAGAAGTGAACTTAAAATAAGAAGTGAACAGGAAGTCAACAGAATTGTTTTAAACAGCAGTGAGCATATAATGATGCTTAAAACATCACATTCTCTTGTGTAAAGATTATTATTTGCTAAATAATTGCTGAAGTACAGCAAGAATGTGAAATAGGGATGAAAAACTCATAAAGTTATGTGAAGCTCTTTGAGCTTATATTTAGTGATCTGTAAAATGTTCCTACCATGAATTAAGTATTTGAGAATCTTATTTAATGGGTTGGATCCCAAGTCATACATGTTTATAAGATCATAAATAAGGAAGGAGAAATCCCATGAAATTATGAATGGGTTGAGATGTTATAGGCTTGCAGCAGCAGTGGAAGGAGCAATAAGAAGTGACTTAGGCTTCCTTTTCTCCTTCTCCTGTCAATGAAATGCGTAAGCTCTATGCTGAGAAGAAATGGTTTGCATATCTCATCCTGTATAGTTATGTGGTGTTAGGTCAGAATTGATCTATGTTGTTATTGTTCAGTCGCACAGTCGAGTCTGACCCTTTGCTACCCCATAACTACATTCTCCGCAGCCTGGCCAGATCTACGACCATCGCATCAATGATTCCATCCATCCACCTCATCCTCTGCCACCCCCTTCTTCTTTTGTCTTCTCCAGGATCAAGGCCTTCTCAAGTGAGTCCTCCCTTCACATTTGGTGGCCAAAGTACTTGAGCTTCATCTACTGTGTCCCTAATAATGCTTTCAAGATAAATGAAATATTTAACGAATGGTGTTACTAGTTTCACATATGAGCCCCAGGTAGTTTCCATGACCAAACAGGGATTCAAACCACTATATTATACAACACTAGATAGCACTAGCTCATCCCACAGAAAGTGAAAGAACCACCGAAATCGGGAGTTTCCAAACCCTGGCCCATGGGCCTAATCTGGCCTGTGCATATCATTAGTCTGCCCCATGGTAGCCACCCAGAAACTTCTAGACCCGCCACTACCCACCTCAGGAAGTTGTGATACATTACTTACTGCAGCGGCTGTGGCAGCGGGAATCGTGCAGTTTTTCCAGGGTTTTGGACAGCCTCCACTGCTTCGCAGGGTGGCGAGAGGATTTTCAGAGCAATTTTGCTCTAGTTTGGTAATTTTCTGACACTCCTCTGCTGCACTTTAGCAGCTAGAGTGTAGCTGTGGGTGACTTCTGGTGATGGGCGGAGCTAATGTCAGTACCTGGGATCCCAGTACCAAACCAGGAAGTAGCTCACTGGCCCTTTATGTTCAGTTATCTAAAGCTTAAAGAATGCATATTGGGCTAAATAAAGGTTTGTGTTACCTGATCCCCAAGTATAGGACATCCATTGGGGGTAAGCAGGCCAAGTGGGTTTGGAGCCAGTGTGAAAGTATCATCTCAGTAGATACAGTCTCTTGTCAAAACCAAACCCCAGCTGTTGGCCACATGAGTTGGAGCACAGTCTTCTTCACCAATGCTTATGCCACCACAAATCTGTTACAATCTCTGATGTTTGACAAGGAATATTGTTCTCACTGTCATTTCTCCTGCCACAGAATAACATAGCTACCTTCATGCTAATTAATCACTTGTTCAGGACCAGACCAGCTAAAAAGATGATTACAGGTGAAATGCTGGTCTTCAGGTGTCTGTTCCTTTTCCCTAAACTTACCCGTGAAGTGATAGATAGATGCACAGGCTATTTTTCAAAATACCAACTCAGAGAAGTTCTGAAACAGTTGACATTAATACAGCAAATGAGTCTTTAAGCTGTTAATGGAATGCTTCACCCAGAATGTTTACTTAATAATGAATGCATTGCAGGAAACATAAAAAGGCAGGGTTGAGGGAGGAGATTCATCATCTTCAGCTTAGCATTCAACATTTTTTGTCTACCAGAGCCATTTATGTTACACAAGCCAGGGACAACAATTGGTGCCTCCTCCCTACTTCCTGCCCAACAAGGGCGGATCCTTTACCATCTCACAAATATAGCCGCATTCTCCCCCTGGCCATGACAGTACTGCTGCACACGGTGTCACCAAATCAGCACTCAGCTACAGAATCAACCTAGCTATAGAAGCAACCTAGCACCAACCAACATAGGGTGGTGGTAGGGGTGGGGAGAAACCTCTTCCTTCAAAGCAAAGCCACTACAAAATCACATTGAATTTCCTATGTGCCAAAAGATCTTGAAGGCCAAGCCCAATCTTGCTTCTCATGTAATCATGCTAGGCAAGCCACTGTGGCTTTGACACAGACACCAGAATACCAAATCGGTTGCTTACCAACTAAGGAGACAGGCAGTGTTTTTCTTAGGGCATGCTAATCACCATTTCACAGCAATTTCTATATGGAATCAGCTTTATCTGTGGTGTCCCATCCTGAATCCCCCCCCCCCAATCTTTTCTCTCTCAATAGGCAGAAAATGAGGGGGTAGACAAGTCAGGAAACTGCATCGGTTTGCTACTTGTTGGAAATCTCTGACATTTTTCACACATTAAATCTTGTGAATAATAGACATAATGTGGTGAGACAGGATGAGGAAGATCAGTACTTGGCAAGAGATGGAGCTGAGTCTCTTTAAAACAAGGCTAATCTACCTCACATCAAACACGGTTGGCCATTTCTTGTGCCGTTGGAACCTTCTACAGTGCTGATTCACCTGACAGTATTTCCCATAATGTCTCCTACTTAGAAAGGGCCATTTCACTGGGAAACAATGCTGCATCAAATACCGTACCCATTGCAGCGACAAGAGAATGAATGAAAATTGCAAAAGCAATGCTCTTCCACCTGAAGATGCTACAGGGAAGCAACAGTGACAGATCCCTGCAACATTCTCCTTGGGGAAGCCCCCTCCTGCCTTATCACGGGATGCTTCACTGCTTCTCCCCCCATTACTGTTGTGCATCAAATAATCATCCAAGCTTCAGTGGAGAAACGTTAACACTTGTGGTCAATTCAGGAGGTCCAAGCAACAACAGCTCATTGAAGCTCCCCCCACGCACACATGAAAATGCCAGCATGAAAGCAAACAGACCACATGCAAAATATTAAACAACCTCCTGCTTAAAATGATATAAAACTTTAAATACAACCAGCCACCACAATGCCCCTTCTCCTCCCCATTGTGCCATCTCCTAGGATGGCATAAAAATGAATTGGCAAGAAGGTGCGCCAGCAATGCAATCAATAAGACGGCCTGTTTCTGGATTTACCAAACCAGCGAGGAAACATCCTCTGTAGCCCATGGTCTTACCTGAGAAGAAGGACAAATTACAGCATACAGGGTACCACTATCCATAGATCTGCATTGAAAGGTTTTTCTCTTCCTGCAGCTGTTCTGGTTCCTCAAGACAGCAGCTTTCCAAAGTCTCCCATTTTACACTTGTCTCCCTGGCAGCTTGATCCACCCCTCCCAAGGCAAAGGAGGAAATCTTTCACCCAGTAATCTTCTTTCCCTGGTGTCTTGTTTCAAGAATCACTCTGTGTTCCCCAACATCCGTAAGAAAAATTGCCTGCGAGGGGGATAACAAAAAAAAGGGAGGGGGAAAGGAAGGGAGGGAGAGACAGATTCATATATAAATAATTAAATAAAAACGAGGCAGCAAATTAAAGGAGAGCCCCATCTACTGGCAATCGAACCAAACACCTTTCAGCTGCCTTGTTTTTTCACATCCCTGTTGCAGGAGTTTTATTGTTAGTCACATATGATTATTCCATGGGTTAAACATTTTCCGGTCTCAAAGAAGGAAACAGTAAACAGTTCAACTGATTGTGACATTTCCAGTGGGGAAGTGGCATGGCCCAGCTGTTAGATGAGCAAAATTAGTGTTATCTATATAGAGACATCACCTTGAAAACAAAAATTTGTATAGTCAAAGCAATGGTATTCCCTGTGGCAATGTATGGATGTGAGAGCTGGACCATTAGGAAAACTGGGCGCAGAAGAATAGATGCCTTTGAGATGTGGTGTTGGAGGAGAGTTTTGAGAGTCCCTTGGACAGCAAGGAGAACAAATAGGTCGATCTTGGAAGAAATCAACCCTGACTGCTCCTTAGAAGGGCAAATAGTAAAAATGAAGATAAGGTACTTTGGACATCAAATGAGAAGAGAGGACTTGCTTGAGAAAGTCTTGATGCTTGGAAGGGTTGAGGGTAAAAGAAGAAGGGGGCGGCCAAAAATGAGATGGATAGATGGTATTGTAGACACAATGGGCACAGAACTGAGTGAGTTGAGGGGAATGGTAGAGGACAGAAGTGCCTGGTGGACAGTGGTCCATGGGGTCGCAAAGGGTCGGAATCGACTGTGTGACTGAACAACAAAAAATATAGAGAACAGATGGCACGATCAGGACTGAGCGCCCTAAAGGAAAGGACTTCTCACTTTATTTATCCAAGACTTAAACATGAACTTTAGGAAGGGACCTTACCCAACTTTGTGATGACATCCAGTCTTTGAGAAATCTCCAAATACAAAAGTTCCATAAACTGCTCACGCAAACATCCCTGTGTCAGTTGAAAGCAAGAGTGAGGAGGTGAATTGTTATGAAATATAAAAAAGAAAACAAATTCAGGGGTACACATTGAAGGACACTTAATATAGTTTTGACTATAATTATATAGACATATACTTGAGGAGTAAATCCCATTGAATTTGGTGGGGATTGTATTGGACATTAATATTTACACAGAGAGACACACACGCTTCCAAGTATTCTTTCACTGCTTTCTCCTAAACAGGGTTGGGGAACTTGTGACTTTCCTGATGTTGGACTGGATCTGTGATGATTGTCTCCAGTTGCTATGTTGCCTAGAACAGATGAGAGTCATAATCCATCAACAACCTGAGGAACAAAACTTGTCTATCTCTGCTATAAAGTATTACTGATTAGAAGTCTTTACATGACTTCAGAAAGCTGTCTAACCTTGGAATGGTTGGTAAATAGGTGAGTTCCATAGTGATAAAATATTTATTAAGCATGTCACTCATGATTCCCCCCCCCTTTTTTTTTTTTACAGATGCTTCCTAGATTAAGTGGGAGATTAAAGCTGTTGGTTGTTTTTCTCTTCGATCACTTGTATGGGCTACAGAAAACATACTCAGGATCAAGTAGCACAGATCAATGACCTTAAATTTCCTTTATCTTTGTTTAATAAATCATACCTCAAGTGTATAAAGGGTTTAGAACCAGGGAGTGATGGTTATTCCATATGAATTAATATTGAATAAAACAGTGCAGTCATGTGTATTAATTACCTGTGATACCTTGGCTTTGGGTTGTAATGCCATTTATTTATTTATTTAAAGAAGTAGTTTCTTTTAAATTATCTGTCAGTTCTAACAATGTATAGTCTGATAATCTCCTCCCACTCACAACTTCCATAAAATCCAATTGATAAGATTACACTATAGGTAATAAATGGAGAAAAGGCTTAATGGTTAAAACGCTGAGCTTGGAGACTGGAAAGTCAGGTTTCCATACCCGAGGGCTGCACTTGGGGACGTTAAAGGAGCCTCATTTGAGCATCCCTTGAGTGGAGTTTCTCCAGCAAAAACCCTTTCAACCCAAAGTAATATCTGGTGTATAATAATAATAATAATAATAATAATAATAATAATAATAATAATAATAATAATAATAATAATAATAATAATAATAATAATAATAATAGTAGTAGTAGTAGTAGTAGTAGTAGTAGTAGTAGTAGTAGTAGTAGTGGTTGTTGTTGTTGTTGTTGTTGTTGTTGTTGTTGTTGTTATTATTATTATTATTATTATTATTATTATTATTATTATTATTATTATTATTATTATTATTATTATTATTATTATTATTATTCCTGTAAACTCTTAGCCAATTGTAAGATTCATTAATTGGGGGATACATCTCCAGAAACAGAGGTCGCAGTCCACACACAGGGTTGTGAAATAGTCTACCATGTGCCTCGTGGTGTTTATCAGGATGTCTACCGTTGGTTGATACTGATGTCAAACCTACTTTTTTGTTTGCTTTTGAGAAGATTGAGTGCAACGAATGACTAACTAGTTTGTAGTGGAATGCTGAGTCTACCAAGAGATCAGAAATCAGCACCAAGGACAGCACCAAAGTGATGGTTTTTATTTGCGTTTAAGATTTTCAAGCCTCATACTTCAACTGAGCTGGCTGGACATGCCAATGCTTTAGATATCAGAGGTTGAGAGTTCAATTCCCCAACTATATCTCCTAAGGGAACAGGTAGCCTGTGTAGTCCAGGGCAAGCTGCACAGTAGTAGGGTGCCCCCAGAAGAAGTGATTGATTAACTACTTCTGTGTATAGAGTGACCATAAATCTGAACTGAGTTGACAAAATACTCCTCCTTCTCCATCCTCTTCCTTTTCTTCTTCCTCCTCTTCATCATCATCATAATGGACATTCTGTTCTATCAAGGCACAGTGTAGCTTTGCTTTTACTTTATGGAGCTGATCATTTGTCTGTGTTGTGTAACTGCACTGAATACTTAATAATTTTAGTCTTTAGGTATGCTATAAATCAAAGGGAGACATCTATGAAAGTATCACATATTGTTTAAAGGCATATCAAACAAGAAACAAAACAAAGCAAACACCAGAAGAAGAAGAAGAAGAAGAAGAAGAAGAAGAAGAAGAAGAAGAAGAAGAAGAAGAAGAAGAAGAAGAAGAAGAAGAAGAAGAAGAAGAAGATTGTCAAGAGGAACCCTAAGGGGTATGTGGTCTATCTCCTTCTGTATCCCCATGCTCAGAGTTCCTGATGCCAAGCCCACCAATCAACTAGGGCAAGAGTTCTTAACCATTTTAAGCTGGGGACTGGGGTCATGTTCCCTCAGACAGCTTCAGGGGCCGGATTGCCATTTTGCCCTTCCTCCACCACATGGCACTTCCTGGTGTAGTGGAGGTGGTGGTGGGCCACATGGAATGGTGCCATGGGCCACATCTTTCCCATAGGCCACAGGATGAGAATCCCTAAAATAGGGGGTCCATAAATGAGCAGAGGACAGTGAGGGGGCTGGGCCTTTCCATCTATTAATGACTTAAGACCATTACTTGATCTTATTATTTATTACATTTATATAATGTTCCAGTTCTTTTCCTGTGAATTTTTGTTGTTTGAAGCTTTTTCTGTAAAGGTGATTGTGGTTAGTTGTAGAAAAACCTGGGTTATGGAAAATAACAGCAAATAAAAACATTTTTTTAGTATTTTACATTTAGTAATGGATTAAGAACCTTAACTAATATTTAATCAATTGAGAAAGGTATTAAGTATATATACAGATTTCATCTCTGTTGTCTCCCTCTGGATCTTTGCCCTGTAATTTTTTTTCTACAGAATGTCAACTTCCAAATCTCATGAAGAGGGCTATCTACATAAGATGAAAAATGCAGCCCTGGACACAGCAGATGTTCGTGTCTCCAAAGATAGAGCTGAGTCAAGGTTAACAACAGAACCTGACCTGATCCTTCAGCAGTAGTGGCACATCATCCAGATGAGACCAGAAACCATCCAACCTATCACACGAACCTCCCAACAACAGGATCTCTGTCTTGTATGGATTCAACTTCAACCAGTTAGCCCTTGTCCAATCCATCATCACAATCAGATAGCACTCTAGGGCCTTCACACCCTCCTCTGCCGATGATGAAAAAAAGGGATAGAGCAGTGTATCACCTGCATGTTGTTGATATTGCACTCCAAATCTCTGAATGACTTTGCCCAGTAGCTTCATATAGATGTTAAACAGCATTTGCATAATTGGTGGTAGAACTGGAGTCTGTGTTTGTATCAGGGTTTAGTCTCCATCTTTGTATCAGTGTGGTGTAAATCTTTGTGTATCAATAGTTGAAACTGGCAGTTTGTAAGCAAGTATCAACTTGCCATCACAGACCTGGAAGAGGGAACTATTATTGCCAAGGATAGGTTGAAGATAATTTATGGTGTGTGTGAATGGTCTTAATTTTGGGCTGAAAGTAACTAGAGGTGTTTGGTTGTTTTCTCTTCTGGGCCTGTCTTACAGTACGTTGTGTGTGGATATTTGTCTTGCCCAGTTAACTTGTTCCTTAACCATAATGGATATGCATTGTAGTCTGGGAAAGGTGTTTTGTAGTTCCTTGAGCTTGGAATATGTATCTTGTAGGTCCGAGTAGATGCAATTGTACCTCTAGGGTTGGTTGTAAATTATAGATTTGGTGGGTTTTCAATGCAGTGAGTTGCTCAGATGTCCATGTGGTAAGGTCACAGTGGTCTCTAGAAAATGCATCTGTTGGTCCAGTCTGAGGGTGATGTTCTAATGAAAGCCACGGAGATCCCAAGTAATTCCCCCTCCCCCCAGGGCTTCTTTTCCACAGGTCTATATTTTAAAACTGTAAATCAATGTATTTAGTGGGAGTGGTTTTGGGGAACATCTGTTAAGAAAGTGTTTTTCTAGGTCAGCCATGAATATATTTATATATTGTGGATCCATGCAAATACTGATGGCAGCTCTGTGGATCTGGAGGTAGGTTTTATCATCAAAGCTGAAATAGCTGTTTGTGAGCACGAAGTCACAGAGGGTGGTGGCAATGTGGGCTTCTTCCTTATTTTGAATGGTATTCCTGATTGTCTGTAGCTTGTCTCTGTGTGGGATGTTAGTGTAGATAGCTTTGACATCCATTGTTACTAAGATGATGTTTTTAGGGGTGGGGGTCATGTGTGGACTGAAGTTTCCTCAGGAAAGCTTTGATATCTCTTACATAGTTAGCTACATTGGTGTCATATGCCTCACAGATGGAGTCCACATAGCTGTATTACAAGAGAGTTTCAATGCCATCTGTTCTGATGTTTTATGTTGTAACTGCTGAAATTATTATTATGGTAGCATGCTGCATTGTCATTGGGGTCTCTATTGATAAAGTACGTAACATTGGGATGCTATACATCAAGGGTTTCCAACCTAAGGCCCATGAGCCAGATCCGGCCTGTGGCATCATTTCATATGGTCCCCACCCCTCCAAGGGCATTCAAGAAACAAAATGACTGCATATTTGAAGCTGTTGGCACAAAATGGCCACCCATATCATGCAGGCAGGGCAAAATGCCCGTCCGGCCCTTGAAACTGTCTGAGAGAGTGTGATCTGGCCTCCAGCTTGAAAAAGTTGGGAACCCCCTGCTATACAGTACATGATTTGATTTGATTCAACTGCAAGTTTGCCCGGAAGTATAGGGTTGCTGTTTTTTTCCTTACTTGAATGAATGTTTTCCACTTACATTAGGGGGCAATGTAATGTTTCCCCCTGACATGCAGGTCACAAGTTGATCAGAGACCATAATGGGCTTTCTCAGCAACCTTGAGATTGGAAGGGAGTCATTTAGAGTTTATCTGAATAATCTATTGTTGCTAATGGCTGGGTGAAACTGCATTCTTGTGCTTGCTTGTCTGTCATCTTGCTTGACACGAACCCTTCTCCCTTTGAGCCCCTGAATTTGGTATATAAAGAACATACCTGTAAGTTTCACTCTTTGTCTGATGAAGTGGACTTGATCCATGAAAGCTAACAATAAAAATATAGCAGTTAGTCTTTAAAGTGCTGCACTGTTTTTTATTTTATTTTATTTTGTTTATTTTGTTTTGTTTTCTGATATTAGGGGGCAAATAGCACTAGTTCGGATGTTTCAACATGCTTTTCTGTTTGGTGATCAGTTGACCAGATGGAGGGTCAGAGTTTACTTTTTCTCATCTATGTCCCAGATTTCAGCTCCCATTTCTCTGAGTAACCCTGTCCCTAAGTTTTAATTTTTGGTGCAATTTCAACAGGTATCACCAACATCATTGTAGTGATACGACAGCCATTGCAAATACTGCACTTCCTTCACCAATATAATAATACAGGGAAGTTTGGGTTATTTCAAAAAGATCATAGCCCAGCTCTTTTGCCCCCGCTCAGAGGCTGAAATTTTTATTTTTCAAGTTATTCTTAGGGGTGGGGGCAGTAGCTGTGTTATCTTGTTACAGCAAAATATACAAAGAATATTTGTAGTTAAATAGCAGCAGGTTTTGTTTGGCAAAAGCTCTTAAGGACTGTAACCTAATGAATTCAGTGGGCTGCAATCAACAAAAGATTATACAAATAAATCTTTAAGGTATATGTATACTTGTATCCAGACTGAATTCTAAGGTTTATGCTGGCAATTATGCAATCTTACACATTTAAGACTATGATCCTATTATATATTATTATATACTGTTTTCTTGCAGCTCTTTTTACAAGATTCAGATTATAAATGTCTTCCTTCCGAAAGCTCGCTTTTAATCTGATTTAGAATGATTCAAGTGAGCATACTGTGGATTGAAACCAAATATATTATTATGGAAGAATGCAAAAATACAACTTTTGTAATCAAAAGAAAAACCTAGATGGATGATGGAAGAAACATTTAAAATTGCAAAGGAAAAATGAGAAGCAAAACAGAAATGGAGACAAAACCCTGATTGTAGTTTTTCAGTTCCTGTCATACAGAGAGAATAATTATAATGGTCACTGCAAAGAAATAGAAGAGAATAAAAGGGGGAACCAAGAGATCTCTTTCTAAGAAACCAAAGGGAAGTTTAAACTTGGATATGAATGCAGAAAAACCCAAGCTTTCACTCTGCTTTTTCAATGTCTGTCCCATTTGTCTGCATTCTTTTGCCCTGAGGTTGCTCCGAAGCTATTGTCGTGGTCAACTGTAAGTACCTGAGAATGCATTTTTTCCTGGAGCAGGAAAAATGTAATGGGCGTGAACTTGTTTAAGGTGGATCCCAGCTTGCCATGAAGTGACTTACACACTATGATTATGGAGTCATCTCCTGTGGCACACACGAAATGAGACGTGCAGTATTCAACGCCGGGACTGCAATGGACTGCCACAGCCTTGAGGATATTGACAAGGTGCGCCTTCATAGCCAGGCATTCTGGCATGGCCTCTTCCGCCTTCATGACCATTGGGAATCAGAGTTCCTCCTCCGCTCATTTTGCAAACTCATAAGCTACACAGCCAGGCTAAGGTCATTGACCAACAAAGAGTGGTTTTCTTTCTGTAAAATTATTTTGCCACCAACTCCTGTTTCTGATCAAAGCCAAAAATGATTAATAACTAATATCTATCCTGGTAGACTGCAGTCCAAATGGTCAAGAGCTAGATTTAGTATGAGATTTCCCTTAACTAAATTTTATAAGTTTTATTAAAAAGAAAGAAAAAACCTAAAAACATAGATAGAACATAGATTTTTAAAAATTCAGATTCTGACAAAAAGACAAACAAATGGAAATACGCAGCAAGCACATAAGCAAAATAACAAAATCTGTCTCCTAGCATTTACACTTATGTTTATGTAAGCCCCCTTTTAGTGTTTAAGACACTGTGCTTGATGACTAGATGGTCTTCATGTCAACAGTTTGAGACCCGAGTACTGCATGACAGAGTGAGCTCTGGTTGTCTGTCTCAGCTCCTGCCAACCTACCAGTTTGAAAACAAGAAATTGCAAGTAGATAAATAGATACTGCCTTTGCGGGAAAGAAAACAGTGCTCTGTGAGCTCTGGCGTCTAGTCATGCCTGCCACAAGACCACAGGGACTTTTGCAGATCCAGATAGCATTTGCCTTCTAGCAAAATGACACAGCTGTTTGAATTGGATACTTTACAGCCATTCTATTTGAAGAAAGCCACAGCTGCTGAGCTTCCTAGGCACTGTCACTGCCATCTGGGTACAGCCAGAACACTGAAGGAGAGGTCCACTTCCTACACATGTGTGGAGGGGGGAGCCATAATTTATCTCATAGATAGACTACTCTTCTTCACAAGTTTCAAACTGTGCTGATTAAAAACATATGTGCTGTGTAGATCAGTCAGTGCTTTCTTCAAATACAGACACAGATTCAAATTAGTTGATGCCTTTGAAGAAGCAAATGTCCATCCAGGAGGTCACACCAATGTTACTATCTTTGAAAGCCAAGTTTCGGGTGTTTAAGAGTTTATTTGCATTACATAATCATACTGGTTTGGTGCCACTTTATCTGTCCCTCATTTCATCCTATGGAACCATGGGATTCATCATTGGGTAAGGGACTTAGAATGATGATCCCGAGGCTCTCCTCCATTGAGCATGTCATGAGAAGGCAAGATAGGAAAGGTTAGCAGCAGCAGGGAAAGAACAAGACCAGACATGAGATGGATTGAATCTGTGAGGGAAGCCACAGGATTGGGTTTGCAAGAGCTGAGCAGGGGTGTTGAGGATAAGACATTTTGGAGATCTTTCATTCATAGGGTCACCACAAGTCAAGGACAACTTGATGCCATATAACCACGATAAGGAACTTAGAATTCTCAGCCAGAAAGGCCATGGGGTTTTCTGCTAAACTACAAGAGGATTCTTAAGTCCTTCACCAAAATAAAACTCCAGGAATTTTTATTCAGGACAAAACCATGACATTTAAAATCTGCTATAACTATACATTATAGTGTAGCTAATATTCTTAACTTCCAAAGTCTTGGTACTATAAATCTGAGGAGCAGACACACACCTTTTTATTGATAAGGCTGTGTTTATAAACCAACTGTATATAATAAAAATTCCCAGTTACTTCCCCTTCTTTATATTTTAATAATTCCGCTGCTCATACTTATATTCCATACATTTCAGGACTCTGAAGCCATATTGTTAGAAACATACTGGCTTTCACTAAACCAGAGGTGGGCAAAATGTGGTGACCTCTAAGAATGGAGGAATCTTTTCTTTTCATTCAATAAATGTTATCAGCATGGGAAAATATTGGATAGGCTTTGTGGAAAGGCTGGGAAACAGTCTCGGGGGTTGCATGCAGTTTGTAGGCCACATTTTATTCACCCGTAGCTTAACAAAAAACAGCTTTATATTGCTATAAACCTAGCAGTTTGAAAGCAAGAAATTGCAAGTGGATAAATAAGTACCGCTTTGGCATTTCATGTACTTCAGTGTCTAGTCATGCCTGCCACATGACTATGGAAATGACTGCAGACAGAGACAGTACTGGTGCTTTGGCTGTAAACAGAGATGAGCATTGCCCCCTAGAATCGGACATGGCTGGCTTTCGAGCAAGGGAGACCTTTACCTTTACTCCATTAATACTCTATTGCAACATATAAATATTTAAAAAGATTGGGAAAATCTTTAATTTTTGAAGGGGGGAAAACACAATTCCCATCCTATTTACTAACATTTTAGCAAAATGTTTAATGGTAGTAAGCAAAAAGGTATTTTAAAATATGTCTTTAAAATTAGCATTACGCAGTACTCTATATAATACTTTAGTGGTACTTTAAAGAAGAGAACCCACTTCACCTAATGGTAGGGCTGGCTCTGTAAAATAATACAAGTACTGTACAGTAATATGAGTCAAGCATTTCAGCAGCAGCAGTTACAGCTACAAATCCAATAAGCTTTTAAAACCCAATTATGCTTTCCCAGGAGATGCAAATAAAAAGATTCCTTTCTTGAAAACATTCATTTCATTTTTTGCCACAGAATTATGTGATATAATTGGCAAAGCTAACTCTAATTTGGCAATACAATACAGGAGAGATTTTGTTAAACAAACTTCTTCTTATTGATTTATTTGGAAACTCTTTTTAAGAACATGGCTATATGAATGAAAATTCTGCTTCATAATAGATCTTGACCTAAATCCAATTGTTAATTCCAACTAGACCTACTGTTATGAGTAGCAGGAGTCTGTTTAATAATTAAGATCACAACAGAAGCCCACCCCAATTACCTCCTACAACAAGGTTATTGTAATGAGTAACTAGGACTAACTTTTCTTCATTACAGCAAAGAGAATAAAGATAAGGAGAGGTTTCATTCTGTTACCTGCTAAAAGTAACATTATGTGTGACTCTCAAAAGTAATGAACTACAACCAAGAGTATTTATTATAACACATTACTTCTGTGATTTAGTCTCTTTGTTCTTATTAAATCTACCTTACATAATCTCCTTACATTTTGATCTTGGTCTGCCTCACAACCTCCTGTTTCTGTTCTGAAATTTCAGGTTTCTTCTCCTCTCTGAAATTACCTCCCACCACTAGTGTCACAATATCTCTGTACTGGTGTCGTCATAATAACGACTGAGTGTAGTCATGTTGATTCCTGGTTTTTCTATGTAGATAGAACTCCGAAGTGGTTTAACATTCCCTTTTTCTGCTCTCACCGCAGAACCTTGCAGCTTGGCTAAGGACAAATAGGCTGAACTCCCAAACTTTGGCTCCACAGACATCTACCTACTTCAAAAATGGGGCACAGATTATATCTACATCAATTCACAATGAAGTAGCATTAGCAGCATGGTGAACAAGGACTATCAGCCCTAACATGAACTAGGATTGCCCATTCTAGTTCTCACAGAAATTGCTAATACTTTTTTAAAAAAAATTAGTTTTCTCGTGGATTAATTTACATCTAGCAATAATCTAATTAGGAGAATTAATTTTAAAATGTTCTCCCTCTTTCTAAACCTGCACAATCAAATCCCCTTTCAAAGGATTTTGCCACCCACTGGGCTGAACCAAATAGCTCATGTGGTATACTAGCAGGCACAAACCTATTAAAACATGAAAGTAAACCACACCATTGCATTCAAGATTTAGAGAAGTGTTGTGTCACTATAGATCCACAGGCCATTTCAGACTGCTTAGGACAGCTTGGACAAAAGTGTTTCTTGTTTCAGCAAAAGATACAAAATGTTCCTATATAGTTCCTGGAGACTTCTGGGTATCCTAAGTCATGTCTACATGGGACTGAAGTAATTTGTTTTGACAATTATAACCCCCTATGGACATGAAAGGAGCCTCATTTGTGTGTCCCCTGAGTGGACTTTCTCCGGCAAAAATCCTTTCAACCCAAAGAAATCTCTGATACAAAATTATCATTATTATTATGGACTATTTGGTTCAGCGCAATGGGTGGAAAAATCTTTGGAAGGGGCTATGATTCAAGATTTGAGCTGAGAAAGAATGGGAAAGCTGGTGATGAAAAGGCCCTTGCTACCCTCACTTAGAGATTTAAAGATCATATACAATAATATCCCGGTTAATGTGTGCACTGCACAATGTTAAAACCAGATAACATCAGGGAATTTGTGGAAAAGTTTTGCACCATACAACATTAAGTTAACGCTGTGCGATGCAAAAGTTTTTCTCAAATTTCCTGATGTTGATCTCCAACCCAAAGCCTGCAGGGCTGGAGACCTTCTCTTCTCCGGAGGCCTCCTATGGGCCTCTGTAGACCCAATTGTCTGATCCCCAGTTAAGGGAACCATTTGTCAGATGCTCGCCTCACTTCCCCAAAAGGAAGCCAAAGTTTAGAAACTCCAATCACTGGGTTTCTTTCAGGGAAGGGAGTTCGCCTTTCCCCAAAGGAAACCAGGGATCGTACACCTGTTTCCTTTGGGGGAAAGCAGGCAAGCATGCATGCAAGAGCTTTCCCCCAAAGGAAACCAGCAATTGGAGTGTATGATCCTCAGTTTCCTTTGGGGGAAAACACTCATGCGCTTGCCCGCTCTCCCCCAAAGGAAACCAGCAATCAGAGTGTCCAATCCCTGGCTTCATTTGGGGGAAGGCAGACTCCTTTCCCCAAAAGGAAGTCGGCATTTGCAGTGTCCCAATGCCAGCTTCCTTTCAGGGAAGGCAATGTTCGTCAGAGAAGCAAGCCCTAAAGTTTGCAGGGCTGGTCTCCGCCTGGGAAGGCGCTTCTTAGGCAGAGACCAGTCCTGCCAACTTTGGGGCTTGGCTCGATCCACCTGCCTCTCTGGAAAGGGCAGCGGGGATTCCACGCATCAACTCCCCACTGCTCTTTCCAAAGAGGCAGGCAGATTGATCCCCAGTTCCCTTTCCTCTTTGGAAAGGGAACCAGGCTTTGGTTTAATATTGTGCAATAAATGTATTGAATAACATTAAAAATCAGATAACGCTAAGACTCATGGAACCAAGTTTTAGCATCATCTGGGATATTACTGTACTGTACATAGAACTGTTTATGTAGTGGATCTCCTACCTCAGACAATAAATATAGTTTGGACTTTGTTCTTATTTGGTTTAAAAAATACATTTGTATTCTTCCTTATTGTTTCAAGCAACTGCTGCTCAACTGCTGGTAAAAAGAACCTGGGATATACAAATTGTAGCATCTAATTTGGGGCTGTGTTTATATCACTGTTGTTTGTATATTATAAATATAAAAAGTGTTCTTGTAAAGATAATATTTGCAATACTCATTTAAAATACATATACAGTCCACCAGAACAAAAAAGTGTTACAGAGACACATTAGTTGCTTCCCAGCAGTAGGAAATGACATCAGTTATGGGATGGGTGATAAAGATTAATATATAGCAAGTAAGCACAACTTGTTTGCTCAACAAAATTAATGCCCACCTGATGTTTTATGATCACTTTAGTGCTTCCAAGTGTTTAAAGCATTTGACCTCATTTATCCGCTTGCATATGATGTGCAAACACACCCCTCTTCTGATAAGGTCGGCATTATTGTGCAATTCACAAATCCAGAACACATCTATTCTAGTGATTTTGACAGTATGGTTATAGGACAGAGACAACTTTGGTCTTCTTGGTGACCAAATGGGTTTTTGATGACCAAGTTAATTTTTGGGTATCAGTTATTTCAGGACCCAATATTCCACCACCACCACCACCGCTGCTGCTGCAGTATCCAAATCCAAGTATTGGCCATGAAGGCTGTCCTAAGAATATAATGCAGTGGCCTTTCATCTGCCTTCTGCATCGCAGCATGTCACCCATACCACTGATATAATTCTGCAAGTCACTTTCTGGTCCTGAGCCCTTTTGCATGCAAAGTCCTTCTCAGCCCCAGGCCAGTATTGATGAAGCTGTTGCCCTCCATCAAGATGGATTCAAAATGTATTTAACCCACTTAAGTACCCTCACCCTTCCCTGTGGTCTTTGGCACCCAAAGTTGTTAGTGATCAGGGTTGTCAGGTTAATTAACACTCAGTGTTGAGTCACTGGCAATATAATCTACTCTATTACCATAGCAGGATAGCCTGGCCAGACAACAATTTCCCACTAATTGACAGCTTTTAAACTTATTTTTTTACTTTGAGTGGGTTTTATGTACTTTTATTATTGCTAGTTTTGTTCTATGTTTATTTTGATTCATTATTGTAAACTGCCCAGAATGGAGAATTCCTTTCCCAGATGGCTGGTGTATAAATGCAATGAATGAATAAATGAATGCTAACACATACTTTAGAGCTACTTTCTTGCGAGGGTAAGACCATGCTTACAGTGCTGGACTCAAATGCCCTTTCCCCCCAATATTCATATATGACCACAAATAAAAATTCACCAGAATTTTATTTCAGCAGGTTTTATCAGGCATGGAACAAGAAATTTCATTTGTTAAATAAGCCAGTAGAATAATCAGGTTTGGTTGTTTGCTGATTTATTTTAAATTGTATTTTACATTGGGGGAAGGGGACCTGAGAAATTTCTTTAATTCCTCTCAGTGCACAATGGAAGAGAACAAACAAGCATTAAATTACCAGCAATAAGTCTCCTTCTTTAACCCACTCTTATTCTGATAACTAGCCATTTGTAAAGAAATCACTCTTGGAGCACTGCAGAGGGAAGAAAAATGTTTTACTCCTGTTCAACAGTCATCATAAATTCAAAGGTTCAATATATATATACTGTATATAAGAATAGGAACAAAAGGAACAGATGGATTTCTCAGCTTTATAGTTTGAGAGGAATCTCTGTTAAAAAGAAAGATCTAATCTGCCCCAATCTCTTCAGACATTTTGAGTAGAGCTCTCACTTTTTCTCCTCAGAAAGAGAAGCATAAAGAAAAGAGTGGGAAGCAAAGGAACTTTCCTAGTGGCCAGTGAGGAAACAAACAAGCAAGAAAGTTACTGGTAGTTTGCAGAAAGCCTACCTGTGTGAGAAGTTGCATGGTGGATTGTTATGTTCCTAACATTTTAAACTGCTTTAAAGTCATTTCCTGGTTCACCACTGAAATTCAGTCATGCAATTTACCTTTAAAATTCAACAGTGACATTTGCAGGGGTTCCCGAGAAACCTAAAAATAGCCTTGGGAACTACATGCAGTGTTTTAAACCAAGACTGGTTGACACATAATGACAATTGCAGTACAGTATCTGCCAAATTTGACTTCTGGTTTACCCTTCTCTTGGTATGGCAGGAAGAAAACAGATCTTTTCTACCTGTACACTCAGTGTTTAGGCATGACTAATGTTAATGTGCATTGCCTTTGCCTCCTACAATAAACATGCTATGCCAATGACTGGAAAAAAATCATTGTTCATGGAATTTCACACAAGAGACTGTAGCCAGTTGTGCTCACTTTCCAGGTCTTTCATGCAGGGGGGAAAACAGTTGGGAGGCGATCCAAAATATCTGTACCATGTGTGTTGCTTACTAACCATAGGTGCTTAACTAAGAGACACCACTTTATTTTACTCAGTTTGCTGCTTGACATGGCCTTTGAACTGGAGACCTACCAATGAACATTTTTCATCCTTTCCCCACTAGACCCTTAAATCATTGATGGGCTGTAACAGGTTCCCACCAGTTTGCCAGAACCGGTAGTAACTTTTCCCAGTGTCCCGAAGAACTGGTAGAAGCTTTTGGGGGAAACCACCTTCGGGGCTTACCTTTTCACTGGTTCCCCAACTGAGCATGCACGCCAAGCACTTGGTGTGCATGCACGCCTACAGTGCTTGGTGCATATGCATGACCTCCTTGCTGTCCTCCCAAGCAGGGAGGAGGAAGAGAAGCTGCTAGCCTGAAGCTCCCTATAGCCTGCTCCCCAGGGTAAGTGACTCACCTTTGGATGTGGTGTGTCTGTGTGTATTTTAAGGTGTATTTAATACCTTTACCTAGATTGATGTACTACCACAGTTCCTAAAAAGGCCTGGTGGCCTGGCTTGGGGTTTTTAAGCAAAGTCTTGGAGTTACCTCATCAATAAGCTACACCTGTGCTGTTCCAATTGCTGTTCCAAATGGAGAACCCTTAAGGAGGTACAGCTCTTTTACATTTACATTAAGGCATATTATCCTAGAGAACTGGCTAGGCAAAGACTTAGTACCTAACTTATTCAACTGTTGAAAAATTGAAAAGTGCCAAAATGAAGCCATTTTGTGGTGAGTTCATTCTGTAGTTCCTTCCATCTGACGTAGTGTGAGAAAGATTAGCCAGAATAAGCTTTAAGCTCTGGTTTAAAAGCTCTGGTTGATTTGTTTTTGGGGTGGGTGGGTGGGTGGGTGAGTGTATTTATTTATTTACGGGTTTGTGTTGTGGGTGGGTGGGTTGAGGGGTGTGTGTGTGCTTATTTTTATTATTTTTTATTTTTTTATTTTTTGGCCCCAGCCATGTCATGATGCCATGATGTTGGCTCTGCCCGTGACATCATGATGTCATGATGTTAGCTCCGCCCACACTGTGATGACATCACGGTGGGGTAGTAAAAATTTTGACATCCCACCACTGCCTTAAATCCTAGTTAGGCAGCCCTTACAGGCAGATTGCTGACTATTACAGAATGGGATGAACCAGAGAAGGCTTCTAGAACAGGGGTTCCCAACCTTTTCAAGATGAGGGGTCAGGTCATGCTCCCTCAGTCAGCTTCAAAGGTCAGATGGCCATCCTGACCTGCCTGCATGATGGGGGTTGGCCATTTTGCCCCAACAGCTTCAAAGTGGTGGCCATTTTGTTTCTCAAATGCCCTTGGAGGGTTGGGGTGGGGTCTTTTGCTGAGTGGTTTTAACAGGCTATAAAACATTAAACCATGGTTCTTTGTATCCTTGAACTGCACAACATAGGTGAGACTAAGAAGTCTCATATTTATTTCTTCCCAGTTCTCTCTTCTTGGAGAGAGACAGGACATCACAGTGATTCAGGTGTGTCAAATCTAAAACAATGATGTTGTTACTCCCAAACCAGTCCCCCAAGGTTTTTCAATCAATAAATTCTCCTTCCTGCCACTCTTTCCCCATTTATATAGCCTTAGATGATTACTTGAAACAATTGTATTTTATTACTTTTCATTTAGAAGAAAATGCCCAAGAGGCTTAATGTGGTATGGAAACAGGATAAAATGAAGCACTAATAAAAATAATGGCTTGGGACGCAGTTTATCCCTTGGAAACATGGGAGGAGGATGCTTTTGGTTCACAAAGGCTTGTGTGATGGGAAAGTTGGGGGAGATGATTGCCCCCCCCTTCTGTATTCTTCAGCACCACCTGCCATATATTGAGAGGAAAATTTGGGAAACTTCCTTTTTGGACTGCAGCAGTGATTCCCAATGTGGAATCCATGTCCCTCATGGGGACTTCAATTGCCAGAAGCCTAAGACTGTAAATTGGCTGATCAGTGCTTTGGGGTATTGACTGACTTCTGGGAATTGAAGTCCAAAAACCAAAGGTGGGGAAACATTGGACTACAGGGTCCAGAATCTATCTGCCAGTACACCCAATGGTCATTTATTTATTTATTTATTTATTTATTGGATTTCTAGTCATAAGTGTCTGGGGAATTCCAGCAGTTTTCTAAGCATAACTTTGAAGGCTCTGGTCTGGGGAATGAAAGCAGTCTAATGAAGCAGTTCTTCAGGGGGCTTTTGGGGAAATGAAGGTGTGGTGAGAATAGCCAATCTGTAATACACTGGTAAATGTTCTCTTCAAGGAAACAAAAGATCAGGAGAAAACCGGAGTACAGCTGATGAAAAAATAAGGTGCATCAGATAAAATGAGGTCATACAGTCTCTAGGCAAACTTTATAGCCATTGAAATTAAAGCATGGAGCAAAAGAGATCTTTCATTAAGTGAGGTGGGGGTTCCAGTGTTCGGCCACAACCACAGAAATGACATTTCTGAGCCTTAACCAGGATCCTCTAGCAAAAAAAGAAGAGCCATCTCATTTCTTGAAGTGTGAATTACATCCAGTCCAGGCATTGAGTGGAATGCTCTCCCTGAGGAGATTTGCCAGGCCATAACGTTTTATTATATCAGGCATCTGGCCAACACATGGTTGCCCCTGAAGGCTTTTAGCTGATTACTTTTGTTAGATGTTATTATTTCTGTGTTATTGTCCTGGTTTGGCCTTCATGACGGGTGCCACCATGATGCTGCTTATTTGATTTTTGCATTCTTGGAGACCTTTTCGCACACTGTATTACACTTCATCACACAAGCCAATTTCAAGCTCACTTTGTGAAGATAAATGGGATGTGCTATTTAAACAAACAAATGCATAGGCCAGTAAACCAAGAAGCATCCATGTTGCAAAAGCAAGCAGAAGAGGTTTTAACAGATTATTCTGCTAATAATCTGTGTGTGTGTGTGTGTGTGTGTGTGTGTGTGTGTGTGTGTGTGTGATGGAAACCCGCCACACCTGGAGAGGCAGCTCCAGAACATGTGGCCTACTTTCCAGTCTTTCTATTTATCATTCTTTTCTAAAGCAACGAAACAGTGCCATGGGCAAGGAAGGGAAATTGAGGCCAGACAGATTTAGAAGAACCACTGTTTTAAATGCAGCGTGTTTATCTTCTTAGGTATTCCCCAGCATCTCTTGCCATTTTGTCCTTGCACTCGGGCAAGTGCATGCACCTGTATTGGCCTGGAGAAACACAGCTGTTGATTCAAAACCAGGCTTTAAAAACTGGCACATCTTGTCCTTTCATCCCCTTTGCCGGTAGATGGAGCTGCTATGTTAGATGCTGCCTCCCCCTCCCCTCCTTCTCCTTTTCCCTCTCCCCCTCCCCACCACCTAATGAGCTGTTTTCTGATATATGTTGGGTACCATAGAGTGAGGCTGAGAACAGGAAGCGGAGGCAGAAGCAACGAGGTTTCTGGAAAGGTCTCTCTGTGTGTGGTTTTTTATCCCCTTCTTTTCCACTGGGAAAAAAAATGCAGGGATTAGAGTGAAGATACAGCTCTAAAAGCGCTGAAGCAGGAAGACTGGAGGAAGGTTTTTTGCCTGCTTCTGTTGGATGGATGCTGTGCTGTGATTTGTGCCTCCCTTTCCACCAGGTAAGCTGGCAAGCCATTTCTGCTGGATGGATGCTGTGGATGTTCTTAGCAGCCTCGAAATCTTCCCAGAGAAGAGGGAATCCGATGTTAGCCTTTGGAGATGGGGCAGATAAAATCAAAAGTGGAAAAGGGGGGGGGGAGATTTAGGACTATTTCAAATGGCCCAATGGTAATGAGGTTGGTGGGTGGTTTTCCCTCCTTCCCTCCCTCTGATTGCTATTTTTCTTCTTTTCCTTTCTACTTGCTGAATGCTGCAATTGTATATACGCTTGCCTGGGAATAATTTGGGTTTTCTTTTGGATAGATGTGCAGGAGGTTGTTTTCTAAAACCTCATAGTGGGCCTAGGACTATAAATATGACCTTTCCTCCATGGATGCTGTAAAATGCAATGATAAATGAAGAGGCAGAGGTAGGGTTTTAGACTTGTAGCAGAGGTTATGCTACGCTTAAGGGGAAGGAAAATGTACTGTATTTCCTTGGTAAATAATAATAATAATAATAATAATAATAATAATAATAATAATAATAATAATAATAATAATAATAATAATAATAATAATAATAATAATAATTTTAGCCTGGAACTCTTGCATATATGTGCCACAGGAAGGAAACTATATCTCATCTATACCAGAAGAATAAATGTATCTGTTTTTCTAGAATGTAACAACAACATGCCCTGTATCTGTTGTTGTTTTCCTACCAAGAGACAGGTTTGGTGAGGCTTTTAGATGAATATGGCATCCAAATGAATGATGATAAAACAAGGGCCTATTTCAATCTATGAAACGATTCCCTTTCGTGTAAGGCATTGTAGGCAGTTATAAGGCAAATCACAAATATTTTACTTGTGGCTTTCAGGAATATCTGTTAGTCTATCACCTTTGACAATATTAATCATTTTATTTGTTTTAGCTAAGTAACAGAGCTGCGATTCTGTGCTAACTGGGCCGGGTTGCTAAGGCATTAAATCAATTAGTTGACATTGAAACGTGTGGGCTTGCTAGTTATGTAGAAACCTCTTGTCTTATTTCCCGCCGCCCCCACCTCCAGTAAGATTGTAATATAGCATGCTAGCAGTACGTTATGAGCTGTACACTATTGTCAAAATCTGGTGCTATCCTGTGTAAGCAACAGGAGTGTCCTGAATGATGGCTTGCCCTGTAGGTATTGGAGTAGTAGCCTCTGAGGTTAGTTCTCAAAGAAAATGGGAGCATGAGAAATAATTTATTTTAGATTTGTAAAACAAATGACTACTTTTAGTGAAGTATGTAGATTTCATATTTCTGGCTTTTACTAAATAATAAGAGATTGTGGGTCCTTGATCATTTTGATCAATCATTTACTTTTAAATTTTTAAATATTGTTGCTTTTGTTTATGCTGACCGGCATATTTTTGCTTGACTTGGGTTGCTGTATCTCATGGAGCATGAGAAATATCTGCCTGAGGAATGTTAATTTTCTCTCAGTCAATCTGCCTTCCAGCTTGCTTGTATGATGAAGTCAATGCTTTTTTTGTGATGTTTCATCCATCTCTTCTCTTAAGGCACCTAAAGTTATATTTGCAATTTGTCTAGCTGCCCATTATAAAGTGATCTCTGGGGCTGGTTTAGGTGCAGTTACTGTCAACTAGAGACTTAGAGGCTTATGTCTCTCTGTGTGTGTGAAAGAGAGAGTGAAAGAGAGAGTGAAAGAGAGTGAGTGAGATGCCTTTAATATACAAAATATCTTGGCTTCTTTTCTTAGCCAAGGGCAAGACTGAGATAATCTGTCATAAGCAACGTGGATCAGGATGGGAATCCATCACTAATTAACTATGTCTGTTCTCTGTCAGATTCTTATCCTGAGTGAAGATTGTAACTCCTAGGATAATTAGAGTTGTTAGGGTTTATCCAGATGATCAGCTCAAGGCATGGCTCCAATAAATTTTCTGATAGTCCTGTAAGTCCTAGTTCAAACATAGTAATGTGATATTTTGTCTACCCATAAGGGATGGCGGGAAAAGCAGGCTTCAGTACAAAGGATGGGTAATAACCTTGTGGTGTTTTGGCAGTGGAGAGGGAATTGCTGAGCAATTTAAAAAAAATCTCCTCTCAGGAAGTGAAGCTGCATTGTTTCAAAACAAAGATTGACTCCAGACAGTCCTGTACTAAATTTTAGTTCCCCATGGTGTACATATATCTATATGGCATCTGTATTATTCAGCAGCTTGGCAAGGAGAAGTTTATCATTCTTTATCAGATCAGGTATCTTGGGAGGAAAGGGAATAATACAACTCTTCTTGAACCTTGTTGCAGATTTAACAGCTTAACACAAAACTAAAATGCTTGAATTTAACATAGTGGATAGTCTGGAATTCTCAACCTTTTAAAGCTAGCGGTCGGGTCATGCTCCCCCAGACAGCTTTGGGGGCAACCATATTGCCCTTCCTCCACCACATGGTGCTTCCTGGTGTGGTGAAGGCAGTGGGGGGGGCACATGAAATGGTGCTGCAGGCCACAGGTTGAGAATCCCTGGGACAGGCCAAAATGGTTGTATCGTATGTATGCATTTATTTACTCTCCTTTATATTTCATATGACACTCAAGATGGCTTACAGTAAATCAAGCATAAAACATGGAGACAGATTAAAATGTTTACTGTTATAAATAAAACACCAGTCAACAAACTGGAATGCAAACTGGAAACTGTTGGTGGAGCCAGAAGGTCTGTGCCTCTCCACCAATTTGCTTTTTGTCTGAGGAGTGCCTAGTTTGTCTCAAGTCAGGTGTTATCCCTCGTTAAGCAAGGGAAGCCTTTACCAGCAATTTTTGCAAGTTTATAGCCTTCCCTCCAGCAGAAATCTATGAATCCCCTGATTTATTTTTTTATTTTCATTTGTACCCCACCCTCCTCCAAAGACTCAGGGTGGCTTCACAACTAAAAACAATTAAAACCCATACATAAAAATTAAAATTCACGTTAAAAACACAGAGGAGAGAGGTGGGATATTTAAACAAGCCAGGCGAACGAGTTGGCCATCTGGCCCACTCCCCACACATGCCCAGCCAGCCAGGTCTTCACTCCTTTCTTAAAGGGCAGCAACTCCATCTGGAGACATAACTCTGTTGGCAGGAGGTTCCATAGGGCCAGAGCGGACACAGAAAAGGCCCTCCTTCTTGTGCTTAAGAGATGAGCCTCGCGAGCTGAAGGGACAACAGAGAGCCTCTCCGGTCCCCTCTAGTGGGACGGACAGATGTTCTCGGGGTGATGCAGTCTCTTAAGTATCCTGGCCCACTACCATGTAGGGCTTTAAAGGTAATAACCAGCACCTTGAATTGCACCCGGAGGCACACTGGGAGCCAGTGCAGCTCCCGGAGAAGTGGTGAGGCATGAGCATAATGTTCGCACCCCATCACAACTGGAGCAGTTGCATTCTGGGCCAACTGAAGCCTCCAAATGGTTGCCAAGGGCAGCCCCATGTAGAGTGCATTACAATAATCGAGTCTGGAGGTGACCAAGGCATGTGTGATCATGAGCAATGGGTCCCGATCCAGGAATGGGCGTAACTGGTGCACAACATGAAGTTGTGCAAAAGCCCTCCTAGCCACGACTGCCACCTGCTCTTCGAGCAGTAGTCATGAGTCCAGGAGGACCCCCAGGTTACACACCGGGTCTGTTTGGGGCAAAACTGCCCCATCCAAAACCAAAGATGGTAGCTCCTGGGTTAGCACAGGACCTCTGACCCACAACCACTCAGTCTTGCCAGGATTCAATTGTAACCCGTTCTCCCCCATCCAGACCCTAACAGCCTTCAGGCACCTGGAAAGGACTTCCACTGCATCACTAGGGTCCCCACAGGCCGAGATATACAACTGGGTATCATCTGCATACTGATGATACCTTACCCCATGGGAATGGATGATCTCACCCAGCGGTTTCATGTAGATGTTAAATAGGAGCAGTGAAAGCACCGAGCCCTGAGGCACCCCATATTGGAGCAGCGTAGGGCTGGATTTCTCACCCTCCAACCACACCAACTGGGTCCGGTCCTTCAGAAATGAGGAAAACCAGGACCACACAGTGCCCTGGATCCCCAATCTTCGGAGCCTTCCCAGAAGGATACTGTGGTCAATGGTATCGAAAGCCGCTTCGAGATTGAGAAGAGAAAGGACGGATGGATGTCCACCATCCTGCTCTCTCCAGAGATCATCCACCAGCGTGACCAATGCAGTTTCTGTACCATATCTGGGCCTAAATCCTGACTGAAAAGGGTCAAGATAATCCGCTTCATCCAGGATCTCCTGTAACTGCCATGCCACTGTCTTCTCCAAAACCTTACCCAAAAAGGGCAGATTAGAGACAGGCTGATAATTTGCCATTATTGATGGGTCAAAGGATGACTTCTTCAGGAGGGGGTGCACCAAAACATCTTTTAAAGGTGCTGGGAAATCCCCTCCCACAGAGAAGAGTTAATGATTGCCTTGACCCAACCGCCTGTCACCGTCCTGGTAGATTTAATTAACCAGGCGGGGCATGGATCTAATGCATAGACAGTGGCCCGTACAGCTACTACGAGCCTGTCCACTTCCTCAGGGACAACTGGATCAAACTGATCCCAGATAACACGGCCAGACTGTGCCTCAGTCAACTCCAGCTTTACATTTTCCACGCCGTGATTCAACCCTGAGCGAATCTGAGTGATTTTCTGTGCCAGATAATCTGCAAAAGCCTCAGCTGATCCCTGCCAACCGGGGCCCGATCTCCCCCTACCAAGTAGGGACCTGGTCCCCTGGAACAGGGTCGCTGGGCTATTATCCGGAGAGGCAATGAAGGTGGTGAAATACTGACATTTCACCACCTCCATCGCCACTAGGTAGGCTTTAATAGCAGCTCTTAACTGGTGTTTGGTCGTGCTCACTCCACCCAGCGGCGCTCTTGGCATCTCTTTGCCTGTTTGAGCCCCCTCAGCTCCTCCATATACCACGGGGACAAACAGTGCCCGTGAGCATAGAGAGACCGTAGTGGAGGGTTTACATGTAAGGCTGCCGTCGCCCTCTCACTCTAGAGGTTGACAAGTGCCTCAGGTGAATCGCGTCTCCAGTCCAGAGGAATATCCCCCAGTTCCCTTTGGAATCCATCTGGATCCATCAGTTGCCAGGGGCGGGCCAATCTAATATTTGAAAACATCATTGTTAAACTGCAATGAAGAGGC
This sequence comes from Furcifer pardalis, assembly GCA_030440675.1. Taxonomy (NCBI): domain Eukaryota; kingdom Metazoa; phylum Chordata; class Lepidosauria; order Squamata; family Chamaeleonidae; genus Furcifer; species Furcifer pardalis. The sequence continues at coordinate 143,253,134 of CP126894.1, read as the reverse complement.
CACAGCCAGTATTTTGGGTGGCAGATTCTTCTCTTGAGCGTCTGCCCAAAAGAGGGCCCATTGAGTTCAGCGGCGCTTGTTCCCATGTAGTACAAGAAAATTGCAGCTCTCTTTACCTTTCCTGCAGTTGTTGCCCCCCCCCCCCCTCTTCTGTTCCTCAGCCATTGTAGATGCTTTTGCAAAGAAGGTGTTTGTCATTGCCTCCTGCATCAGGTTGTTCTGGAAGTGGAATTGAAGCAGGAGTGGCAGTTTTTCTTTTCAAAACTTCACTGCTTAGTTTTGTCATCAACTAAACTGGCAGCATCCTATTGTGTTTTGTAGTACAGAGGGTGAGTCAGTCAGTGGCTTATCAAAGGGATAGCCACTGTGCTTCAAAGTTTGACATACCAGAGCTTTAGATTCTGAGGTTGAGTTGCTCTCAAAAGTGATAAGATAGTTTCTTTTCCATATTAGAAAACAAAACAAAACAAACAAAATAAAAAACAATGTAGCACTTTAAAGACTAACTGCTATATTTTTATTGTTAGCTTTCATGGATCAAGTCCACTTCTTCAGACAATGAGTGAAACTTACAGGCATGGTTTTTATACACCAAATTCAGGGGTCAAAGGGAGCAGGGTGAGTTCAAGCAAAATGACAGACAAGAAGTAAGCACAACAATACAGCTTCCCACAGCCATCAGCAACAATAGATTCTTTTCCATGTTTCAAAGGTAGATCTCCTATGTAAATAATTACATGTGAATAATTACACTGGCAATTGGTGTTATTTACATTCAAGTAACAGAATAGATAACTGAACTCTAACTCTCTCTCTGTCTCAGGTTCTCTGTTTCTGGGTTGATCTAATGTGCTGTTTGGAGTGAGATACCACTGCCATAAGTGCAACACAAATGATGCATTTTGATGCATCCTAATGTTTTAACCCAATGTTAGTCTCAACTAGATGGCAGGCCCATTTGAATGCATTATGCTAAGGTAAGTCAACACATATATAAATCCCATTGAGTCAATAGTCTACTCTAGTTGGGATCGGCTATAGATTATTCCTCACGGTATCATTCAGGGATATGAATAGATGGCCCTCCAGACATTATCAGATTCCAACTCCTACTATCCCAGATCATGGGCTGTATATACCAAGGCAGGTGGAAGAGACAATGTAACATCTGGAGGCCCATGTGTTCACTATGGTTGTATTTTATGTGCTGTCAAATTGGAATTGCCTTATAGTGACCATGGTAAGGCTTTCAAAGAAGATGAGACAGTTAAAGAGTGGTTTTATCATTTTCAGACACTCTCTGATGCACCACTCTGGGAGTAACCATCCTTACCCCTAGTGTAATTGTTAGTACAAAAGTTTCAAAAGACTTGCTGTTATCATGGTTTGTTTTATGATAAACATACCACTCTGGTTGTGCCTGTTACTTACCTAGGATGCTTGCAAAGAAAGATCAGCAGGTAAAAATCACATTCAGATTAAAATACTAGTTATGAGTTTTATATTATGGTTTTTGCTCAATAGAATATGATTGACAATGTGACTGACAATTTTAAACATTCTATTTTACGAACTCGCTTTTTAGTATATCATACCAGAAAAACATAGCTTTGACTTTGACAATTTAGTCCAGTGTTTTTTAACCTTTGGTTTTTGGACTTCAGTTCCCAGAAGCCAAAGTCAATCCCCAAAGCACTGATCAGCCAATATACTGACTAAGGTTTCTGGGAATTGAAGTCCCCCGTGGGGCATGGGCCCCACATTGAGCACCTCTGCGTTAGTACGATGCCAATTTACCTGAGAATATATTACACTCAAACCTCGCATACAGAGCATTTCGCTTAAAGAGTAACTCGCTTAAAGAGCAGAATTTTCTCTGAATGTTCGCTTCGCTTAACAAACAAACTCAACCAAAAACTCACTTAACAAATAAATTGGGGTTCGCAATCCCCCCCACAATTGGTCACTTACAATGGTGTTTCGCTTAAAGAGCAAACTCGCTTAAAGAGTAATCCTGTGGAATGCATTATGCTCTTTAAGTGAGGTACCACTGTATGGCCTATATCCAATTTTTAGTCCCTTAATAATGGACCTGTTGAATCAATCAAACTTAGATATAAACATTTACTTACGAGCTCTCAATTGATTCAGTACATGTACTCTACTTGAGATCAACAATTAGATTTAGGTCAGTAAGCTCAGTGGGGCTTCCTTCTGAGTAGAAATGTGTAGAGATGTATGCTGTGTTGCAGAAGATATCTAATCATATCTATTGATATTATGGGTTTTTGAATGCTCTAAATATTTGTTTGGAATTAATTTACAGTTCGAATACTGCATGTCAAGAAGGAAGGATGAGCATCTTTTTGTGATGTGTCTTTCATAAAAGACTCTTCTCAGTTCTGAATAAAGGGCAGGGTGTGTTCTAACTAACAGGAAATTATGCATCTTTATTTTCTGTTGCCTCAGAACCTAGAAAATGGATTTGGCAACCCCATCGCAAGTTAGAAAATGCCATAGGAAAATTGTCTGGTTGTCACCATCAACCTTGTGGTAACACCACTTGGAAAAATGGGGTAAAATTTCACTTTGTATGAAGCTGGCCATTACCATAGTTAGTATGATTTTTCTTACCACAACCTTATCATCATCATGAAAAATGATTTCTCCAACAGTTACTGTTCAGCTGGAATACAAATTTCATTGCCTTTAGAAGAAATTCAAAAAGTAATATGTGCATTCACTGTGTCTTTCATATTCCTAAACATATCTTTTCACAAGTTATATCTCTTGAATTTTTGCCTGGCACACAGCTGTAAAAGGCAAACAATCTTTAAGATGCATGTGTTCGTTTTTGGCAACTTGAGAGCATATTATTACCATCCAGCCCAAGCTAATGGTTGAAAATTGCTTTTTAAAATGTTTTGTGGGTGGGCTGTTTGGTAACTATACTGTAAGGAAACAAGGCTCTATGTCTTCTGCATCTATATTTATTCCTCTGGTCCCTCTTAAATGTTGTCCAGGTACTGCATTCATGGAATTTCGGGGGGAGGGCAGTTCACTTTTCTTGTGTACTTTGCTTTGTCTTATCAGCGTATATATTGATTTCGGTCTTTCCATTGTGCTCCAGGGAAAAGGGAACAATGTGTTTGGCATAAAGTAGGAGGTAGAGCTCAGAATAAAGAGATTTTGAGTGTGGGGGAACAAGTTTAAAAACCAATTAATAACATTATATTTCTTCCATTCCATGGACTATTACCAGCAAATATTGAGTCTTCATCAATATAAATTGAGAACACATTTGTTAAAACTAGTAGAATTATGAGTCAAGATTTACATTACATTTGGCACATTATTGGAAGAAGGAATTTCTTAAATGCTGAAAGATGTCTGGTTATTACAACAGGAACTTTACATCTCTCCTTCACTTGTTTTGCTTTATGATCCATTATCAGGAAGTAATCATGAGCTTTGTTTGCAGATAATCTAGCTCAAGAAAGAAAATGCTTTAGATTTTTTTATTAATGTCATGTTGCCTCTGGTTGGGAGAGTATGTTTGTTTTCATTTGTTTCTATTGTTATTTAATCTATGTAAACCACCCAGAGTGGTGAAACTTTCACTAGATGGGCAATGTATAAATGCATTAAACCAACCAGCAAACAATCTGTTAATATAGAGACATAAGTGCACCTGGTAGGTAAAGGAAAAGGTTTCCCTTGCTTGAAAGCCAGTTGTATGGCTCTAGGGTTCAGTGCTCATCTCTGTTTCAAAGTCGAAGAGCCAGCTTCTGCAGACATTTCTGTGGTCATGTGGCAGGCATGACTAGACACCGGAGTGCATGGAACGCTGTTTGCCTTCCCACTGAAGTGGTCCCTATTGATCTACTTGCAATTTCTTGCTTTTGAACTGCTAGGTTGGCAGGAGTTGGGACAGAGATGGGAGCTTATTCTGTCCTGCAGTACTCAGGAATCAAACTGCTGACCTCCCACCTCCCGCCTTCCACTCAGCGTCTTAGCCACTTGAGCCACTGCAGAGCATTTAACTACATCACATTAATTCTGTTAATAATGGACTGGGTTTTCTTTAAACCATTTCTGATGCTAGATTGTTGCTATCTAACTTATTAATCAATAATAATGGTGATAATCTTAGAAATGCAGAACTGGGAGGTACCCTATAAATCACTGGGTCCAGCTGGTTAATGAGGGCACAATGGGTAATCAATCCCCAAACCTTTGGCTCCACAGCCAGATGGCTCAAATACCACAAAAATTCTATTGTACCTTTCTCTGTCCCCCAATGTGGAGACTTTCCACTTTGACATAGGTTGGGTGTTAGAATTTTATTTTATTTATAGCCTACTCTGGATCACAGGATTTCAGGGTAGGTAACAAAGTTGGGTAAAACAATATAAAACATAAGATATTTAAAACAATTTTCAATCAAATAACAAAACATTATAAACTGAAACAATGCTTGATTTTAAATTGTTTGATTAGTCTTCCAGTGTTCTAATGTATCAATTTTAGAGTTTTCTTGTGATGGTTACAGTTGCAAATATCTGCACTGGCTTCTTAATTCACAGCAATTCATCACCAAGATGAAGCTAAAGTACTTTGGACATCAAATGAGAAGAGAGAATTCACTTGCATTATGCTAGCAGGCATAACTAATACAGTTTTGGCCATTGGAGTTGCCATGAAACAAGTGGAGGAGATGTGGCTCCCAAGCCTTCTAGCTGGCAATACCAATGTGAGGATGATGAGAATTGCAGTTTAGTGTCATCCCGATATCCAGAGTTTACCTTGCCTGAAGTATATGAACTATTTTCTGTACTTCTGTTCCACATTAATTTTCCTGAACACCCCTTCCCACACTATTAAGTTAAAATTAAGTTCTAATTATTTCTATTCCTTTTAAAACAAGACAGGAAAAACTCAGGAGACTATGGGAGTTAGAATTGATGTGATTATTTTCATTCTTATAATCAGTAATTTTTTTCATTAAGATATAAATCCTGATCAGTAAATCCTGTCACCAATAGTATCATTTTAGCTTTGAGAAACGTTGAGTCTGAACTGTGCTTCAAGAATCTTATTCCGGAATAAATACTCTTTAGGCTTGCATATTTAAGAAATATTTAAGTAATAATTCACTTTTGCGTTTACTTGTGATGTGTTGGAGGAACAATGCTATTTTGGATTTTGTTGAGACTATATGGCAGTGTGCTTGAACCTATGGCATGCATACCAAAGGTGGCATACAGAGCTGTCTCTGTGGGCACACGTGCCATAGTGTGCAAGCCCCGCCCCACCCCACTGGCACCAATGCCAGCACTACTTCTCCACCCACCCCTCTCCAGCGGGAAGCTGAAATCCCACCCAGGAGACGGCAGCGGGGATGAAATGAGGCACTCACTGCAGGTCGGGTGTACTTCCAGGGTATGTGTGTCAGGTGCACCAAGAAGGATGTCAGGTGCACCTATGGTGTGTGCACGCATGTGCGTGTGCATGCACAAACACCTCCATTTATCACCAAAGGGGCTTTGGCAGTATTGCATAGGTGCATGGGCATGTGTGGTGCCTGCCCGCATGCCTTCTCCTCCACAGGTACTCGGTCTTTTCAAGGTTAATCATCACTCCTATATGGAGTGGTTTGGTATAGAAGACATAAAATATGAAAATGGAGGTTTCTCATGAAAAGGTTAAATTATCTTGGACTCTTGAATGCTTCTCAAGAAAGCACTTCGTTTATCTGCTGGTGTCTATGTCAAATTTATATCAATTTATTATTTCAGTTAGAGCTTGGCCTATTTGACCTACATAATGTGTGAAAGAGTGTTGCTGAGAGAAGGTGATAAGATAAGGAAGTGAATGCATTTCTGATGTAGGTGAGATCATTACAGTTTCCTCTCAATTTGGTATCCTCAAGATTTTTTGAATTGAGACTTTCTTCAGTGCTAGCTAATATGACAATTCATAAGGAATTAAATCCCTATTGTCTTGAGTATACCACATTGGCGGGGGTGGGACCTGTTCATTGGATCTTTTAAGCCTAATAAGGCCTATTAGACCATTAGAACTGTGCAATGTGGACTCTGGACTCTTTTTAATTGATATTACCTCCTTTTACTGCTGCTAATAGTGTTTTACTTTGAATATTGTTGTGGTTTTAAGTTTTAAAAAATGTTATCTGGCTTTGTTTCTTGCATTTTTATTGGCTATTATGGGTTTATATATATATATATATATATATATATATATATATATATATATATATATATATATATATATATATATATATATATATATATATATATATATATATATATATATATTATACATAGTGTATATATACATTATAAGCTGTCCTGAGTGGTGCTTACACCAAAATGGTTGGGTATAAATGTGAATAAATAAATAAAATAAATCTTACAATATTTTTTGCAAGAATAAACATAGAGACAGAGTTGTCTTCTGGGTTTATTAAAGAATCTCCATCTATGTTTGTATTTTTGTTATATGGCCTGTTGTTATGCATGAGTTTCTCTTTTAAGCTGAGGAAGCATTCTCTCCAAACCTTCTGACTGCCTCAAAACTCAAAGCATGTGAAAAGAATTGTCTAGGCTTCCCATTGTCCAAGGTGGAGCATAACTCAAAAAGGTTGCATTTGAGTTATTTCAGCTGGGAACAGCAGTTGACAATAAGTGATTCTTTGTCATTTACTTGGTAGGCCTTGTAGTAAGTTGTTGTCATTCCTCTCATCATTAACTGGATATTGCAGCTCATGAAATGCCTAGTCAAACTCCATAAATTGAGAGTTTCCATCTAGTAACAGTATATGTTCAGTTATTTCGTAGAGTCTGGGTGGAAGCCAAAAATATGTACTTTAGCTTCATCTTCAACATCTGACCTTCCAAGCAGCGGTCTGGGGGTGATTTCTTTTAAGATCGACTTGTTCATTCTCTTTGTTGTCCAGGGTACTCTCAACATTCTCCTCCAACACCACATTTCAAAGGCATCTATTCTTCTGTGCTCAGCTTTCCTTATGGTCCAGCTCTCACAACCATACATTACTACCGGGAACACCATTGCTTTGACTATGCAGACTTTTGCTTTCAAGGTGATATCTCTATTTTTAATTATGTTCCCCAGGTTTCTCATAGCTTTGGTCCCAAGAATCAGTTGCCTTTTTATTTCATGGCTGCAGTCACCACCTGTGGTGATATTGGATCCTAAGAATATAAAGTCTGTCACTGCTTCCTCTTCTTCCCCTTCTACTTGCCACGGAGCAATAGGGCACTTCCTGATTGAAGTATAGCTTTATGTCTCGATGTTTTACATCTTATAGTCTAAGAATGGAGTCCTCATAGTCAGACACCCCAACTATGATACTACAACTGACGGAGACTATGGGGTGCCAAGAATACCCTAGTTTGTGTACTTGGGATGACAATAGATACCCTGCCAAGGTTCCTGTGATAGCTCTGTGTAGATTTGGTCTTATATCAATATTGTTTCTGAGGCGGTGGATGGCATCACATCCTGAATGGCTGAAGTTGTGTGGGAAATTGTTTTCTGATTATGTCAGTCCATACAATGACAGAATTGCAGTATGAATTAGTGTTACAGATCACCAGGGAGTTTATTGTGCACTAGTTCATTATTTATTGGTGTGCTTGGAGGAGGTGTGTGTGTGTGGTAGAGCCTGACCAGCATCATGATGGAAGTATTTCTTGAATACTTGAATTTTGTAGGTAAAAGTACCTACAAAATTACCCACCCCCACCCCATCAGTTAAAAGAGACAGGGAGTGATCTTGTTATATGAGCCAGCAGGCAGGGGTCACCATGTCCCTGGTGCTCCACACCTGCTTTGCCAGCCAGGCATAATTTTCAAGCAGACTCCTAACCTGTAGACTTCCCAATAATTTATTGATTTAGCTATTTTATATGTTACTCTTCAGTAAAATCTCTAAGGTAGCATGTAATGATATGTTTTTAAATAATAATAATAATAATTTAGTGTCAGAAATTATTCTGGGTTGAAAGAAATTTTTGCAGAAGAAACTCCGCTCAGGGAACACCCAAATGAGGCTCCTTTCATTTCCCCAAGAGCTGGGACAAAGATGGGCACTCAGTCTGTCATGTAGTACCCGGGTCTTGAACTGTCCACTTGCCAGCCTTCCAGCTAACAAGGCGAGCTTCTTAAGCACTGAGCCATCGCAGCCCCATGTGCTTAAATGGAAATATACAAAGCCACAGAAAAATAAGAGCTTTTGTGTCAAGCAAATTTAAAAAAACCTCTTAGTCACTAAAATGATATCAAAGCTGACACCAAGTAGTACACTCTAGGATTTGAATTCAACATATAGATTGCCCCAGCTGTGAACACCTCTTTAGTGGTCACCAATTATAGTGCATCCCAGACTAATAGATAAAGACAGCAGCTAGTATCTTAACTGTGCTATGGAACCTTTTGAAGTGCTGATCTTAGTGAGTGTGTGTGCATTTTGACACCAGTGTTTTAGGCCATCACTGATTGTATTCTGACTTAAATTTAGTCACACACAAGGACCATAGTTTTTAAAACCAGACTGGTTTGTAAAAGATAAGGAGAGAATTAAAGAAATTGGGAAGTAGGGAGGGAAAGACAAAGAGAAGTGTAATTGAAAGAGAGAAATGTTACAAAGAATTAAGTAACAGAAGAGTCAGATCAGTTGTGGATCCCAAAAGTAAAAATGTCAAAGATGCTAGATGCCATAAGTCAGCCTTCTCCAAGCTGGTGCCCTCCAGATGTGCTGCCTTGCAATCCTTCAGATAGCATAGCCACTGGTTACACTGACTGGAAATGATTAAAAGTATAGTGTGATTCATTTTAAAGGTATTAGTTTGGGGAAAGTTGTCAAATAGCCAGCAGTGATAGTTAGCAAGAGTAGCACTCCATTCTGCGCCTTATTGGCAAGGTAAGGCTCATTAAAAGAAATGGATATTATCACTGCCTTGCGGTATTTCCAGTGTGCCTGTATATTAAATAAAAACGCTGTATTCAAAGATGCCGCATCACACCGAGGAAGGCATAACAAGATTAGACAGCTAAAGATGAAAGCTGGGGAAATGGAATCCAAAATAGAAACTTAATTTCTCATTTTTCTGGTTTGATCATTTAACAAAAAGCAAGGATGCTTGCTGTACAAGTTATTTAATACTTGGTCTATACATGGAAACCAGAATTTATGGGATGCATGCTGCCTGTGGGGAATGTTAAAAGTTCTTCTGATTCTGTATAAGCTTTCTGCAAATGTGAGCTTTCAGATATCATAAACATAGGACATCTGTCGTACTGTGAAGTTGTAAGGCAGGAATTAGCCATGCTAGCTGGTTTGGGGTCCAGTTTTTGCCTCCCTTGGAGCAACGTTGTACCATAGCCTTCTTTTGTGTCATCCACATCCACAAATTTGATAAGTATTCCTTGCACTCCCTCATGCAAGTCATTAATGAAAAGGTTGAAGAGCACTGGGCGAAGGACTGGTCCACATGATACTCCATATTACCCCTTCCCAGTTCATGAAGGAGCCATTAATAAGCACTCTCTGAGTACAATTCTGTAACCAACTGTGTATCCACCCTACACTTGTGCTATCCAGACCACACTTAGACATATTGGTGGAAGAGTTTATATTGTGCCCTTTTGACATACACATCTTCTATTCTCCCATTTTTTACTCACTCTTCTTCCTCTTCATTCCTTCCTCCTCCTCCTTCTCTTCCTGCTGTTGTTGTCGTTGTCATTACCAGAGTATGCCCGGTTGTGGTTAAAACATACCATAGTCTTCAAGGAGGCTCTTTCTGTTAACCCCACTCATCCTGAAGAGCTGGAAGGGGAATGCTTGAGGAGTTGACAATGAATCTCTGTGTCTTTCTGAATCCAAATTGCCCAGAATATTCAGATTCATCCCATCCAGTATGTTTTCAGGTTCATCCCGTCCAGTCTAAAGCACACCTCCGCACTACAGAATTATCAAAACAGCACAACCTTTAATCAGAATATTCAAACAGGGGAAGTCCCAGAGTGGTGGGTAGGAGAAGACCCCCTGAGGTGGCAAAAGTAGCTAGGAAAGAGAAAATGGAAAGGGAAACATTTTCATGAATAGGTGCTGTAAAAGGAAGCCACTCCTCTCAAAGGGCCAAGTAAGAAAAGATAAAATCAGTCCTGATGGTTTGTAAAATCCCAATAAAGTAACAAAACAGTACAATTCTGGTAATAATTTAATTTAATTCAATTCAATTCAATTCAATTCAATTTTTGCATTTATATGCCACCCAATCAGGAAAACCTGACTCAGGGCGGCTTACCTAATCATCGAACAATATACACAGTAGATACAACATAAACAACAAGTTAAACTATATACAATAACCAATATACACAGTGAATGCAAGGTCAATAACATAATGTCATACAGTATACAACATTCAATCAGGAACATAGCATATAATAAAATACATGAATATAATACTATCACAGCCTCTTCACCATGGCCACAGGCAAGTTCCAAAGGCAGCGGTGGCGAAAAGGGTGAAACCCAGGAGCACCGGCAGCTGGAGAGTTCCAGGCGCCCATGAGTAATGGGCCTCCTTGCCCCAGCGATGGCCAAAGTCTGGAGGTGATGGCAAGTCCTGCCGCCTGCCGCCGTAGCAGTCTTTTAAAGTCCAGAAGGGGGAGGGGCTCATGCAGCACTGGCAGCATTAGTAAAGTAATTTTAAATTTGTGGAGTGATAAAAAGCAGGTGGAATTCTGTTGCTCTCCAAATCAAACACTTGCTGAAATAGCAGCATTATTATCAAGTGCTGAACAAGAAGCAGAAGGAAGGTCAAAAGGGCCTCTAAGGGAAGAGATTTCCATAATTTGGGCATCACTCCTGCAGCCATGCTAACAGTCATCTCAGAACATATCTTTTTGGGATCTGTTCTCTAAAAATTTATTTAGAATGTATCAAGGCTTTCTTTCTTTTTCCTTTCTTTTTTATTTTATTTTATTCTTCTCTTCTTTTTCCTTTTCCTTTTTCTTCTCTTGTTATTAATTATTAAGTTGTTATTTGAAGTAAAATTTATATACTATTAGTAGTTTATATACTATTAGCAGTTAAGAACAAAATATACATTCATTAAAATATATAGTTAAAATATAATGAGTTATATATTATAAAGGTGTTAAACTGGGGGGGATTATTTCAAATAAATGATGTTGAGTAATTATTTAATGGAGGGGGAGGAGGGAGGGAAAGGAGAAGGTATTTTTCTTTTCTTTTTTTCTTGTATGTTATTACTGTGTTTGGTTATTGGCATGTAATGAGTCATGAATTTTTTTCATTGTTAACTTTTCTTTTAAAAATCAATAAAAATATTTTTGAAAATGAATGTATCAAGGCTTAAATAAATAGTGTATCATGAAATATGAGAATTTTTAACAGTTTCTATCCATGTTGCATTTTATATTATATATGAAAATTCATCTTTTTCTTTTTCTGATTTAAATTTTCTCAAAGTCCTCTGTTGTTTGTTTGAAGAAGTATGTGGTGATGTGACTGGGAACTAGAAACCTTTTTAACTCCTATTTTTTGCAGAGATCATAATAGCAAGTATCTGCTGAAAGGAAAAACTTTCTTAATGTAAAATATGTGGTGCCTTGAATTCATTTTGTCTTTGGAAGAAAGGGAGATTTTGTAGTCTTCAGCTATTGTGTATTCTCAGTGATGGGATGTAACCGGTTCTCACCAGTTCGCCAGAACCGGTAGGAACTTTCCCCAGTGTCCCAGAGAACCGGTGGCAGCTTTTGGGGTGAACCACCTTCGGGGCTTACCTTTTCACTGGTTACCCCACTGTGCATGCGTGCCAAGCACTTGGTGTGCATGCATGCCTACAGTGATTGGTGTGTATGCACGGCCTCCTTGCTGTCCTCCAAAGTGGGGAGGAGGAAGAGAAGCTGCTAGCCTAAAGCTCCCTATAGCCTGCTCCCCAGGGTAAGTGACTCACCTTTGGATGTATGTCTGTGTGTATTTTAATGTGCATTTAATACCTTTACCCATATTGACATACACCCACAGTTCCTAAAAAGGCCTGGCGGCCTGCTTGGAGTTTTTAAGCAAAGTCTTGGAGTTACCTCATCAATAAGCTACACCTGTGCTGTTCCAATTGCTGTTCCAATTGGAGAACCCTTAAGGAGGTACAGCTGTTTTACATTTACATTAAGGCATATTATCTTAGAGAACTTGTTAGGCAAAGACTTAGTACCTAACTTCTTTAACTGTTGAAAAGTTGAAAAGTGCCAAAATGAAGCCATCTTGTGGTGAGTTCATTCTGTAGTTCCTTCCATCTGACCTAGTGTGAGAAAGATTAGTGAGAATAAGCTTTAAGCTCTGTTTGTAAAGCTCCAGTTGATTTGTGTTTGGGGTGGGTGGGTGGGTGTATTTTTGACATTCCACCACTGTGTATTCTACTCAAAGAAATATATGGATAGATCTAGTGATTCTATTTCAATATTTCTCAACAATAACAATCTTAGCTATTTGGTTGTATTTCATTTTTGTCTTAGGTAGTATGAGCCGTTTCTCCATTTCCCCATCTGCATTGTTCCACTTGGCCAACTGTATATCTTGATCCCCCTTTGAGGTATTTCAAAAGACTTTATATCTGGAGTCCACTTCAGTTTCACATCTCGTCCAACTTCTCACATATTCTACCTGCTGCTTCTTAGATCTTTTACTCATCAACTGGCTCTTCCTTCTTTCCTTTCTCTTTTCTATCTTCAGTAAAGTTCCAGTTGTTTTGCTTATCATGCTCTTCTTGAGCAGCAAAGACACTTGCACCAAAATGTCTGAGAAAAGAAGACTGCCTTTCTACTTTTTTTTACATCAAGGGTGAACCTCTAATGTCTATATCTGTATCAAAATACAATGACCAGCTGTAACCTACTCTGAACAGAAGTACAGTCATGGTCTGACTATTGCCACAGTAAGTTATGACCTTAAGTTTTGCAGTTCTACCAATTAGCATGACATAATCTTTGAGATTTTTGAATCTGCTTGTTTTCCAGAACCTTCTGCAGAATGCCTTGCTGCACATTCATGGCTTCTGATGACCTGCTGAACCTCTGAAATAGAGACTTGACCTTGGCCATTAACTTAGTAGCTCCAAGACATCTTTATCCCCTTCCCTTCTTTTTTAAGTGGATTTCTGCTTTGTAAGAATTAAAGTCTTTGCAGGAATTAAAATACAGTATGTTCATTTCCTTAAGGGATGAAAGTCTGTCCTATAGTCTCATTTTACATATTTTCAGACAGGCTATATTTTAGGCTTATAGCTGTTAGTGGTGAATGTATTGAGACTGAGTGTTTTCCTAACTATTTTGCATTCTTTTTTTCTTTTTCAGATAATTCTTATGCAATAGGCGAAACGCAAATTAAATGTGCAGGATGAAAAAATGGCACAGGCACTGCTGGTACCACCAGGACCTGACAGCTTCCACTATTTTACTAGAGAATCTCTTGCAGCTATTGAAAAACGCTGTGCAGAGGAGAAAGCTAAAAAGCCAAAACAAGACCATTCAGAGGCTGATGATGAAAATGGGCCAAAGCCAAATAGTGACTTGGAAGCTGGAAAAACACTCCCATTTATATATGGAGACATTCCTCCTGGGATGGTGTCTGAACCTTTGGAGGACCTCGACCCATATTATAGCAATAAAAAAGTGAGTTTGTAATAAGGCTAGCTGGAATTTACCTGTTTCTGATAGCTTTTTGCATACTTCTATCATTCCATTAATCTCTAATGTCTTAGTAGTACATTTACTGAGCAAACTGCTCTGCTTATACTTGGAAACACTTCAGAATTTTGCGAAGGCATTTCACGGTCACCAGGACTGTTTTACTGACAACATCTATGATCTTTTACCTGTTTATGCATGGCTGGAAAAACTAGGCATTTGCTGAGGCCCTTCCTTTTGTCAGGGCCCATCTTTAAGACCTTCCTAACCAACACTGCTTGCTATTGATGTTTTCTTATTCAGTTGTCCCTTCTCAAGTAAGTTGGGGTAATAGTGACAAGGAGGAGCTGGATGCACATTGACTTGCTTGCTTGATAGGTTTCTCCTTTGCAAGCAGATTGCAAACTGTAGTAAGAAAAAGTGATAGTGACAATTGGTAAAGCATGGTAATGAAGAGGAGAATATCCCACTGAATTACCACTAAGGGGCCCAGAGAAATCTGGAATCAGCAATACACTATATTTATAGTTGCCCATCTTGCTATGATGTGAGTGGGGCCTTTGACCAAGAGTTTCCATGTGTGGGTTGGTTATGCTGCTCCATCTCAGAGGTTTACCACTTGTTACTGGCCTCATTTAATAGTTTTATCTTGCCATATGAACTGTCCAAATGCTGGAGAAGTACAGAGCAGGCAAAAAATTGAAAAAAAAATAGATAGAAATCAGTAGATCAAAAGGAGTAGAAAAGCAGGTTTCCAACAGAGAGTGGTCAGAAAGGATGGAAAGACCAGGAGCAGGAGAGAGAGAGAGAGAAGATAAGGGGAAAAAAACATGACATATTTCATGGATTCTCATTTGTGGCTTGTGGGCCTCCACCACACCAGGAAGTGCCATGTGGTGGAGGAAGAGCAAAATAGCCATCTGGCTCCCAAAGCTGTCTGAGGGAGTGTGGCCCAGCCCTTGGCTTTAAAATGTTGAGAACTCCTGACATAGACGATTAGAACAGAGATCATGACCTTCAGAGGCAAGGCTGAAATATGTACCTTAATTTTTTTTTAATAATTTTTTTTGCATGTTTTTGTTGCACTGATTTCTACTGCACTCATAGGAGTTGATCTTCCTTCCAATAGAAGAGTTTTGAGAAGGCTACTCATGCAAGGGAGTTGCCCAACAGAGCAGAGAAGAGATTTAAGGCAAGATCATAACATCTGCACAGCAGATGTTTGGTTTGATATCCCAAGCCTAAGACCAAAATATGGTTTTTGTCAAAGTGAGTGTACTTCGAGCAAAACCTAAGTATCAATTAAAGTGTTTTAAATCTGATCCTGCACTCACATTTCTTCCTGGTCGACTAGTAAAGTCAATCCTTGCCCTGTGGTGATCAAGAGCTTTTCCTCAGAAATAGTGCTAGCAACAGGAAAGCCTTGCGTAGTGATGCAAGACAAACATACTACTTCATTCTAATGTTTACTTATCAGTAACATTGTCACTGATCGCTAGCAAGGTAGTCTTCTGTTAGGCTGTGATCTTCAGTATAATGTAGTGCATGCATAGTGTTGGTTTGTGGAATTCATTAGCCACTGCAGAAGCCATTAAGCTCTGGAAGTTGATGAGACATGACATTTGTACTTACTGAATAGTTGTGTGTCACAAGTGGATTTTCTGTATTTGTGGAATGCTTTGTTGCCCTCCAAATAATGGAGCCTTCTGTCTTTGCTCAACCCAATTTAGAAAAATTTGTGAGACCCATGTATAATTTACATAAGTTTCTCTCTGTTTTCTGCTTGCCTTTAAATACTTCAGGCTGATGCATTATTATAACAGCCAGAAAATACTCTTGGTGATTTTTATTAGCACAGTTAAAATGACATAGGTTGTTGTGGCATATTGGTGATAATTAATGATATGCTGTTTTGTGTTTCTGAGGCTGCACCCAGTTGCGTAATTGAGCACATGCCCAGGAACATAACCAGCACCTTATGAATTAATGCCAATTTGCCATCATGACCTATACAAGAGTAAATAGCCTGTTCAGTTCAGACCAGTGTGTCATACTGACCAAAACAGTAGCTTCAAATGCTTGTTGTGGTTATTATTGTTCTTGTTGCTGTTGCTAATAGTATTATTACATAACTTGAGTGGACCATACTTGAATCCAGTTTATTAAGATGAAATAATACCAGTCAAACAAGAGCTGACAACAGACTGCATGAAATATTTTCCCCATGTAAAAATGTAATTTGTTTCAAATTGTGCATTCTTGTTTTCCAGACCTTCATAGTATTGAATAAAGGAAAGGCGATTTTCCGATTCAGTGCCACATCTGCCTTGTACATGTTAACCCCTTTCAACCCCCTAAGAAAAGTTGCTATTAAAATTTTGGTACATTCATATCCTTTTCAAGGAGTTATTTTTAAAATCCATGAAATGAAATGTAAAGCAATCTTGCAATGTTATTCTGGGGAGAAAATTAATATTGTATTTATGTGCACAAATATATATCCTGCTTTTATAGTTTAAAACATTTGTAGAGTGAATCAGTACAGAACCCTTCACCAAAGAAATTTGGCCAAAGGCCTTAGTGAAAGAGGTTTTTTTTTTTCATTCATTGTCATTCTGGAATAAATATTAGTTATGTCTTTAACTTGAGAGGACAAAAAAAAGCTTCTCTCTAATTAATAGTAGTATCTAACTCTGAGCTTGATTGGTTTTGAGCAGGAGTGGCAAATTTTGCGGATGTAAGGGCCAGTTTTTTGTGCTCCACACCTTCCAGGGTTTGTAGAGACCACTAGAAAAGCGCCCAGACATAAAACAAAGCAGGAAGTAGCCAGAAATTCACTACAAAATAGGGTGGGAAACTAAAGTGTGATGGGTGGGATTTTCTCATCAAAGACCTCTATGGGTTAGATGGTGTCAGGATATGGCTGTGCCTTAAAAATTGTTTATCTTGTGTTTTTAAAATTCTGATTCTTTAGTTATTGTTAAGTATGAAATATTATTTGAAGTATTCTTTATTTCTAATAGATAATACATTTCACTGACGACTTTGGTTAGTGAGCAGTTCAGAGATGGATGGATGGATGGATGGAGTTGCCAGATTACCAGCCCAAGCACCAGATAGTTGTTCTTCATGGTCTCTGAACCACATACTGTATTTGGATGGGCCTGCACTTGCATAGAGACTTCAGAACTTTCTAGATCCTGAAAGTGTTCATAACTCCATACCCCCTCTACTGTGCATGGTCCTTAACCTACTGCTAGTCCTAAATTCCCTTTTAGCCATCACTGAACTAGCACCTTGGAAGTATTTTAGAGTCTTCATTTTTTACTTCACATTGACATATAGTTCTTACCTGAGTTCTTCCATGTGTTTGTTGATCCTTCCTTTTCTGTCTCTTCTTCTGAACTTATCTTTAAAAGACGTTAGTAGTTATAAATTGTTAGTCCATGGCCTTCTCATCTTTTTATGACTTCAGTAGACCTTTGTTTGCTTCTATAAAGTCCTCCCTCATTCATGGCCACTCTTAATGTCTATATTGTCTTGATGAGGGGCATCAGACTCAAAACTGCCAATTTTGCAAAAGTTTACTAAAGTAGTCTATTCTTTATGGCCATACCAGTTACAGTCCTGTCTTTGGGAGAAATCACTGAAAGAGGTTGATACCTTTACCAGCTAGGCCACCTCAGGGCTATACCTTTTCAAGTTCGATGGGACACAATATCTACTCTTCTCCAGAAGGACTTCATGCAAAGTGTGTCTATTGAATCCTGTGTGGATGGATTCTATTCCTGTTACTTTACAATCCCAATGTAGGATGGAGACCTGAGACCCATTTCAGATTTCAAAAACCAATAAATTCAGAATAGTGATATAGGAAGATATTCTACTGCTTCTCAAAAAAGAAGACTCTTTTGCTGTGACTGACATTAATGACATTTATTTCCATATTACTAGCTATTCAGTGGTTCTTTTATTTTGCCATGGGCAACAAGATCTATAAATTCAAAGTGCTCCATTTTTGTCAATCAACAGCACCAGAGTCTTTCTCAAAATGTATAACTCCAGTCATTGTGTAACTCAGAATCCATGGTGTAAATGTATTCTCACATATAGATGACAGGCTGATTTTGGAAGATTCTATCTTCAAGTGAACCTGGAAAAGCCAGGCTTCAAATCCAAAAAGAGTGGTTCAATACATTGGGATTATAGGAAACTCCAAGACTTCCAGAATGTACTTACCCTGCAGAAAGAATAGGCAAGCTTTTAATCCTAATAAAGAAATTCACAGCCGGTGCATTCATCACAGCTCATACAGTTTAAAAGCTGCTCAGATTGATGGCCTCAACAGTGGTCATTCCTCAGGCTTGTTTGAGAATGAGATCTGTCCATGCCTGGCATCTTCATCTATCATTCTAATTGAAAACAATCTAAGGCTGTTACCGAAGAGTATTATTCATGGGCTGGGCAGGGCAGGGCAAGAATTAACTTGGAGATGTGTTCATGGTTCGTTGGTTGAGAAGGCTAACTTACCTCTTTTCTCCAATTCCCCCGCTCCACAGAGTAGCAACAAAGCTTCAACAAAACAAGCTCAACATAGTACTGGTGGCCACACAAGGCTTAGTTTGCAACTTCGAGGCAAATGGCAGTGAACATTTTTCAATTCGCAGTGACATCTGGCCTAATAACTTTATACAAAAGAAATTTACTAAAGTTAATTGCATGAGGGATTCACCACAATTGAAATGGATTGTCCTAGAGGCTAAGAAACTGTCTGTTATGTGGAACAACAAATATGAATGGATGACATTCACAAACTTAATTTTAAAAAAACACACACACCTCAACTTCCTTCCAGAGTGCATACCATTTTGCATTTACCTCTCAGCCATAGTAGCTCATCAAGTTCACAGTTCTCATGTATCACACTGCTTTTGACATGCAACCTTTAAAACACTTTTAAAGAGTCTGAGGAATGTATACCCAGATGCCCGACCTCTATTGCCACAGTGGTCTCTGACATCAGTACTTAAGCAGCTTAACAAGTCATTGTGCAAACCTATGGCAACTTTCTACAAGACACTATTTTTAGTTGTGATCATGGTCAGCATGGAGTGAGATGGCGTCCTCTTCAAAGTGATCCACTCTTTCTGCAATTCTACATGGACAAGGTGAAAATGTTCCCTGTTCTGCCATTCTTGCCTAAGGTGGTTTCAGACTTTCACATTAACCAACTGCTACTGCCTACATTCTTTCTATAACTGCAGATTTAGGGGGGAAACATTATCAGGGTTCTGGCATTTTACACATCCAGAACTAAGTAATTCTGGAAGTCCTCTAAACTATCCACTAGCTGCCATAGGTCCAAAAAAGGATGAACACATAATGTCCCAACATTTATTGAAACGGACAGTGAGCACTATACCTTGACATATCAAACAGTAAGCAAACTTTTTGTTGTTCAGTCGCACAGTCGATTCCGACCCTCTGCGACCCCATGGACCACCGTCCGCCAGGCACTCCTGTCCTCCACCATCCCCCTCAACTCGCTCAGCTCTGTGCCCACCGTCTCCACAACACCATCTAGCCATCTCATCCTGGGCCTTCCCCTTCCTCTTTTGCCCTCGACCCTTCCAAGCATCAAAGCTTTCTCAAGTGAATCCTCTCTTCTCATTTGATGTCCAAAGTACTTTAGCTTCATCTTTATTATTTGACCTTCTAATGAGCAGTCAGGGATGATTTCTTCTAAGATTGACCTATTTGTTCTCCTCGCTGTCCATGGGACTCTCAAAACTCTCCTCCAACACCACATCTCAAAGGCGTCTATTCTTCTGCGTTCAGCTTTCCTAATAGTCCAGCTCTCACAACCATACATTGCCACAGGGAATACCATTGCTTTGACTATGCGAATTTTTGTTTTCAATGTGATGTCTCTACTTTTCACTATGTTCCCCAGGTTTCTCATCGCTTGCCTCCCAAGAATCAGTCGCCTTTTTATTTCATGGCTGCAATCACCATCTGCAGTGAGCTTTGATCCTAAGAAAGTAAAGTCTGTCACTGCTTCTACTTCTTCCCCATCTATTTTCCAGGGACTGATAGGGCCTGTTGCCATTATCTTGGTTTTTTTGATATTGAGTCTCAAGCCAGCTTTTTCACTTTCTTCTTTCAACCTAATCAGGAGCTTCTTTAGGTCCTCCTCACTTTCTGCCATTAGGGTGGTATCATCTGCATATCTCAAATTGTTGATATTTCTTCCAGCAATTTTGATCCCAAATTGTGATTCCTCCATCCCTGCATTGCGCATTATGTGTTCTGTGTATAAATTGAATAAGCATGGTGACAAAATGCAGCCTTGTCTTACTCCTTTTCCTATTCCAAACCACTCCGTCATTCCATTTTCTGTCCTAACTGTTGCCTCTTGATTCATGTACAGATTTCTCATGAGGCCTATAAGGTGTTCCGGTATTCCCATCTCTTTAATTACTTGCCACATCTTGTTGTGGTCGACACAATCAAAAGCCTTCGTGTAATCAATGAAACAGAAGTAGACTTGTTTCTGATATTCCTTTGTTTTTTCCATGATCTATCTTATGTTGGCGATGTGATCTCTAGTCCCCCTGCCTCTTCTGAAACCCGCCTGCACTTCTGGTAATTCTCTCTCCACATACTGTTGCAGTCTATCCTGTATTATCTTGAGCATCACCTTGCTAGCGTGAGGGATGAGCGCAATTGTTTGATAATTTGAACATTCTTTAGCATTACCCTTTTTGGGGAGTGGAACGTATACAGATCTTTTCCAATCCTGTGGCCATTGTTTTGTTTTCCAAATCTGCTGGCATACAGAGTGCAATAATTTGATTCCATCATCTTGTAGGGCTTTGAAAAGTTCCACTTGGATACCATCAACTCCACTGGCTTTGTTGTTTGCAGTGTTTTTTAGGGCCTTTCTGACTTCACTCTCTAGAATGTCTGGCTCATGTTCAGTGTTCTCCTCATTGTGATTATCAGGGGTGTTGAGGTCCTTTTTGTAGAGTGCCTCTGTGTACTCTTTCCATCTTTTCTTAATCTCTTCTGCATCAGCTAACTCCCTGCCATCTTTGTCTTTTATCATGGTCATTTTTGCTTTAAATGTTCCCTTGAGTTCCCCAATTTTTTTGAAAAGATCTCTAGTCCTACCCCTGATATTGTTTTCCTCTATTTCTTTGCACTGTTTGTTCAGGTAGGTTTCCTTATCTCTCCTTGCTTTCCTTTGAAATTCTGTATTCAAGTGATTGTATTTTTCCTTTTCTCCTTGGCATTTTGCATTCCTTCTGTCCTCTGCTATTTTAAGAGCCTCATCGGTCAACCACTTAGCTTTCTTACGCTTCTTTTCTTTTGGTATGGTTTTCCTTGCTGCCTCCTGCATGATGTCCCGCATCTCTGTCCATAATTCTTCTGGCACTCTGTCTATCTGGTCCAAGCCATTAAATCTACTGAATACAAATTTCAGAAAGGGCACTCAGCTAGGGCAGTTGTTGCTTCTAGAACACCCCTTAAAGGTGTACAGCTGAGAGACATTTGTAAATCAACAACTTTGGTTACAACCTGTAAAACATTACAGATTGGACATCGGAACAATGTTAGATGCTTCTTTTGGCAGAGCAGTCATTTATCTTGTTTTGGTGTGACATCTCACTAGCTGGTTGGTGAGCTTGTCAATCACCCAAGCATGTGATTCAGAAAGATGGAGGACAGGTTATCCATAAATGTAGTTCTTCAAGTGGTCTTATGTGAATTTACACAACCCACCCATCCTTCCCTCAGTCTGCCATGCAAATGCATATTTTATTAGAAGCACATTGAGAGAAGTGAGGATTAACAGCAAGGTGGGGAGAATTCAAAGTGGTGGGAGTAATTCACTCTTTCAGACTCTAGTATGTTCCGCAGGTCTCTTTGCAGATGCAGAACAACCCAGGTATCTAAACCAGGTGTTTTCAACCTATGGGCCATGGGCCAGATCTTGCCCATGGTGCCATTTAATGTGGCCCACCACCCTCACTCCTGCCACTGCCTCCTCTGCTGGAAGCAGTGTAAACAGCTGTAAATGTGGACGCAGCTGTCATAAACATGTTTGTGACAGCTGTAAATGTGGACAGCTGCAGATGTATTTTATGGCAGAGTTTATGGTGGGAGGAACCACCAGTCCAGCCACTGCTCAATTGTCTGAGGGAGCGTGACCCGGCCCATGGCTTTAAAAAGTTGAGAACTCCTGATCTAAACTCAAATATTTATAGTTACAATTACAGTAACCTGCCCATCTCTTCCCTGGAGGATAGCAGTACAGAAGTGAATTTCTCTTAGTATGTTCAAGAGCTACTGAAACAGGAGATTAATTCAGGGTCATGAGTTTCTGCTAACTGCATATATCAGGGGAAAATCTGTATGTGTTGCTTGCTTGTTCATGTCAGAGATTGGGTTGAAAGGATTTTTAGGGGGTGCCTGAATGAGGCTCCTTTCATGTCCCAAGATGCAGCTCACTGGTATCGAAACCTGACCTTCCAGTTTCCAGCTCAGCGTCTTACCACTAAGCCACCAGAGGAGCTGCAATGTATGTGTGTGACGCTTTTATGAGGTAATCAAGAGGGCCCAAATCTTCTTGGATAAATCTGAAGTCTCTGCAAGATGAGGTTTCATAGCCTATAAAGGCTAACGACCTGAGTGAAAAACCATCTTAAACTGTCTGAATGATACTAAGACATTTTATGTCTTATGCAACAGAGCTAAAGAAAGTTTACTTTCTTTGACTTTAGTTCCCAGCATCCCATAGGCAGCATGAGTGAAAATTAAGCTTTTCATTTCATGAAAGGGGAACTGAGGATTTGAAAAAAAAATTCATTGTGGAGGACTATTTCTTTTATTTAATCTTTTAATTTAAGTTTAAGATAGATTGAAGAATCTTTTATCTGGAGAAAATGTTTTTATCTGGAAAGATGAAATGGTGTATTAACCCTTGGAAGGGGAACTGGAAAGGGAACCCTTAATGATACTGGGTGTAAATAATAGTTCTATAAGTTTACCCTTAGAATAAACTAAGAAACCACAAACATTTGTTTCACTTGGAATAAAGAAGTATTGTCATAATTTTGTGGCTGGTTTAACACACTCTCCTGCTCCATGATATGTATTATACTCTCCTCCGTCTTAATATTATGTTAGCACTGTGTAGACCAGGGGTTCCCAACCTAAGACCCATAGGCCATATCTGGCTCATGGCACCATTTCATCATGTGCCCCCCCACCCCTCCAAGGGCATTCGAGAAACAAAATGCCCCCCTTTGAAGCTGTTGGAACAAAATGGCCACCTCCATCGTTCAGGCAGGGCAAAATGGCCATCTGGCCCTTGAAGCTGATTGAGAGAGTGAGACCCAGTCCCCGGTTTGAAAAGGTTGGGAACCCTTGGTGTAGACCATGGAGAATGCAGTCCTATCGGCATCATAGTCTGACAGACACTTCTTCCATAGTTCTTGAGTCAGGTTCCCATTTCTCCAAGCCCATATGAGCAAAACTGTGGGGAGTGGAGGAGGGGGTTTTCAGAACCTGTGCTGTCTATCCTGTACATTATTTTGCAATGGTAACCCCAATGTCATAGTTTGTGTGGTTGGTGAGAAGGTTTGTATGGAAGACAAACAAGCATGGAACTGGAAGTAATCAGTGAAAGTGTTGTAGGGAAGAGGAAAGTGGGGGTGGGTGGAGGCACCTTCTTTTGCAAATTGGTATGATTTTTAATGCAAGGAGACACTGTCTCCTTTCCCTCATAATGCTCAGCTGTTACAGTTTTGCTTGCTTTTCTGTTGTTTCCTTCTGCAGGCAACCTAAGAACAAAACACTGTCTGCAATGAATGGGACAGCAGCTTACAACGATATAAATAAATTATGTGCTAAATTTCAGGAAATGTACATTGACATAAATGAATCTTTTAAAAGTACTGCACAGGGACTCCCCAACCCCCATCCTTCTGGAATATTGTGTTCAGTTTTATGTGATATACTTGTATGGATTTGCTGTCATTCATGGAAATGGTTAAGTGGGTGCTAGTGTTTGTTTTATAATATGGTATTTGAATCAATGTCCAAAATTCCTTGACTGCATTTTACATTATTCAGCATGCTAATTATGTGCACTATTTTGACGAACTGTGTATTTATGACCATGAGCAACCCTCCAGATTGGACAAAGAATGTAGAGTAAGTCAAAATTTTATTGAAAACTTACAATCTTTTTTTAAAGCGTATTTCAGTTTTGAATTTTAACCTGATCCTTCAATGGCTGATTTGTGTGTTTTCTACCTCTTTCTTTCTGCAAAGTTTTGAAAGTGACAATAAATGAAACATGCTATTTTGAGATTATTTGTGTGTTGTCACATAGTCTTTCTATTTATTACTTATTTTTATTATTCTGCCTCCTTCCCATTAAGGGACTCGAGGCAATTTGCAACAATTAAAAGTACAAGTAAAGTTAAAAGGACAATAATTTGTTTAACTAAAAAGCAATTAAACCTAGAACAGTATAAACATATGAAACATTAAAAACATCTTTTAAAAGACACTTAAAAACAGTGTACCCCAAATCATAAAAGAATCCAATTTAGACATCCAGTATGATTGAAAAGCTTTTTTAAAAAGAACCATCTTTTTCTGTTGTCAGAGTCTGCCTTCCTGAGGTACGGTATTCTACAACCTGGGAGTAGCCACTGAGAAGACCCTCTCTTGCATTTCCACAAAATGTGACTGAGGCTGCGAGACCAGTAAAAGAGCTTCCCCTGAAGATTTTAGGAAGACCAATATTGGGAGAACCTTCTCTCACATAGCCTGGATCCAAATTATGTAGAGCAAGGATTTCCCAACCTTTTTCCACCTTGGGCTTGACCATGCCCCCTGGACAGCTGAGCTGGTCAGACCATGCCCCTGGAAGTGGAAGAAGGCACATTTACACACGTACAAGCATGTTTTACAGCTGATATAAGACACACCCGCACATGCATAAATGCATCTGCTTACACTTCTGGGTGTGGTGGAGGTGGCAATGGCCCAGATGAATTGGCATTGGGGTCCAGGGCCGGCCTGTGGACCATAGATTGGGAACCCCTGATATAGAGCTTTTTAGATCATAACCAATGCTCTTAGTTGGGCCCAGAAGATGGCCACCAGCCAATGATGCTTTTGTAGCAAGATTCTGTCCGTAACCAGCCCTGGTCGGTAGCCTCGCTGCAGCAATTTGAACCAGCTGAAATATCTCAACATTTTCCAGAGGCAAACCCATGCAGAGCGCATTATAGTAATTCCAGCAAGATACAACTAATACATGTATCACCATAACAAAATTAGACTTCTCAAGGAATAGGGTGTAACTGACATACCAGTTTTAACTGTGCAAACACACTTCTAACCATCTCCAAAAGCGAAGCATTGAGGATGAAAGATGAGGCCAGGGGAATGCACTCAAGCTGTAAGCTTAATTTTTCATGGGAAGCATAGCCTCATCCAGCACAAGTTGAATCCCTGTTCCCTGATATGACTGTCAATTGACCAGAAGTCCTGTCTGGATTAAGTCTATCTGGCCTCTTTCAGTCCATTACTGTTGCTGGACACTGGTATAGAAGAATTTAAGATTCTTTGAAATTGGATGGAAAGGAGAGACAGAGGTGAGTGTCATCTACATACTGATGGCACTTAATTCCTAAACTCCAGGCAAACTCTCCCAGTGATTTTATGTATATGTTAAACACAGAAACTTGAAGGACATCATAGGCCAGTGGCCAAGGTGTCTCACAAGTGTTCCACGGCAAAACTTTCTGAGATTGTCCCTCCAGAAAGAACGAAATCCATGTTAAAACGAACCCTCCACATCCCACCAGTCAGTGATAATGAAGGCTGTAGGGACACGCTGTCAATATATTGTTTGGCTCCATCAAATAATCTGAATTCCAGTGATTCTAAACACAACAGATCGTGATCTGTCAGCAACAACCAAACGATAGAAACCTCCTTTGGACCCAGAACACTGTTCCCCTGCCTAGTACAGAAAACTAGATCCAGATTGTGCCCTGTTGCATTAGTGAGACCTAAGATCACTTGGGACAGACCCATGGTAGTCATGGAAAATAGGAAGTTGTAAGCATCAACATGAATGTTAAAGTCCTGCAGGAGAACAAGCTGAAGGAACTTCAGCATTAGTCAACTTAGGAAGGAATACAGTTGAACAACAGGGTGGGTGGTACACCAAGAAACACCAACATTAAGTCTCAGTCTATCTGCCCTCTTCCCATCCATTACTTATGCAGACACCAGCACAGAACAGGTACAGCTTCCTTGGAGTTGTTTGTCCTGGGCACTCACTCTCAAGTATGCATCCTGAAAATTAGAAGACTGTGAAACACCTGGAGAGAGGAATGGAATTGTGGTTGATCACTACAATACCTCTCAATTCTCCCCTCTGGGACTGGCTCAGTACTGTATAGAGCAGGGGTGTCCAAACTACATCCTATGGGCCAGATCTGACCCCTGACATCAATTCATCTGGCCCCACTGCCCTTGCTGCTCCTGAAAGTGGAAGCAAAATGCACCCTTATGGGTGTGTTTTACTTTCGCTCCCAGGAGCAGCAAGGGCAGCACAGGCGGGATGAATTGGTGTCAGGGACTGGATCCAGTCCATGGACTGTAGTTTGGGCACCCCTGGTTTTAAGCAGAGAAAGTGGCAGCCTAAAAATATATCTCATCCTGTTGCAAAACAGATTGCAAGGCACGTTTTACTTTCACTTCTGGTGGGAGGAACCACATGACTGGCCTGCTGAACCACATGACTGTCCCGTGGCCCAAAATGTTTGGGCACCCCTGGTATAGAGAAGTGAAGTGGACAGAACTGAGAGACATTAACTCCCCCAGGTTCATCTAACCAGGTCTCAGTAATACAAGCCAGGTCAGCATCTGGGATTATGTCCAGGATCGCTGATGGTTTTCCTGTCACTCACCTAGCATTCAGGCTCAGCACTTTCAACCCAGAAGATTTTCACCAAATGTATCCAAGGAAGATAACTTGAGAGTGAGCAACAACTTGTTTCTTCCTCCTCTGTTGTAATGACATAATTGTGTCCCTACACTTTATTTCCTGCTGCCACCTATAATTGTAATGGCTGCTTTCCCTTACCACCATCCCTCTTTTAATAATGCAGCTGCTCCAGTAAAAACATATCAGGCAGGGAAGTGGGCAAAAAGCCTCCTCCTCATCTCTTTCTCCAAGTAAGGCAGTAAGGCTTCCTCAAGGCAGACCAGCTTTTATCTCCCGTCTTACAGTTACAGAGAATCAGAGGAATAGATGTAAACTGGGCAATTGATACAGCAACTCTGGGGCTCACTCTTGCAAAGGGAAGGACGTTCTGCTGAGGGCAATCTTAGGGAAGAGCTGGTAGCACAGTAGGCTACAGGTACATATACTGTAGTCTCTTCCTTGGCTAATATTAGCAGGTGATGTTTGGTGAATGGCTTTTAAAAAGTGGGAATGGGTGCTTAATGCAGACTGGGACACTGACTGACATGGCAGGTTAGGGGAAATACAATACAGTAATACCTTGGATAATGTTTGCATCAGATAACGCTAAAACCACATAACATTAAGCAATGGGGGGATTGCATCGCATAACATTAAAACCCTATGGGATGCATCAGATAACGTTCGTTAAAGCCTGTGCCGGTTATAATGTATCTCTATGGAGTTTTAACATTATCCAATGCATACTATAGGATTTTAATGTTATCCAATGCATGCATCAGATAACATTAACAAATGGATAATACTAAGACTTGTGGAACCAAGTTTTGGCGTTACCCAAGGTTTTACTATATTTCACTTCTTTCTGAAGTATTTGCTCCCATGCTTTTGATAGTAGATTTTTTTATTTGTTGCAGTTAGTTAGTTCTTGGAAGCTGTTTTAGTTCAAAGTTCTAGCTGGAGACTAAAGAGTTAAAGCCCTTCTTTCAAATCTCCTTGAATTTTACTTATGGCAATTAGGCAATTACTGATTGCATGATTGGTGTCATATCTAGTTTGTCCCTCAAGCCTATTAAGTTTCATATGTTACAGACTGTTTCAAATATATTCAATCCTGGAGAGTTGGGCCGGGGGTCCCCCTTGGATACCAACTGAAGAATTTTAATTGTTTTCATTATTCAAATCTTTATGACAATTGTGGTAAGAAGGAGGTAGTAACTATCCAGATCCAACTTGTTGATGTCATAGAGATTGACTTGATTGATTTGCTCTTCCCTGTCAATGCAGTACACAGCTTGCTTGCATTTGGGTTTGTTTGTACAGAACATGCCTGTCTTTTCAGACAGCCTTTATGTACTTGTTAAGTGTATCATGATGTTCCAATGTTATCTGAAGTATCCCTGTTTGTGTAGAGACAAGTGGACCTGTTAGAGCTATGGTCCATCAGGTGAATTATGTCTTCCTTACATTTTATCTTTTTTTATTTGAGCCGTCTAGCCGTCATATTTTTTTTATTCCACACTAACTATTAGATGAAGCAGAAATCACTTAAAGCTGTAACTTTTATGAAGCTAAGCAGCAGTTGGCAAGAGTGGAGGCTAAAATACCTTTCCACCTCCAGGAGGGCACATCTATAGGATATGAGAACCCCAATGAATGCTGTATGAAACAAAAGGAACCATATACTGTATCAGTAATTTATAGTGAACATGATTAGTGTGTCTGTGTCATACAGGTTGCAAAATGTGCAAATTAATTGTTCTCTTGCTAGAGAAGCCTTATGTTTTGCACTAGATGTCTAAGGCAGCCAGTGGATGGGTTGATAAATAAATAATGAGACAGAGTAAGCAAGCATTCTGCAGTAATGGAATTGTAGTGGAATTGAGGCTGCTGTTATAAGTGGAAGCCTTTTCCTTTCAAAGGAAAAGAAACGGTGAGTCATAAGGAAAGACTCAACTGGAAGAAAGGAAGGAGCTTGAGAGGTAGAAGAGGTTGGTTGATGGAAGACCCGAAAGAGCTAAAGATCAAACCATAATGAAGATGGTAGAATGAAGTAAGGCCTATCACTTAGCATCCACATTCAAGAGGAGGTAATGTGTTTTCGTATGATGGTGATGGTGAACCTTTTAGAGACTGAGTGCCCAAACTCAATAGGTTGCTGTCTGTACTGCAGAGGGGGGTGAAAACTGTACTGGGGGAGAGAGGAAGCACTTCCATTGGGCCGCTGGGCAAAGGGGCAGGCAAACTTTGTGCTGGAGGGAGGGAGGAAGCGCTCCCATTGGGCTGCTGGGCATAGGAATGGGGTGAACTCTGTCCTGGGGTGATGGTGCACGTGCCCACAGAGAGGGATTGGAGTGCTCCCTCCAGCACGCATGTCATAGGTTCCTCATTTCTATCCCAGGATATTCCATTCCCACTCTCATCTTCCAACAGTCTGCATTCATTGGCAACAGATCCTGCTTTGTCTTCACTGTTGTTAGAAAGGTGTCCCTTTGAGATTTTTGTAAATAAAAAAATTGGCTTCATGAAGACCATAGCTTAAAGAGTTTGTGTTGGTCTATAATTTGAATTTAAAGAAGTTATCCATGCATCCTTCACATGTATAATTGTCCTACAAGGGGAGATTTTTTTTGTAGGAATTATAAAGACTGTGAAGAACTAACTTACCTATGTGCCTGGTAGTGTATTTGCTGAATGTCTAATTTGACATGATCTTCTAGGGTTTGGTAGCAACTGCACATTATGTAGCAAAACCTTGGCACATAAAAAGTGGATCATAAAAGGTTCAATATATGATTATTACAAAGGCAATACAGCATCGTAGGTGGTCAGCTAGAATCAAGAATAATAAATGTCAAATCCAAACAATTAGGATCTGATTAGGGATGGGTGTATTATTATTATTTTGGTAATGGTGTTTCATTTCATTGCTTTCATTTTGCTTTGGTTATAACTTGAAGTGCTTTTGGCACCCATTATAAAAGAAAACATGTTCATGAGGGGATTGTGTAACTTACTGTGACTAATTGTGAGGGTGTAAGACACTCATCAGCTGTGTGCCTGGTCCAGTAGGATTCTAGCCAAAATGTTCAGTATAAATAATAGCTGTCAATGAAAATATTTTTGGTAATGTAATTGATCATCTGATGCCTACTTGAATTGCATCTCACAGTACATGATAGAGCTGTACCTACCCTCTGAGAAGTATGTGTACTTAATAGTGTATTTGCATATTTTTAGGTATACGTTCACTGGAATTTATACCTTTGAATCACTTACAAAAATTCTTGCAAGGGGCTTTTGTGTAGATAATTTCACTTTTCTTCGAGACCCATGGAATTGGTTGGATTTCAGCGTCATCTTGATGGCGTAAGTATTTTATTCTTCTTCTGTGGTGGGGTCTTATAAGGGCATGAAATTAGTGTCAGTGTTGACCATATGAAAAAGCATACATTTATCTATATATTTAAAAAAGAAAGAATTCTGCCAGTAGTAAAATTTTTGATTAATGCACTTCTAGTTTATTTTATAATAGAATGTGAAAAAATAATAATGTTTTATTTCCTTGTTTGCTTTTTTTCCCTAAAATATGCTAATTCCATGCCCCTCATACCTTTTTTGTACTAGAATGGAAACTATCTTTTGACTTCATGCTATTCTATTAAATTATTCTAGCTCAGCTTTTCAAACACAGAACCTAAATTTCTGTTTAATGAAACATCTGCTGAAGGTGATTAGTAAATTTTAATCCAGGTTGGATATAATGCTTTAAAGGGTGAAACCAGCAGAGTGGTCTTTGTGAAAGACCCCAAGAAATTAGCTTAAATTCTGCCTCAATTCTGAGTAACTGTGATTTAATTCTACAGGTATGTAACAGAATTTGTAAACCTAGGCAATGTTTCAGCTCTTCGAACTTTCAGAGTATTGAGAGCTTTGAAAACTATTTCTGTAATCCCAGGTAAGAAGTGGAGCGGTCTGGTGAAGTTGGTAGGCCCCTTGTATCTCCAACTGTTTCTTGTGTGCTGTCATTGTGTTTGTGTGTGGACTCCCCTATTACAGATATGTGACAGAGTTTGTGGACCTGGGCAATGTCTCAGCGTTGAGAACATTCAGAGTTCTCCGGGCATTGAAAACAATTTCAGTCATTCCAGGTGAGAGCGAGGTTAAACACAGAGGCTGACTTCTTATTTCTAATGAAGTCAAGTTTGCTTTTCCCCAACATTAGTCTCGTAATCACTGCTCATGTTACTGAAAGGCAGGAATCAGAAGATCCTTTGTCTTTTCAGTGTAACATTTATTTTTATTTGCTAAATCAGCCTTTGAGTTTAACAGATGATTGCATGAGACATCTGCAGAATGCACAGCCTATGCATTATATTTTATTTCGAGAATTACTTTCTGTTGTCGCACTACATTTAAAAGATGAGAAACAGCTTTTGTTCTTTCACGCCAAAAGTTTTAATGCTATGAATTTTGTATGGCCTTGTTTTTAGACTTCACTGTTCTAAGCTGCAATCCTAAACACAGTTGCTTGAGAGAAAGCCCTATTGAACACAATGAAAGTTTACTTCCAAGTAAACATGCATAAAATTATTCTGCATGATTAGATATAAAGTACTTTTTGAAAGTTTTTTTTTAAAATGTATAAAAAGACAAAGAAGGGCATTGCTTGGGGGCATATGAAATGGATGTCAAAATGAAAATGGACTGGAACCTTATCTGCCTTAGGATGTGATTAAAAAGGATTATGATGAGTGAAAATTTAGTTTTTAAGGGGGGGCGGGCATGATCAGGGCACTTTTTAACTAAATGTTTTGTTACATCCAAGCAATCCATGAATAATCAAATGTTTTGTTTTGCAATAAATGGTGTACATTGAATGAAATGTACACAATGCTTCCATGAGCAGACAGTTTTGCTCTTCACACATTTTCACAAGTGCTGGAGCTGTTTATGATGCTTTACTTTTTCATAAACAATTTGTTGTTTGCTGTTTCTGCATGGCGTCATAAATACTGTATGGTGAAAGGAAGCATGTTATGTCTCAGTATAACTTCTCAATCTCTTTCCTCTTTCAGGCCTGAAGACCATAGTGGGAGCCCTCATTCAGTCTGTGAAAAAGCTCTCAGATGTCATGATCCTGACGGTCTTTTGCCTGAGTGTATTTGCGCTCATAGGGCTGCAGCTTTTCATGGGGAACCTGAGGCAGAAATGTCTGATTTGGCCGCCAGACAATTTTACCTTTGAAATAAATGTAACTTCCTATTTCAACAGCACAATGGGAGAAACTGATCCCTTGGTTAACACTTCAGGGAGCACTTTTAACTGGGATGAATACCTTGAGGATCCACGTAAGACAGATTGGTCAAAGTTTGTACAACTAATGTGTATGGTGTATTGTTTCCATTTGATATCTTTCTGTTGGTGCAAGACTTGTGTAACAAACAGCACCATCTTACCTGAAACACCTTTCACTCTGGCCAAGCTTTATGCTGAAATAGTGACTGCCCGTGGGCTGAAGAGGATTTGGATCTGATTAAATTTGGCTCTTCTCTGGCCCTGATCCAACTTCTTTCCTGCAAATCTAGGTCCACAGTTCAATAGCCCTGAAAGATCCTTCTGCTGGAAGATTTCTAAAATTAGCAGGGCATTTGTCTTTATTTGTAACCCTCTACAACAACCATATCTGAGTTATTATTGCAACATAATCATAGAGAGACTTCTGGCCATGCAGCAATGAGAGAGGAATTTAAAAAAATCTTTTCCTGCAAAGGTTTGGAGGATTGGAAAACCATTCAGAGTAGGAGGTGAAGCATGGGTCACAGGGAATATAGGAAATCTCCCTAAATAGTTTTCTTCCTTGTTCTACAACAGGGGTTCCCAACCTTTTCAAAATGGGGGCTGGGTCATGCTCTCTCAGTTAGCTTTGAGGGCCGGCTGGCCATTTTGCACTGCCGGCATGATGGGGGTGGTCATTTTGTTCCAGCAGCTTTGAAGGGGTGGTCATTTTGTTTATAGAATGCCCTTGGAGGGGGGCATGAAATGGCATTGTGGGCCATATCTGGCCTATGGGCCTTAGGCTGGGAACCCCTGTTCTACAGCCATCTGCAAAAGGACGACAGATGAACACAACCATGTGCAATTAATCAAAAAAGTTCAGTTTTATAATGTGTTCAGGCTTCGCGATGTTTTGTACAACCTGTTTGAAAGAGAAATTGAATTTTGAACAATGTTACTATCATTTTGTTGTGTTTTATAAAATATTATAGTTTTAAAAAGTTACATATTCTATTAGGGATCCAGAGATTAGGCAATAGTCTACAGTTTATTCTTATGAATGTCTATGCAAAGGATTGTAGTCCTAACATACCTGGTCATATCCTATTTGATTGAGAAAAGGATTCTCTTCAAATAATCAGGCAGAAAGTTTATTTTTTAAAAACTTAAATTATTTATTGTCTTTACAAAAACGGTAAAGCCCTAAAACCTTGGCACTCCAGCTGTTCTTGAACTTCAATTCCCAGAAGCCCTTTCTTCTTATCCACTGCCCTATGAGGAAAGATTGAAGGAACTGGGCATATTTAGCCTTGAGAAAAGAAAGCTAAGGAGAAATATGATAAGACTTTTCAAATACTGTACCTAAAAGATAATCAGACAAAGGAGGATTAGGATCTGTTTTCAATCACTTCAAACTGTAGGACACGTAAAGATGGGCTCAAATTACACGAACCCAGATTTTGGCTCAATATCAGGAAAAATTCTTAACTGATAGAGCAATAAGAAAATGGAACCAATTACCTGAGGAGGTCATGATTGCTCCATTTAGGAGGCATTCAAGAGAAAATTACACATCTATCCATCACATCTACTTTGACTTGGATTGTTTCACTCAGCAGGGTGTTGGCCTTCATGACCTTATAGGCCCCTTCAATTTCAATTATTCTATGATCTAATTAATGAACAATTATAATGTATTGATTAATTAATAGTGCAATGTTGTTTAGTACACTACCCTGATTTGACAAGGATCTTCTAGTCATTATGGATTCAAACGAATTTATTTGTAGCTGTGTACTTTTAAGAACAAAGCAGAACTTCTATCTTTGTGATTTTTGAAATTGTGAATGATTACCTTGTTGATATGTGTGTATGAATTTGTTTTTGGTATTGGCAGCTATAGATAAATAATTATTCTTTACCCTCCCATCAGGTAATTTTTATGTTCTGGAAGGACAAAGAGATGCTCTACTTTGTGGTAACAGCTCAGATGCTGGGTAAGAATTTTAAAAACAATCCATTGATTTCTTTTCTACAAATGCAATTAAAGTTAGAGAATATAAAACCTATTCTCCAGATCATTGTAGGGACAAAGGAATCTACCTTATACTGAGTCATACTATTGGTCCATTGAGCTCATTAGGTTCAACTTCAGACATAAGTTTCTACAGCCCAGCCTGGAGATCCCTAATATTATTTGGTAGACTCCCATCCAAATGCTCACCTATTCTAGCCCTAATAGTTAAACTGAGATGAGACTGGTACATTCAGGATAATATAATGCTTCCACCAAACATACTAGTTTATATTTATAAGCTTCCGTTGAATCTCAGTTTCACACAGAAATTCTTCTGCATCAATTATAGTCCCATGAGTTCTACATGAATAATATGAGAAAGAACCCACCCTGCGTTCTCCAGAAGAACTAAAAGCACATGGGTTCCTTATGAATGAACAAGATGAACAGAAAATCCCACAGGATGACATGAGAGAGGCTGAAGCAGGTTCACACCATTTCGCCAGAACCGGTAGCAGAAATTCTGGCAGCCCCCGACCATCCATGTTTTGAAATAAAGTAGTCCTAATTTGGGTGCAATGCAGGGCTTTCCCCTGGCCACACCCACCATGCCACACCCACAGAGAAGGTAGTAAAAAAATTGAATCTCACCACAGGGCAGGCATGACTAGATTGCCCACCCAGTCATATGGCCATGCCCACAGTGTGGTAGTACATTTTTTTGGAGTCCACCACTGAGCTGAAGCTCAGCAAAACAGAAACACTGAACCCATACCCTAAAAGAAGAGAAGAGTAGGTATAGTAAGAGACTGCCTACTTCATGAGAGTGACACTGAAATATGCTCAGAAGTTTTTGGAATCTCAGGATATGCAGTCTCCCTAGAGGATGGATTAGGGATGTGATGGAAGGATGGCCATTATTGATAAATCCTACAGATGCACAATCCCTTTCTTCTTATCCATGTGGGAACAGCCAAGAGGGACTATGAAAAAATTACACCAGACTTTGAAGCCCTGGGAAGGAAGCTCAAAGACTTTCAGAAAACGATAATCTCCTCACTCACTCCTCACTCACAGAAAGGGAAATACTCTCAGTGTATGACTGGTTTGAAGGTGTTGCCAACATGAAGGATTTGAATTTTGAGACCATGGGCTAAGCTTTCTGGAAGATAGACTGCTGGCAAGGAGTGGGATATACTTCACAAGAACTGGGAAGAATATATTTGGACACAGCATTGAGAACTTTATCAGGAAAGTGTTGTATTGAACAGGAAGGGAAGGGAGAAATTAAAAATAGCAAAAACTAAAATTTTACATTGAAATGAAAATGAGCCTGCTAAAGAATTTGTGTGGTGATTCAGTGAGCAAAAGCAATGTTTAAAATAACTCTAAATGTGCTAAATGAGTAAAGTTATATTTTATAATTTATAATTTAGGCCTTAATTCAAAACAAGACATCAGCCATGCCTGAAATGTTTTGGTCCACCCTGAACCAGTCTATAGTATCTGTTAAATTGCATCAAGAATAATATTAAATAATATTGAATGAAATATTTTAGCAGTTACAACAGGTTTTCCAAGAAAAGATAGAGTAAAAAAGAGTACCAATTATGCTCTACTCTGGAGACAAATTATATCTTATTTGTCTAAATTGGAAGCTCTGACTGATGTTTGAACCTGAAGGAATTCAAAGAGTTGTTGTTTATGGAGGTGACTTCCTATAGAATCAAATTTGGAAACATAAGCTAAGCCATTCTATATTTCAGAGTATTTCCTAAAAAACTCTCTTACAAAACAATACTCGCCCATCCTCTCCTGTTGGGCCTCTCAAAATCAGTTGAGGACAGAATACATGACATGGGTAGGTGGAGTTTGAGAAAGAATCAGAGGAAGGTGTGTACACATAGTAGTGTAGCGTTGATTTCAGCCACCCGGGGCATAAGCCAAATTTGCTGTCCCCTGGTGGATGCTGGCACCCGCTCCCGCTAGGGCTTCTGGGAATTGTAGTCCAAGAGCACCCATAGCCCAAAAAATGCTGCCCAGGGTGGGCTGCCCCCTGCCCCCCATGCCCCTGTGTACACAGATACTCTTTTGTACAAAACCCTTCCATGCTTCCCACTTCTGGCAGGGTCCCTTTAGATCCAGTCTATCTACAGTAGTATTTCTAGGCTACATGAGTTAGATATTTTATGTTATGTTTCATTTCCTCCATTAGATAACTAAGCAAAACAACAGTGCAAACTCTGGTCATTGACAATAATGTTCATACAGAGCTATGTCTATAGCAAGTGATGTTCAATGACCAAGAAGAAAACGATTTACATATATTGTATTTCTAACTAAAATAAGGCAGATTACTTGGAGTTAAGAATATGGAATGACAGATGGAAAGCCACCAAAGCATACTGTATAAGCATACTTCTAAAAAAAAATAATCTGATTAAACTACCATTTAATTTTGTGCCAACTCATTGCTGAGCAAAATGTTTGGTTAAGAAGTTATTTTAAAAAGTTTACCCACTAACAATTACCTTTTTTTTGTCTAATTATTACATGGGTATTCAGGCCCTTAAATAATTACGAATGTCTCATTATATTTTGAGCAATTTAACTATACTAATATTTTGCATTAAAATGAGAAGATTCTTATAGTAACAGAAATATGTTCTTCTATAACTCTTCCTAAGATTCATTGCAGGTTGCTCTTTACAAAGGGAGGTACAGTAATACCTCGGATAACGATTGCATCAGATAATGCTAGAATCGGATAACGATGTCAGTTTTTCTGGATAACGATTCTTTAGCGTTATCCGAGGCAATCATCTGGGGGTGTGTGGATTGGGTGGAACATCTACCCAATACACCACCCCCAGCAATCCATCGCTACGGGGAGTGGTGGATTGGATGCAATCCACCCCTGCCCGCAGTGAGCCATCGTTGTGGTTGGGGGTGGATTGGGTAGCCCAATCCAACCCCCAACCATATCGATCGTTAAGAGTGCAGTAGGGTCGGGGAGAAAGGCGCTCACTTGTGTGTGAAAAGGCGCGCGAGGGAGCGCCTTTCCCCTGACCCTACTGCACTCTTAGCAATTGCTACGTTTGGGGGTTGGATTGGGCTACCCAATCCAACCCCCAACTACAGCGATCCATCGCTGCGGTTGGGGGTTGGATTGGGTAGCCCAATCCAACCCCCAACCGCAGCTATGACTTCAGGGACAAACCGCACACTTTGTCCCTGAAGTCAGGGCTTTTTTTTAGCGTTGTCCCATGCATGCATCAGACGACGCTAAAAATCGGATAACGTCATGACTTGTGGAACCAAGTTATAATGTTATCCGAGGTTTGACTGTACTGTACATATTCTACTGATTAGATGAATGAATACTATTGATAATGTGGTCTGTGGATCAGTTGCCTCAGAGGAGACGAAAGGAAAAGAGCTTTAAAAAACAGATTTGTAAGTACAGTAATACCCCGGATAACGATTGCATCGGATAACACTAGAATCGGATAACGATGAAAGTTTTTTGGAAAAAACTTGCATCGGATAACAATTCTGGATATTGATTCTTAGCGTTATCCGAGGCAATGGTCTACGGGTGTGGGGTGGTTTGGGTAGAGCTACCCAATCCACCCCCACCCTCAGAGGTCTCTGCGACTGGAGTAGGGTCGGGGAAAAGCTCGCACCTTTCCCCCAACACTACTGCAGTCGCAGAGACTGCTTGTGTCTCTTTCCCTCCCTGTATTTAAACTACAGGGAGGGGGAAAGAGAGAATCACGTCTCTCTTTTCCCCCCTCCCTGTAGTTTAAAGACAGGGAGGGAAAGAGACACAAGCAGCCTCTGCGACTGCAGTAGGATCGGGGGAAAGGCGTGCCTTTCCCCCGACCCTACTGCAGTCACAGAGACCGCTGCGGGTGGGGGGTGGCTTTAAAGGCAGGGAGGAAAAGAAAGAGACCCTTTCTTTCCCTGCCTGCCTTTAAATTGGTTTGTCCCTGAAGTCAGGGCTTTTTTTTAGCGTTGTTCGATGCATGCATCGGACAACACTAAAAATCGGATAACGTCATGACTCGTGGAACCAAGTCATAACATTATCCGGGGTATTACTGTACTGTACTTATCTCCCTTTTTGAACTAATCAGATTCGATCAGTCACTCTTAGGTCTTCTTTAAAACTATGGGATATAAAACTACATAGGTGACAGATACCATGGCAGTGTGGGGAAAATGGAAAAACCATACAATATTTTTTGTCAGTCTTCTACTTTTCTGTGTTCCCTGTACATTTAATTAAGATAAGTTATGGATTGTTTTATTGTATCTGGAGTGAAAAATCTATTTTTTTTTCTTTGGGGTTGATTTTATTCTTTTGAAATAACTGAGATAGCTGAAGATCATACACCTCAATTGATGGAAATTGAATGGTTAAGTCTAGAGACATTAAGCTCAGAGCCTATTCTGTTGAATTCATGTGAGAAAATATCATAGGAACAAACAAAATATTTCTCATTTTCACCATAAACAAATTATTCACCTTGGAATCAGTAGTCAATTATATTAGAATAAAAATAGAATTTTGAAAATACCACAAAATACAAGTGAAAGAAGTGTTAATTCATGTCTAATTTGGTTCACTTTTCCACA
This sequence comes from Furcifer pardalis, assembly GCA_030440675.1. Classification (NCBI taxonomy): domain Eukaryota; kingdom Metazoa; phylum Chordata; class Lepidosauria; order Squamata; family Chamaeleonidae; genus Furcifer; species Furcifer pardalis. The sequence continues at coordinate 143,214,414 of CP126894.1, read as the reverse complement.
GCCAATGTCCAGAAGGCTATATATGTGTAAAAGGTGGTAGAAACCCCAACTATGGCTATACAAGTTTTGACACCTTCAGCTGGGCTTTCTTGTCACTCTTTCGCCTCATGACTCAGGACTACTGGGAAAATCTCTATCAGTTGGTAAGAATCATCATGGAACAAGCATTGAATGTGTAACAACAATAGCAATAGTGTGCCATCAAGTCAATCCTGACTTATGGTGATTCTTTCTAGGGTTTTCTGGGTAGGGAATGCACAGAATTGGTTTACCTTTCCCTTCTTCTGGGGGAGCTCCCTGGGACTGTGGAGCTTGGCCAAGGTCACACAGTTTGGCTCTTCACCCAAGAGGCAGAATGGAGAATCAAACTCTCAACCTTTGGCTCAACAGCCAGATACCTAAACCAATGAGCCATCCAGCCAGTTATTAGAGTTAAATTCTATAACTACATAATTCTTTTTCCTGCCTGTCTGTTTATCAATTAATTAGAGCAAATCTTGTTCTTGAACTTCATTTCCGCGAAGCCCAAATCTCTGTGAAGTCACATGAATGAGTTTACTGTGTGTGCTCTTAGACTTCCATTCCCAGAAGCCCAAGACTCTGTGAGTCGACACGAATGGGTTTGCTGTGTGTCCACACAGTAAACACATTTGTGTGGATTCACAGAGACTTGGGCTTTTGGGAATTGAAGTCCAAGAACAGCTGGAATTCCATCACGGAACAAGAGACTTAACAAAAATAATAATTATTAATGTGTTTATTATTCATGTAGTCATGATCAGTTGTGTCACTTTATTTCTAAGATGATAAATAAGGAAGGCCTTATTCTGAGAAACACCAGAAGAATAACACTCCTTTTGTTTCTCCTCACCTCACCCAGACCCTACGAGCAGCTGGCAAAACGTACATGATCTTTTTTGTGCTAGTGATCTTCCTGGGCTCCTTTTACCTGATCAACTTGATCCTGGCTGTTGTTGCCATGGCCTACGAAGAACAGAATCAGGCCACCATGGAAGAAGCTGAGCAGAAAGAGGCAGAATTTCAGCAGATGCTGGAGCAGCTGAAAAAACAGCAAGAAGAAGCTCAGGTAGTTTTGTTTTGGAAACGGCTTCTACATGAGGCATAAATAATACTTATTTAGATTGTCTCAGTTTCTCTGACTCAAGAGGAACAGCAAAAAAGCAAATGAGGAGAAAATATTGGTGCTGCCAGCTCACTTACCTGCACTTTCCCTCTGAGCACTATGGAGAGCACTTGTTAGCAAGGGGAAAGAGGTCCACAAAGTGTTTTAAGATGTTTTTATTGTGTTGTTGTTGGCCATTCAGAGTGTGGAAGACACACACACCCCTCCAAAGGGCTGGGTACAAGTGGAATAGATAAATAAAATTTTCCTCCAAAATAAGGAATGGTGAATTCCAGTATCATCGCTGTGTTCCTCTTTGTTCATATAATCTCTTCTCATCTTCCATCAAATCTGTGGAAGCCAGGTTTGGAGGCAGCAGTTGGTGGCAGCACAAGTAGGCATAATTTGACTTGCCCCCCACACATTCTGGAGCTGTTTTATTAAGTAGGCAAGGATATTTGTCATATCCCTCTTTCTTTCATGGTGGGATATAAGGTCTTCTTCTCAGTTCTTATCCTTACAGCAAACCTGTCAGGTACATTGCATTGAGAGCCAGTTACTAGAACAGGGTCATCCAGTGTGTCAAGTGGAGTTATGAACTGGTCTCTCTTCCTACCTTAGTGAATGTGGCCCTATTATAAGATATGAGGCCTACAAGAGAAGCACTCTGAAGATGCAAAGTTCCCACCTAACCCCGCAAGTTGCCCCAGGGATTTTTAAGGTTAGGCTGAAATTCGCAGGTACATTACAGAAACACTCTGTGTGGGTTACAGTAACTCAAGTTGCTGGTCTTTCAGTCAGAATACGGGAAAAAGAGGAGACAAGTTCCAAGCAAGGGCAAATGTCCATTGAGAACAACCTCATTAAAGCATTAGGCAGAGCTAATTATTGTTGAGTTGCCACAGAACTATCCCAGTCCAAATAAGGAAGCACTACTACTGGCAATAAGTGCTTAACCGCTTTGTGTATTTACCGTTGGGTGTAGTAATGAATTTCTCTGCAATTGTGATGAATGATGTAATCCAACTAATTTTAATTACCTGGCTCTGTAATACAACAGACAACAGCAGCTGTGGCAGCAGCATCCGTGGCATCAAGAGACTTCAGCTGTGTGGGTGGACTGGGGGAGCTCTTGGAAAGTTCTTCAGAGGCATCTAAATTAAGCACAAAGAGTGCTAAAGAAAGAAGAAACAGAAGAAAAAAAAGACGGCAGAAGGAGCTTGCAGAAGCAGAAAAGAGGGAAGAAGAGGACAAGTTTCCTAAATCTGAATCAGAAGACAGCATCAGGCGGGGAGCTCGCATGTCGTATGAAAAGAGGACTTCAACTAATCAGGTACATTCTCAAACACATTCAGAAGGTGTGATTCCAGCTTCAGGGTTGAATTTTCATGTATATTTTAAGTCATGATGATGGTTGGTGGTGATAATTTTATAAGGGAATACTTCTTACAAGGAATAGAACAGACTTTTCCATGGCGTTATACCACATCTGTAGAGTTCTTTTGTGAGGCTCTTTCCAGAAAAAAGGCCTAATAAAATCTGTCCTCTGGAAAATCAGGGAAGGCATTTTCTTTAATATGAGTCATGATATAAAAACAGAGACTGGCTTTATTTAGAGTGGCTTTTATTTAGTGCTGTGGGACAGTTCAGTCTGGGTCATAGCAGAGAGAGATTAAAGCCTACAGATGCTAGACTCACTAAGGACAGGATGTCTGCTATCAAACTACTGCAGAATGGAGGCACATGGCATGGTGTAAAAGCCAGGCTGGTTAGCTTAGTTAGATGTTAAATGGGAGAAAGACAAAAGGGTGTATCTTTTTAAATCCAAAGGTAAGAAGGGGGGGCTACATGTTTCCTTCCTTAAATGGCTTTCTTTGAAGCTGAAAGCTCTCCTTGTGGCTGGGTGCACAAGCAGTGATGGGATGTTACCAGTTCGGATCGGTTCGCCCGAACTTTTAGCACCCCATCAGGAGGGGTCGTCGGGGTGGTCGCCTCTCCGGCCCCCTCCAAAAGTCTATTTCTGGGCAGCCAAAATGGCTGCTCGAACTGTGCATGTGTCAAACCTCTCTGCATGCGTCAAACCTCTGTTTGACGCATGCACAGTTCTATTTTTTAGTGTGCATGCATCAAATAGAGGTTTGATGCATGCACACTAAAAAAAGAACTGCGCATGCATCAAACAGGTTTGACGCATGCACACACTTTTTTAAAAAAAATATTTGCTCCGCCCACGACATCATGACATCATGATGTCGGCTACACCCACGACGTCCGTGACGTCACAGTGGGGTAGCAGGGAATTTTAACAACCCACCACTGGGCACAAGGCCACTACCAGCCTGGCTTCCTACCTTTAGATTTAAAAAGATACAGCCTGCTATCTTTCTCTCATTTAATGTCTAAGCTAACCAGCCTGGCTTTTATACCATGTCATGTGCATTTGCCTGAAGAAGTGACCTGGGAGTTGTGAAAGCTTGCAATGTTGTTGTTTTAGTGATCCTATAAAGTATCACCTCTGTTCTGCAAGCTGTTTGATTGTATGGATGGGTCAACCAGCTTAATTTTGCTAGATGTCTGTTATATCACTGATGCCCCAAAGTGCATACTCCTGCTTTCTCCATTGTTATACAGTAGCAACAGTGCTGGAGAGTTAAAGCCTTTTCCACTGCAGACAGTGACTTCCTTATGGGAGTGCTGCCTGTTCTCTCACTCCTGAGTTAATACCATGTTTACATGGAAGAACTATATGTTACTCATTCTCCCTTCCCCTGAACAGAGAATGCATTTTCGATAGAAACAGATAATTGAATTTCTACAGGTGGTTTCAAAGCAAAAGAACACAAAAGTCTGTCTTAAATGGAGTTGGATCATTGGTCTGTCTAACCCAGGGCTGCCCAAACTTTTCAGGCCATGGGCCAGTCACATGGTTGAGCAGGCTGGTCATGTGGTTCCTCTTCTGGGAAACAGAAGTAAATTGCATCCACGCTGCTGTAAATGCACCTGAGGCTGTCATAAATGCATTTACAACAGCTGTGGGTCATTTACAGCAGCATTTTGCGCATGTGCGGGCAAGTTTTACTTCCACTTTTGGGAGTGGCATGGGCCGGATGGAATGGCACTGTGGGTCGCAGTTTGGGCACCCCTGGTCTAACCCTTTATTGTTGACACCAACTGGCTGCAACTCTGTTCTGCATTCAAAACAACGAGTTGTCCCTACTATAAGAAGCGGAAACGTTTTAGAGACAGTCATCCAGTTTGTGTGGATTTATTTTTTCACACCAATTTTCTTTTTAGCTTAAGTATTTCTGTACTGGCATTTGGAATAATTTATTTTCAAAATGTGTTTTTCTTTACAAGATGTGCTTTCTTGTGGCATGTGAAGATTTCCTTCCTCCTTCTCCTATTCCTTCTTAATGGCTTTCTGTTTTTCTCCCTCACCTTTCAGCCTAGATGGGGTCCCATGGTGTTAGACAATGATTAAAAACAATAAAATCTAAAATAGAAATGAGAAAAAAAGTGGAAACAGAAAGATAAAAATGAATTGTGGAAAGACTTCCCAGCAGGAGAACAGTATTCCTTCTAGACAAGAGGCTTGGTACTTTTATCTCAGTTAACCAGAATACAACAATTGCTTAACTGATAAGCAGTCCATTTCTGGAATAAATTATAGTTAGTGATATAAAACCATAGAGAGAAAGGTCAGGATCTTATTGCATTTATCATCACATAGAGGCAAGAACAAGTAATACTTGGTATTTTGCTATCTATCCACTTAATAGCCAGTCCCTTCCGGTTATGCAGCCTGCAGCACAAAGCTCAAAAAACATTTTGTAGTTCCATTTACACATGCAGTTTTCAGCAATAAGAGGTTTGCTAGATTGTCATTTACATAAAATATATGTGCATAATATACCCATTGTATGATATGTGCTACCATGGTCAAAATGGACTTTATGCCTTGATTGTTCCAAATTCATTTGACGAGTTAAAAACAACCTTAAATTTGTATAAACCAGATAAATGCAGTGTCTTATGTAATGAGAGAATGGAAACCCTAGAAAATGGTTGTCCAGAAAAAAAAAAAGTCAGAATATTTTTACTGGGACAACTGCAATAAAATTCTGTCTCTATTTTGAGCTATTATTTATAGTCTGACTTTCCTTCAAGGAGTATTCAGAGTTGAATATAAATGATCTTTATTAGCCTATACATCAAAGTAAAATTGTTAAGCAATGATTTTTAAATCATGTACTTCACAGTACTGTATTCTGTTGAATTAACAAGAATATACATCTGATACGAAAATAAATTCTAAGACAGGAGAAATAAATTGCATTGTAAACATTGGTTCTCCCACACCCCAGCACTAGTGATGGGTTTGTTTATTCATGAGTACAACTAATGAAATATGCAGGGGGGAGCAAAAGATTCCATTAAGAGGTTCTTATAGAGCAATTAAATGAGAGAACAACCAGCAAAAATAGAGTCTTCTTGCTTTCCATGCCAGAATAACCATCTTCAAGCCTCCTGTGGTTGCTGAACATTACTGAAGGCATTAATTGATGAGACGGTATGATTAATAAATGTTGAATTAATAGTAGAAATCTAATTAAAAGCATCTAACCCTTAGGCTTCCTTCCATAACTATGAGCCATAAGTGGTAAGTTAGTTTTGGCTTCTTTTACCACATGATATGTCTGCTTACATTTGACATTTCTTGCTTAAAGACATTGTAGAATGGGTCCTGAATGTGGATTATTCAGGGGCTGAGGAAATTTTAAAAATAGGATTTATTACCTAGTAATGTTGTCTTGCAGATAGTTGTTCTCCTTTGTTAGTATCAAGGTGGAAAGGAGAAGCATTCAGAGTAATAATATTTATGCTGTCAGTGTGTACCCTGTCATCCTTTCCTAGTGAAAACTGTAAGGGAGCTTGTGAAAAGAGGAAGCGTTTTAGGCATAGGAAGCCACCTTTTAAATCATCTAGCATAGCATCATTGGCCATGACATACAACAACACTTCTGTGTCTTGGTGCTGGGAGGATGCTATCATCTTCTAGTACCCAAGATGCTAGGAGTTGAATTGGGACTTTGTGTCTGCAAAGGCTGTGCTCTGTCAATGAACTGTGCCCCCTCCCAAGCCAAATAAAGCATGAGTCTATAGGGGAAAAGCAGGATGGTATGGTGCTAATAAATCTTGAGGTATCATACGTGTGTAACAATTGGTCTTGTTGGAGACTAGTAAGTGATTTGCAGCTCAAATTGTCAAATGGAGCAAACTGATACAGTATACAGTAAAACCTCGCATAAAGAGTGCCCCGCTTAGAGACTAACTCGCTTAAAGAGCAGAATTTTCTCTGAATGTCATATCAGATCAAGTTTGCTTGAACACACCCTGCTCTCTTTCACCCCTGAATTTGTCTTTAAAGTGCTACAGTTTTTTTTATTTTGTTTTGTTTATTTTGGTTTGTTTTCTGATATGCCTGAACCACAGACTAACACAGCTACTATTCCAAAAAATTCAAGTATAAAGGGCACTATATTTCTCTGAATGGTTGCCATCACTTAATGACTAAAACCAATGGAGAACTTGCTTAACAACTAAATTGGGGTTCCCAATCCCCCCCTCCCACCAGAAGTCACAATTGGTCACTTACAATGGTGTTTTGTTTAAAGAGCAAACTCATTTAAAGAGCAATCCTGTGGAACGCATTATGCTCTTTAAACGAGGTACTGCTGTAGTTAGACAAAAGCAAGCTTTCTTTTTTTCAAAATATTTATTTTAAAAATTTAAACATATAACAAAAATAAAGACTTAAAATTAACTATTAACAGAAACTTCAACAAATGCTCACTACAGCAGGACTAAAGTATTCTTTCATGATTCAACAGAGCTATATTATTGGCTCTTCCAATAAGTGTGTAACCCCTGTGGACTATTTGGTTCAACACAATGTGGGAGGGAAATTCTTGGAAGGGGCTGTGATTCAGGATTTGAAAGAGGGGAGGGCTGAAGAGTCAGGTCCTTATCATCTTGGTTTAGGGCAGTGGTGCCCAAACTAGGGGCCGGGAGCTGGGTGCGGCCTCTGATGCCAATTCATCCGGCCCGCGAAGCGCTTGTCGCTCCTGGAAGTGGAAGTAAAACGCCCCCATATGGGTGCATTTTACTTCCGCTTCCAGGAGTGATGAGGGCTTTGGCGTCTGGGGCTGCACCCGGCCCCCAGGCCTTAGTGACCGGCTCCCTGAACCACATGATCAGCCCACGGCCCAAAAAGTTTGGGCACCCCTGGTTTAGGGTCTTAGAAACTGCATATGCAGAATCAATTCCTCTATGTTGTGGATGCACTACTTTGGTTGATAAATACCCTATTTGCTGGCATATAAGACCCACTCTCCCCACCCTGATACACTGGGGAAATGGGGTGCATCTTATACTGTATATAGTTGCCTATAGTGGGCTATTTTGGTAATATTGGAGTGTGTCTCCGATGTGTTTTATATGCCGACAAATACGGTATATCTTGGACTTTGTTCTAGTTTAGTTTCAAAGAGACATTTGAATTCTTCTTTAATTCTTCAAGTAACTCCAGCTCTGGTCCACGTGAAAAACCTCTGGGTGTACAAGTTGTAGCATCTGGTTTTGTTAGACCACAATTGTTGTTTGTTATATAAGTATATAGAAGGGGAAACTATTTCATGAAGTTTTTGTTTTCAATCATAGATGGCTGGCTTCCTAGAGAGAGAGAGAGAGAGAGAGAGAGATGAAAAAATAAAACCAGAAAGCAATACAAAAATATGATTTTCTTGTTAAATAATTGATGTCATCCTCTCATTCTAAACACTCACCTTTCTTGCTTTGTTTGTTTTTCTCCTCTTCCTCCAGTCTCTGCTAAGTCTTCGTGGCTCGCTGTTTTCCCCAAGGCGCAGCAGCAGAGCAAGTATATTCAGCTTCAGAGGGAGAGCGAAAGATATAGGATCAGAAAATGATTTTGCTGATGATGAGCATAGCACTCTTGAAGACAATGAGAGCAGAAGAGATTCTCTCTTTGTGCCAAACAGACACAGCAGTGAGCGCCGCAACAGTAACACCAGCCAAGCAAGTCTGTCATCAAAGATGGTGCCACCTCTTCCAGCAAATGGGAAAATGCACAGTAGTGTGGATTGTAATGGTGTGGTTTCCTTGGTGGGAGGTCCTACAGCACTCCCTTCTCCTCCTGGACAGCTTCTGCCAGAGGTGCTAAACCCCACTCTACCATCTTTGACATGGTTTGACATGAATGTCTTACAGATCTATGACTCTTCATGATAGGAGGCATCAGTGAGCCCCCCAGAAAAACACAATGTACTGCCCTTTCTCATTCCTGCAACACTCTTGATCCCTAAAAGAATTCTCTTGGGTGAGGTGTATCTTTAGGATAAGACAAATCTGTGTAGAATGAGCCAGGTAGCTTTTACAGAAGCTGTGCTTATGCATACTGTCGCAACTCTGTTTTCCAAGGTTGTTCCTACTAATGGACACATATGATTACACTTATTGACAGAAGACCATGAAAAAAAGGTCAACCTTGTGATGTTATGTATGCTTCTAGATCATTTCAGATAGTACTGTTTCAATAACAGACATATGTGCACTTTCTTAAGTTCTGATAAGACATGATGCAAAATTAATATATAAGTTCTAGTTGTACAAGTATAATAAAGACTGCAAAATTGCAGACATTCGCTTGACTCCACTTTCATGTTACCCAACCATTCATTAAGCTTCAAAACTCTTCACTTAATTCACTGTATTTAATTCCATTTATAATCCACTTGATGAGGCTCTGAAATTGGTTTTTAATATGATTTACAATGCAAAGGAAATAGTTAATTGTAATAAGCGTTCAAACAAAATTAAAATCATCAGATTTAACAGACTACAGTCTATAACTAACCAAGCGATAATGGCTAGTGTAACAGTGCTAAAGCCCTCATGAGAGACAAATTCCTTTCTTTAATTATTAATTCCACAACAAAAAATCAAAAATGATAGATTCATTTCAATGATAAGTCATATCCTTGTCTGATCAGTGTATGCTCTAGAATTGGGAAATAAAGTGGGGTTTCCCCTCAAATTCCAGTGACCAACTAACATTGCCTTTTAGCTAAATATTTTATTCATTAGCATAGAGGGCCATTGCTTCTCTGGCTCCACTGATGGTGACAACTTTGCTTCCTAGGACCATATGTGTCTTCAAGGTACTCCACAAAGTTCATCTTCTTTTTAGTTATTTGATGTCTAGCTTTTCTTGCTTTTAAGTTTAAAACCTTAGTGTAGAAAATCACTTTTCTATTACAGCTATTTCCCCAAACTCAAGTGCTTCAGATGTTTTGCAAATGTACTTAACCGTATGAAATGCAAATGCAATAAAATCTGTGTTATGCATCAAAGAGGGGCTTTGTTACTCACAGTGTTCTCAGGAGTGCACACTGTGTGGTAACCATAACATGTAAAATGTTCCTAAAACTTAAGATCCAACTCTTCCTTTTCGAAGGATTCATTTGTTTTCAATGGGCTCTTACTCATATTTTTCTCCAACTGATCCTGCCCATTTTTTTGAAGGGGGGAAAAAATCAAGCAGTTAGCTTTGTGTGTCCAAGTTGACTTTGAACTTCCTTATCTCGAGCAGCATCCACCCACTTGGCAAGTCATTTTCAGATTGCAGGGACATTCAAAAGCTCTAACTCATAAATTAAATTAACAATACATAGAAAATGTTTCCAAAAGAAAAGCAGAGTCATTCTCAAAATGTTGGTCCTTATATAACCAGTTAAGTACTGTTGTACTGAAGTGACATCAGTTGGCTTGGAAACATTCCAATGTTTGTGGCAATTTGGACACAGTTCAGGGGGGAAACTTGAAGGAAGGGGAAATAATCCTCACTTGAAGTGGCCATTTCATGCTATTCGATCTCTTTGGGGGCCAGGTAGAAGGAGAATGGAATGGCTGGGAACCAGAACAGGAGCATTTTCTTTTCAAGCGCCCTTTGTAAAACTGACTCCCAGGAAATATTAACAAATAATTTTAATTTCAGGGTACCACTACTGAGACGGAAATAAGGAAAAGAAGATTAAGCTCTTACCAGATTTCTATGGAACTGATGGAAGAATCTGCAACTAGACAAAGAGCTATGAGCATAGCCAGCATACTCACAAACACTATGGAAGGTACATTATTTTTTTTTTGAATAGTAGCCATGTTAGTCTGTGGTTCAGAAAACAAAATTAAAAACACTGTAGCACTTTAAAGACTAACTCCATCCAAGACCTGAAAGTTACAATTCTGGAACAGAGAAATTACAAAACTAGGATTGAAAGAGAGACAGAAGAAATCAAATACCTCCATCTGTTAGATACCCATTGCAGGGGATTAAATATTAGCAAAGGGTTTCTGGGACATTATCAAATTTGATACACAGATTGCTATATGCTGCTAAATATTTTATATATTATATTTTGGTGTATTACAGCCTTCCTGCCAGTTCTCTGTAGCAAAACAGGAAGTAACCAAGTACAGTGTTTTTGTTTGTTTTCTGTCATGCAAGTAAGAAGTTAATCAGAAACCAGAATGGGCTTTCTCCACACCTTTGAGCTTGAAAGGGAGACATTTAAAGCTAATATGAATAATCTATTGCTACTGATAGCTGTAGGAAGCTGATTGTTATGCTTGCTTGTCTGTCATTCTGCTTGAGCAAACCCTTCTTCCTTTAACCCCTGCATTTGGTGTATATAAACCATGCCTGTAAGTTTTACTCCTTGTCTGAAGAAGTGGACTTGAAAGCTAACAATAAAAATATAGCAGTTAGTCTTTAAAGTGCTTCAGTGTTTTTTATTTTGTTTTCTGATATGGAAGGTACAGTACAACATAGAAATAACACATATATACTGCCCCATAGTGCTTAGTGCACGCCCTTGGCAGTTCACAAGATAATTCACATTTTGTCCCCAACATTCTGGGTACTCATTTCACCAACCTTGGGAGGATGGAAGGCTGAATCAACCTTGATCCCCATCAGGGCTGAACTCACAATGTTGGCAGTTTTGGCTGCAGTACAGCAGTTTCACCGCTGCACCACAAGGGCTCTTCAACATGTTTGACAGGCCTTTTACTGTACTGTAGTCAAAGAAAAATCCATGACCATTTTAATCTTAATAAGAAGTGAAAGTTTTTAGAACTGAAGTCTTCATACAGTATTTTCATCTCATAAAGTATTTTAATTTTTCTTTGTCAAGTCTTCCAGCACAGGTTATTCAGAATATGCAAAAATATGCAGTATTTTACCTTCCCCATCCTTCTGTATCTATCAGGCAGGTGCCAAGGCTGATTTCATGTAAATCAGATTACCTTCCTGAGCAGAGGTGTTTTTTGTTGTAACAGAGGAAGAAGAGTCTTCTTGTGCTTTGTGAAGTGGGAAACAATAAGTTCACATACATTATCTTTTGTGTCATCACAATGACACAATGTCAGGTGATATGGACTGGAGAAGAAGAATATTGTCCTGATTACGTCAAAAAGGGGAGACCATGGTCAAAGCAGCCAGAGAACTCTGCCTGTCAAGAAAGGGTGACCATGGTGACTTCTTTATTAGATGTACTTGTGAAGTCTTAGAAGCCAAGTTTAGATTGATAAGCAGAAAAATGAAAGCCGGGACTGTCAAAGTAGTAAAACACTTGAGGAGTCAGCCCAGCAAAACAGAATAGTATCAATGTGTGGATTATATTTTTGTTTAGACAATAGTCATGTAGATTTATCAAGCACTCAGAAATGTTTTGGAGAAACCCAGACTTGTGCAAAAGATATGGCTTTCATTTGAACCAGATTGTTGATAGTAAACATAAAAAAGGTAACAGATCAGTGTTCAATCTAGACCAGTGTTTCCCAATCCTTTTAAATATCTGTTCTGCATAAATTGGTGAAAAGCATAGTGAAAAAAAGTGTAAAGTAAATAGAAGGGCCAGATCAAATAATAAAAAAATGAACAACTTTAACAACTTCTGAAAAGTTAATTACTGACTCATTAACTCTATAGTTCATTGACATTGTCAATAAGAGTGTAATTTTTTTTACCTATTTTGTTTTACAGGCAGAAATAAAACATTATGCAATGTTTAATGTCGTGCGATACATGCATCGCATAACGTTAAAGTCCTATGGGATGAATCGCATAATGTTAAACTCCATTTATTATTATTATTATTATTATTATTATTATTATTATTATTATTATTATTATTATTATTATTATTATTATTATTATTATTATTATTATTATTATTATATACCGGCCCAATTGCTTATAGCAACTCTAGGTGGCTTAAAGAGCATAATGTGTTTCACAGGATTGCTCTTTAAGCGAGTTTGCTCTTTAAGCGAAACAGCATTGTAAGTGACCAATTGTGACTTGGGGGGTGGGGATTACGAACCTCGATTTAGTTGTTAAGTGAGTTTTTGGCTGGTTTTATTTGTTAAGCGAGGTGACCATTCAGAGAAAATTCTGCTATTTAAGCGAGTTAGTCTCTAAGTGAGACGCTCTTTATGGGAGGTTTTACTGTGTATGTATGTATGTATGTATGTATGTATGTATGTATGTATGTATGTATGTATGTATGTATGTATGTATGTATGTATGTATGTATGTATGTATGTATGTATGTTCTTCTTTCTCTTTCACCAATACATAATAGACATAATATAAAAATTCTCCCCAGAGTTTTTTAACCCCATTTTTACATTTAACTCACATGTTAATTTATCATTTATAGCTATATTCCATCTCTTTATACCAATCATACAGTTCAAATGCCCAATCTACTTTCCATTTCTTAACAATATTCATTTCCATATCTGTTATAAATATAACAATCATCTCTTTCTTACTCCATTCTATCTGCATGTTTCCAAAATCCATTAGTAATACTATCTTAGGACACATCTCCAATTTAATAGACAATATTTGATTGATTTAAAAAAACATATTTCTATTAGCTGTACATTTGTACCTCGATTGCAAACCCTGATTTATTTGTTAAGCGAGTTTTTGGTTGGTTTTATTTGTTAAGTGAAGCAAACATTCAAAGAAAATTCTGCTCTTTAAGCGAGTTGCTCTTTATGCGAGGTTGGACTGTACTAACAATTACTGTAGTGGCAATAATTGTAATAACAAGTATACTGAACTGTGATGGGAGTTAATATGCTGATACATACGTTTTTGAGCTTCCAAATATTATGTACACAGAGACAAATGGTTTGTTCTCTTCTGTATAACTTCAACAATAATTATATTTTTTTAAAAGTCTGAATTTTTAACAAAGATAGTTTATATAATTTTAACAAATGAATTTTTAACAAAGAAAATTCATATAAAGCCTTATTTTTATTTCTCTCCAGAACTTGAAGAATCCAGACAGAAATGTCCACCGTGCTGGTACAGATTTGCAAACACTTACTTGATCTGGGATTGCTGGAGCCCTTGGTTAAAAGTAAAACACATTATGAATTTGATAGTGATGGATCCATTTGTTGATCTTGCTATTACGATTTGCATTGTATTGAACACACTGTTTATGGCCATGGAACATTATCCAATGACTCCTTACTTCAACCATGTGCTTTTGGTGGGAAATTTGGTATGTACATTGATGAATAAGAGTTAATTTTTAAATTATATTTATGATATTTTCTATGACTTTTTAAGGCAATGTTTACTGGTGTTCAAGAAATATAAAATGTAACAATATAGAAGCCAGTAGAAAAGCAGTAATGATATACCCCAGAATTCCTTCAACCCCATTTAAAGTGACATAATCCAGAAACTAGATATCAAATGCCATTTATGGTCCTGAATAAGTAGGAGAGGTTTGGCTGTTGTTTAAAATTATAAACTATGATGAGGATCATTAGGATTTCCTGTTGAGAATGCTTTACAAATACAGCCCTATACAATCCCTACTGGATTTCGTACAGTAAAGGCCTATCGGAGCTTGAAAAGGAAATATTGGTTGATGACCGCAGAGACAAAGGACCATTACATGAAAGACACCATAACCAGCTCCTTAAACTAGTTCTGGAAAATGTAGTAGTCAGTAATACGTTTTCGAAATACATTTTGGGGTTGCTGTTTGGATCCTGGAAGAGCTAATTGCTTTGGTGGATCTCCCTAGTAACATCATCAGGAAGACTAGTGAATGGTTGAATGTAGAAAGCTCTTGAACAGATATTTCTGCTTGCAACAGAGACACTGTTACATTTCCTTTTTGGAACTTTCTTTTCCGAAAATCTGATTACAGATTTATTTGGCAGTAATATGCAAACTTAAGTAGAGTTAAGCTGCTCAGCAGAACAACTCAAAGCCTTCATCTATATAAATGTATATAGAAGCTAATCTAGTAGTGTTGCATTTATTGCGAGCGGAATTTCTAATGCTATTTTTAAAAAAACTACATTGCCATTGCAATAATCTTTTGAAGTATCTTTGCTAAAATGTAATCAAGAACATAAGTGCCTCTTTAAAATACCCCTAGCAACCTCAGGGATAAGGAATGCCTATGCTAAAAAGACATCAGCTGTTCTGCCATCCTTGACTAGGATAACACGGCTTGAGATGTCTACACTCTAATAATTTTATGGCCTATTTTTTAAAATGTTATTTATTTATTTATTTATTTATTTAGACTTGGTTGGCTGCCCCTTTGCTGCGGCAACTCTGTTGGCAGAATTGTCCAATAATCATACAAGTCAGCGGGGGGGGGGGGTGTAGGTCCAGTAGCTGCACCCCACACCTAGCCACGTTTTTAAATCTTTTCTAAAGGCCAGTAGTTGTGGTTGCAGGCAGAGGTCATTATTCAGGTGGAGGTTCCAAAGGGCCGGGGCAGATACCAAAAAGGCCCTCTGTTTAGTGCTGGAGAGGTGAGCCTCTCCAACCATTGGTATCTGTAGAGAGCCCCTCCGGTCTGCTCTAGTGGGATGGGCAGAAGTTCTCGCACTATTCTAGTGTGGTGCTTGCCTTGAACATTCCCAGAAATTGCACTTGGTCCAGAATGCAACTGCTATTGAGGTGGTTGAGTGTAATCCCAACTGTCAACAGCTGGGGAGAGCTGGTGATGATCTTTCTAATAAGAACAGCCTTTGGAATAGTGTCTCAGAATGCTTGCTTGGCATGTCAGCCTGGCTATAGAATTCCCTCACTTAAGCACAGCTATCCCCTCTTTAGATGTGTTTTTGAGAATTAAAACTTCTATGTAACCGCCCACTGAGACCTCTTTCTTCTTGCTTACTTATTTGCTTGCTTTCCTTCAGACTTATACTCCAAAAGGAGTAAGGGATGTGAAGGGGAAAGAGATTAAAAAGATGTCCTTAGCTGTTGGAGAGGGGTCTAAGATGGAGGTCTTGCTCTTCCTTCTCTGGGGCATGATTTACGGATGTGTGTTGTACTGTCTTTTTGGTTTGATTTTGTGATCTATGCTTGTAAATTGTATTGGTGATGTATTTTATTATGTTGTGCAATTTGTACATACATATATTGTAGCACATTCAAATAGAATATGATGAAAATCTAGTATCAGTGCACACTGTCTTTTTCCTAGTATCATGTGTGAAATAGTCTTCATTGTCTGTTAATTTTAATTAGGAGTAAATGCTGGTTCATACTGCCTTTCTCATTGATACTAAGTTAGACTTTCAAATGTTAGGCACTCTTGTCCTTGATCTCTTTCACCTTCCATTTCTATCCAGAGAAAGTTACCATATTTGCCAGCATATAAAACACATTGGAATATAAGATCCATTCAGTTATTACCAAAATAGCCCACTTTAGGCCACTACATACAGTATAAAATGCACCCAATTTTTTCAGTGTATTTTAAGGGGGGAATGGGTCTTATATACCAGCAAATATGGTAATTTACTGTTTCCTTTGACCTGTTTTCAAAAATATGATTGACCTGGGAAAGAGTGTCCTTTTTTGTAGGTGTTAGGAATGGAAATTGCAATGAAAAATCATGGCTACCAGTTATGTCATTTAAAAGCAGTCATATTCTACCAAGTACTCATTTTAAAGAACTAATTATGACAACATTTAAATTATATTCACATTGAAACTGAAAGAGGAATGTATACTAATTAGTTACACTCACTTTTAGGTCTTCACTGGGATCTTTACAGCAGAAATGGTCCTCAAAATAATAGCCATGGACCCTTATTATTATTTCCAAGAAGGGTGGAATATATTTGATAGCATCATTGTCAGCCTGAGCTTGATGGAACTAGGCCTGGCAAATGTGGAAGGACTGTCAGTCCTAAGATCCTTCAGATTGGTAAGCATACTAATTAATACCAGATTTCATATAGTCTACTGCATTTATCTGTAAAATGTATTATTAGCATCATCACTGCCACCATCATCAGCTTTATGATTGAGCTAAAAGAGAGCAGTTAATGTGGTTTTTTAAACTGCTCATGTGTGAAAGATGGAAATGTTGAGGGATCCCCAAACATGACAAAATTGATCCCTCATAATCCTTAAAGGGCACAAAGAGATTTCTTGAATATACTTTTTAATATAAAAAGCAAAACATGGGGCCCCCTGAGGGGCTATGTTTGGGATCCTGGGTGGCCATATGTTATCTGTGGCTTCACTTTGTCTATCTCTGTTACAATCCCCCTTTACAAATCTCATAAAAGAATTGACATAGATATGATTGAGTTGCCATCATGGAGATGTTAGTATTAATAGATGTAATTGGTGAATTAGGTTCACTGTAGTATCTATAAAGGAAAATTTAGTTTTCAGAGCTTGATAAATTGTCTGTTCCTTGATCCTACATTTCACTGAATATATTAAAGTAGCAACATCTGGCCTCTAAAATAGGACAAATTGCATTATGTCTTCATTCTCTAATCTAAAAAATGAAGAAGAGTAAACAATTTTGAAAAATGTAATAATACACTAATGTGGAAGGAAATATTAGTAACAATGTCTTGTTGTGATTGCTTTCCAGCTCCGAGTTTTCAAATTAGCAAAATCTTGGCCAACTCTAAATATGCTGATCAAAATTATTGGCAACTCCGTGGGTGCCTTGGGAAACCTGACTTTGGTCCTGGCCATTATTGTCTTCATTTTTGCGGTGGTTGGAATGCAGCTGTTTGGAAAAAGCTACAAGGAATGTGTCTGCAAGATTGCAGATGATTGTGAACTTCCACGCTGGCACATGAATGACTTTTTCCATTCTTTCTTGATTGTGTTTCGAGTACTCTGTGGTGAATGGATAGAAACCATGTGGGACTGTATGGAGGTTGCAGGCCAGACCATGTGCCTTATTGTTTTCATGCTGGTCATGGTAATTGGAAACTTAGTGGTATGTAGCCAGTAACTAGTCTTTGTCAAAACTGTATGACAGTATTGCATCAATAACGTCGTGTGGATTTCAGCCGCCCGGGGCTTAAGCCAAATTTGCTGCCCATTGGTGGGCGCTGTCGCCCACTCCCACTAGGGCTTCTGGGAATTGTAGTCCAAGAATACACATAGCCCAAAATGTGCTGCCCAGGGCCAGCCACCCCCCTGCCCCCCTGACACAACACCACTGTACTGCTTTGTACAATAACTGTATTTCATTTATTATTTTGATGAAAAGTTTCCATACTTTTCAAAGTACAGTTGTACCTCGCTTAAAGAGCATAATGCGTTCCACAGGATTGCTCTTTAAGCGAGTTTGCTCTTTAAGTTAAACACCATTGTAAGTGACCAATTGTGGGGGGGATTGCTTATTTGTTAAGCGAGTTTTTGGTTGGTTTTATTTGTTAAGCGAAGCGAACATTCAGAGAAAATTCTGTTCTTTAAGCGAGTTACTCTTTATGTGAGGCTTGACTGTATCTGTTTCTGGACTCTGTGGCTTGTATGGGTTTGATCCTTGAAAGAATATTTGGGAAGAAAACAAAACTTTATTGGCCAAGTAACCAAAAAAATTGATTGTGAGTGCAAATACAGAACAGTAAAAATGCATATTGATCTGCTTTGAATTAATACCTGGGAAGCTGGGTTTGTCAACATGAATTATTTTTAGCTGACCACATTTACAAGAGGCATAGATATAGCAGAAGCTGCCTTAACAAGCCTAAGGGCTGATTAGCAATTCTCTTTCTCTCTCTTTTGTTTGTTTGTTTGTTTTCTAGTGCAACTTTGTTCCAGCACTGGCCCCAAGCCTTTTTAAAAAGCCATGGCTGCCCAAACTTTTTGGTCTGTGGGCTGGTCATGTGGTTCAGTGGGCCGGTCACATGGTTCCTCCCACCGGAAGTGGAAGTAAACTGTGCCTTGCAATCTGTTTTCCAACAGGTTGAGATAAATTTTAAGTTGCCATTTTCTCTGCTTAAACCAGGGATGCCCAAACTACAGCCTATGGGCCAAAACTAGCCCCCGATGCCAATTCATCCAGCCTGCACCACTCTCCTCACTTCTGCAAGTGGAAGTATAATGCACCCATATGGGCACATTTTACTTCTACTTCCAGGAGTGAGGAGGGCAGCACAGGCTGGATGAATTGGTTGTCAGGGGCCAGATCTGGCCCATTGGCTGTAGTTTGGGCACCCTTGGGCAACACTGTTAGTGCATTTTTGCATCCCCTTACCTTACCCTGCCAACCACCAACCACTTGGACATGCTTTTCTACATCTGCACAAGCAATCAAACCAGTTGAAACAATATGAAAGCACTCACTTGCATAAACAATCAAACAAAATGAAATGCTCCAAAGGAAAAAATGTATAAATAGGGGAAGAATTTTGGGCTGATTTGCACTGTCTTGTAAGTCTCATAGTCAACGGGAAATAACACAAACCTGACTGCCCTCATTCTGAAGCATTTCCCATATTATTTTCTAAGGTAGTTGCCCCTTGAGAAATGTTCCTTTAAGCCATGTTCCTCTTAAAGGTGTCCAAAATCTTTGTAGGGAGGTGGCTGAGGACAGACAGCAGGAGAACAAGAACCAAAGAACTTAACAGAACATTATGCTTTAAGATAGGAGTTCTCAACCTTTTAAAGCTGTGGATCGAGTCATGCTCCCTCAGCTAGCTTCAAGGGCCAAACGGCCATTTTGCCTTTCCTACACCACATGGCACTTTCTAGTGTAGGGGAGGCAGGGGGGAGGCACATGAAATGGTGCCATGAACTGCATCTGGCCCACAGGCCGCAGGTTGAGAATCCCTGCTTTAAGAAGATACTTTTAACTGAAGCTTTCCCATCCTGGGATTTCCCACACTTCGTGGATGTTGCTGGATCACCCTTCTCTTTGAACTTTGTATATTCTAATTAAAGATGATGAGGACTCTATTTTCTTAGTAGTAAAGTCATAGAAAGATAGCCTTAGATACATGGCAAGTTTCTTACAATGTTTATCTCATTATTTTTGGTTCACCTTTTTTTTCCTCTGCAGAAGAATCCTATCTTACTTTGTTATGTTTTCTTCTTGTCTCTTAGGTACTGAACCTGTTCTTAGCTTTGCTGCTAAGCTCCTTTAGTTCAGATAATCTTGCGGCTACAGATGATGACAATGAAATGAACAATCTCCAGATTGCTGTGGCAAGGATTCAGAAGGGAATTGATTATGTGAAGAAAAAAATACAAGAAGTTGTTCAAAAAAGTGTTCTTAGAAACCAGAAAGCGATTGAGGATATCAAAGTGCTCGAAGAACTAAACAACAAGAAAGATTTCTGCATTTCCAACCATAACATGGTTGAGATAACTAAGGATATTAATTATTTGAGAGATGGGAATGGCACAACAAGTGGTGTAGGCACCGGCAGCAGTATAGAAAAATATATTATTGACGAAAATGATTATATGTCATTTATAAATAATCCAGGCCTCACTGTGACAGTACCAATTGCAGCTGGAGAATCAGATTTTGAAAATATAAACACAGAAGAATTTAGCAGTGAATCTGACCTTGCAGAAAGCAAAGAGGTAGGTCCTTGTGTGTGTCTGTGTCTGTCTGTCTGTGTGTAGATAAGCACGTACACATAAAAATAAAAAAAGGAAACTAAGGTATTAAACAGCTGTTTTTCACAGTGACTGTCTTTGGCCTTATTGGTTCTCTGTCATTGTATGCATGTTTTTTTCAATTTATAATTTATAGTAGTAGTGCATCTTTTCTTTGACAAATATTGGGACGATGATTGGTGTGTATATAAAGCACATACTTTGCACGCACAAGATTCTAGATTTTTTCCCTGTTCTGCTTTTTCTCTAGAGGATGTTGGAAAAGACTCCTGTTTTGTCCTCTGGGAAGTTGCTTTTAATTAGGGTAGATAATACAGTCAAACTTTGCATAAAGAGTGCCTTGCTTAAAGAGTAACTCACTTAAAGAGCAGATTTTTCTCTGAATGTTCACTTAACAAAGAAAACCCACCAAAAACTTGCTTAACAGATAATTTGGGGTTCGCAATCCCCACCACCACCAGAAGTCACAATTGGTCACTTACAATGGTGTTTCACTTAAAGAGCAAATTTGCTTACAGAGCAATCTTGTAGAACACACTATGCTCTTTAAGTGAGGTACCACTGTACTGAATTAGTTGGATGGAACCAGTCATCTGATTTGGCAGATGAATGCCATATTCCCTTGCACAGAGACCTCTTACAGTCCAGTCACGTCATCTGCTGTTGCAGTACCAGCAGAACATTAGAGTGGATAGTATCGTGATCTCTTGCTAGTGATAGAATTCTCATTTTGTGTTATTAGAGCTGGGAATTTGCTGTGTTGCCTCTATGCTAAACTACATTGCGCAGTGGAATAGTTCATGAATTTAATGGTTGTATCCATTGCAGACCACCATTGGTAATCCCAGTATACTGCTGCAAAAGAATTTATGTATGTGTGTGAGAGTGTGTTTGTGTGTGTGTGTGAGAGAGAGAGAGCAAGGGCTATCCTGAGTTCTCCCAAAATTCTTTGCTGGAAATTATGATTTTTTAAAAAAATCATTTTCTGTTCCCAGGAGCTTTCAGAAGCAGCACTTTTCTGTTTCCAGAAGTCTTCAGAAGCAGGGCCTCATGCATCTCAAAAGCCATTGATAGCTTTTCTTTTCTTTTGAATAGATAGCCGATTATCAATGGATTGCTCTTTTAAGTGTATAGCAATAGCAATTACAGTGCACTTATAAGTGGGGAATGCTGCCTGATAACAACATGCTCTGTGAATGTTGAGAGGTACAGAAAACGGCTCATTTACTGGCCTGCAGACTATTACCAGAAACATGCAGCAAAAATATTCCAAATTATTTTTCATTGAAGTACAACAGGAAAATAAACTTAAGAAAGCAAACAAAATCAGAGTTTGTGAGATGTATTTGAGTTCTTTGGATATCTCATAAAATATGGGATTTGTAAAATTTATCTTTTGTCATATTTCACAAAAAGTATTGTTGCAGTTTGTTGTTATTGTATACTATTTCTTGATATTTTTTATTTAAAATTTGTCTTTTTCTTAGAAAAATGAGTGATTTCATACTTTGTTGTTCAGTGACATACATAGTTGTTAGGAGATACCGCATATGCCAGTGTACAAGACGACTAGGTGTATAAGACGACCCCCCAACATTTTCACTCAAAATATAGTTTGTTATATACTCGCTGTATAAGACTACCCCCTCTTCCGCACACCTTCCACACACCAAATAAAACGTAAAAGAACATCAGATTTGATTTCAACATGTTAATTTATATTCAAATGCTTATGACATGCAGAAAAACTATCACAAGGCTGTATGTTATCAAACATTTACAGTAAACATATAAAAGTGCAAGTTTATTAAATGTAATTCACCAAAGAGAATTCACTAAAGCTGAATGAAACAATAAACCTGTGGGAGCTGCCATGCTGTTTGTTTTCTAATCTGTTAACCAAACTGGAACTGTCAATGATAGAAGGAAGGTAACAAATAGAGGGAGAGAGCAAGTGCCAGGCAAGTCCCTAGCAAGTTTGCTGGCATGACAGTTTCCCTTTAAAAGCCATCAAACTCCTGTTCGTCATCTGATATTAAAAGTTGTTATCCAATCCATCCCATAGGATCTTAACGTTATTCGATGCAATTCTCCTCCCCAGTTTGCTTAACGTTATGCGATTTAAGCGTTATCTGAGGTAAACGTTATCCGAGGTAAATGTTATCCGAGGTATTGCTGTATTTTATTCAACTGAAGTGTACCCGGTGTACAAGATGCCCCCCCCCTTGGAGGCATGTTTTTCAGGGGTAAAAAGTAATCTTATATACCAGCATATACGGTATTTGAATGCCATATGTGTGAGTGCATTCAGTGAATCAGCTTGACATCAAAATCTTTTTTTGGGGGGAGGGGGGGTGGAATCAGTGTGGCCAAAGAAATGACCAACATAAAGTTATCACAGATTGAACGACATTAGTGAATATAGAACAGAAATGTTTCATGGCCAAAACAGCCAAATATTACTCCTTTCTGCTAGAGATTGTTGAACCTTTCACTAACAGTTTATAGAGTTTATGTAAGGTTACTTTAGAAATATTTTTAAAAAGTTGTTCTAAAAGAATTCAACCAAAATTTTCACCATCCATTTGTAAGGTGATAGTTCAGGCTCTCAGCAATTTTTTTTAAAAAAAACCCTATTTCTAGTAATAGTTTCTCAATTTATTACAGTACTGTACTTGTAAGGCATGAAATTAGTTCCTTGCTCTGGAATCTCTGGAATATTTTAGCTCTCATTGCTGTTCTGACCTGTGAGTTCTGGTCTTCACTTTCATGCTCTTTGTTAGATGTTGCTCATGGCCTCCCTAATTGGTGGTAGAGCAGTCATGTACACTTCACTAGAAAGAGAAAATGTATTGCTGCAAAAGAAGACATTCTCTTGAGGTTTATACTTTCTACTTTATAGCTGTAGATACAAATTTAGAATAATTACTGTATCTCAAATAGAAATATAATATGCTTGGTGATGGTGTGGGAGAGAATTATATGAACTTCATGTATACTCAACCTACTGCCTCTGATGGCTGTATTTTTATGGTTGCTTCTCTTTGAGTTGGAGAACAATTGAAAACCGTTCAAGCAGAGGGTGTATTCAAAATCAACATTGTTCCAGAACAGCCTTTTCAGTTAAAAGATTGTACTCTATAAATTGGAATGCATGGTAGCCTGACTGATTGAATATTAATTTAATTTGTTAGCCAGATTCAGAATATCATCTCAGTTTAATGACCTGTGATATGATATGATTGTGCTTTTGTCCTTCCTTTTGCAGCATAGCAGTCAAATCAAATCAGGAGACTTTTGATTAAGCCAAGCTTAACATTTTATGTGAATTTAGGAACTGTGCTTGCCAGCTTTGATTAAATATCCTGGCTTGTTTCAAAAGGAACCATGAGAAACCATGGTTATTAGTTTACTGGTTTGCCTACATACAACCTTTTTCAAAGTTACGTGGTTTACTAATGTCCATGTTTTAAAAAGTATTTGTTTCCTAATATTTGCCATATATTATGCTGCAATTTTATATTAATCTTCAGAACTATGGTTAAATTTATGAACATATTTCTTTTAAATCTGAGTACTGTATACCTTTATCTAGAACTAATGGGAATGCTTCTGATTCCCATAAGCTAATGTTATCTTATTTTGCTTGAATGTTTCAGCTACTCTTAAAGTGTGAAGCTAAACATATCTTTTTAAACACTATATGAATTTTTTTTTTCATTTTAAAAATGAAAACAACAGTTGCAGGGAGGGCTTGGACCTTGGGAAGGGAGGTGATGCTTAAATAATCACTAAACATGCAGTTTGGCATTTCAACAGTAGATTGTTTTCTGTAGGTCAAAGTTAATGGCAATTACCGTTAACTGGGAGAGAGACATTTCCATGGCCATGATATTTAATGTATACTGCTCTTTGAGAAATCAAACTAGTACCAGTTTTACACTAATGTGTATTATTATTGTTGTACAAATATCCAGATTTCCTCTGGACAAATGTAGCCTGCTCTTAATAGAGTGCCACACAGATTTATGTGGTACTTTCTTCTGAATAGAATATTGGATTGTGCTGTTATAGATTTTGATTTACAGCTTCAAATCTTTTCATTTATGTGGGTCACAGTTTACCTTTCTTCCAGAATTCTGACAATTTAAATTAAAAGCCTGTCTGAAGCTTAAATGACAAAAACAATAATAATAAAAAGAGAGAGAGAGACTTAGAACTCAAACCTAAAATTCACGTTGCTTGTGACATTTTAAAACAAGGATAGGCAATGCACAGCTTATGTATTTCTATTTCCCCTGCCTTGAAAAAAAGGAGAATCGTGCTTCTGAGAGCCTTCAGAAACAATGATTCTTCTTTACAACAAGGTGTATACATATCACCACTCCCGCCTTCTTTTGTTCAAAAATTCAGCATTCATGCAACTGGAATTGGATCCTCACCTAGTTTGGTGGAAACAGATGCAATTTGTGACAGGCCGAAGAGGAGTTGCCTCTGGACTGGCCAAACATGTCCACTGTTGTAAAATAAAAACATTGTATTATATCACCACAATCTTCATGCATGCCTTCTTGGGAGTAATCCAGTTTAATTTATGTCCAGTTAAACATGCACATAACTGTGTTTTCAGTTCTCTTTTGACCGACTCTAGGTTTTGGTGGCCCTCTGGGCAAGATAGTTGCAGTGAACTACTTCTTCTGGCCAAGCTGCTCTTCTATAAAGCAGTGGGCTGATCCACAAGGCCTCTGTTCTTCCTGGTGTCAGCACCATCGTTGGTGTTGCCCTTACTTAGCTTCGTCAAAGAAGAGCAAGGCCAGTGTTGTAGGTTGTTTCCATGGTTCGTTTTCTTCTTCTATGTCTAGGCTAGATGCGAAACTGCCAAAATGAAGCCATCTTTTGGTGAGTTCATTCTGTAGTTCCTTTTGCCTGACCTAGTGTGAGAAAGATTAGCTGGCACAAGGTGGCTGTTGCCCAGGGTTCACCTGATTGTGGTTCAAAAATACCACAATCTTTGAGGAGGCTCTTTCTGTGTACCAAGGGGCTCTGCTTTGGCATGGACCAGTAGCCATCCTGAGGGCAAACCCCAGCAACTCTGGTAAATATTGATAGATAGCACTAGGGAACAAAAAAAGAATTTTTTTTCTTGGTGCCTAAAATTTTTCAACTGATTTCGGGCATTTTGGGGTGGCTGATTCCGAAAATGCCATCCATTTTGTTCTAGCAGCTCTAGTTCATGAGATATCAATGATGTCATTATACATTGCTCTTATGACTACACTTGTATTTGCCTCACCATTCATAGGAAGGGGGGCAGAGGGAGGCAAATGCCCCAGGCGGTGTGCTCCAGGGGGCGGCATTTTGAAACCCCCCCCCCAAAAAAAATTTCCACCAATTTTTTTTTCCAAACAATTTTTTTTCCTCCAGGTGCGCATCGAAGGCTCCCGGAGGCAGGAGGGGTGGTGAATAAGCCATATCTAAAAAACTAGAGCTGATGGGGTATAACTGAAAGCATTTTTTGAATCAGTGACCCAAATATAGCCAGAAATAGGTGAAAATTGTGAGGCACCAAAATCACTGTTCCCCAGTGTAGTGCATTCAAGTTTGTGCCTTAGAAAGATGGAGGTGAAAGGAAAGCACGTAACTGAGGAACTGGCAACATTGCATTACCAGACCATAGAGGAAATAAAATTGCCACATGGCATGGTCCCATTGATGGGTCACAATATTTCTTGATTGTTTATGTCAACATATAGCATAATGATGCTTGATAGGAATATGTATCTCTCTCTCTGTGTTTCTCTCTTTCTCTCTTTCTCTTGCAAGTTTTGTAATTGTATCTTCTCTTCCTTGAAAATGACTTGAAACCATGTTTGAATTCCAGTCTCCAAAGAGCAAAAGACTATGCCATGAACTTCATTGCCTGCCATTCTTACTTCTCACAGGGGTAAAACCAAGCTGGAGCAATCAAGAATGCATCTCTGTTGCTTTTTAACCAGGTAGATTCAACGTATCACCACCCTTACACAGGTTACCAAAAGCAAGTTATCTATCTATCTATCTATCGTCACTTTATGGTGGATTTTGACTGGCCTGCATGCTCCTGAGCTATGTTTCCTTCCCTGCCCATTGCAAGATAGTCCGGACATGCACAGCTGCTCTTTGCTGAGTCCTGTGACTCAACACATCACAGCATGGTCAGGCAAGATTGGCAACCCCAACATATTTTGAGTCTGTTTAATGATTTTTCTAGATATCCTTTGAATAGCTACTGCATGACCTCTAGGGTTTTGTAAGATGGATCATAGACTGGACAAGAATGTTGACCTCTCCAAAGGCCAAGGGGGGAAAAAAGTAAGCATGCATCGTTTTTAAGAACAATAAAAACCAACCCCTTTTTGATTCAGCCCTTATAAATATGGCATTCGATTATTAAGACCATCTTTTTTGGGGGATATTTGAAATAATATAATTTCAATTTGTAAAAGTACCACTTAGGTCTGTCTCGTTGGTTTACATTTATATTTTGAAATGCCGAAAGTTCTTTCAAGATGTGTAGCAAGATTGTCTACATCCAACACCATTTTCCCATTGTTTTGGATTTTTGTACATGTGATAAATTGATACAAAAAAGTATTTGAATACTTTTTGGAGTGTTGTGCTTACAAAACTGGAAAAAAAAAAGAAAATAGTTTCTGACAAATAAGTTGATTTTTACCAACACACATATAACTGATGGCAAATCACAATATATGACAGTATCCAATCCAAAAGATACTTAAAATGAATTAGTGTAAATTTGATGGTGTAAAATGAATTGGTGTAAATTTGATGGTGCAAAATTTTCCATTTTTCATTCAGCCAGAGTAGTGACATTTGCTCCTCTGTCTCATATGTTTTTCATTGCTAAAGAAAGACAATCTGCAGTTCAGTTTTACAGCAGCCTTACCTCTCTGGCAGCGGCAATTGCTAGGCAACTGTGAAGAGAAGAAACAACTGCTTGTATGTTTCTCTACTATGTATACATGCTTCTTCCTTGGATCTCATCCTTTAACCATGAGATGTTTAATGCTATGGTAAGGATTCAAGATGCTGCTGCTCTGGGACTTTTGTGCTAGTTGCTGTGTGCAATGCCAGGCTTCTGACACATCTGAAAATGGATGTTGGTTTGTTCAGGTTTTGTTCCTGACAGATTTTAAAATCTTGGAGTTTTCAGAGTGGTAGCCATATTAGTCAGTGCAGGCATATCAGACAAGAAATAAAACAAAGCAAAATTCAAAACAATAAATTAAAGAAGACAAAAATATTGTGGCACCCTAAAGACTAATTGCTATATTTTAATAAGAGTTTTTCTAGATCAAGTCCACTTCCTTAGACAAAATCTTGAAGTTTGTAATATTCAGGTAAACTTATTCAATTAATGTTAAAAAAATATAAAGTGGCTAATCCCACTATGTAAGTAATGCTGTTCTGTAAAGGCCAAATGGAAACACTGAAGAATACTTGCAATCATTATAAGCAAGGGCCAAGAACACCTGGAGTGTCAAGGTTGGACATCACTGCTCTATGCTCTGCTATCATCAACCATAGAAATATGCATCTTGATATAAACATTGCCATCACTAGTTATATAATGCAGTATAAGTTAGTCATTCCTTGGAGAGTTTCTCTCTGTTTGCCATGAATGTGGTCATGGATGGAGAAATGCATTATTTTATGGTCCTGGTTAATACAACAGGTGATAAGAGCGAATTTTGTCATGTGAGTGGCTGGCAGTGAATGTAATTCCCCAGCCAGTTTCTTAGCAGTGATTTGAAAGAGTTGAGAAAGTCACATGGGCAAGAGTTATACTATTAATTTCTATTTCAACTCTGAGCACATTAGTTTAATCTTTATGGATTTTAAGGAAGTTTAGCGGGTATAAACTACTGTCTTTTCATCCTTGGAGCATAAGCATAAGCATAAATACGACAAGGCTGCAAGTTGAGAAATGCTTCTGCTAATCCAAAATATCAGAAAAAGATACTAACCGGAGGGGTAAAGGACATTTTATTTTTGTCACACTCTGTATGTAGTGAAGACCTTTTCTGATGTGGCTGAAACGTGAAAGAACACGATGATTGTTCTTCCTGGTGTTTGTCACATCATGGAGTAATTTAGGTTGTTCAGTATTTCAAGCTGACTTATTACTGATAATTTATAATGGCTGAATCCCTTTGTTTAGTTTAATGTCACCTGATTCATGAAGTGGTTTGTAAAGCTTTGACATTTGTATAAGTGGCCTGCTCCTGCTCCCATTGAAATAATATAAAACAAAATCAAATGAGAGCAAGACTGGGTCTTAAGTGAATGCTTCTGATAATGGAAATGGGCCCCATTAACATGCTATTGGGCAAAGCTTGTGTTGATGATTATTATTATGAGGGCAAAATTCAAGAGATGTATTAAAATCCCAAAGAGACAAAGGTATTGCCCTGTTGCCATCTACATCAATTCAAATGATAACTATGTACTATCTGGTGATTAGAATTCAAATTATTTTTTGAGATCATCTTTTATTTTTTTAGAAATAAGTTGGGTTTCTTTTCTTCTTTCTTCTTGGTACAGTTTCACTGGTATTGCACAGGCTTCTGCTCTAGTCAAGCATGTTGTTTTGCTGATTTAGGCCTTGGGAATGCTGCATCATCAACAAATGCTTTCTAATGTAATCCTTGCAGACAATATAAGAGATTCTCTCTCTATGAGTACCTAGTGGCTTTTAAGAGAAAACTGTTTGATAAACTTTTATTGAACTAGCAGTTCTGTAAATCGTGCAATGTCTACTATGTTTTGTGGATTAGAAAGTACAATTAATGCTTTTATTTTCCAATTATTACTGAAAATGGATTCATCATTTATTGTTTTAAAAAACACTAGTTGTGAAGTTGGTTCGAATCACATTGGGGCCCAATTCTGCTACATCTCACAGCAGCCTTTGAAAATATGTGTATTTATTTAATTCAGACATAATATGGAATTGTGGTTTCCTATTAAATGAAAGTACTGTAGCAAGCCTCACTCTTACACTTTTTCCTTTGGTTTTCTTCTTCTTTCACTCTCTAGAGAAGAGATAGAACATGTTCACTTCTGGTTTCAAACTAAGTCAGCTTCCCATGGCATCTGAATTTCATTCTACTCAAGTACTAACACTGGATTTAATACCTTTCCCAGCCATGAGTATACCCTTGCTTTGTTGAGAGTTTAATTCTTTCATTATATTAGAAAGAAAGATTAACATTTTTAAAGCAACAAGCCAGGGGCTGAAAGCATGCTTTAGTCTTGGGGTGTTTTCATTAGCTTAAACAAACCACAGTACTCTTTCATGTTAATTAGGAACTCTGGTTTGTTTAAAACTGGAAGTATACATGTCTGATCTCAAGGGTATGAAAGATCAAGAGAGAGAAGAGAGGCTTGTTACAGTTCTCCTACATTGCTAGATACTGTACCTGTACTCTGTTTCTTGTTCCATGTAATCTATGCTGTCGAATTTCATTGGTTATCAGTTTCATCCCAAATCCATAGTTTTTGGTTTAAATAGATTTGAATGATGCAACACCAGCAAAATAATACATTGTGTTCTTTAAATATATCTATTCAATTAAAAAGTAATTGAATTGAGCTCAGTGAAACACAGGGCATCTTCCATGTCTAGGGATGCCTGCCAAATGTTCACAGAAATGTCTGCAAACGCAGACAGCACTGGCTCTTTGGCTTTGAACAGATGAGGACTGAACCCTAGAGTTGGATATGACTGGCTTTTGAGCAAGGCATTCACTTACAATTTTTTCTTGGAGCCAGGTGCCCAAAGTTACAGTGACAAGAAGGAACAAACTTTTAAAAATGTTACTTGTTTGGGAAATAGTGGCTGAAATCCCATTGTAGAGTTACACAAATAGTAACTGAATTTTAATGACGTTGCCATAAGTTAAGAAACCTCCATAGATGTTATCTGTTGCATGTTGAACAATGCTGTGCAGGCAGCAGTAGATGATGTCTATGAAGATTTCTTAATTTACAGCAATTTTTCTTCCCAAAGTTACACTGTTTGTGTAATTCTACAATGGGATTTCAGCCGCCGTGTAATAAGACATAAACTCTCAGGATTTTCTTGTGTAAACTGAGATCAGTAGACTTGCAGACAAAGTATGTTTTCTTTATCTGTTAGGAAATAACATTACCTGCTTTTGCTCCTGCATTTTAGAAGTAAAATGATGCGAATAACTTTGAGCACCATGTGGTTAGGAAAGCAGGGGAGGAAACCAGTTCTTCATTGAGTCCCTGACCACATACTTTGGCCTGAAAAGACTTTAGGGTGCATTAGACGCAGGTTAGTTTTCAAAACACAACTGGCAACAGAGTAGAAAGTTAATTTGTATTCAGATATTACCCCACCCCCTGCACATCAGTATTGCCAATATCAATGCCAACTGGGACCTTAGTTTATGGTAGGTGCAATGTATTTAAAATTAAAGACGTACTTGTATGTTTAAAAGAATAGTAGGGTTTATGTTTTAGTAGTAGAGATCAGGAGGGGAAAATGTGAATCTCAGTGCCATTCACTCTTAATTAAATTACGGAATTGGATATTTTGCTGTTGAATTACTCATAAAAAGTATCAAGTTTACCTGCATTAAATTTTCCCATTGATCTATCTGAAATAGCCTTCCACTGAAAAAAGCTATACAATCTCCTAAGGTGTCATTCTTAGTTATCTGAAATTCGGTTTTCTTCAGTGATTAAAAAAAAAAAAACTTAAAAGTTTATGCTGTGGTACAGTGAAAAATACAACAACCTGTCAAATGTCTTTCTCACATTATACCTTATATTGAATGTATTGGGCACTAAAGATCCCGTTCCTGAATCCACCTACATTATTCTTAGTATATGTGAAAAATTAATTTATGTCTAGTTAACTTTTAAGTCCAATGACTAAGTTTTTTTGACAGACATCCAGTGTATCGTTGTTACATGGAGATCTCTTTAATTCACCTGATCATCATGAAAATTTAGTTGTCCTGTTCTAAAGTCTAATATTTTATATTTATTCCTTGCAACAAACTAACTAGTGCTGAACTCTGCCTGATATTTTATTAGCCTAACAGCACATAAATCAAGATTAATTTAAAAAGGTTAATATCAAATTCTCAGATGATGTAATTTACCTCAGGATTTAGGCAATTTCTCCACAGCATAAAATTAAGTGCCAAACTTTTTTATCCAACCATCTGAAAGAAGTGAGCAGTCAACCTGCAAGTGTGTTTGAGGGAAACTGAAAATAAAATAAAGTATTACTGTACTTCATGAGGTGAGATGGGTTTCTAGTATTGTTTAATTCAGATAATGATCAGGCTTAATGTCACTAATGCAAACTTCAAATAAACAGTTTGCTATTTTGATCACACAGTTCCTTTTTTTTTTGAAGTCTTCTATAACATTCTTAAAGGTCATAAATTGGATATAATATTTATTTAAAGCTGAAGGGTAAAGAAGATAAGTAACAGATCTAGCTTTCTAAAAATTACTCCAAATACTGTACAGTAAATACGGACTTATAACCAGTGGTGGGGTTCAATTTTTTTTACTACCTATTCTGTGGGCATGATATGATGGGCGAGGCCAGGAGGAAAGCCATGCATTGCACCCGAATTAGGGCTACTTTATTTCAGAACTTGGATGGGCAGGGTCAGGCAGAATTTCTGCTACCGGTTCTGGCAAACTGGTGTGAACCTGCTGAATCCCACCACTGCTTATAACTCTCTATGTTTGGAAAAAGAAACAAATGATGAGTGAATGGATGAAGATCTATCCATGTCATATTAAATATCCTGTGAGCCAGCTCACATGTTCTTCACCAGGTACTGACAGACTTTCCTTTTAAAGATACTTTCATTACTTGTGAAGTTACAGTTGCCAGTATTTTAAGTTATGACACTTTGACTGGAGTGCCTCTGAGCGCGCACAGAATCATCTCACTGACACACCTTCCCCAGGAGAACACCGTGTGATAGCACAATGTACGAATGCAAATCCCGACCCCCACCCCACACACACAAGTTCCATGAGCTGCTGTAGCTCACTCCAACACACAAAATGCAACCTTAACATGGCATGTTTTTTTTTGTATGTGTACAAGCTAAATTTTGCAATTGTAGCAACTAGCCCAGAGGGTCCAATTCAAACTGGGTTTGTATTTCTTCTCTTCACTGAACAGTAATATGTACTTAATAATATCTGGTTTCATATGGTACATGATATGCTTCTTTTAAAATTAATTTTCTAATCCACTGCTCTCTCATCTGGAATTCATACAGAACACTTGAATAACAGATCATTTCCTATAAATTTTTTTCCTTTCTATTTCAAAATAACCTTTAGCAAACATGAAGACACACATTTTTAAATTAGAGAGAAAATGATTACATGGAATATACTACAGTGAAAGGCGTCCCCGTCCCCCCAATAGTATATTCAGCCTTTCCAAATTTACTATTTATTTCAGGTACATTTAAGGATACACAGATGTTTTTCTACAACATTTTTACATTTTAAAAAAATCAGGTCTCCTGTGAGTAAACAAAACCACAGTGGCAGTTTGAATTCTGCGCTTTCATTAACATTAAGCAACTTGCTTCTCAATATGTCCAATATAAATCCAAGGCGTGCTGATATTCTCCTTCTAAGTCTGGCACAGATGTATAGGGGGCAAAAATCTTTTCTGTGGGATTTTATTTTCAGAAGCTAAATGCAACCAGCTCTTCTGAAGGCAGCACATGTGACATTGCCCCGCCTGGAGAGGGTGAACAAGCAGAGATTGAACCCGAAGAAGCTCTTGAACCTGAGGCCTGTTTTACAGAAGGTAACAGGGATGATGAACAATTAATCTTCATTTGACAAAATTAAGGGTGCCCCTGACCCAGCACCTTACCGCTAGTTGCATTCCCATAGCAACTTGTGCTGTGTTCAAATGACTAGTAGTAAAATATTATTGTCACAATCTTATAGCTTTGTTCCCTCATCAGTAGCATATTATGTTTAGGTCGTTTATTTTTAGGTGTCAGAAAAGGCTGTGGTGCTGTTTTCCCTCTTGACTAAAAACCCAACAACAACTGAAAGGCCACATTAGAAACTACTTCAATCAGAATGGCAGGAAAAGAGTATCTTAATATTTTCCCATCCTACCATTTATCAATTCACATCAACCAAGCTGTTTTCCATGTGGAAAATCTTTTTCTTTCTTTCTTGCAAACTGAAAAGTTGTTTGCTGCACGGGTTAAGTGAATAACAGCAAAGAGAATTAGTTGAATAACTTCCTCTCTCCCTCTTCCCCATCCCCTCCATTTTTTCTATAGCATAACCCAGAACTGAAACTCAAAAGAGAGAAACGAGCAATAGTGTGTAACTTGTCATTTTTATTTGTGCAAGTGGGCAACTTAGCTCTGAAGAGCTGCTGCTGTGAACAGCAGATCTGTCAATATTACTATCTGCTTTTGAACATCACTTCAATTTCAAATCCAAAGTCGTCTTTGCCCCATGGAGCTGTCTGTTTCTTTTGAGTCCTGAACTGAAATATATTAAATTGCATGCATCCTTAAGCTACCACTTGTTATTTTCCTCCTATAACTGAAGTATGTTTTGACATGCTTTTCTGCCAGGGCAGCAAAATTCAGTTACCATAAATGCAGTACTTCATTCAGTAGTTGATGATGAGTCTATTGAAGTTAAGCCACAAGACCAATTGCTGTTCAGGACTCAAAAGCTATTGTGGTAAAATGGGATAATGCCAAATATTGGGTCCTGAGCTCTTAGAAGGAAAGACTAGGTTAAGGAATAGTCAGAAAGCAAACAAAGTAATATTGATTTCAATATTTAACAGTTGAATATTGTTGTAAACAGGCTGCATCAAGAAGTTTCCGTGTTGTCAAGTGGGTGTAGAAGAAGGTAAAGGAAAAATCTGGTGGAATTTTAGAAAAACCTGCTACAGCATAGTGGAACACAACTGGTTTGAGACGTTCATTGTATTTATGATTCTCCTCAGCAGTGGTGCTCTGGTGAGCAAAATTTAAACAATTTTAAAAATATATTTTTATCTAAATGCTTGTGGCTTGAAAGATTTTACATATATGCAATTTATAGTAGTTAGCAGGTACTTTTTAGATTTGAAAATGTTTTGTACATAATAGTCACACAGTAAGATGACAGCATAAGTCAGTGATGGCAGACCTTGGCACTCCAGCTTTTCTTGGACTTCATTTCCCAGAAGCCCAAGTCCCTGTGCAGTAAACCCATTCGTGTGGATTCACAGGGACTTGGGCTTCTGGGAATTGAAGTCCAAGAACAGCTGGAGTGCCAAGGTTCACCATCACTGGTATAAGTAGAATACATAAATTAAAAGAAATGAAAAAAGAAATAAAACTGCTTATTGTTTTGCTGATTTTTTAAATTTATTAGTAGAAAAAGAAGGCAAAATGAATTTTTTAGAGAGAGAGATTGCATTTTTAAATCATGCCTTGCTTTTATGAATGATAAAACAATTGCTCCATCCCAATCACAGGCCTTTGAAGACATATACATTGAACAGCGCAAGACCATCAAGACCATGCTGGAATATGCAGACAAGGTTTTCACATACATCTTCATTCTGGAAATGCTTTTGAAGTGGATAGCTTATGGCTTTCAGATGTATTTCACCAATGCCTGGTGCTGGCTGGATTTTCTTATTGTAGATGTGAGTACTTAAAACCCATTGTTTACTTCTGCTTTGATCTTGTATACATGTAATAAATCTTGATATTGTCTGGCAACTTCAGCACTTAATGAAAAGAACTGTTTCTCTTACATGCGTTATTTCAGGAGAATTTCCTAGAAGTTTACAGCTAACGTGCTCCATTCTTGAGAGCAAGTAGAGACATTGGAAAATCCCTTCCCATTGTCAGTGATTCCACAAAAGACTTTGGAGGTTTGTTCATAAGCTAAGCATCTCACAGGGACTAGCCATGGTGGCAGCGAACCTATGGCACATGTGGCAGAGGGGGCACTCAGAGCCCTCTCTGTGGGCATGTGGGCATCACCCCAGCACAGAGTTTGCCACGCTTCTCTGCCCAGCAGCTCAATGGGAGCATTTCCTCCCTCCCCCAAGCACGGAGTTTGCCCCGCCCCTCTACCCAGGAGCCCAATGGGTGTGCTTCTTCCCTCCCCCCAGCACAGAGTTCTTCCCGCCTCTCTGCAGCATGGGCAGCAAGCCTGTTGAGTTTGAGCAGTCAGTCTTTAAAAGGTTCACCATAACTGGACTAGGGAATAAGGGCATTAATGGAGAAGGATCCATTCTTTGTCATCCTGTCAGCCAAGATTTAGAAGAATGAACGTGTTATTTGAGTATTTATGCTGAAGTTGGAATCTCTGTGTTCCCCAAATTAGTTGTATGTCAGAGGAGCAACTATGACAGGCAGGGATTGTTTATAAATGATGCAGCAGATTGGTTGTGCTTTGTTATAGATTTGTGTAGTTTGTCTTTCCAATATAGAAATATATATCTTTTTGAAATAGGAACTTCTAAAAGGTAGATCTTAGCTGTTTAAAAAGCTGAAATTAAATGTAGATTCAATATATTGCTATGTAAAGTGTGAAAGCTTATAACAAAATAATAAAAACTAGTTAGTCTTAACCAGTTTACAAAATGTGATTTTTAATAATGTGCACGTTTTCTACATGTTTATCTCAGTGAAGTTATTTATGTTCCATCCTTACCTAGGAGCTCCTTCACGTGCACAACTTCCTTCATTTTTGTTGTTCAGTCGCACAGTCGATTCCGACCCTCTGCGACCCCATGGATCACTGTCCGCCAGGCACTCCTGTCCTCCAACATCCCCCTCAACTCGCTCAGCTCTGTGCCCATTGTCTACACAATACCATCTAGCCATCTCATCTTGGGCCGGCCCCTTCTTCTTTTGGCCTCGACCTTTCCAAGCATCAAGGCTTTCTCAAGTGAATCCTCTCTTCTCATTTGATGTCCAAAGTACTTTAGCTTCATCTTTATTATTTGACCTTCTAAGGAGCAGTCAGGGTTGATTTCTTCTAAGATTGACCTATTTGTTCTCCTCGCTGTCCAGGGGACTCTCAAAACCCTTCTCCAACACCACATCTCAAAGGCGTCTATTCTTCTGTGCTCAGCTTTCCTAATGGTCCAGCTCTCACAACCATACATTGCCATAGGGAATACCACTGCTTTGATTATGCGAATTTTTGTTTGCAATGTGATGTCTCTACTTTTCACTATGCTCCCCAGGTTTCTCACTGCTTGTCTCCCAAGAATCAGTCGCCTTTTTATTTCATGGCTGGAATCTCCATCTGCAGTGAGCTTTGATCCTAAGAAAGTAAAATCTCTCACTGCTTCTACTAATAACATCAGCAATATTAGTATGACATCCCAGAACAACAAGATTAGCAGAAACAAACAGTACTATAACATCATCATACCACAAAGTTAATATGACATTTGGATCTTCAACATCTGCTTTCATAAGTCTCTTATCTCGTCACATTTATCCAACATAATGACTAAAATCTTCTTTTGTATTTTCACTGGAATAATGCAAAGAATGTAACTTTTTATGGCAAATTGCCTCAATAACTTCAGTCCAGAGGCTGGATATGGCCCATGATACCATTTCATGTGCCCCACCACTACCTCCATCACACCCAGAAGTGCCATGTGTGGCATGCTGGGCATAATGGCCATCAGGCCCATGAAGAAGCATGACCTGGCCTTCGGCTTGAAAAGCTTGAGAACCCATGCTATAAGAGATGATTTCTCAACTTGAAGCAATTTGCCTTAAAAGTTACATTGTAGTTTTTGCTGGTATACCTACCCAGGAGGATTTTAGCCACTGTGAGGATTGGACCACACTGCAAATCGAATACTGTTGGAGCCTTCAGGCTTGATCCTGCCCATGTATTTCTAGCAGGTTAGTTGTATATTTGTGATGAAAGTCCCATATGTTTGTTAACAAATTCAAACTTCTATATATCACCATAAAAGCAACAATGCATGCACACGCGCGCACACAATTGAAGAAGTGTTGCAAACATTTGTTTATGCCTAAAATCCTGTTGGTGTTTGCATAAAATTTGGATAACTTGCAGTGACAACCCAATGAGCTTTCAAGGCTCATCTCTGTTATACAGTTAGGCATTTAATTGGACATATGACTGAGACATATCCCAGCATCTTATCCATTAGCCAAAATTAGCTATGGCAAGTTACACAAACCTTACACCAGGGTTCCTCAACCTTTTAAAGCTGGAGGCCAGTTCAAGCCCCTCAGACTGTTGAGGAGCTGGATGGGTGGTCCTGCCACTGCTGCCGGGGGTGGTGGTGGTGGAGGAGGATTGTGATGGTCCCACCATCGGGTCACCCTGAGCCTTCCCCTATTCCACCACCACCACCTCCAGTGGCCAACCCAAGCTATCCACCACCACCACCGCTTCCCTGCTTACTGACCTGGAGGAGCTGCATGGCGTGGGTGAAAGAGGGGTCCAGGCTGTCCTCACCTACACTCAGCCAGAGCAGCCCCTGGGAAAGATGCAGGCAGCCACATGCATCCACTGCCACTGCCTAAATCCTTGTCTCTTCTGCTTGGCTTGGTGTGTTTCTAACAGTGCTCTATAGCAGGGTGAATGCTGTAAGCCAAGTAGAGGGGACATGGATTGAGGTGGCAGCGGTGGTGGTGGTGAAAGCAGCAGCAGGAGTGAGGGCATGGGCTGGATGATTTGATGTCATGGGCTGGATCCTGGCCGTAGGTTGAGGATCCCTGCCTTACACAATAACCCATACCTTTCCTTTCAGGGTTTTAAAAATCAGTTTGAAGAGTCTATGCTAAAGGAGTTGTATATTTCTCCCCTTTGTTGGCTAGAAAAGCAAAAAATATATATAAAATAATACAAGGCATGAGAAATTAATGAGCTAGACCAAGACTACATCCGCAGATTTTTGAGGGTAATAGGGCAAAACTACCAGTTTTCTGTCTGTATTTTGAAAGATCCTAAAGCCTTTTCTTGAACATACCTTGCTTGCTTTCCATTAATCATATCACCACAATCTTGTTGAAATTTGCCATCTCAGGTGGAATAAGCGTGCTTGATTGTTAGTTGGGTTGACAAGACTATCACGCTTCTGGAATCCTTTCTGAAACAAATATCAAGTCTGGAAAGCTGTAGGATTTTGGTTCACAGATGAAATGGCATGGCTGACAGGGAATAACAATGATTAGCTGTTACCAGGCAACAGGCTGAAGAACAGATCTCCCTCTGATCCTCTGTTTGAGTTAAGACCATAATCAGATCCAAATATGTATATTTTCTATATGGGAAGATACAGTGGTAGAGCTCAAATTTCACATGCATAGTGTCACATGTTTAAGCTTTGGCATCTTCAGGTAAGGCCTGAGAAATAGTCCAGTATGTGATTATAGAAACTTCCTGTCAGTCTGAGTAGATAATACTGAGCTAAATGTTATTTAGTGGTCTGACTCTGTATGGTATTTTCTAATAGGTTGTGAAACAAGGCCTATATTTACCATCTATCAAGTAGCTGGATAATCAATGCTTGGTTATTTTAGGATTATTACTTTTTAAATAAATATTGGTGAAATGGTTAACCAGCGTGTGGGGGGCAAAATGCTGTTTGCTTTGTGAACTGCCCAGAGAGTGCTATAGTTATTACTATTGCTAATTACTGTCAGTAATTATTGTCAGTGTTATAATAATGCGAAGTCATTACTAACTTCGTCTCTATCCCAGCTCTTGGGGACATGAAAGGAGGCTCATTTGGGCATCCCCTGAGCGGAGTTTCTCCAGCAAAAATCCTTTCAACCCAGAATAATTTCTGACACAGGAGTTTATTATCTACCCTTCCATCCCATGCAGAGCATACATAATCTTCAGGGATTTCAGCAGTCCTTTGGTGATGCTAGTGACTTGAGCTGGTTCTGTAGTGTAAGTCAGAGCTGAGAGTCTGACAGGAGGTTCACAAGATGGACACACTTCTGAGCATGAAAAAAACAGTGGATCTATTGGGCCTTAACAGACCCAAAGACATGGGCCTTAACAGACCCATAGACCTGTTCTATGAATGTGCCTGAACTGGCTGGTGCGCACCATAGACAAGGGTCTACCTCTCTGGGAAGGTATGAAAAGCTAGGCCAGGTCAGTATGCCAGCAAGATACAATCAGAGAGTTCAGGGAACAGACAGAATGATTAGTAAAAGTTATGCTAATTTATGTCATAAATCAAAGCCATGCCATGCAATGCGATTATTCCAAATAAAGTGAAGCCAGTGCCACAGTCAGTTGGCAGTCTGGGGTGGTTCATCAGACAGTCTGTCAAAGAGCTGTTAAAGAAAAGATCACAAGCAATAGCAAAGGTGTAGATTGTGTTGATCATTGAGAGGCAAAGCAGGCATGAATTCAGTAAGAAGAGTTGGAGTGCTTTTTGTATTATTATTATTGACAATCCTCATATAGGGGCTTAGTGGTTAAGATGCTAAACTTGACAGCCATATAATACATAAATAAACCTACCACTTCATAACAGAACAACAAAAAACAAACTTAAGTAACATTCTTATATTACTAATAATACAGATTTCTTCCTTCCTTTATATATTATCTCTATAGAATGCCCCATTCTTCCAATTATTTCAAATTTTGGTACAGTGAGATTTCAATTTCTGCTTTTGAGCTCAACAAAACTCTTCATTTGTTAAGCTGGTGTAAAGCTTGACATGCAGAAAATCCAAAAATTGAGGCAGACATAATGATTGTGGCTCGTGTAGAGAGATTGCCATGAGGACAAAATGTAGTTTAAGATTTTGCATGAGACAGAAATTGCAATGTTGTCAATTTTTTTATAGGCTCTCCACTTCACTGAAGACAAAGGGCTATCCTGCCTTTCTACAAATCTGACATTTGCTTTGTCTGAGACGTCTAATCTCTGTAATAGGCTTGCAGTGCTGGTTTCAGTCTCCATTAGCAAAACACTAGGCTAAAAGACAACCACAGTTTAATTGGTGGTCATGCCCAGTGGTCAGAGGAGATGAACTACTACTGGAGTGCAGTGTCATGCAAAAATTCTTTTCCTTTGGCAGCTGAATTATTCCTAAATTCACTGTAGAATTTTCCAACAACAGATACAAACAACATTTTAAATGTGGTATATAAAATCTTTATTTTGTGTCTGGTCATGAGCCTCACCAAATTGTAATTCAAAAATTCTTAATGTTAGCTTTTGTGGATCAAGTCCACTTCTTCAGACAAGGAGTGAAACTTACAGGCATGGTTTTTATACACCAGATTCAGGGGTCAAGGGGAGAAGGCAGAATAACAGACAAACAAGCACAACAATACAGCTTCCCACAGCCATCAGCAACAATGGATTATTCAGATTATCTCTAAAGTCTCCCTTTCAATCTCAAAGGTGCAGAAGTGGACTTGATCCATGAAAGCTAACAATAAAAATATAGCAGTTAGTCTTTAAAGTGCTACAGTGGTTTTGTTGTTGTTGTTGTTTTCTGATATGCCCAAACCACAGACTAACATGGCTACTATTCCAAAAAATTCAAAATTTATTGTATAGCAGAATCAGGTTCTCTGGATCTAAAATGCCAGTAACATGTTTTATTTCTTTTCCTGCAGGTTTCCCTTATTAGCTTAGTAGCCAACGCTCTGGGCTATTCTGAACTTGGTGCCATTAAATCGCTTCGAACACTAAGAGCACTGAGGCCTTTAAGAGCCCTGTCACGATTTGAAGGCATGAGGGTGAGACAGCAATGAATGAACTCGAGATAATATGTGCATGAAATAAGAGTATTCACACAGAGGAATTAGAAATATGTGCAGAAATGTTACACTGTTTTCTAAGCCATAATCAATTTGACAACTTTCTTAGATCGTTCCCTCTCAAGTTATCTATTTAAACCGTCTTTGTCCCTTGAGGTTATGTGGTTTTCAGTGATCCAAGGATTGCAGTAGTAGCAATAAAGTAGAGTATGCCCAGAATCCCCCAGGCAGAATTCTGTGACATGGAGTCCCCAAACAAGAGGCATCTGTGTACTTCTCCTTTGTAAAATAAGGGGAATGCCTTGGTTCCCTCAGCAATTGCAAGGCTATCTGGGAGTCACGAGTTCTACATGAGAAACAAACATGAGATACAAACATGGTGTTTAAGTGT
This sequence comes from Furcifer pardalis, assembly GCA_030440675.1. NCBI lineage: Eukaryota > Metazoa > Chordata > Lepidosauria > Squamata > Chamaeleonidae > Furcifer > Furcifer pardalis. Next base: position 143,173,005 of record CP126894.1, on the reverse strand, counting down.
GTGTACAGTTAGATGAAATATCAAAACATTAATTATCAGGACTACTGAGATCTGGATTATTTACAGCAGGAATTAATTATTATTATTGAACAGTACCTTGTGGGTATATACACTAAAGTTTGAGTTTCCACTTTGTGGACTCTGATATTTCCCCTACAATGTATCACTACATTTTGGATTCAGAAGTGTTTTTAGAACTGATTAACTCCTAGAATCTTATTTTTCTTTCAAAGGCAGCATCTACAAAGGAATACATAAAGGATATACTAAAGAGAGTGTCAACAAAGGAAAGATTGGGGTGCAAGGCAGAAGATTACAAAATAGGCTATCATTACACTATATTAATAGACCATTTGCTGGCAGAGTAACAGCAGGTAATGGATAGGATGCAGAAGCACATCTCAATTGTACAGTCAAGCACATGATTGAGATGTGTCTTCGTGCCCTGTCAAATAAATGTGTCAAGTTGCACACATCTTATACAAACACAAATAGGATTTGGGCCATTACGTCATGCATATAGATCTAAACAAATTATGACCAGAGTGGGAAGTATGTTCCACCTTGAAATGTTGGTGTTATCCATCCATACTGATCTCAAGCTGTCCACATATATAGGTAAGACATAGTTCTCTTCAGCAGTATCTTTTACCTTAAAATATTGTGGTTAGCTAACTTCAGAACAACTGCACATATTGTTCCCTTGTTTTAGACCACCACTTGTGCTGTCCTTTTTAATGGTCAGCCTCAGTTTTCTTTTCCAGTTGTGTTTCATTTTGAGAGAAATGGGGAAGAATATTGATCTCAAGGATATCGATGGTTTTTCACCCCTGTAACTGCTGTTCTGCAACCTGAAAATTTGTGTGCTCCAGAGAGTGCATTTGAGGGACTGTCCTGTTGGATATCCAGCAGGTGGTAAGATGGGTGGTGAGATGCTTCTAAGGTGGCATGGCCATCTAATACTGTGAACAGGATTGTATTTACAATAAAAGGGAATAAGGCCTCTTGGCCAAAACATACCAGCAGAAACCGTTTGCTGCTGCCATATGGCAACATAAGAAAGGAAGTCAGGGTAAATTATTGGCCAACCTCTCCCACAATGCTTTGGCCAAGAGGATCCTCAACATCAGCCAGTATTGATATACATGGTCGAGAAACAGTTGTGTTATGATGGTGGGTTGGCAGCAGTTCTAAAAAATGAACAGCTCAATGCACAGAAGGGCAAACAGGATTCTCACCAGGGCATGTGCAGTGATGCTGCATTGGGGCATCTGGTTATCTCTCAGTGGGACATAGTCTAAAATGTGAATGTCTACAGAATCTCTCCTGGACGCTCAGAAACAAATCTGTTCACACAAAAGCTTAATTTGCCTTAATGGTTGCATCTTGGCTTTACAGCCAAATCAAATCGTAGCAGGTAGTGATAATGATGTTTTGCTGGAGAGAGGCTGAAGTATTCCATGAGTTATTAATCTTTTATTTAAATAAATCTCTGGAGATTTTCATCTGGAGAAGTATTGGGTTTTGCCTTAATTTTTTCCATTTTTGTTTACTAAGTCGCTAAATATCCAGGTGATTGATTTCATGCCTATTGCTTATTCAGCAAGTCTCATCACAGCCATTTTTTTAAAAAAAGTGAAATCTTAATTTGATGCTATGTTATTTGATTTATATTTTGGTATTAATTTTTTTCTCTTTCTTTTTCTCTAGTGCACTCAAGTATTATGATTCCATATTTCCATGACCAGGTTTTATTTTCTTTTTCCTTCTTTTTGCTTTTACTTGCTTTCCTTGTAGTTTATAGCTTCTGCTTCTCTTGTTGTTTATGGTTTACCATTAACAATAGGGTTTTTGTTTAACATGCTCATAGTTTCCATATGTTTTTGTATATATACATATAAAATAACCTACATGCATGTGATCTCAACTGCAAAATATAAATTGGGCTTTTCTTTTCCTTTCCCTCAATTTACCACACTAGGTTGTTGTTAATGCTCTTATAGGAGCAATCCCTTCCATCATGAATGTGCTTCTAGTGTGTCTAATATTCTGGCTGATCTTCAGCATCATGGGTGTAAATCTGTTCGCTGGCAAGTTCTACCATTGTGTTAACACCACAACAGGTGAAATGTTTAATATCAGCGAGGTTGACAACAAAACTCAGTGTGATGAGCTTGTAAAAGACAATCAGGCTGCCCGGTGGAAAAATGTGAAAGTGAACTTCGACAATGTTGGAGCCGGTTATCTTGCTTTACTTCAAGTGGTAAGTAATATTTTTGTCCCAAGAGAATGCAAAAATGTTCAGCTTCCTTAGCACCTGTCCAAAATTCCATAACATTCCAGTGGTGTTTGTCTGAAGCTACAGCTGCCTGTAAAGCTCATTGGTTTAAGTATCTGGCTCCCTCAGCCAGCTTCAAAGACTGGATGGCCATTTTGCTCTGCCTGCATGATGGGGGTGGCCATTTTATCCCAAATGGGATGGCCATTTTATTTCTTGTACTGTGCTGGAAGAATAAACACACATATAGGTCATGACCAGTAACTTCTGCAGTGGAGCACAACTATTTTATTACATATGCTTTCTCTGGCTCTAGGATCTTTCTATCAGATCACATGTTCCTCTGTAGTGTACCAAATATAGCATCATGCTGCAAAGTATTGCTATAACTCTGGAAAGTGTTGTCCTCAAAGTTTCCTGTATGGTGAAAATACTGTAGGAGGATTATATTTAATGTTCTGGCTATTCTCTAAACTCTGGATTTGATGAAAGCTTAATCCTTAGAGGTCTATGAGATCTTATGTGTCTATGGGATTTAAGCCAGTCATGATTCTTATCAGTGTCACTGATCTCAGCTGTGATAAAGTCTAGATCCTGCTGCCTGTAGTTTCACAACTATTCTTAATCTTGTAGGCTACTTTTAAAGGATGGATGGATATTATGTATGCAGCTGTTGATTCACGAGATGTGAGTATTGATATAGATTTATACAATTTTCAAAAGCATTTCTTACATTTTGCATTCTGTAGCAAGTAAGATTTTATTTAGTAATAGTGGCAAAGCAGTTAGATTTCTATAATGCAAATGTTCTTTCCTGATACTATTTCAGCTGGGGTTTACACTACACCATGTTATTAAGACAACGCTGGTTGCTCTACACAGTAAATTCTTAAAGAAGGCTGTCCAATAGAATGTGACCCTACTAGTTCTCCTGGATCTCTCAGTGGCTTTAGATGCCGCTAACAATCTAGTCAGATTGTCAGGGATGGGGATTGTCAGTGGCTGTGGGTCAGGAGTCCTGCGTTATCTCAGAAGCCACCATCTTTGGTCCTGGATGGGGCGGGTTTGCCCCAAACAGACCCGGTGCGTAACTTGGGGGTCCTCCTGTACTCGCGACTATTGCTTGAAGAGCAGGTGGCAGTCGTGGCTAGGAGGGCTTTTGCACAACTTCATGTGATTTGCCAGTTATGCCCGCTCCTAGATCGGGACATAATCACACTGGTCACCTCCAGACTTGATTACTGTAATGCGCTCTACATGGGGCTGCCCTTGACAACCATTCGGAGGCTTCAACTGGTCCAGAATATGGCTGCCCGGGTTGTGATGGGGTGTGGGTGGTATGTACATGCCTCACCGCTGCTTCGGGAGTTGCACTGGTTGCCAATATGTCTCCGGGTGCAATTCAAGGTGCTGGTTATTACCTTTAAAGCCCTACATGGTAGTGGGCCAGGATACTTAAGAGACCGCCTCACCCCAAGAACATCTGTCTGTCCCACCAGAGTGGACCGGAGAGGCTCTCTAGTTGTTCCATCTGGCAGAGAGGCACATCTCTCTGGCACTAGCAGGAGGGCCTTATTTGTGTCTGCTCCAGCCCTATGGAACCTCCTGCCAATGGAGCTACGTCTCCAGACAGAGCTGCTGCCCTTTAGGAAGACTCTAAAAACATGGCTGGCGGGACAGATATGGGGTGCAGAAGGTATAATGAACCCAGCACACTGGATGATCTGAGCCCCTCTCTTTCTCTACTTTTTTCTTAGTAGTTGTAGCATTTGGTGTGTTTTTAATCTTTTTTAGATTTTAATTTTAAATTTTAACAGTTTTAAGTTTTTTATATGGAAGCTTCCACTTCCTAATTCTGGGCTCCACCTGCCCAGAGAAGGATAAGACTAACGTCCCCTGGCCAGGAGGAGGAATGGACTTCAGCTGTTTGTGCTGTGTTGTTTTTTCTTATTGTAAGCCGCCCTGAGTCACCACGGCGAGTGGGTGGCAATATAAATCTAAATAAATCAATAATAATAATAATAATAATAATTATTATTATTATTATTATTATTATTATTATTATTATTATTATTATTATTATTATTATTATTATTATTATTATTATTATTATTATTATTATTATTATTATTATTGGTGGTGGTCTGGCTCTTCATGATGGATTTCCCCCCAATATTCTTCTCTTGCCTTAGTCATTTTATCGACCGATGTGTTTATGCTTTATTCCAAAAGTTGCCATAAGATTTTATTGTTTTATTGGGTTTTTGTATTATCTATATTAATTTTTATTGGGTTGGGATGATGAGTGGGATTTCTTTTTTAAACTTTCCTTTTTTTACACTACCCGAGTTATGGTGTATCGTTAAGTTAGTGGTATACAAATTTAACAAAATAACAAATAAATAATGTATTAATGAGCATTAGCAAGACAGTTTAGCTTAACTAGCTAAAAACCAAACCATTGGTCAATTGCCTAATGGCAAAAGAAGAGCTTATTCTTCCCCTAGAAGGATTGTGATGAAGTAGAATATTTCCACTGATAGAAAAGGGAAGGAGACAACCTTCTCCAGTTCTCACCTCCACTTGTTATCCTTTATCCGCCCCTCTCCCACCTCCATCAGGAATCCATTTTGTTTAAGGGCCTTCTGGATTAGCTTTGGAGTTGGTGCTAGGAGCTATAGTGGGACAGGGAAGGAGACAAGCAATTACTGCACTTTCTACAGGCCAGGAGACTCTTCCTACAATTAAGGACCTTGAGTAGAACTGGATACTATACATTCTGTTGTTGTTGTTCCTTTATATTTAATTACTATGCCAGAAAGAAATGTATTTCTGTGTATACTAAGCCCCTATACATTTTTAAAATGGCTTATAGGTGGAAGATCAGCCATATTATGAAGACAACCTATATATGTATCTTTATTTTGTTATCTTCATCATCTTTGGATCATTTTTTACCTTAAATCTTTTCATTGGTGTCATCATAGATAACTTCAATCAACAAAAAAAGAAGATAAGTATTTAAAAAAGATTCCATGCTTTGGACATAAAACTATAGATGTGTTCTTTGCAAAACTCAAACCCTGGCTACCGGGTAAACAAATTAAGTAAACAAATTACTTAAAATGTTAGAATCTCAAACATTTTCCATTTATTTCCAGTACTTCACAACTTGCCATCAACTGACATTTCCTTGGGTGACTTCAATATTATTTATTTATTTTTATATTGTTGTTCTTTGTGGTCTCTGTGAATCACACATGGATTTTTCCTGCTACACAAAACTGTCAATGAGGAAACTGTCAATGAGGAAACTAGAGCTAACTGTCTTGATTTTTTTTAAAAAAAGTCTTACTTGTTATCACCTTCATCTTCCCCCTTTGTCATCATCGTCTTCTGTTATGAGTTCCCTAAAAAAGTGTATAATAGTTGTTTGCTGTCTGAGACAGTCAAGTAATTGACCTGGACAGAAAGGTCCAAATCTTTGGCTCCAGCAGTACCCGCTTCCAAGACATGTTCTAAACAAATGGTTGTGAAAGTCTTTCATTTAAAAAAACACACAAACACAACTATAACCCAAAATGATAAGAGACAAAAGGGAGACTGGGACAGAACAGATGCCACTTACCTTCAAGGTTGAGAATGCTGGTACCTCCAAAATCTATGTCATTGAAACCAACATCAGTGCCTGCAGCTAAGAAAGGAAGATGTCTATTCATTCTGATTTGATTTCTGCAAAGGAACCTAAGCAAAAGCAGGAAGATAAATCTGTTAAATATCTATCCATGGCTTCCAAGGCATTTAGGGCATCCAAATTGCTTGGGCCATCTAGATCAGGGGTGCCCAAACTTTTCAGGACGCAGGCTGGCCATGTGGTTCAGCAGACTGGTGATGTGATTCAGCAAGCCAGTCACGTGGTTTTTCCCACCAGAAGCGGAAGTAAAACATGCTTTGCAATCTGTTGTGCAACAGGATGAGATAGATTTTAACTTGCCATTTTCTCTGTTTAAATCAGGGTTGGCTCCCAACACCCAATTCATCCAGCCTGCACCACTGATTGCTCCCAGAAGCAGAAGCAAAATGATGAGGGTGGCATGTGCTAGATGAACTGGTGTTGGGGCAGTGATGGGATGACAAAAATTCTACAACCATGCCATGATGTCACGGACGTCATGGGCGTGGCCAATGTCATGACATCATGACGTCATGACCGAAGCCGACGTCATGACGTCATGACGTTGGGGGCGGGGCCAAAAATAAAAATAAATAAAAAATAAAAATAAACATACACACACACACCCCTCCCTCTCAGCCCACCCACCCAGACACAAATAAATAAATAAATAAATAAATAAAATAAAAACAACCACCCACCCAAAACACAAATAAATTACCCCTCGCTTACCTTTCGTGGGACCCGGCACCCCGACTGCATCCACAGCCGCCGCCGCCGCCGCCGGAGCTGCCTGCACCCCTGTGGCGTCCTCCTCGGGCCGGTACCTTTTTAGCCCGGCTCCGGCCACGGGCAGGGGCGGCGGGCAGCAGTGGCTCTGGCGGTGGTTCCAGCTGCGGCTGCCGAGCCTCCCTGGGCCGTCCCCATGCCGCACCGCCGCCTGCAGCTTCCTCCTCCGCCAGGCGCTGCAACCGGGCTAAAAAGGGACCGGCCCAAGGAGGAGGCCACAGGGATGCAGCCAGCGGCGCCCGGCGGCGGAGGCGGCGGCAGCGGTGCGCCGCACCGCCGGGCATCCCCAGGGCATGGGGCTTGTCGGCAGCGGACAGCCCAGGCAGCCCTCAACGTGCCAGGGGGGAGGTGCCCTCCTCAGAGGGCTAGTGCTGCCGCCGCCGCCGCCACTGTCCTGAAAGCTCTAAAACATTTTTTAAAAAAATATTGGAGCTAAAATGGCTCCAATTGACTGTGCATGCGCAGAAACTCAATCTGACGTATGCGCAATGCGTCAGATTGAGTTTCTGCGCATGCGCAGTCAATTGGAGCCATTTTAGCTCCAATTTTAAAAAAAAAATTCGGTGAGGCGTCCGGAACCGGACGCCTCAAAAGTGGACTCCCCTCCCAGAGAACCCTCCGGAATTGGTCCTACCGGTTCCAGGGAACCGTCTGGAACCGGGGACATCCCATCACTGTGTTGGGGGCTGTATCTGGCCCATAGGCCATAGTTTGGCACCCCTGATCTAGATAACTATTAAATAGAAGCATATTAAAAGTAACATTAAAATTATACTGATTTTCTCACAGAGGAGTGAATAAGGAAGCCACAGGAGCGAGTTATTTTCTTGTACATTTGTGCTGAATTCATTTTGCAACCTGCTTAATAATAATCCACAGAAGCCAGTCGAATATTTTGGGGTTGAATTATGGCAAATGAATGGCCATTGCTGGAAATGGCAGGTGGCCTCCCTGGACCCTTTCTTTTTTGCAAGTAGCAACAGAGAACATCGGACTTCACTTAATTGTGCTGTCTGTCTCCCTAACATAGCTAGTGCTCCCTGAAATACACGTCTACCTAAATAATTCATTCATTGGTAAGAGCACTTACATAATACTTCTCTGCCTTCATGAAGACCTCCATAGAAGCTAACAAGTCTGAGCAAATTATTAAAATTACTAAAATCCACCAGAACCACTAAACAGCAAACACAGAATAGGCATGCCTTTTTCTTATTGAAATATGACCGGTAGAAATATACTGTAGTTCATGTTTCTACAATCTCTCTCTTCTACCTGTCCACTAAATGTATCATATAAGTGGCCTAAATTTAGAGTTCAATGAAGGTCCAGGAGAAATGGGGCTTCACAGGCTTCACAGTGATGGTCCCCCATATGAGAAAGACCTGTTCTATCTGTCTGCTATCATAATTCACGTGACAAGGAGAGAGAGTGAACATCAAATGATATAGCGACATACAGTATATGTGGAGAAGGCCATGATGATATCCTGGCCTCAGAACATTAAAGCCTTGAAGGTCAAGGCTAGTACAGTAATACCTTGGATAATGCTAAAACTTGGTTCCACAAGTCTTGGTGTTATCCGATTTTTAGTGTTATCCGATGCATGTTAAAATCCTATTGGATGGATCGGATAACATTAATGCTCCATAGAGATATATTGTAATCACACAGGCTTTAACGGTTGTTATCCGATCCATCCCATAGGACCTTAATGTTATTCGATCCAGTTCTTCCCCCCCCCCCCCCGATTACTTAACGTTATGTGATTTTAGCGTTATCCGAGGTAAACGTTATCTGAAGTATTACTTGTACCTTGAACTGGGTCTGGAAACAGACATGTGGTCATATGCTCCATTTTCATCAAATGTTGGCCTGGAATGCATGGCATTGTTACCAGAATATGCTATGTTCATTAATAAAAAGCCTAGCTGGATCTATAATGTGATTATAACTAGTTTTTGGTGTTTTGTTTTTACTTTGGAGGACAAGACATCTTTATGACAGAGGAACAAAAGAAGTATTACAATGCAATGAAAAAATTAGGCTCCAAAAAGCCACAGAAACCTATACCTAGGCCTGCGGTATGAATTTCTTTCTATTTTATATTTTTGAAGTTTGTTCATATTTTTTAAAATGGTCTGAATCTGCTACCGGAGTTATATTTATGTTATTAACATTTTTAATTTTTATATTTGCAGAACAAATTTCAAGGTTTGGTCTTTGACTTTGTAACAAAACAAGCCTTTGACATCAGCATTATGATTCTCATTTGCCTTAATATGGTCACCATGATGGTGGAAACAGACGACCAAACTAAAGAAATGGAAACCATTTTATCAAGGATCAACCTGGTCTTCATTATCCTTTTTACTGGTGAATGTGTACTCAAGCTGACATCGCTCCGTTATTATTACTTCACCATTGGCTGGAACATTTTTGATTTTGTAGTTGTCATTCTCTCCATTGTAGGTGAGAAACATTTATTTCTAAGAATGGATAGAGACAACGGTGTAATTATATACATATTTATAATTTAGATGCGAGTGAATTTAAGGTTTGGGTGCTCTATCTTTTTTCTTCCTCCTCTTTTCACACATTCTAGTCTTCTCACTTAACTTAGTGCAGACCGTCTTCTTTTTTGCCATGTGACCAGCAAACTTCTGTTTGCACTTGTTCGTCTAGCAAATTGAATATAATGGCAAACTGTGGTGTTAAACAGAAGGTGAGTGGATTAAATAACATGAAGAGAAAATGGAGAGAGAGAATAAGTGGCTTGGCATTACATATCAGACTTGCACTGTACGTACTTTGTGGCAAGTATCATATGACTGTTAATGAAGAGTTTGAAGTAATCTGTGTAAAATGGTGTCTAATATTAAAACATGGTTTCATACAGAATTTTTTTGGCAAAACAAAATACTGCCCCTGAAGTACAGTACTGCCCTTCACTGAATGGTACTTCCTCTGCTACAGGCTTTGTGCTAGAGACAAAGTCAATGGCAGAGGCAGAGATAGACACTAGAGCCTGTGCAGAATCCTAATAGTTCTGGTATATGATAACTACAATATCATGAATGGAAGCATTCAAGCTAGATACTCTTAGACATTCTTGTAGTCTTTCACTTCAGTAGCAAGGATAGGACTTGGAGAATGATAGGCCTGCACACATCAGTCAAATAGGTTGCATGTCTGGCCTCTTTCAGAGGCAGCATTTTCAGAGAGAGATTCAAATAGGAAGAATGTGTGAAGAATGCACATCTGTCCATCTTACAGTATAAACACAGTGGGAAGATATGATTGGCTATGACATTCTGTTGTGTTGACAAGTTACAGAATGTGTATCTATTACCTACTCATGATAATGTGAACCCCTTTTTTAAACTTATACATTAATAATCTTCATGCAAGAAAACTGGCATGAGGCCCTAAAAAGAGAAAGAAGTCCTAAACAGAAATGTGTATTATCATATATCTTGATAACAATCTGATGTATACTCATATAAGCAAATTTTCTTGAATATTTTATTAAACATTACAAATTAGAAAGGTTTTATGGTTTCTAAATCTGTTAGTTTAAAATTTTCTTAGCATGATTAAAATTTTCTTAGCATGATTAAAATTTTCTTAGCATGATTAACAAAAAAATTGAACCCCATTTTTCATTTTCTTAGTTAAATTTCCTGCACGTTGAATTACATCTACACACTCTCTTTGCAATCTTTATGTCATCTGACTAAAACAGTAATGTCCAGTGATGGGATGTTACCGGGTCAGACCGGTTCGCCTGAACCGGTAGCACCCCATCAGGAGGGGTTGCCGGGGATGGTGGTAAACCCCCGGGCGACCAGTTCGGTCGACTCTCTGGCACCCCTCCAGAAATGTATTTCTGGACAGCCAAAATGACGCATGCACAGTTCTTTTTTTTTAGTGTGCATGCGTCAAATAGAGGTTTGACGCATGCACAGACATTTTTCTTTTTGCTCCGCCCACAATGTCATGACGTCACAGTGGGGTGGTGGAAAATTTAACAACCCACCACTGGTAATGTCTAAGGAAACTAGTGTAGGCTGCTTGGGAACAGTTGAGCTTGATCAGAACAATATAATTCAAATAATCTGATCAATCCTGACCTTTCATACAGAAATGGTTCCTACCAATTTTGTGAAGAGGCTTAGTAAGTGAGCAGAGATTTTAAAAATGCACTATTGCTAATGCGGTACATCAGTTCTAATCATGGTCCAGAAAAATAGAATCCAATACAGTCAAACCTCGCATAAAGAGCACCTCGCTTAAAGAGTAACTTGCTTAAAGAGCAGAATTTTATCTGAATGTTTGCTTCGCTTAACAAATAAAACCAACCAAAAACTCACTTAACAAATAAATCGGGGTTTGCAATCCCCACCACCACCAGAAGTCTCAATTGGTCACTTACAATGGTGTTTCGCTTAAAGAGCAAACTCACTTAAAGAGCAATCCTGTGGAACACATTATGCTCTTTAAGTGAGGTACAACTGTATATAAAACTAGTGTTGCCTTTAAATATTTCTTTTTTGCAGGCATGTTCCTAGCAGAGATCATTGAGAAGTACTTTGTCTCACCCACCTTATTCCGTGTGATCCGCCTTGCCAGGATAGGCCGGATCCTGCGTCTGATCAAGGGTGCTAAAGGGATCCGTACTCTGCTCTTTGCCTTGATGATGTCCCTTCCTGCCTTGTTCAACATTGGGCTCCTCCTTTTCCTCGTCATGTTCATCTACGCTATCTTTGGAATGTCCAATTTTGCCTACGTGAAGAGAGAAGTGGGCATTGATGACATGTTCAACTTTGAAACTTTTGGCAACAGCATGCTCTGCCTCTTCCAGATCACCACCTCTGCGGGCTGGGATGGCTTGCTGGCCCCCATCCTCAACAGTGGACCCCCAGACTGTGACCCTGAGATACACCATCCAGGGAGCTCGGTCAGAGGAGACTGCGGCAATCCTTCCGTTGGGATCTTCTTCTTTGTCAGCTACATCATCATCTCTTTCTTAGTTGTAGTAAACATGTATATTGCTGTAATTTTGGAGAACTTCAGTGTGGCAACTGAAGAAAGTGCAGAACCTTTAAGTGAGGATGACTTTGAGATGTTCTATGAGGTTTGGGAAAAGTTTGATCCAGATGCATCCCAGTTCATAGAATATAGCAAACTCTCTGAGTTTGCTGCTTCTTTAGATCCTCCTCTTTTGATTCCGAAACCAAACCATGTTCAGCTGATTGCAATGGACCTGCCCATGGTAAGTGGGGACAGAATTCACTGCCTTGACATCTTGTTTGCCTTTACAAAGCGTGTTTTGGGAGAAAGCGAAGAAATGGATTTACTCCGAGTACAAATGGAAGACCGTTTCATGCAAGCCAATCCGTCAAAGGTTTCCTACGAACCAATTACAACCACGCTGAAACGAAAGCAGGAGGAGGTATCTGCCACCATCATTCAGCGGGCACTCAGACGTTACCTCTTAAAACAGAAAGTGAAAAAAGTGGCCTCTATGTATAATAAAGATAAATACAAAGACGGGGACGTCCTGCCCATCAAAGATGTCGTTCCTGGTGAGTTTAATGGGAACTCCACTCCGGAGAAAACAGACGAGAGCTCCTCAACCACCTCCCCGCCTTCCTATGATAGTGTTACAAAGCCAGACACAGAGAAATATGAAAAAGCTAAAACAGACAGAGACTGCAAAGGTAAAGAGAACAGGGTGAACAAGAAATGAAAAAAAAAGACTGTTGTATTATTTCTCCTGTGTGCAAAATTTGTTTACAGCCTTTGAAAGGGATATATTTGTCAGCGAGACTCCATTGGGAGAGTTCCATGTCAAATTATCAGTTTTTTTTACTTTATAAATATATTGCAGGTATATATGTTTTTTTAAAAAATATATCTCTCTAAAGGTCAGTGCCTATAACAAGACAGTGACCCCTTGTCACCAGACTGTCAAGCCTACCGTTTTTACTCCAGTTGACTGTGAAAAGAGAGGGATGATGACATGGCAGCTTTAGAGTCAGATGTGCAAAGCTCTAACCTGTGCGTTTAGTATATTACAGGACCACTTAGTTCAGTAACTGTTTTCACAGTGTGTATTTCAACTGCCACATTTGCCATGTTTACACACACACTCACACACACACAATGTAGATGAAACCTTTCACTTTTTTAAAAAAATATTGCAGGGTGTTTCCTATTATATGTGACTATTTTTGTAAATGGGTTTTTCTGTTGTGGTGGGAGGGAAGCAAAGTACGGTTACCAGGACCATGTCTTCTCCTCTCTTAAGTCTATAACTTATGGACAGAGAAGCAAATTTGCATGAAGGCATGCGGCACTCCTACGTCATGCATGGAACCAGTGTGGCATCCTCTGGGAGAGTTTTGTCATCACTTCCCAATTTCAGGTTGGCTCCATGTTTTTATTTGATTTTATTTCATTTTGAAGCATGTCTATACCTTCTGTTGACAAGGGGCAGACCCTCTCATGCCAACAATTTCCTTTCTGAAAAACCCAAAACATTTTTTAATGCTGATGACTAAATCCAAATGTACACACACGCACATATATACTCAATCCAAGGGATACACTTCAGTTCTTTAGCCAAGGTAGGGCCCTCTTTGCACTGAAGGATCACCAGCCACAGGTGAACACCCTGTATAAGAGCTTCACAGTTATCACATGCCATCCAGAAGGGGAGATGAACAATCAAAGTTTCCCATGCCAGAGGTGCCTGCCAAGTCAAAACGTTGGTCAAGCGGTGGAAGGAGAAATGAAGAACATATGTAAATATGCCCAAAAGAAAAAGGAGGGGAAATGGGTAACAAGGTAGGGTCTTTAAAATATTACTTTGTCTTAAAGTACTGCATAGTGATTGGCTTTCAATGACAGTTCATGCTTACATTCTAAAAAACACAAGCAAACTCAAGTTCTACTGCGTGATGTAAATACTCATTTTACACAGTTGTATATATTTGATCATACAAAGAAATGGTCAGGCCACAGTGTATTTCTGCAAATATTTGCCACAGCAAACCTCACTTGCAAAGTCTTAAGAGGTAATACCCTGTATTCTGTACCATAAAAGATAATTTTGAGGGTGCTGGTGTATGTGAATATTGCCTTTGCTACTCTTGTATCCTGCTCCTTCCCCTAATCAGATTTATTTTATATAGGAAGTGGTGAAGTGAGTTAAAATTTCTTCATATCACTGAACACTAGGTTGCAGGAATCAGCCTTTTTGTGATTTCAAGTGGTTGCTATAGGATATGAAGCTGGGATGGAGTGTATAGGGCCCTCATACGTTGTTTGATTTCTGCAGCTATTCTCAGTATGGCCAATTGTGAAGAATGATAATCCTACACCCTGAAATCCTACACCCTGTGGAGAGCTGTACTTTCTCCACCCCGGTATAAACAAAGATTGTGTCGGGAATACTGCAACCTGTTTAACCCATTGACTGTGTGGCTAGCATATTTATAAATAATGTAAAAAAAGAAAAGGCAGCATTTATGTACATTGAACAGTGTTCAGATTCATGTAACTTTCTTTTCCACTTTATTTACTTTACACGCATTGTATCTTTCAAATGAGACCTCCACAATACTGAAGAAATAATAAAACACAGACATGAATGAACATTTGTTGATTGGTTTAATAACTCATTCCACAAAGTCATTTTGATGTGAAAATAAATGTATCTAAAAGCTCAGATTTTTTTTTTTTATCATATCGGAAGCACACAGAAGTGCTTTCTGGGTTGAAAGGATTTTGCTGGAGGAACTCCACTTAGGGGACGCCCGAATGAGCTTCCTTTCATGTCCCCAAGATCTTTTCCCAGCGAAGCGGTCCCTATTTATCTATATGCAATTTCTTACTTTTGAACTGCCATTTTGGCAGGAGCAGGGACAGAGATGGGTGCTCATTCTGTCATGCAGTACTCAGGTTTTAAACTGCTGACTTGCCGACCTTTCAGATAATAAGGTGAGCTTCTTAACCACTGAGCCACCGCAGTCCCAAAGCTCAGATGAATTCGGTGTGTCACATCTGGGTTTTCTTGGTGTTCCTTTTCCCAATGAAAGACCCTCCCAATACCGGGGGAGGGGGGCTCCCCACCAAAACCACTTGACACGCAAAAGGCTCCCCACCAGATATGGAAGCTAGATCTTACTTTGCCAATGTGCTTTGCCCTCAAAAGTTGATTGTGTGCTTCAAATTAATAAATAAAGCAGCCAGAGGTCTCAGAGGCAAGGCTGGAAGAAGGTCATGCCCAGTGATGGGATGTAACAGGTTTGCACCAGTTCGCCAGAACCGGTAGTAACATTTCCCAGTGTCCTGGAGAACCTGTAGCAGCTGTTGGGGGGAACCACCTTCGGGGCTTACCTTTTCACTGGTTCCCCCACTGTGCATGCGCGTCAAGCACTTGGTGTTCATGCATGCCTACAGTGCTTGGTGCATATGCACGGCCTCCTTGCTGTCCTCCCAAGCGGGGAGGAGGAAGAGAAGCTGCTAACCTGAAGCTCCCTACAGCCTGCTCCCCAGGGTAAGTGACTCACCTTTGGATGTGGTTTGTCTGTGTGTATTTTAATGTGTATTTAATACCTTTACCTATATTGATGTACTACCACAGTTCCTAAACAGGCCTGGTGGCCTGGCTTGGGGTTTTTAAGTAAAGTCTGGGAGTTACCTCATCAATAAGCTACACCTGCGCTTTTCCAATTGGAGAACCCTTAAGGAGGTGCAGCTGTTTTACAATTACATTAAGGCATATTATCCTAGAGAACTGGTTAGGCAAAGACTTAGTACCTAACTTCTTTAACTGTTGAAAAGTTGAAAAGTGCCAAAATGAAGCCATCTTGTGGTGAGTTCATTCTGTAGTTCCTTCCATCTGACCTAGTGCAAGAAAGATTAGCCAGAATAAGCTTTAAGCTCTGGTTTTAAAGCTTTGGTTGATTTGTGTTTGGGGTGGGTGGGTGTATTTTAATGTATTTTTATTTTATTTATTTATTTAATTTATTTACGGCTTTGTGTTGTGGGTGAGTGTGCTTATTTTTATTTTATTTTTTATTATTTTATATTATTTTATATTTTCTTTGGCCCCACCCACAACATCATGATGTTAGCTCCGCCCACACTGTGATGATGTCATGACATTAGCTCCGCCCACACTGTGATGACATCACAAGGAAATAGAGCATTACAAAATTACAATTTCTGAATATAACATCAATGCAGTATAAAAACATTTTGAGAATACATATGTCAGAAAAAGATACATTTCAACGTATATGAACACAGTACACACCCACAAAAAATACATTGCAAAGACTCGGACTTGTCCCCTTCCCTTTCAGATAAGCAGCAGAGGGGGAAAAGTCCGGTAATAGTGGCGAGAGAGTCCGACATTTTATGGTCGGCTCCATCCCCTCCGCAGCTGTTTCATCTTCCCTGGGGCTGGAGCCGGCCAGGGAAAGAGCCCGGTGAGGTGGTAAATAAATATTAAAAATATGGACTGGATGGATCAGTGATCAGACTCAGTAACTGAAATCATACTGCATTTTTTACTATCACAATGTACAATTCACCAGTAAATTTACAGATGATGTAAATCTCAGTAGCAGATTGCCATAATTTATTCTGTCTGTAGAGCCATTTGTTGTTTTGTACTGAATTGCTTAAATTGGTGTGCAACAGCAAATGCCTATTGCAATTTCCACATTCAGGGCAACTCACTACTGAGATTTTTACCATCTGAGATGTACTAGGAGGTGTAACAGATACGTTTCTAGCTACTGTAAAGAATCAGCTTCCCAGATTCTTAGGACTGTGAGGAGATTGTTTGGTTAATACGTTTTATTCCTAATACATTCGACATGAGAATTGTTTTTACTACACAGTTATATGACACCCACTCACCTAAAAGCTAAGTATCGAAAGGACTGTACTCATGAAACCTGCTGCACAATTAGATCAAATGTCTATCTAATCCAACCTGTCGTTCCTGCAGTGGTTTGCCATATGCCTCAATTGGAAGCCTCAAAGTAGACATTAAGAACAACAGCACCATTCTGGACTTAGGTTTCACTGCGGGAGGCATCAGGAAGTCTACTGCCTCTTGGAGTCAAATTAGATCAGGGATTCTCAACCTGTGGCCTGTCGGCTGGATGGGGCCCACTGGACTATTTCATGTGGCCCACCACCACCTCCACCACACCAGGAAGTGCCATGTGGTGGAGACAGGGCCAAATGGCCATCCAGCCCCCGAAACTGTCTGAGGGAGCATGACCTGGCCCCCGGCTTTAAAAGGTTGAGAACTCCTGAACTAGATGATACAATTCGTATGACATTAGAACTGGAGCTTCTTTAAAGCTTCTGTTTACTTCTAACAGGAGCTGTCCTCATCTTTATATTACAAATTATACATGATGTTTAGGAAATAATTGGCTTGCTCTTCTGTGGATTAGGCAGTCTGTTGTGAGTAAAAGCAAAGGAGTGAAAGGGGTGCTTCTTTTGTCTTGGGGCACAGACCCGACATCTGCCTTCTACTTAGGTCCTTGGACAAGCTTATTTTTAGTTTCACTGGTTTTAACTTTTTAGGAAATGAATGCATCCCCAATGGCTGCCAGTCTTTTGTTATTGCCAGCCACTTAAGAAATGTTGGAAGTCCCTTGTCTAAAGGAGTGTGAGCTTCAAACAGAACAGATTCCCAGCAATACATCTTGTTCAGCTGCATAGCTGAAAATTGGCCCTTCCCTGATTATATCTTGTACTGAAAAACATATGGCCCTTGCATTCTCATGGCCACTTATTTTCTGCAAAATGGTCCGGTTATGGGGTTTAAAAAAACTTTTGATAGGAAGCATTCTGGATCCTAATAGTTTGTGGAGTTGAGGAACTTATTAAGCTGGGGCACTTTTAAACAATTCTCCCCTTTTGGATTGGACATCAGACTTACAGTATGTTTATTAAAAGGTCTTGCTTCATCCACAGTTCCTCCTTATCTGCCTTTATTGTGGATCCTATTGAAAATAATTATTTTGATGCTTACACACTTGACATCACCTTTGAACAGGGAATGGATTGAATTCACACACACACACACACACACACACACACACACACACACACACACACACACACACACACACACACACACGGGGAAACTGCAATACAGAATGGTGTCCTTTCTCACATAAATAAAGTATTCTAATTGGTTTTTTTTTAAAGTCTAACTTCAATTTTAGGCAGACTGAAAATATAAATTATATTCTGGCAACCCCAAGCAGAGTGAATTGAAGTGCATTGCCATCTCTCTGGGGAAAAGACAATCACATGCATCTTGGCTGCAGGAAATAGTTTTGATGCATATTCGGAAAGACATATCATGAACAATTTATAGCAGGCAGGCAGGCAGGCAGGCAGGCACGCCAGAGAGTCTACACTTAAGTAATTTCTTAGTTTCAAGAATACCACTTTAAAGATTTTCACACATGCACTTGCTTGCTAGGACAAAGCATGTGGGGAAAATAGTCAGCCAGAGGCAATTTTTTAGTCCAATATGAGTAGCAAATATATGACTTTTGATCCCAACAAGTGTCTTTTTCACCCAGTTCTAGTCTTCTGATGCTCCTGGTACTTTCTTCCCCAACAGACATATACATACAAAGCTGTTCCTCCAGGAAGACATGAATGAGTCAAGCCATGGCCTAGGAAGGTGCTGGAGGGGATAACATAGGACTGACAAAAGAAAAAGAAAGAGTGGGGCACCTTCTGTGAGAGACCATTTACAAAGGTCCCCAGCCTTCATGTGCAACATGCTCAGCACGAGAGTTTCTATTACTTGAAAAAGGAAGCAAACTAGGAGCTAACACCTTTTTAAAAAATCATGCTAAAAAAACAAGAACACCTAGTTTTTGAAATGGCAGTTTGTTTAGACTGTGCAAACACATCAAATAGGAAAGGAAACACAAGCTAAAGCAAACAAAATTGTGTCACCTTCAAGACTGCTTTGTTTAAATGTGAGATTTCATGAACTATGTCCTCTTCCTCAGACATAAGAATGAGACCACATGACAGATAGTACATGTTTAACAGTCACAAGTTGCAAATTGTGGCATTTCATACCAAGTAATGTTTTAAGATCTTTGTTTGATATTTTTTTTGTTGTTGTTCAGTCGCACAGTCGATTCCAACCCTTTGCGACCCCATGGACCATTGCCCGCCAGGCACTTCTGTCCTCCACCATCCTCCTCAACTCACTCAGCTTTGTGCCCATTGTGTCTACAATACCATCTAGCCATCTCATTTTTGGCTGCCCCAGTCTTCTTTTGCCCTCAACCTTTCCAAGCATCAAGGCTTTCTCAAGTGAATCTTCTCTTCTCATTTGATGTCCAAAGTACTTTAGCTTCATCTTTACAATTTGACCTTCTAAGGAGCAGTCAGGGTTGATTTCTTCTAAGAATGACCTATTTGTTCTCCTCGCTGTCCAGGGGACTCTCAAAACTCTCCTCCAACACCACATCTCAAAGGCATCTATTCTTCTGCGCTCAGCTTTCCTAATGGTCCAGCTCTCACAACAATTCATTGCCACAGGGAATACCATTGCTTTGACTATGTGAATTTTTGTTTGCAATGTGATGTCTCTACTTTTCACTATGTTACCCAGGTTTCTCATTGCTTGCCTCCCAAGAATCAGTTGCCTTTTGATTTCATGGCTGCAATCCCCATCTGCAGTGAGCTTTGATCCAAAGGAAGTAAAATCTGTCACTGCTTCTACTTTTCCCCCATCTATTTTCCAGGGACTGATAGGGCCCGTTGCCATGATCTTTGTTTTCTTTATATTGAGTCTCAAGCCAGCTTTTTCACTTTCCTCTTTCAACCTAATCAGGAGCTTTTTAAAGTCTTCTTTACTTTCTGCCATTAGGGTGGTATCATCTGCATATCTCAAATTTTTGATGTTTCTCCCAGCAATTTTGATCCCAAATTGTGATTCCTCCATCCCTGCATTGCGCATTATGTGTTCTGTGTATAAGTTGAATAAGCAGCCTTGTCTTACTCCTTTTCCTATTCCAAACCAATCCGTCATTCCATTTTCTGTCCTAACTGTTGCTTCTTGATTCATGTACAAATTTCTCATGAGGCCTATAAGGTGTTCTGGTATTCCCATCTCTTTAATTACTTGCCACATTTTGTTGTGGTCAACACAGTCAAAGGCCTTAGTGTAGTCAATGAAACAGAAGTAGACTTGTTTCTGATATTCCTTTGTTTTTTCCAAGATCCATCTTATGTTGGCAATGTGGTCTCTAATCCCCCTGCCTCTTCTGAACCCCCCCCCCCTGCACTTCTGGTAATTCTTTCTCTACATATTGCTGCAGTCTATCCTGTATTATCTTGAGCATCACCTTGGTAGCGTGAGGGATGAGCGCAATTGTTCGATAATTTGAACATTCTTTGGCATTACCCTTTTTGGGGATTGGAACGTATACTGATCTTTTCCAATCCTGTGGCCATTGTTTTGTTTTCCAAATCTGCTGGCATATAGAATGTTTGATATTATGATTATTATTTATTAAATTTATATGATATTCAGTTCTGTTTCTTTGAAGCTTTGTTCTTTGAAGCTTATTCTGTAAAGTTGGCTGTGGTCAATTATGAAGGAACCTATAATATATGTAAAGGTAAAGGTTTCCCTTGCTCGAAAGCCAGTTGTATCCAACTTTGGGGTTCAGTGCTCATCTCTGTTTCAAAGATGAAGAGCCAGTGCTGTCTGCTTCTGCAGATGTTTCTGTGGTCATGTGGCAGGCATAACTAGACACCGAAGCACACAGAACACTGTTTACCTTCCCACTGAAGTGGTCCCTATTTATCTACTTGCAATTTCTTGCTTTCAAACTGCTTGGTTGGCAGGAGCTGGGACAAAGACGGAGCTCATTCCATCCTGCAGTACTTGAGAATCAAACTGCTGACCTCCTGCCTCCCAGTCAGCGTCTTAGCCACTTGAGCGACTGCAGTCCCTAACCTATAATATGGAAAATAAAAAATATATCAACATAGTTATTGTAGTATTTTACATTTGGTAATAGCTTCAGAACTCTTAACTAATAACAAATCCATTGTTGGACAGTGCGGGGAGCCTCCAGGGTGGTAATGGAGATGGCGGTCACTACGGCATTGCCCCTGGGTCCCACCGGGTTGCCCAGCTGGGCTGAGTTCCACTCCTTGCCCAGAATGGCACTGGAAAATGAGAATGGGCTAAACTTACAAATCTAGTGTGTATCTGTGAGAAAACCCTGCAGTAGGAGTTAAACCAATTGACCAGAGGAACTAGGTTTTATTCTGAATGTCTATTTTAAGCAGAGTCTTGGTCAAAAGAGGCATGTTGTCTTGTTTTGAAACCTTCCTACCAGGTCTATATGACACAGCTTTGTCTCAGCGACTTACACATTCCCTCTTTTACTGTGCATAAGAGGGGGACAGAAGAAGCAGTCATAATTGGTCACTGGCAACAATGGCTAATAATTCCTCTAGGTAGGCACTTTGTGGCACCATTAGATGTTGTTCAATTACACCTGCTAGATTCTTCATCACCACCTTTTTTGGCTATGTTGATATGGGCTGATGGATACTGCCCTTTGACCATATCTGGAGGGCCCCAAGTTGCCAGGAGCATTTGTCTAAAGTACTGTGTATTCTCAACTACAGTAATACCTCATATAACATTAGTATCGAATAACACGAAAATCGCATAACATCAAGGAATCTGGGGGGAAGAATTGCATCAGATAACATTAAGATCCTATGGGATGCTTCAGATAACAACCGCGAAAGCCTGTGTGGTTACAATGTATCTCTATGGATCCCATAGAGGATCAGATAACACGAAAAATCATATAACACGAAGACTTGTGGAACCAGGTTTTAGTGTTATATGAGGTTTTACTGTATGTGTATGTGTGCAGCTCAAAGCTTCAAAGCTTAGAAAAGAAAAGAAAAACCCAGTGATGCTGAATTAGCATATCTGGGATGCAATCTGATATTTAGGAATAAGTAACAAAACATTATCAATCTATTAGGCCACTAAGTCGAGGAGTCTGCCCTAGGAAGTGTATTACCAAATCTCAGAGAAACTGCAGCAGAAGCATTTCTTCTACCAGAATGCTTGGGAAGATGTCATCTGTCACAGACAGATGCTTGGAGAAGGGCAGCCAGCCACATGTCTAACTGACCTTTCTTGAATGGCAATGTCTTAGACACACTCCCCCCCCCCCCTTCTTGCTCTCTTGTTCTGCTTATGTGAGTGCATTTGCGTGCATCCACTCTCCACACAAGCATCCAGCTTCAGGAAGGTTTGCATGGTGCAGCAGATCTTCCTTAACCCTATGGTATCAGGGGCAGTGGGTATTTGCCTTGTCCAGTTAATTTGTTCCTTAACCATATTGTATGGGTATTGTAGTCTTCTGCCTTTTTTAGATCCACAAGTTTGGAGTCTATCTTGTAGGTCTGATCAGATGCTGCTTGTCTAAGGTTGTGCTGTGTTTTGAGCTGTTCTGTCTGAAGTTGCTGATTTGATCACTAGCACTCGCTCTCCTTATTCTGAATCTAAAGATCCTCCAACAAAACAATACCTAGGGACTAGTTTAAGCTCTACTGCAGACTGCTGTCTCTTAGGTTATTATTTACAAATGCTTCTCCTCAACCTCTGTCCTCAAGATATCGGTGTCCTTGCAGGTTGCTTGTTGCCATGGTGATGGGCATCACCACCTGCACGACCCTACAGATGCATGCAGTGAGCTGGAATAGGAATGCTTTGTTTTGCTGTTCATCAGAACATGTATTGGAATCAGAGACACTGTGTCCAGCATTATCGTTATCGTTGTCGTTATTTCTGTACTTCCATCCCAACATCACCTTTGCCCTATACAACAGGTGCATTTCTAGACACCAATGTGAAGCTTCAACATGGACAGCTCAGTCCCACACTATATTGAAAACCCATAGATCGCTATACCTATTTGCAGGATGCCACCTTCCATTCTGAACACTCAACAAAACCCATCATTCACAGCCAAGCCCTCAGGTACAATTGAATCTGATCAGACCTACAAGATAGGCTCCAAACTTGTGGATCTACAAAAGGCTATTCTCAGACTACAATGCCCAGACAATATGGTTAAGGAACAAATTAACTGGACAAGACAAACACCCAGAAGCCACCAACAACAAGACAGACCAAGAAGAGAAAACAATCAAACATTGCCAGTTGTAACTTTCAGCCCACAAATGAAACCAGTCACATGCATCTTAAATGATCCCCAGTCCAGACAGTACAAATACTTGGGGAAATACTTCACTCTTCCAAGTGCTGAGTAGGAGGCCTATATTTATTTACACACATACACCCAAATTTCAAGCAACTTTTGTTGTTGTTCAGTTGCACAGTCGATTCTGACTCTTTGGGACCCTATGGACCATTGCCCGCCAGGCACCTCTATCTTCCACCATCTTCCTCAGCCCGCCCAGCTTTGTGCCCATTGCATCTACAAACCATCTAGCCATCTCATTTTTGGCTGCCCCTTCTTCTTTTGCCCTCCACCTTTCCCAGCATCAAGGCTTTCTCAAGTGAATCCTCTCTTCTCATTTGATGTCCAAAGTACTTTAGCCTCATCTTTACTAATTGACTTTCTAAGGAGCTGTCAGGGTTTATTTCTTCTAAGATTGACCTATTTGTTTTCCTCACTGTCCAGGGGACTCTCAAAACTCTCCTCCAGCACCACATCTCAAAGGCATCTATTCTTCTGCGCTCAGCTTTCCTAATGGTCCAGCTCTCACAACCATACATTACCACTGGGACTACCATTGCTTCAACTATTGGCACACAACACTGAAACAGTGATGGACTACATCTTGCTACGAACCCAAAATGGCAGCTTTCCCCTCCCCCCACATTTCCCCCATAATCAGATGTCCCAACAATCCCACATATAATATCAAGAACACTTTTACTTGCTCCTCTAATAATTTCATGTCAGGAATTATTCTGGGTTGAAAGGATTTTTGCTGGAGAAACTACACTCAGGGGATGCCTGGATGAGGCTTCTTTCATGTCCCAAGAACTTTTCCCACTGAAGTGGTCCCTATTTATCTACTCACATTTTCTTGCTTTCAATCTGCTAGGTTGGCAGGAGCTGGGAGAGAGATGGGTGCTCATTCCATCATGCAGTCTCAAACTGCCAACTTGCTAGCCTTATCTTTTGCCAGCAATGCTCCTCTGCACTCTACATAGGACAAAGGGGACAATCTCTGTGCAGAGAATTAATGGACATAAATTGGATATCAGGAATGTCGATACAGTACAAGAAGACTGTTCCAGATCATTTCAGTTGCCCAAACACTTTTCACTGGAGTTAAAAATTACTTTTCTCAAACAGGGGTCTTAAGTCATTATCTGGTGTGAAAGGGGCTGTGGTGGATCAGTGGTTAAGAAGCTTGCATTGTTAGTTGGAAGGCTGGCAAGTTAGCAGTTCGAAACCTGGGTACTGCATGACTGATTGAGCACCTGTCTCTGTCCCAGCTTTTGGGGACATGAAAGGCACCTCATTTGGGCATTCCCTCAGCAGAGTTTCTCCCACAAAAATCCTTTAAACCCACGAAATTATTATTATCTGGTGCGAAATGCCACACTGACTCCCATAATTTACAACTCGTGTCTCTTTATCTTGGTGCCATTTACAAATGATTGCCATGTAATCTCACAGGATCTATGAAAGCTCATGTTTTTGTTTTTTTTTAAACAGTCTTTAATGCAATTTTTGGTCCTTTTTTGTGTTTGATTTGTTTGAATTTGCACAGATAAACACCCTACCACTTTGAAATCTACAACTGTGGAAGTCTGATAGTAGTTTAATGGACCTACTTGCTGTCAAAATTAGATTCCGGAAGTGACATCATCACCATGTGCTTTTGTTTACCCAAGTGACCAGAAACGATGTCATGCCATGTGCTTTTGTTTATCCACGTGATCCAAAATGATGTTATTGCCACCATGTTTGTTTACCCACATGGTTTGAAATGGCATCATGGCCATGTGTGCCGGAAATGACATAGTAGCAATGCGCCCTGTTTACCCACGTGATCAGAAATGACATTCATCGGTAGCCTCCATGACCGGAAGCAGTATGGCAAATGCCACGGGGTAGGAAAGGACACCCCAAAGTGGAAATGGCCACCCTCAGGTATACCCCAGACCAGGAACATGTGGCTTGCTGCCCTGGGAATGAGGGCAGGGCAACCCTAGCACAGATTGGCTGTGTAGGGACACGTGATACCCCCTATAACCTATACGACCTCCCCAGAGATGGCCCTTTTGAAACAGGCTTGGCCTTTTGCGTGCCAGGACAAGTTCTGAGGAGCAGACGTAAAGATGACAAGCAGGCCACTGAAGACCACAGACCTTTCTTTACCGCATAAAATGCTGAAAATACAACTGAGGAAGACTTTGGCAAAACATGTAAGTGCACCATTACCTGAAGCAGATGTGGGTGCTGTGGGCATGCCCCTACCCCATGCACCCTTGAAGAAAAAACTCAAAAAGATGAAAAAGTCTAACCTGCAGCCTAGGGGATTTTCGTTTCCATCCTTGAGTCCGAAAACCAACTCATTAGACTTGGATTTTTCTATAGCTTCTCAGAAGGATAAAAAGAAACTTTTTTCTGCAGCAGAGAGCTTACCAGTAGCCATATTTACAGCTGGTCAAGACATGGATCCTGAAAGTACTATCCCAATTTAAAAAAACTTTGAAAACAAAAAGCTGGAGGTATTTCACAGCTAATAATACCTTTACCTATACTGACATACTACCACAGTTCCTAAAAAGCTAATGGCATTTGGCCACAGCTGGGTCCAGCCCTCTTCCCTCAGGTAGTGATGGGGCCTGAGGGTAAGCACGAAGGAACATTCTCCTGGTCCCAGGCTGTAGCAGTCTTTTCTCCTTCTCCAGTATGAAACCTCTCTCCTTCAGAACATAACAACCAGCAGAAGTCTTGAACACACAGACAGTAGGAGGAGCACAGAATCTATTGCACACATGAGGTAAAGAAGTGTGAACTGGGACCTTCCTTTATGCAAAGTCTTGGAGTTACATAATCAATAAGCTACACCTGTGCTGTTACAGTTGCAGAGCCCTTAACGTCATACATCTGTTTTACATTAAGGCATACTATCCTAGAGAACCAGTTAGGCAAACACTTAGTACCTAACATCTTTTACTGTTGAAAAGTTGCAGAATATTTTAGTGAGATATATGAGGCTATTATTGGTTGTGTTAGATTTGCTTTAAAAAAACACCAAAGCTTAAAGCTTATTTTGGCTAATCTTTCTCACGCTAGGTCAGATGGAAGGAACTACAGAATGAACTCACCAGAAGGTGACTCCATTTTCTTCCTGTTCTGGGATGTGTGTTTATGGGTTGACATGGTGGCAGTTGGGATAGGTCATGGAAATTGGTTGAAGTATTGGTCTAGTTCTTGTTCTCTAATATTTTGTAATTCACCCTTTAGTTTGAGTCATACAGCATGGGGGAGTGCTTTTAACAGATTTTGAGATTTAGTACTCAATCAAGATACAGAGTTTTTTAACTTGTTCTCTCTTTGAATTTTTGGCAGCCTAAAATCCATCTCTTTTTCAAAGTAAGCGGAAACCTGTCAGCTGGTTAAAATTAGTCATTAAGGACTAAAATACTTTGCAACTTTTCGGCATGCTCTGCATGATGTCACTTCCAGAATAAGTATAGTTGGCATAGTTGACACAGTGGGTGTAGATCTGGATGGACTATGGAGCATGGTGAATGACAGAGGAGCCTCAGGTGACTGTGCAAAAGAACAACAACAAACAGAAGCATAACAATATTATCAAAATAATTGAAGCAACATATTAATCAGAAGTCTGCAAACTGAAGGATCTCCATCGAATGCTGAAAATACATCATTGTGGATACCAGGTAGACCTCTCTGAAAATCGCATTTTGAAGCCAAGACATCAACACTGAAAGCATCCTCTGGTCAGCGAATGCAAGAGGCACTAAAGCATTACAGTATTGAAATTAAAGGTTATGGTCTTAGTTAGAGTATAGGCAGGCACACGTGGAGAGGGACTGTTTTGCAGGTGTCTTTGCCCAAATTGGTGGTGGTGGCATCGAATTAAGATGGGTAGAAAACCAAGGGATCTTTCATCCTTTCCTCTCCTAGCCACATAATTATCAAAACTGTTCTTGCCAATCACGTGGGCCAACCAGAGCACCAGATGGTTGGCGATGCTTTATCTTCTTTCTCCTGCAGCTGCTTTCTGTTCATGCTTTCATTTTCAAACTCATTTCTCTCCCTTCACAGTTTCAGGCAGGATCCTTTCCTAGCTCTACCTGATGGTCTGTGGAATTTTCCTCCTGGTTCTCTGTCCATCTCCTAAGCAGGCCAAAACATGCTTAGCTTCTAATGGCAAATGAAAACCAGTCTGGCTTATGAATGGTGAATGTCAGGGGTTCCCAACCTAAGACCCATGGTCCAGATCTGACCGCTGGTACCATTTCATGTAGCCCCCTACCCCTCCAAGGGCATTTGAGAAACAAAATGGCCACCTCCTTTGAAACTGTTAGGACAAAATGGCTTCCCCCATCATCCAAACAGGGCAAAATGGCCATCCGGCCCTTAAAGCTGACTGAGAGAGCATGACCCTGCCCCTGGCTTGAAAAGGTTGGGAATCCCTGGTGTATGTACATGCATGCATGTCTGTGCATCTGTGTGTGTACACACATTCAAATAAAGCATAAATAACCACGACCCAGTAGTTTTTATATCTATGGTTACATTCTGTAGAAGGCAATATCTCTTTTTATTAGACATATGTGCACACATGTGCAAACACACACATGCCTTATTTATTAATAAGTATCTAGTTAGCACAAATCTGTGCATGCATAATATGCAAAACAAAAGTCATGGTGGCAGATTTCCTTTTTACATGAGCCATGAAAAACCAATGATGGCTCTGAGCCTGGTGGGAGACAAGGGTTTTCCAATGATCTTTCCAAGCTTATTTCATTTATTTTTAAACCCTCTTTTGTGCATTGCGGAATACACAATTTGTGCATAAACAGGATGACCTAGATTTCCCCATCTGCAAACCTTGACTCGAAGCTTATTTGCTACTTGAAAGGGCCATTAAAATTTAAACAAGAGCTGGAGAATTATCTTTTTCACATTCTCTGAATTTCTACAGAAGGTGGTGAGGTGTTTGGTAACATGAAACACAACGCCATATGTTTCTCAGCTAGCAGAATTCAAGGAACAGTGGGAATCCCTCAGACTGCAGACCAGAAGCAAGAGGCCAAACAAAAGTGATACAAGGCAAATATATGAGAAAAACTACCCATATTGAGAATGTCCTATTTTCCAATGCTATTAACAAGCAAATGCATGAGAGAGAGGAGGCACCTTTATTTATTATCCTGAGAGGATAGGAATGTAGCAATAGCAACTCACTTATATACAGTCCCATTGGCTTAGTGCACTTTCTGGGTGGTTCACAAGGCTAGTTAACATTTTTTGCTCCCATCGTGCTGGGTACTCATTTTACCAACCTTAAAAAAGGATGGAAGGCTGAGTCAACCTTAGTCCCTCTGAGGGTCGAACTCACAATGTCAGCACTTTTGTTCTGTTTTTACAACTGCAGTGCAGCAGTTTAATCACTGTGCCAAAAGGGCTCCTTCAGTGGAGGGTAGCAAAAAATTTTGCTACCACACAGTGGGGAGAGTCTATGTCATGGGTGGAGCCTATGTTGTGAGCAGATCCTGCGTCATGGCTGATCTAGTCATGCCTGCCATATGGCCATGTATAAATCTGCAAACACAGGCAGCACTAGTATTGAAAAGGAGACAGCAGAAATCAAATACAGTAATACCTCGGATAACGACTGTATCGGATAATGCTAACATCAGATCTGTCAGCGTTATCCAATGCAGTCGTTCTTAGCAGCAGGGTGGCTAGATAGCTGAACGGGGTTCTCCATCCAGCTTCCCAGCCACCCTGCAGCTGCGGACGCAGGGGTTGGGTGGCTGGAAAGCTGACAGGGGACTCCTTCGTCAGCTTCCCCAGCCACCCTACAGCTGTGGATCGGGTCTTCCAACCTCCCTGGAGCCGGCAAGGGGGGGGGGGTCAGAGAGCCCAAAATGGGTAAAAAAGTGTCCATCGCTACTTCCAAAGTTCCCCCACCTCCCTGGAGGCTGTAGCAAGCCAAAACATGGGATTCGGATCCTGAGGCTTTGGCTTGTTACAGCCTCCAGGAGGGTGGGGGAACTTTGGAAACAGCTTGGATCAGGTCTTCCAACCTCCCTGGAGCCAGCAGAGAGCCCATAATGGGTGAAAAATGGACTTTTTTTTACCCATTTCGGGCTCCCTGACCCCCCTGCCGACTCCAGAGAGGTTGGAAGACCCGATCCAAACTGTTTCCAAAGTTCCCCCACCTA
The DNA here is from genome assembly GCA_030440675.1 of Furcifer pardalis. Lineage (NCBI taxonomy): Eukaryota > Metazoa > Chordata > Lepidosauria > Squamata > Chamaeleonidae > Furcifer > Furcifer pardalis. The sequence continues at coordinate 143,143,728 of CP126894.1, read as the reverse complement.
CAGGGAAACAGGGCTTTTTTTAACATTGTGCGATCAATGCATCGCACAACGTTAAAAAACGGATAACGACGAGACTTTTGGAACCAAGTGTCATCGTTATCTGAGGTACAGTACTAGTGTAATCCATCTGTTAGACACCCATTGCAGGGGACTAAATATTAGCGAAGAGTTTCTGGGATTATCAAATTTGATACACAGATTGCTATATGATTTTATATATTATATTACAACTTTCCTGCCAATTCTCTTAAGCAAAACAGAACGTAACCAGGTACAGTGTTTTTGTTTGTTTTCTGACATGCAGGTCAAAACTTGATCAGAGACCAGAATGGGCTTTCTCAGCAACCTTGAGAATGAAAGGGAGTCATTTAGAGCTAATCTGAATTATCTATTGTTGCTAATGGCTGTGTGAAGCTGTATTGTTGTGCTTGCTTGTCTGTCATCTTGCTTGACCATACCCTTCTCCCTTTGACCCCCTGAATTTGGTGTATAAAAACCATGCCTGTAAATTTCACTCTTTGTCTCAAGAAGTGGACTTGATCCACGAAAGCTAACAATAAAAATATAGCAGTTAGTCTAAGTGCTACAGTGTTTTTTATTTTTATTTTTATTTTGTTTTCTGATATGCCTGAACCACAGACTAACATAGCTACTATTCCAAAAAATACAGGCAGCACTGGCTCTTTGGCTGTAAATATTGATACAATTTCCAATTCCTAGCAATTAGAATTCTTGCTACTGTCACCATGATAACAATAATTTCTTGTTTATGTTTGTGGAGTTTTAATCCTCTCAAATCATTTAACAAAGCAATCCTGGAGCTCAAACAAAATCTACGTGACAGTATATTATTTATTTACTTCTTCAAAAACATGTATCCATGTTTATTCAACTCCTTACGTTCCCACCATAAGTGGAAAGATGTCCCAGGATTTATTACATTTCCAACACTCTCCTTTATATCCAGATTCATAGTGGGTTAATTGAATTTGAGTGATATGCCATCTCCAGATTACTTCATAACAATGTTGTTTTATTCTTACTGATAATTTTTTTCATAATTCTCTGACTCCATATATGATTTCATCCCGACTCTGTTATATGACTTTTCAGGTCCAATTCCCATATTTGCCTCAGTGATTTCTGGGGACTTCCCTGTTCCATTAAAATTGTGTACAGCTTACTAACTAAATGATTCTCCCCCCCCCCCAAATGTACTGTATTTGATAAATAAGCTCTTCAACTCTTGTCCATTCCCAATTTGTTCTCCATTTCTGCACCCATTCCTCTCTCCATTTTTCCATCTGTAGTTTTTGGAACCAATTCAACTGACATACCTTATAAATCTCTTGAAAATGAAAGTTTAAGTATACAAACTGCAACAGACATTTTCCTCATGTAGAATTACCCAGGGCTAGAGGATGATGCAATTACTCTGGAGAGTGATATATCTCAGCATGTGTGTGGAACATGGGTGCTCCAAGGAAGGAAGAAGTGCAAGCTTCCACATAGCCGCAGTGGCTTCTGGCAGTGAAATTGCATTGGTGGCCTTAATCCTATCCCTGTGAGCCAAGTCCATCCCTACTAGGAGGCAAAGTGAGGTAACAGATTTGATGTGTCATGAGTGGGCAGCAAATTTTTAGGTCTGTTGACTTTCTTGCTATTCCATTTTTACCGCAGGGATGGAAAGACAGGCTCGTGAGATTTGTGCCCCAAGATTTTGCATTAATTGGGCTGGCCTTTAGTACTATGTGTGCTGATTTCAGTGGGGGAAGGCCTCTTGCTGCTTTGCCTCAGGCAGCAACATGCCATGGGCCAGCCCTGTTTTCTGTGTCTGCTGATAAAGGACTTCATAGCTTTACACATTTCTTTAATGGAAATCCCTCCTCCTCTCAGAAAATCCTTTTTTGATGGCAGGAAATCAGCAGGCAGGCAGGCAGCCAGTAATAAAATCCCAAAGGTAACCTTGCTCTAAAAAAAATATTCAGCTAACTGGTATCTGCATTTCCCTAAAGAGCAGTTCTCAAACTTGGCAGCTGTACAACGCTTGGCAAAGGCATGCCCTGTACACATGCACCACAAGTCTGAAATTCCAAGCTGGTTGCATTCGTTAAAATAAATTGCTATTCCACATGAAGCCCTGGCAGAGTAATTAAAAGGCAACTTTGAACCACATACAGGTATGTGTATATCTGCTTAACTCCTCTATTAATCAGGCATACTGCATACCTCTGAACATACAGATACGGTTGTCTCCATTGCTTCAACATAGTGGTGTGGCAATTTGTGGTTGGGTTACAGATTCCATCAGCAGAACTTCTTCTTCCATGTCTAGGCCAGCTGTGAAACTGCCAAAATGAGGGCACCTTTTAGTAAATTCATTCCACAGTTCCTATTGCCTGACCCAGTGTGAGAAAGATTAGCCAGCAGGGTTGCTGTCACCAGGGTATGCCCAATTGTGGTTCAAAATGACCACAATCTTTGAGGAGGCTCTGATGTTGAGTGATGATGAAAACTGCAGCCTAGTAACATTTGGAGGGCCACCAATGGCCCATCCCTACTTTGCCACATATAGGTCTAAAAGCAGGAGTTCTCAATCATTTTAAGCTGGGGGCCGGGTCACGCTCCCTCAGACAGCTTCAGGGCCAGACAGCCATTTTGCCCCTCCTCCATCACATGACACTTCCTTGTGTGGTGGAGACAGGGGGCACATGAAATGGTGCTATGGGCCCCATTCAGCCCACGGGCCACAGGCTGAGAATCCCTGGTCTAAAGCAAATAGATTTTTTTTAGCAAGGTGGTTTCCTTGGCAAGAGACTGGATGTATAGACCATTTGCCAGGCTGCCAGGCACCCACCCGTTGATCAGACAAGATGTTCTTCTGAGGTTACCCCTTCCAGGGCAATGACTCAACCATTGCTGGTTTCCTCTAGGCTGCCTTCCCTTGGGTCAGGCGGGTGACTTGCTGCTCTAGGCATCCAAATTACTGATATCCTGACATGTCCTTTTTACTTCAACCCTTTCTAACTAAGGACTGAGCTGACGGTTTTCTAGAACAATCCTATCATGGCCACCCTTGTCTCTTCAGCAGGGTGAGTTTGTGTTTTTGGAGATGAACATACACTCATTCCCTGCCACATTTCCTCCTAATTAAAGGTATGGATGAGAAAAAGCGAGTTGTCTATTTTGTATATTGGAAGAGAGTCCAAACTCTGTCTTGAATGACTGAAATCTGATTGGAAAAGCCTTAACATTATGAACTACAGCACACATCAGCAAAAAAAAAAAAAAAACTTCTGCATTTTAGGTTTTTTAAATAGTTTCTAACAAAAGCAGACATGACATCAGAATCATTTTCAAAAATATCTATAAATTAACTAGGCAGGATGGATCTCTTGCAAATGCTCGAGAGCCTCCTCACATTCTGGTGGAGAGAGGCCTTAGTCATCCAGAAGAACTAGTAACAACACTTCTAGGGAAATTTTCTAAAGCAGAAAATGCAAGCCTGTACGGAGTCAGATAACACCTTTCATTTATTCTGAAACAGCAGCTCAGAAGTACATAATAATAATGGGGAAGCTTTGTTCTGCTTCACTTTTCTGATACCAACACATGCCTTAAAAATTACAGCTTTCCATAACTTTTCAGTGCTGGTCTTCTTTCTATCTCTTTTGGCTATTATGGGTAGGTAAAGGTAAAGGTAAAGGTTACCCTTGCTCAAAAGCCAGTTGTACTCAACTCTAGGATTCAATGCTCATCTCTGTTTCAAAGCCAAAGAGCCAGCACTGTCTGCAGACATTTCTATGGACATGTGGCAGGCATGACTACACACCGGAGTGCACAGACCTCTATTTATCTTCCGACCTAAGTGTTATCTATTTATCTACTTGCAATTTCTTGCTTTCAAACTGCTCGGTTGGCAGGAGCTGGGACAGAGACATGAGCTCCATTGTGTAGCACTTGGGTCTCAAACTGCTCACCTGCCGACCTTCAAATCATCAAATTCAGCATCTTAACCAACCATCATAGTCTCTTAACTATGATGGGTACAAATCTTCTAATATTATGAATGTAACATCAAGATTGTTGTAGGAACAAATGAAAGACATGTTTTTAGCAAAGCCAGTGGTTAGCACAAGGAATTTAAAGTCCACAAGTATTTATCTGATTGTGACATAGGATGCATATGGAGGGAACATATATGCAGTCTTCATCATATACCTCTTCTAACACAAATCCAGGAGCAATGTGATACTTTATTGGACCAATTAAAAACAACAACAAACACTGCATGAGCTTTCATGATTCAATATTACTTCTTCAGGCATGTACCAATTTCTTGTGGTTAGCTCAGAAAAATATTAAATAGGAATCCTAAAATTCCCTAAAAGGGACTGTGGTGGCTTAGTGGTTTAGATGCTGAACTTGATGACTGGAAGGTTGGCAGGTCAGCAGGTTGAGACTCAAGTGCCACATTATGGAGTGAGCTGCATGAATTGGCGTTGGGTGCTGGATCTGGCCCACAGGCCATAGTTTGGGCACCCCTGGCATACATCCTCTACCTGAAAGCAGTCGTCCTCGTCCCCCCCCCCCCGGTGGTTTAAAATTTTAAAAAAGATTGCGCTTGAGAAGAAAAAATGGAAAGGGCTGTTGTTTTCATGAAGGTTTTTGGCAAAAAGAAATACAGATGCCTTTTGGTATTTGGTTTAAAAACTAGCTTTGAAAATAAATGTAATATGTGGATGAATGGACACTACATTTCTCAAGAATGAACGAATGAATATATGGTAGGATAGCTCAAAGTGCTTGTGAAATGTGCTCACTGATGCAAATGCTGAAACCATTATCTACTGCCAGGGGCTCCACCACTGGCAGTTGGATTACAATTTTTAGCTACTATTGCAGAAAAAGGATGCACTGTATTATACATTCTTACCACTAGATAGAAAGGCCCAATTTAATAAGTGCACTTTTAAGGAACACAACGATAAAAGAAGAAAGTTTATGTATTTTACTTACAATAATTCTATATGGCTCTATAAGCAAACTTCCTTGAGTGGAAGTAAGATATTTAACAAGTGATTTTACCAGATCCACTCCTTCCTCTAGCTTCTAGCACAAATTACTATGCTAAACAACAGGGTTTGGGCTATTGTTTTAATCAGCATAGCACATTTCAGCACAGTTCTGTAAAGAAAGCAAATAACTTTTCCTTCCAGATTTCTTTGACAGAACTAGGTTTCTTGTTTTCAGATAGAACTTTTCAAACAAATTGTATTTTCCCTTCTGTTTTAAATTCCGCTTGAAGTATTGGAGTTTTCTACAAGAAAGGCAAAAAGGCACTGAGCAGTTTTCATCAGCAGCCAAATATGACTTGATCCAGCTATGCAATCCAGGAACTAGCAATGTCATTTCTACTGAGCCTTGTGAAAAGACAGTAGGAATTGGAAATAGTAAGCTGAGACCTATGGAAGGATGAGAAAATACTATTGCATCAATTCATTGTAGGGCATGACAATACAGACTGTGTCATATGCTTCAAAATGTTCAGTGTGTCTTGAGTCAGCACATATGTATGTTTCCACTGTGCCTTATATTTGAAGAGATCACCATCATCATTGTTACCACTCAGAATCAAGGTGTTTCTGAGTTATGGTGACCACAAGGAATTAAAGACCCCCAAAAGATTATATTGTCAACAGCACTGCCCAGATCTTATACAAACAAAACTGCACTTTCCTTTATTGAGTCAATCCATTTTAGTGCTCATTTAGACAATTCCTGCAAGTGCTGGCATGCAGGAATTTTATAAATGACTGAAAACAAGAGAGGCTTAAAACCTCAAAGGAACCAACCAACCAAATAAAGAAATAAACAAGGGATATGGAGGGAATCGGAAGAAGCATACAATTCTTCAGCCAGCTTTTAAAATTACACAGTTGAATGTATTGTTTTATGTTGTAATCATTGTAGCTCTAATAGCCAGCTCAGAGAGAAACAGTTCAGGAAGTGGTAGAACTAAGCAGTAGGTAATCTCTCCCAGGTCAGATTGTCCCATCTCTTCCTCTGCAGCAGCCAGATGAAATTGTAATCCAAATGCAACAGGTGACAGCTTGGGTCACACTAGAGATGACAATATGCAGTTCAATGTTATTGCACCTAAATAGAAAGTAACAATAGGTACTCCCTTTTCCTCAAAGTTCCAACACAGGGGGAAAAGTTTAAGTTTTGTAGGTTGGGTCCTGATGAATACACATTATGGCTATAACTGGGATGGAAGCTCCCCTTAATGTCACTTCTACTTTGACCCTCAGGTTCAGCTTTTACTTACACAACACATGTGCCAAGGTCTGACTCCCAGAGTTCCTTTTTGTCCCCTTCTCCGTGTTTCTTTTTCTGCTTCTTTTAAAATATGAATGATTTGTGAAATTCAAGGGTATATTCATGCCCAGCCACAACCTCTTGTTAGGGCAATTATGGCATGTGGACACATGCCACCTGCTCTAGTTACCTGTGTGGAATTAGAATTGCATACCTAGTATAGGACGGATCATTGGACAATCATTTTTCCTAAAATTAGAGCTTATAAATGCAGTGGCATTGTGAGCTAAGCACTGCTGAGTGTAGTCTTTGGAGAAATTGAATCAAACAGAGATTAAACATCAAGTACAGTAATACCTCGGATAACGCTAAAACTTGGTTCCACAAGTCTTGGTGTTATCCAATTTTTAGTGTTATCCGATGCATGTTATAATCCTATGGGATGGATCGGATAACGTTAAAGCTCCATAGAGATACATTGTAACCACACAGGCTTTAGCGCTTATTGTCCAAAATGCGGCGGCCCGGGTAGTGGTGGGGTGTGGGCGTTATGCTCGTGCTTCACCGCTGCTCCGGGAGCTGCATTGGTTGCCAGTATGTCTCCGGGTGCAATTCAAGGTGCTGGTTATTACCTTTAAAGCCCTATATGGTAGTGGGCCAGGATACCTAAGAGACCACGTCACCCCAAGAACATCTGTCCATCCCACCAGGACGGATCAGAGAGGCTCCCAAGGTTATTCCTTCGGCGAGAGAGGCACACCTCGCCTGCACTAGGAGGAGAGCCTTCTCCGTGTCCGCCCCGACCCTCTGGAACCTCCTGCCCACCGAACTGCGCCTTCAGACAGAGCTCCTGCCCTTCCGGAAGGGCTTAAAAACCTGGCTGGCAGGACAAGTTTGGGGACCCGGGAACGTGGGTTCTCATACTAGGTGGCTTATTTAATGAATTGCCACCCTTGGGTCTGAATTTATAATTTATGTGCAGCTTGTACATTGTTTTAACTTTTGATGATTTTTTATTAATATAGATTATTCTATGTTTTAACCTTGATGTAAGCCGCTCAGAGTCGGGTTCTCCCGATTGGGGCGGGGTAGCAAATGCAATTAATAATAATAATAATAATAATAATAATAATAATAATAATAATAATAATAATAATAATAATAATAATAATAATAATAATAATAATAATAATAATAATAATATCCGATCCATCCCATAGGACCTTAATGTTATTCGATCAAATTCTCCTCCCCAGATTACTTAACATTATGCGATTTTAGTGTTATCCGAGGTATTACTGTAATTAGAAATTAGGTTTGGTCTTGGACAGTATGTAGCTTCATTTCAGATCCCTTTGGGGTTAGCATGTCTTTTTAAAGAGCAATCGGAGGACAGCCCTCTTCCTGGGAAAAAAATCTTTATCAGAGGAATCAAAATTTGGTTTCAAGAGACATATCAGAGGTCTTGATGTTGTTCATTAACTTTTAACAACAGGACAGCACAAGTCATATGATTGCTGTCTTCCCATTGATGGGGAGATGTGTCGTGTCTCTACTGACATAAGAATTATTTATACATTTATATCTATACATATAAAGAACATATTCAAAGTTGTGTTGTTTTCCCTTCGCATCCAAGGCTGGTCTTGGATTCTTTTAACTAGCTCTCTGGGCTAACATAAAGAGCCGTCATGAAGATTGTGGTATTTTTGCACAACAAGCGGGCATACCCAGGGCAACCTTGTTGTGTCAGTTAATCTTTCTCACACTAAGTCAGGCGAAAGGAACTGCAGAATGAATTCACCATGGCCTAGACATGAAAGTAGAATGAGCTCTCTGTAACCAAAGAAAATATACACCTGTGATTTATATAGCCATTAAGAAGAATAACCATGATGAGGAGACTCTAAAGCATTGTCTGAAACAAAAGTGTCACAGAAATATAGAATGTGTTGTGGTCTTGTCAGAGCATCAGCAAAGAGATGGGAGAAAGTACAATGCTAAAGAAATGATGAAAAGATTTCAGGGCCTGTGAGCCTAGGAGGGCTTGATGATTTCATCAACGATTCTGAGAAACAAATCTTTCAAAACAGACTTCACAAGGTAAGATGAAAGCTTTGTGCTGTTTCTGGCATCATACACATTTGATACTATTTCAGTATGTACGGAAAATGCTTTGCAGCAATAAAAGCAGAGCTAGCACACACTCCGTGTCTCCAATGTTCTCCCCTGAAATATGGTGAGCTAAAAAAATTATGTGAGAATTGTTTTGACAAAAGATGCAACAGTTCTTTGAAAACAATGGAGTTGGCAGTAATAGTAAGAAAGATTATGTGTTTATTTTCATGGTTAATGAAGTTAATAGGCTGCCTTACATGGCAGATATTGGCAGTGCAGAACTAGGTTTGTCAAAGGGCCTGCCTGCTGCTTCTTAAGCTATTCTACTGCTCTTGGGACAAGCTACACACACTACTTAAGACCACCCACTCCCAATGGGCATTAATTTTCCTTTCAAGAAGAAGAATCTGTAGAAGAATCAGAATCAGTAGAAGAATCAAATCAGAAGAAGAATCAGCAGAAGAATGAGAAGGATCAGCAGAAGAATGAGAAGAAGAATGAGAAGAAGAATCAGAAGACGAATCAGAAGAAGAAGAATCAGAAGAAGAAGTCCAGATTCTTAGCAGGAATCTTTATATGCTAGCACAATGAGTTATTTGAGAAACAATACAAATTTTTATTCTGGAATTGTATAACAGATTTTTAATAACAATTTCAATTTCATTCCAGTCCTGAACAAATTTGAAAAAAGCCAGCCTTGCGTAGGACACAATCTGAACAAAGTTAGAAGTTGTTGATGTGAGGCTTGAATGCAGTTGCTAAATAAATTTTTTTCAGTGCTATTTTTGGCCTTGGAAGAATGCCCAGAATAGCGGCAAACAGAATTGTTACTGGAAGAACTTTAGAATCCAACTTCACTAGCAAGTGTTACATGGGTATTATTTTTTGACAATTTCAAACAAAACCTTCAAAATTTCTAGGTTAAAAAATTTAAAAATTGGGTTTATAGGGCGGCATAAAAATGTGATTAAATAAATAAATAGATAGATAAATAAATCTTTATATTCTGTATCCTCAATTCCATCCAGTAAAGTGTTTATGCTTTGAAAAGAATTGTTATGAGCTGTCTGAAGGATGGTGATCCTACAAGTTAATAGCCACCAAAATAAAACCCCCAAGGCCATGCTTTCTTTTGCTGAGCCCATCCATCTCATAGTAGGTCTTCCTCTTTTTCAGGTACCTTTAACTTTCCCTTGTATTACAATATTTTCCTGTAAGTCTTGTCTTCTCACAACAGACTCAAGATACAATAACTTGAGCTTAGTCACTTTCAGTTTATTTAGAGAGATTTCAGACTTGAGATGTTCCCACATTCACTTATTTGTATCCAGTGTTCATTAGTATCTGCATCTGTAAAAATTACATAATCATTGTATAATTGAGTTGGAAGAGGCCCATAAAGCCATCTAGTCCAATACACAGTCAATGATTTCTAAATACATTTCAACTTGACTTTCCCATCACCCACCTGTCCCCACACCCCCGTTCCACATTGCCTTTTCAGTAGCATGATAAAATGCTGCTGCTTCTGCCCTTTTCCCTCTTCCTCATCATTGTTACTACTGCTTGTATTAACAGCAGAAAGCCACTAAGTAACAGGACAGTGGCACTTCCTGCCCCCTGAGCCTGGAAATAACTAACTGCAAATATCATTTTACTTACAATGCATACTTTTTCTTTCGCAATACTGTACGTGACAATTTATCATAACAAGGATACTTTCATTCTTCCTGTGGTGCAGCTGTGGAATAAGACTGTAACACCAGGTTACTGGACTATGGTAGCTTAGTGGTTAAGATGCTGAAGTTGATGACTGGAAGGTCTGCAGGTCAGCAGTTCGAGACCCAAGTACTGCACAATGGAGTGAGCTCCTGTCTCTGTCCCAGCTTGCCAACCAAGAAGTTCGAAAGCAAGAAATTGCAAGTAGAGAAATAGGTACCATACCACTTTGGTGGAAAAGTAAACAGCATTCTGTGCACTCCATGCCTGCCATATGTCCATGGAAATGTCTGCAGATGCACAGTGTTGGTTCTTTGGCTGTAAATAGAGATGAGCATTGAACCCTAGAGTCAAATATGGTTGGCTTTCGAGCAAGGGCAACTTTTACCTTTACCTTTCCAAGTTACTAAATTTCCTTAGAGGCTCACCCCCTCTGGTCCTCTGAGTTGAAGTGGCTGATGCAGATGAAAGAAAGAATTTTTCTAACATGACTCCCAGCTTTTGAGTGTTCTTCCAAAGGAACCCTGCCTGATTCTTAAACCATCTTTCTCTGGTGGCAGATAGAACTGCTATTATCCAAACCTTTTAATTGATTTTTGGCTGCTTTTGTTGAGATTCTGGGTTTCTAATTTTATTCTGTTCTGTTTTTCCAGTAATTTTCCCTTCCAGCATGACTAAAGGATGGTGATCTATATTTGTATCAAATACTGTACATAGTCCCCCCCCCCCTCAGCCAGCAGCTTGTCCATCCCAGTTTACACAAACTAGTGTCTTACCCACATGGAAGGCACTGGAGGCCTTGGACGCAGCACAGTGCTAGAACCTGAGGTTGTTTTCTGCTTTGGATGACAACTTTCAGGTTTTTTAAAATATATATATATTATTGGATATGATTTTTATCCCACCTTTCTCTCCTAGTGGGGACCCAAGGCAGCAGACATTTTTTTACAGCAACACTTAATTAAAATAAATCATAATACACAGATATTTAACAACGTTGTTTAAAAACTACACATCTGATTTTTAAAAGACATCTGGGTATTATAATCCAGAAAATACAAACCTGCTCAGATCTATTTTATTCTGGAGAAAGTTGTTCACTGCCATTGTTAGTGCATATTTTCCCTAAGCTATTATGGGGATGGCTGGCTATGCTATTGACCATATCCTCATTTCTGGGAAGCCTAAGGGGTCATCCAGGTAGATGTACAATCTGGTCTCTGGGATATTTTGGGTGTTGGTGGGCTGGTCTACCTTTTTTGAACAGTATCCCTACATGCTGGATGATGGAGAGCACCAATCCTCCACCCCTCGCCCCCCGTGCATGCCTGTTGAGCCCCTGTCAGGGAGTTCTACTATTCTGACATGTGGACACTGTGGAGCAGCACAGATGGGAGCCTGAAGCTATCAAAGCTTCTTTTGGTAACAACCATTCTTATCCTGAAGCAGGTTATAAACTGTTTCAACATACTGTATTGGATATTGAATGCTTCCCCTGATCATGTGACATTGGTCAGGGAAAGTTATCTTTTTAAAAATCTGCTAGATACTTGCTGATGCAAAGCATCACTTTGTTTAAAATAATTGTTGCCCTTTGTGTGTCTACATAGTGCCAAACTGCAATTGCAGGCAATTTATTGATCAGCAGTACTCACAGGTAAGCATTTAAAAAAAAATTTAAATGGAGCATTATGTCAGTGATGACCTAACAGACAATAAAAAAAATTTCACTTCCAATGTCCATTCATGAATGAAGTGTTCCAAATGGCATACTTCTCTTTCTTTCAGTCCGGAACCAATGCTTTTCCAGCTAATCTAGCTGCACTTAAATAGGTAGCCTGGACAGGCCCTCTGTGAGTCATTGTGTGCCTCAACAAGGGTCATTCTTGAGCCGCCATGGCTTTATGGAGCACCAACCATCACTGTCAAGTATTATCTAAGAAATCAAAGCAAGATAATAAAGTTTAAAAGACAGCACCTCCACTGCCTTAGGCATTTACTCTAGATTAACTGAGAAGTTATTCTTAGATGAAAGAATCCTGAGAACTCAACTGGCAATGCTGTTTGAAAATAAAATGCCATTGTACCCAGAAGCATAATGAATTATTCCAGATACTAACTCATTTTGTTTACTTAAAGACTATTAGAGTTGGGCGGACTGTTGACAAGGATTTCTCTAAGGATAATAATAATGATTTTTTTTTCAACAAAAAATCTACATGTAGAATAAAGAAGCTGGAAAAATACAATTCCTCATTACATACCATTGCTACAATCACTGGTAGGTATTCTCGTGGAGCCTGCAAAATAATGAATAATATACCTGTGGCTATATTATAGGTAGCAATTTGGAGTGGGAGGGCAGGGCAGAATAATATACTTTGTTGGGAGACAGGAAGCAGAGTTGTCTTATTGTTGACAGCAAAGCACAGAACCCTTCTGAAGACAGAGCAGCTTTAGAAATTAGGTGGGTGGGTGGAAGTACAGCTAGATGATGATGATGATGAGGATTCGTAAGGAAGAACACCAGGGAAAGAAGCTGAAAACCAGACAAAAAAACAATAAAATTAAAAATTAAGGATCTACAGCAGGGAATCTGTGTTAGTCGTGCCCACTGCTCTATTTGGGTGTGAACTAACAGTCTACATGGGCTACAGAATGGGAAAATTGGCAGCATGCCAAAAGAACTGCAGCCCTAGTGCTGTGCCAGAAAATAATATGACAGCCAGTGGTGGGATGTCAAAATTTTTACTACCCCACCATGATGTCATCACAGTGTGGGCAGAGCTAACATCATGATGTCATGTCATGGGCGGGGCCAAAGAAAAAAATACAAAATAATAAAAATAGGGATCTTCAGCCTATAGGGAGCTTCAGGCTAGCAGCTTCTCTTCCTCCACCCCGTTTGGGAGGACAGCAAGGAGGCCGTGCATATGTGCCAAGCACTAGGCGTGCATGCACACCAAGTGCTTGGCATGCATGCGCAGTGGGGGAACCAGTGAAAAGGCAAGCCCCAAAGGTGGTTCCCCCCAAAAGCTGCTACAGGTTCTCTGGGACACTGGGAAAAGTTACTACCGGTTCTGGAGAACTGGTGAGAACCTGTTACATCCCATCACTGATTGACAGCTATAAAAACAGGGGAGCACTGTAATTCAAAATAAGTGTGGGCACCATAATTTGAGTTCACCTAAACCACAGCAGAAGAGTGAGATGTGTGTCAATGGAGACTGGGATGCCCAAACTTTTGAAGCCACTGGTCAGACATGTGGTTCAGGGAGCCTGTCACTATGGCCCAGGGGCTGGATGCAGCCCTGATGCCAATTCATCTAGCCCCTGAAGCTCTCATTGCTCCTGTATGGGCGTGTTTTACTTCTGCTTCCAGGAGCAATGAGGTCTTCGCGACCCAGATGCTTTGGCATTGGGGGCCGCATCCGGCTCCTGGGCCATAGTTTGGACACCTCTGGTGTAGATAGACTAACTTAGCAACAACGGAAGGTCTGACTTACTTTTGAGCAGCTTACTCTTGTACTTGAGATCAAAAGTTTGACAGTAAGATTTTATGAAAGGGTTAACACACACATGGTGTGTGGATACATCTATATGACAATGCATTTGGTTTTTTTTTTAAAAGCACATTATAGAAATATCAGTTTCAATAAGTCACATAAAGATTGAAAAGCCTTCCCCTTCCCCAGCATAGAAATGTTCAGGAAAAATATTCACCAAATATTTATCCTTCTTTGCTAAAGTAGAAAGACTGTTAGCGGAACAACTGGGCAATAACCAAGGCAGTAGAATATATTCTGCTCAGCCAGACATTAAACATAATATGATTAGGCAGGAGCGCTTTCATCATTATGACAGGACTGTAAAAGAAAAGAAAAAAAAGGAAGGTGCTGGTATCATTTAAAGCTACCATAGGGGTTTGAGAGGCTTCAGAATTACAAACAAGCCTTTTCACGTGAAGGGTAGTGACCTTCAGAGTCAAGAGGTATAACTGAGATGAAAATAATAATCCAGAACATGTGTTGAGGGAGCAGGGAGATGAGGGAAGCCATGATCCTACTCTACAAATACCTGAAGGCTACTCGTGCAGAAGAGAGCAAAATTTATCCTTTGTAACTTCAATGGCTGTTTGCTAAATACTGAGATTAAAATTACTACTGCATAATCCCTTCAACGTTTTTTCTCCAGGGAAATCCACTTCAACTGTTAACCATTCTCTAAAGGACATGAGATTCCAGACACCTTACAAATTTAGGCATTTACTCTACAAACTCTTACAAACTTGGTCATTCCTCTCTGGAAAGAGGCCTATGTTGTCAAGGTTTTCTTATACAGTAATGTGATTCCCAGAACTGAGACAGTACTCCAAATGGAGCCTACCAGTACAGAACAGATCAAAACTGCCTCTCTCCCTGACTTAAACCTCATGCTTCTGTTATGGTTGCCTGGTATAAATTCATTCTCTGCCACTGCTCAAAGTAGGAAAGGAAAGTGTTTTGTTTTTAAATGGGAAGAAGAGGGCAGGACACCTTTGCTCCTTGCTTTCAGGAATCCAGCGAAGGCTCTGAACTTGTAGTATTCTGAGATCATCTTGAAGATTGTTCTGTAAGTAAGTCAGTAAGTCAATACACAAGTAAGTAAACTGTGATGCATCACTGTATCCTGTTTTTTTTCCCTTTGCATACACAATTGATTATAAAAATATAATATAACTCTTAAATTATTAATTCAATACCAGCATGTAAGCATCACTTAATTCCTATTTTCTCCCCTTAGGATACTTGGAAAGCCTGTACCCTACACAGTGCTAGCAAAAATTCAGTGTTTTGAATGTGCCATTCAGAGGATGGTGTTGATGATTAAATGTAAGTGTGAAATAAACTAAAGCAAATCTTTGAAGTGTTTTTTTTTAAAAAAAAAATAAGTGGGAATACTCTGTCTACTGAGTATTGAAAAGAAAGCAAATGTTGCCCTCTAGTGATCTGGGATGGTAAAAGAAGTTAGATCAGCATTCTGAAACTTCTTGCAGGGTGTCTCCCGCTTTCATTCTGTGGCAGAAGAGATAGCACAGTGATGGCGAACCTTGGCACTCCAGCTGTTCTTGAACTTCAATTCCCAGAAGCCCTGGTCAGCAGAAGTTCTTACTTGGGCTTCTGGGAATTGAAGTCCAAGAACACCTGGAGTGCCAAGGTTCGCCATCATGGCTCCATGACAGTGATGGCCCACCTTGTCACTCCAGTTATTCTTGGACTTCAATTCCCAGAAGCCCTGATCAGCAGATGTGCTGACTTGGGCTTCTGGGAATTGAAGTTCAAGAACACCTGGAGTGCCAAGTTTCACCATAACAGAGACAGGAGCTACTGTACAGTACAGTATTACAATTTCTTAGCTAGCAGGTTACTACCAATGGCTCATCTGGGTTAAGGAATGGACTGCAAGCAAAATGGAACTAGCTGTATCAGTTGATCTCAATTTAATTGTGATTATTCCTCAGGCCTATTATTTTAAAACAAATATATTATTGTAAAATAAACATATCCTTGGTGTTGATTGGATTGGGTGGGCGAAGGTTTTCTATGGTTTTATGGTGTTTGTTCTGCTTTTTTAACATTGTTAAAAGACTCCATGGCCTAGCAGTAGCTGAGAACATCGCCCCCTCCTCTGGGCCCACAACAACGGCCTGAAGGGAGTTAGTCTGTGTCCTGGTTTGGTTGTATTTTGTGAGGTTATATTTTATAATTTTTATTGTACTGTTGCTGTTTTGACTGTAAGCCACCCTGAGTTGCCTCAGTGAGTGGGCAGCAATATAAATCTGAATAAATAAATAAATAAATAAATAAGTTGTGAGCCACCCAGAGAGGGAGGGCACTCCAAATGGGTGGAGTATAAGTCAAATAATTAAATAAATAAATAAAATCAGAAACCACTGCTACTAATCTGAACACAGTGTGAATACAATTTACCCTGTTGTCTCTTTCGTATCTAAATACATATGGAAACTGCTTTGTGATTGCTGTTGGAACAGAGTCATCCCAAAATCTTTTGCTGCCGCAGGCAGAGCAGCATCAAAAACTACACATTGGTCAGCCAATTTAAAGTGTGTATACCTGAACACAAGGAAATTATTTTGACACATGATCCAAAAAAAAAAAATCCTCAAGCCCCGCTGTGCATGCCTGGCAGCAAAAATACATTCACCACCAATGAAGGAAATAACTCTTTCCTGCCCTTTCACATAATACCTGGGATCTGTTGTGCGAGGCAGCTGCCTCACTCTGCCCAAGGGCAGAGCTTTCTGTGAGCTTGAGATGCAACTGTGCTGCTGGTTATGGTGGTTTCCGTCACACCACCCTCCATTTCACTTTGCCCATTCCCCCAAGTTTAGTTTGTTTAGGATGAAGATAATGGTCGCCCTTGCTTGAAAAACTAGACATACCCGATTCTAGGGTTTGGTGTTCACCTTCATGTGTAGCCAAAGAGCCAGCACTGTCTGCATCTGCAGATGTTTCTGTGGACATGTGGCAGGCATGAGTAGATTGCATGGAATGCTGTTTACCTTCCCACCAAAGTGGTACCTATTTATTTACTTGCAATTTTTTGCTTTCGAACTGCTAGGTTGGCAGGAGGTGAGACAGAGAAGGGAGCTCACTCCATCATGCAGAACTCAGGTCTCGAATTGCTGACCTGCCACCCTTCCAGTCATCAAGTTCAGTGTCTTAGCCAAGAATCCACTGCAGTCCCTCTTATTTTGTTTAAACATTATTAATTCCTGATATAGTACAGTATCTGGATATGTCCTTCCCTGCCCACCTGCCCTTTAACTTTAAACTGATATGCACAGAAAGAGCCTCCTCAAAGATTGTGGTATTTTTGAACCAATCGGGTGTACCATGGTAATGGCAACATTGTGTTGCTGGCTAATCTTTCTCATGCTAGATCAGGTGAAAGGAACCACAGAATGAACTCACCAAAAGATGGCTTCATTTTGGCAGTTTTCACATCTGGCCTAGACATGGAAGAAGAACCTTTAAATTGAAAACTGTATCAGGAGATGACACACCCATAACGGTCCTTCCATCCACCTATGCTTGCTCTATGTTCATATGGAGCCTTGCATAGCACCAAGTAACAAGGAAATAAGGTAGAAGGGACAGGGAATTCCCTTGCCCATCTCACCTCTTGATTCAGTACCATGATTGAAAATTGAAAAGAACAGTTTTCAGACTTCAATCCGATTGTTTCCATTCTGCTGTCCATGAATTTACCAAGTCTCCCACAAGACTACAGTTGTGACATCGCACCAGAACCCTGTATAGTCCTTGAGCCTACTTAGTTGTAGATGTGCACAGACTAGTGAAGGATGCTAATAAGTCTTCTCTCTTTGGTGCTTCTTTGCACATTGAGGTTAGGCAACTTAAAAGGCAGGAAGAGCAAGCAGGAAGAACCATCAGATTGGCATCCATCAGATTGGCAAACAGCCAGTGATGTGACTTGTGTGGAACTTTTGAAACACAGATAATTAAAACATATTTTGTCTTTTTTTTTTTAACCCATAGCTTGTGTTCAGGAGATTTCAACTGTAGACTGCCCTGTTAAAAGCCATGAATTTATTAGCAGAAGAAGTAGGGTGACTGCAAGAAGAGGGAAAGCAAAAGAGGATAAAAATCAATCGTTGAGTTGTTTGTATAATATCATTCTGAAGATCTGACGGCTTGAAGACATGTGGGTGAGATAAAAGAAATGTAAAGGAGAAGAAAAGATACAAGCTTTATCTGAATGTAAGTAAGTCATGAGAAAGTGAGCCATGTGATGGCATTAAACTAGAGAACAGCTTTTCTCTCTGACCTGCTTTTTGAAGTGAATGAACAGCATAAAAATAATTAGGATTTTTTTTTCATGCTACACATCACAGTCATAAGACCATTTGCTTCCTTAATAGGCCATCGTGACTAAAATAGTTCACATTCCTTGGAAAGAGGCACTGACTTTCTTCGCATATGAGATGAATTTTTAAAACTAAATGCAAGCAAGCAAACAAGAGGTTGTATTTACAGTAATACCTCGGATAATGCTAAGACTTGGTTCCACAAGTCTTGGTGTTATCCGATTTTTAGTGTTATCCGATGCATGTTAAAATCCTATAGGATGGATCGGATAACGTTAAAGATCCATAGAGATACATTGTAACCGCACAGGCTTTAGCGGTTGTTATACGATCCATCCCATAGTACCTTAACGTTATTCGATCCAATTCTCCTCCCCAGATTACTTAACGTTATGCAATTTTAGCGTTATCTGAGGTAAACGTTATCGGAGGTATTACTGTACAGTAGTGTAGCAGGGGGGATGGGGGGGCACCCCGGGTGGCACTTTCCAGGGGGTGGAAAAGTATTGGCTTCTTTCCCTTCCCCTCACCTTCCACCACCTGGGTGAGCGGCAGGGCCAGCAGGAAGGCCCTGAGGCCAGGAGAGGGACTCCTCTGTTGGATTTCACCCCCACCACCTCTCCTGGGGCCACAGGGCGATCTCAGGAGGTGGTGGGGAAAGGCAAGGTGGCAGGTGAAGGGCGGGGACAGAATAAGTGCAGCTCCTGGTGGACTCGGCCAATGGGGAAAAGGCACAGGTGGTGATTCATCTGTTGCTGGGCATGGCTTCCCCAGGCTGTTCTTTGACAAATTCTTCGAAAGTGAAATGCCTCGGAGGATTTATTTATTTACCTTCTGTGTCCCCGCCTCCTCCTCTTCCTCCTCCTGCCTCTCCCCCCACCTTGCAGTGCCGCTGGGTGCACGTTGGGCCCCCAGTCCTTCCCACCTGTCCCAGCTCCTTCCAATCTAGCAGTTCAAAGGCAAGAAATTGCAACTCAATAAATAGGGGACTGGGGGGATGGTGAGCCTAGAGGGAGATGAGCCTAGAGGGAAGCAGTGAGCCTAGAGGGGGGGGGGGGGCTGGTGAGTTTGGCCTGGGCCCCAGACGGCTGAAACCCACGCTACGCCAGTGTGTATATATCAGTACATACTCTTTTGGAGTGGGCTGGTTAGGGCTAAGCAGGGTTGCCTTCGACTGGGTAGAAGTCTGGTGTCCCATTTGGTGCAATCCATACATCCGAGAATTGCATACCATAACTCAAATGATCCTATTTGGTCTGACTCCTTTGGCTGTCAATTTGTCATAACCTAACTGATGCCTTAAGAAGACAGTCACTTCAGGATATTGGCAAATTAATCACTTCCTTCTGCTCCTTGGTGGGGAAGAAGAAAAAGTTTTTTAAAAAACTACACTCTCTTATCGCACAGATGCATCATGTCATGTAGACAATTAAAAACAAATATTTTAGCTATTGTGCTCACATAAAAAAATTAATACCTGACAGGTGCCTGGAAAGGGTAATAATGCTTTAGAGCAGGGGTTCCCAACCTAAGGCCCATGGACCATATCCAGCCCATGGCAACATTTCATGTGGCCCCCACCCCTCTAAGGGCATTTGAGAAACAAAATGGCCACTCAATTTGAAGCTGCTGGGACAAAATGGCCACCACATCATGCAGGCAGGGAAAATGGCTGTCTGGCCTTCAAAGTTGACTGAGAGAGCATGACCCAGCCCCAAACTTGAAAAGGTTGGCAACCCCTGCTTTAGAGTCTGCTCTTGTTATACCTGGAGATGCTTTGTTAAAGATGTAACCTGAAATCCTTTCAACAGAAACATGTAGTCTACCACTAGAGAGTTTAAATACAGTGCAGTAATACCTCGAATAACGACTGCATCAGATAACGCTAAAATAGGATAACGATGCAAGATTTCTAAATAAATTTTTCATCAGATAACGATCTGCTAGAGTTATCCAATACAGTCCTTCGTAGCAGCAAGGTGGCTGGAAAGCTGAACGGGGTTCTCCGTTCAGCTTCCCAGCCACCCTGCAGCTACGGAGGCAGGGCTGGAAAGCTGATGGGGGGCTCCCCCGTCGGCTTCCCCAGGCACCCCACAGCTGCGGAGGCAAGGGCAGGTGGCTAGGGAAGCCGACAGGGAGTCCCTGTCAGCTTCCCCAGCCACCTTGCAGCTATAGATCGGGTCCTCTGATTTCCCTGGAGCAGGCAGGGAATTGAGTTGTCCATCCACCTGGACAACTCAATTGGTTTTTTTTTTAAAGTCCTTTTTTTTTTTACTCATTTCAGGCTCTCTCACCTCCCTGTTTGCTCCAGGGAAATCAGAGGACCCGATCTAAGCTGTTTCTGGGCTTCCCCAACGTCCTCAGCAAGTGCAGCAAGGCAAAACGTCAGGGTTCGAACCCTGACATTTTGGCTTGCTCCACTGGCTGGGGACATTGGGAAAGCCCAGAAACAGCTTAGATCAGGTCCTCTGATCTCCCTGGAGCAGGCAGCGAAGTCAGAAAGCCCATTTTTTTTACCCATTTTGGGCTCTCTGACCCCCCCCCCCCCGCTGGGTCCAGGGAGGTGGGAAGACCCGATCCAAGCTGTTTCCAAAGTTCCCCCACCTACCTGGAGGCTGCAGCAAGCCAAAATGTCAGGATTCAAATCTCGACGTTCTGGCTTGCTGCAGTCTCCAGGGAAACAGGGGGTTTTTTTTAACGTTGTGCAATCAATGTATCGCACAACATTAAAAACCGGATAACACCGAGACTTGTGGAACCAAGTCTCATCGTTATCCGAGGTACTACTGTATTGTATTTTTCATCCACCTGGACAACTCATTCTTGCAATGTAGCAGTTTGAGCTCTGTCAGGGGCACCCAGCCTGAACAGGAGGCCTGGACTCAAATTCACACTCAGACAAGAAACTCATATGTAAAGCCATTCCTTAAATATTTCATTTACCTTGAAATAGGGTTGCTGCAAGTAAGTCAAATCCAACTTGATGGTACATAACAACAATGACATCTGTCAACGCATAAAGGAATGCTACGGGCTGGCAGATGGACTGTCCACAATCCAGGCACACAGAACACTAGTGTCTAGACTTCTTTGAAGACAGGCCAACCGAATGGAAAGTGGTAGTGGTGGTGGTGGTGGAAGGCATTCTATTATAAGTTGGCAACTTGCTTTCCAACAATGGATTTTAACAGCTGTATGATGCAAACACTCAATAGCTTGAATCTTTTCTCAACATGGAGATGAAGAAAGTAATAATGTTCACCACCGGAGCATTGCCTGACATATACAGATAGTGCCTATCAAGAACAAATAATGACAGCCTCACTTCCTTATCACCCAGAATG
The DNA here is from genome assembly GCA_030440675.1 of Furcifer pardalis. Lineage (NCBI taxonomy): Eukaryota > Metazoa > Chordata > Lepidosauria > Squamata > Chamaeleonidae > Furcifer > Furcifer pardalis. Next base: position 143,122,335 of record CP126894.1, on the reverse strand, counting down.
CTAGTTTTTTAGAAAATACTGGGGTTACTTTATGGGAATCTATAATTAGCCATCACTGTTTAACAATGTCTTTTTGGCTGTGATATGCTATAAAAACTGTAAAGACTTTATCATACTATAAAAATCTTTCCCTCTCCCCCCCTCCTAAAATGAGTGAAATGCATCTACTTTTCCTTAAATGTGTTTCATCTTACAGTGGTACCTCGCTTAAAGAGCATAATACGTCCCACAGGATTGCTCTTTAAGCGGATTTGCTCTTTAAGCGAAACACCATTGAAAGTGACCAATTGTGACTTCTGGTGGGGGGGACTGTGAAAACCGATTTATTTGTTAAGCGAGTTTTTGGTTGGTTTTGTTAAGCGAAGCCAACATTCAGAGAAAAATCTGTTCTTTAAGTGGGTTACTCTTTAAGCGAGGTGCTCTTAATGCGAGGTTTGACTGTACATTTAAACATTACTTTTTTGAAGTCCAAGCAGTACATGGTGCGTGTGTGCATGCATGCACATCAATTTGTCTATTCCAGCAAATTAGTGAAATCTGCTTCTTCACATAAAACAGTGTTGTAATAGACCAAACAGATAGAATTGGCATGCAAGCTAATGTAGTTGTATCCTGATGTATTCAGTTGTATTGATCTTTTTAAATGATTTTATTGTTTGTTGTTTTTAATTTTTGTATTCACAATGGTGTTAATCTATAAAAATCAATTTAAAAAAGAATTGGCAGGCAAGCTAACGTAGAGGGTGTGTGCGTGCGCACGTGCATGTGCATATGCATACAACATATATACAGTAAAACCTCACATGAAGAACGCTTTGCTTAGAGACTAATTTGCTTAAAGAGCAGAATTTTCTCTGATTGGTCACCTTGCTTAACAACTAAAACCAACCAAAAACTTAATAACTAAATCCAGGTTTGCAATCCCCCCCCCCCCCAGCCAGAAGTCACAATTGGTCACTTACAATGGTGTTTCACTTAAAGAGCAAACTCCCTTAAAGAGCAACCCTGTGGACCGCCTTATACTCTTTAAGTGAGGTACAACTGTTCATTCATATAACAGTGGAAGGGCAATTCAGAAACACATTTATTTTGGGGTATGTAATTGCACAAGAAAAGTGGGGCAATTGTTAAAGTTTGCAAGAATCCTTAGGTTCTTCTCATGCTCAACATGCTTCTCAGTCTAAAACAATTCCTCAGTGCAAAGTTTGAAGTAAAAGAAAAAAGGATATTTATTTACTACATGCTCAGAAACAGAGGAACTAGAGACCACATTGCCAGCATACGTTGGATCATGGAGAAAACAAAGGAATATCAGAAACAAGTCTACTTCTGTTTTATTGACTACACCAAGGCCTTTGACTGTGTGGACCACAACAAAATGTGGCAAGTAATTAAAGAGATGGGAATACCAGAACACCTTATATGCCACATGAGAAATCTGTACATGAATCAAGAAGCAACAGTTAGGACAGAATACGGAATGATGGAGTGGTTTGGAATAGGAAAAGGAGTAAGACAAGGCTGCATTTTGTCACCCTGCTTATTCAGTTTATACACAGAGCACATAATGCACAATGCAGGGATGGAGGAATCACAATTTGGGATCAAAATTGCTGGGAGAAACATCAACGACTTGAGATATGCAGATGATACCACCCTAATGGCAGAAAGTGAGGAAGACCTAAAGAAGCTCATGATTAGGTTGAAAGAAGAGAGTGTAAAAGTTGGCTTGAGACTCAACATCAAGAAAACCAAGATTATGGCAACAGGCCCTATCAGTCCCTGGAAAATAGATGGGGAAGAAGTAGAAGTAGTGACAGATTTTTACTTTCTTAGGATCCAAGATCACTGCAAATGGTGATTGCAGCCATGAAATAAAAAGGCGACTGATTCTTGGGAGGCAAGCAATGAGAAACCTGGGGAACATAGTGAAAAGTAGAGACATCACATTGCAAACAAAAATTCGTATAGTCAAAGCAATGGTATTCCCGGTGGCAATGTATTATTATTATTATTATTATTATTATTATTATTATTATTATTATTATTATTATTATTATTATTATTATTATTATTATTATTATTATTATTATTATTATTATTATTATTATTATTATTATTCCCATTTATTATCCCGCCCCAATCGGGCATACCCGACTTTGGGCGGCTTACAAGATAAAAATACAATCACAAACCCAAACCCATCCAATAAAATACTAATAATTAAAAAATTTAAAACTCTGAAAGTTCATAAAAACATGAAATAAACCAGGAACAAGCAACTCCATGGAATAAAACCAACAGCAAGGGAGGCTGTCCCTTAAATTAACCACCCTGTGTGGGATCCCACAGACCTTGGTCCCCACACATGTCCCGCTAGCCAGGTTTTCAAACCCTTTCGGAATGTATGGTTGTGAGAGCTGGACCATTAGGAAAGCTGAGCGTAGAAGAATAGATGCCTTTGAAACGTGGTGTTGGAGGAGAGTTTTGAGAGTCCCCTGGACAGCAAGGAGAACAAATAGGTCGATTCCAGCAGAATTCAACCCAGACTGCTCTTTAAAAGGTCAAATAGTAAAAATGAAGCTAAAGCAGTGATGGGATGTAACAGGTTCTCACCAGTTCACCAGAACCGGTAGTAACTTTTCCCAGTGTCCCAGAGAACCAGTAGCGGCTTTTGGGGGGGAACCACCTTAGGGGCTTACCCAGTGATGGGCTGCTCCCAGTTCGGACCGGTTTGGCCAAACCGGTAGCAGCTATCCAGAGGGGATCGCCGGGTTGTGGTGGTAAACCCCCGGGCAACCGGTTCAGTCGCCTCTTCAGCCGCCCTCCGGATCTGTCTTCTGGGCAGCCCAAAATGCTTGCTCAGAAGTGCACATGAGTCAAAACTCCATTTGATGGATGTGCACTAAAAAATAGAAGTGTGCATTTTGGGCTGCCCGGAAAGGGTGCAGGCAGCGCCTGGAGGAGTGGCAGCCTTTCCCTGGCGCACCTCCAGGCCGTGCCAGGCCACGCTGCCGGGCTAGGCTGTGCTGCACTGCCAGGCAGGGACGGGCCAGGCCAGGCCAGGCTAGGCCAGGCCACCACGCCGCCGCTGTGCCTGCCTGCTTGCTGCTCCCCGACCCCAGGGTAAGATAAGTGACGGGTTTGTGTTTGGAGTGGATGGGTGGATTGAGGTGTGTGTGTTTTATGTAGTTTGTTTTTATGTGTATTTTATGTATATGTATTTATTTTAATTTATATGTATTTATATGTATTTGTTTTAATTTGTATTTTAATGTGTATTTTTATGTATTTTTTTATTTGGCTCCACCCACAACATCATGACATCATGACATTGGCTCCGCCCATGATGTCGGCTCCACCCACGATGTGGTAGTAAAAATTTTGACATCCCACCACTGAGCTAAAGTACTTTGGACATCAAATGAGAAGAAAAGATTCACTTGAGAAAGCCTTGATGTTGGGGAAGGTGGAGGACAAAAGAAAAAGGGCGGCCAAAAATGAGATGGCTAGATGGTATTGTAGACACAATGGGCACAAAGCTAGGCAGGCTGAGGAGGATGGTGGAAGAGAGAGGTGTCTGGCGGGCAATGGTACTTTGGGTCGCAAAGGGTTGGAATTGACTGTGCGACTGAACAACAACAACAACAACACAAATATTAACAGATTGATTTCAGGTTCATTAGAAGATAATGAAGATTTGGATTAATTACAAAGGAAAAAAATGAAGAGGGTTTTCTTCCATTACAGTTGTGTAGCTGGAAAAAATACAGAAAGTGCAAAAATGACTCCATCTCCTTCAAGAGCAAATGGTCAAGTGCTATTAAAAAACGGGGGGGGGGCCGCAACGGATTGTAGTTAATGTCATTTACTAGTCGTTCCAATTTTCATGGGCTGAATCTACAGATTATCACATATAATCAAATATAAGTCGACCCAAATATAAGCCGAGGTACCGAATTTTGACCTGAAAACCCAAGAAAATAGATTGACCCGAATATAAGCTGAGAGTGGGAAATGCAGCAGCTGCTAGTGAGTTTCAATAATCAAAATACATGAAAATATGGTACAAATAATTAAATTATTGGTGCATCTCAATCCAACACAGTCTTGGGATCCACCTGGTCATTGACCTGAGTATAAGCCTTTTCCCCTCTTGGGGGCTCATTTTTGGGACTAAAAAACTAGGCTTATACTCGAGTATATACAGTAACTTGGCTGCAGTTTGCTCTAACTTTATCCAAATTGAGGGTTCACCCAGATGGACCAATTATCCTAGTCTGGATCAGTCTAAATAGAATTGCTTTGAGGCGTGGCATGTAATTTAGGGCAATCATTGCCTCCACATGCAAGGAGCAATCACACTGTAGCTCCAGTGACCCAGTTTAGCGTGATCTCTAGACCGATTTTTTTCCCCTTTAAAAATAAGGGAAAGGGAAAGAACTCCAGTCTCTTCTTCTGTGCTTTGGTTAAGCCTCTTAACAATCTTGAAAAATGGGAAGCTTTCTTTCTGCTTATCTGTGGAGGAAGAGGCAATGTTTTCCATTTCTTTTTATGAGTAATGACTTGAAAGGATTCTTGATGTACTAGCAACAATTAAATAAACACTGAAAACTTTCTCTCCTTTTCCCTCCACAGGTGAGCAGCAGAGATGCTTTCCATTTCTCAAAATAGTCAGATGGCTTCAGCAATAGTACAACCACTCAGCCACTTTAGCTTGATTCCAGTGATCAAACATACTGGAGGAGTATGAGGAGTAAGATGCCCAAAACAGCATGTACACAATGAAGAAAACCCAACTGCATAGGCCATAAATATATCACTAAAACCTTCAACCTAAGTCCCTCACAGGCAGCGCATTTTATGAGACAGAAATATATATCATAAGAAAGGCCTAGGGATAATCTACATCCCAACCTAGCCCACTACCAGCATTGTAGAATACTGTTTGTATTGAAATTCACAATTAGCTCCATTGGAAATCACACCTTAACTAGAGGCATTGTTTCCTTTACATATGAATGAGGTAAGAACCAGTGGGGAACAATGGGATCCTGGCCTTTGATCTGGGATGGAAGAGCAATGCCAAACTTCCCCATTATCTGGCAGGCAGAGATACCCAATGCTTTAATCTTTTCTTGAAAATATGAATATTAAAAGTTAGACCTCCAGAAATAAGCCAATATGAGAATGAGACAAATTCATGTTAAGATAAAGAGAGAGATTTCCCCTGCCTCCTAATGGAGCTGCATTTGTAACAATGGGCTCACTGTCTTGTTTAGATCTGTCCTGACTAGTGCAGCATCTTTCCTGGCAGAAGAAAGAGACTAAGCTGATGCAAGAGATAACATGAGAATGGAAAATCATTCAGCAAAATAAAAAAGCACTATTAGGCTGTTATGTTCTCCTAGATAACTGGGCTGCTGTGTTAGGTACACCCAGGTATTACTTGTATGTTGAAGTAAAGTTACTCTGTTGAAATTGCAGGTGCTTCTTTGGAACAGGCTAGTCTGGGACTAAATAGGGTTGCTTGGTGTTAAGCAGAGGTTAAGATATGCCATTGGGAGCAATCCTATTTGCTTTCTTAATATTTGTCTGTGCCTTTTCAACTCTTCTTTGTATATGTTGAAACACATTATTCTGATGAGAGTTAAATACTGGCTTTGAGGGAAGCAACAAACAGGCATGGACTAAGCATGAACTACATGTGTGTACACACAGAGACATAGCCATTCACATGGACATACACCTTAAGCAGAAGCTTCTATTGGCAGTCATAGGAAATGTGGTCTAGCCAGCACTAGATAATCATAGGAGCTGGAGTCTACCACATAATTACCTATAAACTGCCCAAAAAGTACACTAAGCACTATGGGGCAGTATATACAGTAACTGTAATTGGTATTCCTATCTGGAGATCAAGGCTTTCTCTATTCTTGGTCAATTAAAGGCAGAAAAATTCTTATGGAACAGAAATACATCTACTGTATCTCATTAACAAAGGAAGAAGACAACCAATTATTATTCCTCCACCCAATATACTTTCTTTTTTTTCTTTTTTTTCTTTTTTAAATTTTATTAGGTATTAAAAAAATAGTACAAAGATACAAAAGTACAAAAGTACAAAAATACAGAAATACATAACAAGACAATTACAGAAATATCTAAACTTATGAAGATCATGTAAAGTATTTTATGCATAACGATATTACGTGTTACATTTACCACCTTTTTAGACATAATCTTCTACACCTTCTTTTCTATTAGCCCATTAACGCCACCCTCGTGCTATATACACTGTCCAGGGAGTTCTGTGCCTTTACAATTTCCAAAAGTCATTCTGTTCTTGTACAGGGGGCAGTGATGGGATGACAAAAAATCTACTACCACGCCATGACGTCACGGACGTCATGGGCGTGGCCAATGGCATGACGTCATGACGTCACGGCCGACGTCATGACGTCATGACGTTGTGGGCGGGGCCAAAATAAAAATAAATAAAAAATAAAAATAAACATACACACACACCCCTCCCTCTCAGCCCACCCACCCAGACACAAATAAATAAATAAAATAAAAACAACCACACACCCAAAACACAAATAAATTACCCACCCACCCCAAATAAAAACCCCTCGCTTACCTTTCTTGGGACCCGGCACCCCGATTGCTGTCCACAGCCGCCGCCGCCGCCGGAGCTGCCTGCACCCCTGTGGCGTCCTCCTTGGGCCGGTACCTTTTTAGCCCGGCTCCGGCCATGGCGAGGGGCGACGGGCAGCCGCGGCTGCCGCGCCTCCCTGGGCCGTCCCCATGCCGCGCCGCCGCCGCCTACAGCTTCCTCCTCCGCAGCGCGCGGCAGCCGAGCTCAAAAGGGACCGACCCAAGAAGGAGTCCACAGGGATTCAGGCAGCGGCAGCTCCGGCGGCGGCGGGCGGCGGCTGTGGACGGCGGGTGCAGGCACCCGGCCCACAGGCGCCC